>CM069864.1:7023907-7623907 GCA_036172795.1 Pelodytes ibericus | reverse complement strand
TGATCATATATATATACATGACAGCATTGTAATGCATCCTGCCACTCCCTACATCTGGAACTGCAACTCTGCCCATCACGGGGTGACCGAAATTTACAGCAAGATTTGAATAAATGCACTGAAAGAGCGAACCAATCGCAACCAATATTACATGGGCTCCATCACCTAAACACTGTTTGTACTGTAAATATAGAGAATAAAAAAATATGAAAAGAGAGATCTATATATTGTGTTGGCAAAATTGCAAGCAAATAACTAAATCGAGAGAATATTGTGTCTGTGGCATCTCCTGTGTATGACATCACAGTGTGGCTTGGCATGCAAGTTACACATCGTCCGCTGAAAGATGTTCATTCGCAAATGAGGCCACAGGTGATGTCAGAAGCAGGAGATACAACAGGTGATGTCATAAGTGGGAGACACCACAGGTGATGTCATAAGCAGGAGATACAACAGGTGATGTCATAAGTGGGAGACACATTTGAAATATGTTTTTTGTTTTCTTTTTTGCTTTTGCATGCAATCATGCTAAAACAATGTGTAGGTAATTGTTCATGTTTTGTTATGCTTTGTGCCACATTACAAGCAATGTTTAGGTGACCGGGTCCCTTTAAACCTTACCTGATTTCTAAAGTGGTCTGTTGTCTCAGTGCTTTCCCTGCAGACGCAGGCAGGTTTGGGGGAAGGGGCAGTTCCAGTGGGGTATTTACTCGGCTGGTACACTCCTGACAGCCTGGTCTGAGTTCTGTTAGCGCACATTAAAAAAGAGGCAGGAAATGGGAACCAGATGAGGTATGTTTCCTAAAAACCCTGGCTGCGGCAGTCCGTGAGGTCTGGCTAAGTCCGAAGGGATTTGAGCGAATGCAGCAACACTTCAGATCAGTTGCAATGCGCCCTGTTTGACACCGAGAGGAATGAGTGTTATGTACATTGGCGACAGTATGGCTGATGGCGTTTTATAAACAATAGCGTTTGTCGAGGTTCTGGTGATTTATTTCCCCCTGCGTCCCCCTCCACCATTTTCATTCTGCAGTTTTTGGGGATGTGGGTGGGCTGCCCTGCCCCCCTCCCCCCCCCCCCCCCTTTACATTCCGTTTGCTGAATGCAAAACATAGCTAGAAATCAAAGTTTGAAAAGCAGATCCACCCTCTTCCTTCTGGTAACAATGCTTCTATTCATGGCTAGGTTCTGGGAGTAGTAGATACACGGAATAGCCTTCCTTTGAAGGCTGCAAAATCTAAAAAACTTGAAAGTAATGCATGAGCACAAGGAAGGCACATCAGACCTGAATAAAGGGGAGATTTGGGTTTGGGATGACTTGTTACTTTCCTTTCATCATAATTTCAGTTTATGTCTGTGATGATTACATCAATAAAACTCTTGACAGGCACATTGCCACCATATGGGAAAGGTGGGGAAAACAAACAAATCTCCAATAAGACACAGATACCTGTAGTATGGATAAAAAAAGTTCACACCTTTAATTTATACATATATAAGAATGTAAAGCATAGCAATTAAATCATTGCCAAACAACCCCCAGCATACAACCTTTTACACTCCCGCCCATAGCGGTCTCCTGGAATCGGTCACCCTGCCACCTTTCTGTAAACCCTTTAGAGCATGTCCTATCAAATAAGGCATTGGGAAATCCTGCCAACCATTTAATTTAAACCAAAAAGGCAAGTCCAGTACCAAGGGGAAAGAACCCCCCCGATGGTAAATGAAACACAACCTAACAATCTAACCAGACATCCTTTGTGCGGAGAAGATTGACACATTCCTTCAACATTGCAGATCAGATGACTTGGCGGACCCGGCCTCTGGTCACCGCTCCGCACACCACCACTGACGCCCAGATAAACAGCGGCTTTGGGATAACCTCGCATTCAGGTGTAACTCTCTATTTACCTATATGTAGTAGTGTATCTTCCACAAGGCACTCGCCTAGGGCGGCACTTTGCCAGAGGGCGGCACTTTGCCAGAGGGTGTTAAAGCACACTTCTGGTGCTTCAAACATTTTCACTCCCTCCCCCACCGTTCAGCAAGCTTTAGCTCCTTCCAATTAATCAGGGTGATGAGGGCATGTAATGGACATGGTGGGGGCATATAATGAGGGTGATGGTGGCATGTAATGGGGTGATGGGGCATGTCATGAGTGTGCATGTAATGGGGTGATTGGGCATTTAATGTGTGTGCTACATGGGTGAAGGGGCATGTTATAGGGTGATGGGGCATGTCGTAGGTGTGCAAAGTGGGGGGGGGGGGGCGCCCGAATTTTGTCTGCCTAGGGCAGCACGAAGCCAAGATACACCACTGCCTATATGTCTGTCTATTTATCGGTCTCTCTATCCCGCACTCTCTCTCTCTCTCTCTCAATCTGTATGTCTGTCTGTCTCTATAACTCTCTTGCTATAATAAATATATCTTTTTCAAAGGTCACTCTAGCAATACACTGTACGTGTGAATTATACAGATCTGAGATTTATACTGTCGGAGAGAGAGTAATATCTGCTCGTCCAGATCTGTAAAAGTTCCCTGAATAACAGACTAGTGTTTTCATTAAGTGAGTGTTTCGCTCGCTCTCCAGCCCCTGTGGCCGTGTAACAAATCTAAATGTAATATATTCTGTATCATTCAGTTTGGCAGGATGGATTCTCCGGGGGAGTCGCAGTTTAATATCACTGTTTCTTGTATTTTTTTTTCCTGTTTTTCTCTCTCTCTCTCCTTTTTCTGCTAAGCTAACATGACACGTGCTAATCAGGCGTGTTTAACTCCAGTTACATTTCATGTATACATACAGTTTCACAATCGACACATACTAAGTGCATGGGTATGCATGTAATGTGTGCGGTAATTTAGAAACACTGTTTGTTTGTAGATAGATAACTTCTGCCTGAGGCTTCCATAGCTCCAGGCTATTGATGTAAGACGGCTGAGGGGCATCCACGAGCTGGAAGAACTGGAGAGTCTATGTTTTGGATGAGTGTGACCTTGATATGTGAACAGAAAGGTTGAGGTTGTCAAAATGCAGTTTCAGGGGTTTTGTTAATCATAGTCAATCAGGAGACAACACAGACATGTTTAAAACCTAACTGTGACTGAACCCTCCATGGCTAAGGATCGTGGGGAGAAATAATGGCCCACCTCCTTCTAATAGACTATGGTGTCCATTCCTGCGACAGAGTCTTCGGACCTGTCAGCATTGAGCTTATTACTTGGCAGCATTTGTAAAGGCTGCACTTGGAGACAGAGGGGTCGATACCTGCCTCCCTCTCCAGTGGGCTTGCCATGCCTTTAGTCACAGTGTGCTACCAGCTAAAACCCCTTCAGCCTAACTTTGCAAAGTCCCTCTACTGAGACCATCATCCTGGGGGAGGGAGAGAGGGCCATGTACTAAAAAAAATGCAAATATGTTTTATGTGCAAAACTATTTTTGCTCTTTGCTCCTATTGCAATGTACTAAACATTTAACACTCCGATAGTACATACGGGCAAATTGGGAATAAAAACAGACAAGTTTCCGAATATTTTTCCTACCTCTTTTGACAGCGCTCGCTAAAAGCTGGTGTAATTTTCACACGCAAATAAGAATTATTTTTCACAAAATATTCACAAAGCTCTTTAGCGTGCGCAAATATAATCGCAATGTATTAGCGCAACCGGGAAAATGCACGCTAAATAAAAATAAACGGAAGAGGCGCAAATCAAGGAAAACAAGCGCAGAATGTTACAAATAGTCACAAATTGCTCCTTACTCATGTTTTACCTACTTTTCCCCACTGCACTTGTTTAGTACATGACCCCCATAGTCACTTACTTGATCCCAGTCTCAGCAACGTTCCCCTTCAAGATGATACACCTAGGGGAGAGGCTGTTCTCTGCAAGCAAATAAAATAAGAGAAATATGTGTGTGGGGGGAGAGGGGGGGGGTGTTTTTTTTTTTTATTAAAAAATAAAAAGTATCAAAAAATAAATATATCCACCATATCGATATTCTTTCATTACCCTAAAGACATTCCTCAAATTACTATATTATCTGTGTTTTAAATGTGTCTGTGGAGTCTCCTGCTTATGACATCGCCGGGGACTTGATATGCAAATGACATATTTGCCCTTGAAAATGAGTTCATTTGTGTGTCAGGCCGCAGGGGATTTGCTTGCAGTTCTGCTAACACAATATAGAAGGATGTTTTCATCATTTGTAGTCTCTGCATTCATGGTATAAGCCGGGTTTAGGATGGCAGATTCCATTAAACAAACCATCTTACTGTGAACCAGGTAAAATAATCCAGATAGTACCCATCAGATTGCACTGCTCCCACATTGTGCGGACCATGGTGAGATATAAGTACATGGATCTGTTGCCAAATAGCCTTTAATAGCTAAATATTCAACTGAGGTGCAGACAAATAGATTTTATATATTGCCTACGCTATTTATCTTGAGCAGGGTATTGCTCATGTAAATGTGAGTGTACCATTTATGCACTTTGCACTATTATACCATTGCACTGATATACTACACTATTATTGTTTTTGTTTTTTTCCCTTTGCATAATATCTGAGCATTTCGTCTCATAGAAAAGGGTAATGCTCTTTTTTTCTAGTGTTGGTCACTAGCGCACATGTTCACTTTATTGTATTTGTTTTCACTGGTTTGCTAGGAGTGAGACACTAGCTGTCCACAAGTGCTAGCTTACTCCATCACAGTTATTGGCGCAGTATACTGTATTGTTTGTTTATTAAATAGATTTTATGGTTCTAAAATGTGTGTAACAGATTCACTTTCCACTCGATGCCCATTTTTTTGCTCCCCAGATCTGTAAATGGAGAATGAACTGTCAGCGCTTAGAAACATAACTCCCCATATATATTAAACCTCCCCAAAAGTTACCCCGAACCTCCATATTAACCACCCAAAACCTAATACTAACCCCCGTACCCTAATACTAACACTAACCCCCACAAAGTCTAATACTAACACTAACACCCTGAACCCTAATACTAAGACCTAACCCCTAATAATACTCACCATGTACTCAATCCCATGATGAACTGTCCCACGATGAACTGGCCATCGCGCGAGAGGCCACAGTGAAGCCAGTGGTGTATCTTGGTTTTGTGCTGCCCTAGGTAGACAAAATTTGGACATCTCTCTACCCATGTTGCACACCCATGACATGCCCCATCACCCACGTTGCACACCCAGGACATGCCCCATCACCCATGTTGCACACCCAGGACATGACCAATCACCCCATTACATGTCCCATCACCCACATGCACACACATTAAATGCCCCATCAACCCCATTACATGCCTTCATCACCCATTACATACACATTACATGCCCCCATTACATGTCCCCATCACATGCTCCATTGCACAATTACATGCCTCAATCACCCCCTTTTTATGACCCCTTCACTTAACATCATTACCCCCGTTACATGCCTCCATGGAGGTCTGTCTGTGCTGCCTGCATGCAGGCAGAACGGTGGAGAGGGGAGATCTTCCAATCTCCCCAGTTACTGGCAAGTTTTTTTTTTCCTCAAAGGGGCGGATATTTTTTTTCTATATTTGTTTTGTGCCGCCCCCCAGAGTGCTGCCCTAGGCACTTTCCTTGTTTGCTTCATGCTAAATACAGCGCTGGGTGAAGCGCCTGCATTTGAGCAGCTGCAAAGAACTGCCCCATCCCCCTGTTCAGGGATAAACCTACTGAGTTTCACTTAGTGCTGTAAGCTTACCGTGTTTGTCCCTGCGCAGTGTATAAAATGCAGACATTTAAAGAAAAATAGGTTTTAATTGTATCTCTGACGTCTCCTGTTTATGACATCACCTTGTGGCCTCATATGCAAACTTCACATTTCCCATTGAAGTAGCTCATTTGCATATCAAAGCACAGCTGATGTCATAAGTAGGCGCTCATGTAAAATACATCTTCCTCTTAATATATCCAGTCGCCTGTAATTCTGCCATCACAGCGTAGAGGTCATGTTTGTTTGTCTTTTTTACATATAAACACTATTTAGGTGAAACGCTTGAAGCTTTTTACACACAGTAAAATAGAGAGATTGATCTGACCACTTGATTCTTATATTATCATTACATCAACGTATAAAAAAAAAGTATCAACAAAAATCAAGATGGCTTCCTTAGTACGAATGACCTAGTGGTCAGTGCATCGCGGCTGAGACAGCTGTGAGGAAGAGCGTGACACACCACGGGCTGGTTACTCGATACTTTCATGGCCGTGGCTAGCAATTTGTTAACACTTTGCAGTGTTTAGTCAGGGGATTTTTCAAGGCCAAGCATTGGTGAGACCACCACCATATCGAACTTCACGGGACTGAGTATGTCTTTCCCTATATAAACATGGTCCTATATAAACACCTCCGCACATGTGACTGGTAAAGGGAAGATATTTTTGCAGTTGGTGCCTTGCTTATAAAAACCAACAGGCACAAGGGTTCCCCCCGAGAAATCAAAGTGAGGCAAACGTTGTGTCAAGATGGTGCTGACAGCGCACAATTGTGTCATGTGTTTGCTCAATACGGCTCTCAGGCACATCACAAGGCATGTTATAAACAGGGCTGGCCAACCTACGGGCTGCAGTAGGAGAGGGGCCTTCAGCTGTTCAAACCTTTGTTTGGTCAAGCAAACAGGATTGCCCAGGAACAATAATGTCAAGTTTTCAACAGGAGAAACCCACTGAGAGCACAACAAAGGCCGTCAGTATCCCCCGCAGTGCGCTGACGGGTTCTACAAGAATGTAAGAGGCGGCGAAGACTTCGGAAATGTCTGTTTATGTGTTTTTTTTTCTTTTTAAATCATTGCTACATAGTTGCCAAAATTTTGGAATTTGCAGAAACAGTACTGTGTGTTTTTTTCTTTGATGTCCTGTCCCAGAATTAATTTCCCTGGGTCACGGGGCTTCACGTGACTCAACTAGGGTTGCCACCTTTTCCTCAAAAAAATACTAACCATGCTATTTTCTCCATAGGAAATAACATTGGCCTCAAGTTAAAAAAAAAAAAAAAATGACCAGCCGGCCGGTGTAATATTGGTTGCGTGGCAACCTGAGACTCCACCCCTTTTTAGACACCGCCCCCTTTTTATCCCAGGAGCCAACTACAGAACATTTGCAAGTCTCTGCTTGCTTTTGTGTAACATTTTGATATTGTTTACATGTTTATGGAAAGAGATAGGGGTCACTGCCAAAAGTTCTACTCAGAACCCACCATTACTCTGTAGCCATCTTTACTCCCTTATTAGATGCACATTATTTTGTAAGATCAAATAGAAATAAAAATAAGTTTAAAATACCTATTTATCCTTTGCAGACAGTAATGGTGCAGTTTCACCTACACACATTTTTTGGTAACATTTTAGTTTTAAATAAACAGATTTTTTGCAAGCAAATGAAGATTAGGAGAGAAGTATGTTTGTGTCTGTGGTGTATAGTGTGACATCACCTTGTGGATTCATATGCAAATGACACATTTCCCAACAAAACCAGTTCATTTGTATATCAAGCCACACACTGACATAGTTGCCAACATCGGCCATGTTTCCAGGGACACATATTTGTTCTACATGCTGCAGAAAGAGCATGCAAAGTGCAGCCCAGCAGTATGTAGGATGGATATACGCTCAGACACAATCCAATTAATTAATCAGGGTGGAGATCTCATAGGACCTACCATGATTAATTATTTGGATTGTGTCTGTGCGTATATCCATCCTACATACTGCCGGGCTGCACTTTGCATGCTCTTTCTGCAGCATGTGGAACAAATATGTGTCCCTGGAAACATGGCCGATGTTGGGAATTATGCACTGATGTCATAAACAGTAGACGCTGTTGACATCCATCATTTTCTCTTAATCTGCTTGCAATGCTGCTCACAGATATATTTTTTCCCCTCACAGAGAAAGCAATGGTTAGGTGACGGACATCATTGAAATGTATAAGAAAAGGCCAGAACTATGGCTCATTTTAAAACAATTAATATAGTCACATAAAAAACAGCATAAATAAGAAGATAAAACATGATAATGGAATCTATAGAACGCTAGCGATAGTCAGAGATGTAGAATATAACAGATGTCACACAGCAGGTCTTTATTACAATGACACCACAAGGTCGTTACTCGTTTTGCCAAACACCTCAATCTATTCTGCCCCGAGTCGTGGCCAATGTGTCTGTGCTCAGAGTTATATTGAAATCATGAGTCTAACATAGAGTCACCCAGCTGAGACCCTCACAGCAAACGTATTCCTGACAGGTCTCAGCTACAGTCAGACAATGCCGGGGTAGGACATGTCTATCGTGACATTAAAGGTCAACCTAAACACTGCTTATACTGTGCATGTAGAGCATGGCAAAGGATGAAACATGATCTATACATTGTGTTAGCAAAATCACCGAAAATGCAGAGAATAAGAGAGAAAAGGGGGTCACCGGCTTATGACATCACCTGTGGCCTGAAATGCAAATAAACTAATTTTAAATGGGAAATGTGTAATTTGCATATCAAGCCAGTGATGTCATAAACAGGAGACGACACTGATACATTTAAAACACATTTTTCTTTCATTGTATGTATTTCCTTGTAATTCTTCTAACACAATAGAAACATAGAATGTGTCGGCAGATAAGAACCATTCGGTCCATCTAGTCTGCCCAATTTTTTTTGAGTACTTTTATTAGTCCCCCGTTCGCGGTCTTATAGCTAGGATAGCCTTATACCTATCCCATGCATGCTTAAACTCCTTCACTGTATTAACCTCTACCACTGCTACTGGAAGACTATTCCATACATCCACTACCCTCTCAGTAATGTAATACTTTCATTAGTCCCTGGCCTTATCTTATATCTAGGATAGCCTTATACCTATCCCATGCATGCTTAAACTCCTTCACTGTATTAACCTCTACCACTTCTACTGGAAGACTATTCCATGCATCCACTACCCTCTCAGTAATGTAATACTTTCATTAGTCCCTGGCCTTATCTTATATCTAAGATAGCCTTATACCTATCCCATGCATGCTTAAACTCCTTCACTGTATTAACCTCTACCACTTCTACTGGAAGACTATTCCATGCATCCACTACCCTCTCAGTAATGTAATACTTTCATTAGTCCCTGGCCTTATCTTATATCTAGGATAGCCTTATACCTATCCCATGCATGCTTAAACTCCTTCACTGTATTAACCTCTACCACTTCTACTGGAAGACTATTCCATGCATCCACTACCCTCTCAGTAATGTAATACTTTCATTAGTCCCTGGCCTTATCTTATATCTAGGATAGCCTTATACCTATCCCACGCATGCTTAAACTCCTTCAGTGTATTAACCTCTACCACTACTACTGGAAGACTATTCCATGCATCCACTACCCTCTTAGTAAAGTAATACTTTCATTTGTCCCTGTCCTTATCTTATATCTAGGATAGCCTTATATCTATCCCATGCATGCTTCAACTCCTTCACTGTATTAACCTCTACCACTTCTACTGGAAGAATATTCCATACATCCACTACCCTCTCACTAAAGTAATAGTTTCATTAGTTCCTGACCTTATCTTATATCTAGGATAGCCTTATACCTATCCCATGCATGCTTAAACTCCTTCACTGTATTAACCTCTACCACTTCTACTGGAAGACTATTCCATGCATCCACTACCCTCTCAGTAAAATAATACTTTCATTAGTCCCTGGTCTTATCTTATATCTAGGGTAGCCTCATACCTATCCCATGCATGCTTAAACTCCTTCACTGTATTAACCTCTACCACTTCTACTGGAAGACTATTCCATGCATCCACTACCCTCTCAGTAAAATAATACTTTCATTAGTCCCTGGCCTTATCTTATATCTAGGATAGCCTTATGCCTATCCCATGCATGCTTAAACTCCTTCAATGTGTTAACCTCTACCACTTCTACTGGAAGACTATTCCATACAGCCACTACCCTCTCAGTAAAGTAATACTTTCATTAGTCCCTGACCTTATCTTATATCTAGGATAGCCTTATACCTATCCCACGCATGCTTAAACTCCTTCAGTGTATTAACCTCTACCACTACTACTGGAAGACTATTCCATGCATCCACTACCCTCTTAGTAAAGTAATACTTTCATTTGTCCCTGTCCTTATCTTATATCTAGGATAGCCTTATATCTATCCCATGCATGCTTCAACTCCTTCACTGTATTAACCTCTACCACTTCTACTGGAAGACTATTCCATACATCCACTACCCTCTCACTAAAGTAATAGTTTCATTAGTTCCTGACCTTATCTTATATTTAGGATAGCCTTATACCTATCCCATGCATGCTTAAACTCCTTCACTGTATTAACCTCTACCACTTCTACTGGAAGACTATTCCATGCATCCACTACCCTCTCAGCAAAATAATACTTTCATTAGTCCCTGGTCTTATCTTATATCTAGGGTAGCCTCATACCTATCCCATGCATGCTTAAACTCCTTCACTGTATTAACCTCTACCACTTCTACTGGAAGACTATTCCATGCATCCACTACCCTCTCAGTAAAATAATACTTTCATTAGTCCCTGGCCTTATCTTATATCTAGGATAGCCTTATGCCTATCCCATGCATGCTTAAACTCCTTCACTGTGTTAACCTCTACCACTTCTACTGGAAGACTATTCCATACAGCCACTACCTTCTCAGTAAAGTAATACATTCATTAGTCCCTGGCCTTATCTTATATCTAGGATAGCCTTATACCTATCCCATGCATGCTTAAACTCCTTCACTGTATTAACCTCTACCACTTCTACTGGAAGGCTATTCCATGCATCCACTACCCTCTCAGTAAAGTAATACTTCCTGGTATTACTTTTAAATTGTTGTGGTAGTTTTTCTTCCTTTAAATATACTCTCCTCCTGTACTGTATTGATTCCTTTTATGTATTTAAATGTTTCTATCATATCAATATATAGATTACATTTTGCCATTTTTATTCCATTGATAGTATAATACAAATGTATGTGACAGAGGTGCCTTTATAGCCACAGGATTTAAGCATCATATATCATTTAAATTACAGCTGGGTATGAAATTACAAAGAAACTGGATCTTGACACAGATTTGTTGGTTTTTCTGCAAACACTTCGACAAATTATGTGATTATTGTCACGGTCATGTATTTATATTATAAAAGAATTTGTTATTTTTTTGATCCATTATCCTAATGATGAATGGGCTACATTTTCCATAATTTAAATTTCTTGGCTTATGGAATCACCAGCTGCACTTTAAAACAAATCATTTTTTATTTCATTCTATGCCATTGCTTGCACTTCTTCTAATACAAGGTATAGATTATTTTTCCTTTATTTTAATTCTCTACATCACGGTACAAGCAATGTTTATAATAGACAATGGCTATAATAAACAGTGACCTGCCAACAGAATCCTTTCTACCCAATCAGATGGCCATGATGATGGGAGTTAGAGTGATTGCTAAGAGAAGTACAGGTTGCTTCTTTAGTATTAAAGTCATAACAATACTTGACTTGAACTGATGACATAATGCCAAATTGCAAAAAATAAAATGTATCTTTATTGCACTATTCATTTATTAGCAAATTAATACAAAAGGTTCTAATAGATAGTGACGTTAGCAAAACCTCTCAACTTCTGCGCTCAGTTATTCGGTGCTTGGGAGGTCAAGTGTCAGCAATACCCTGTGTACATGTTTGCCGGTCACTTCAGCCGGCTGCCATGTGCCCAGTATTCATACTCCGGTCTCAGACACCAAAGAGTTAAATCAGAATAGCTGGATTGCTCTCCCAAAACAGGACGGCGTATAGAGGCACAGAGATGTACATTAGACTCGCCTTTACTGATAGACCTATCAAACTGAGCCTTGACTAATAGACCTGGAGGTAGAAAAATAAGGCCATGGAACGGGATACAAGTCTATGTCGTTATGTACTTATCCCACAATCATCAGCTTTTGGCCTCATAGTGGACATGGTGAGATGCGAAAACCTGAAGATTTAGGGACGGGAGATATCTTAAGATTATATTGTTGGCCAAGCTGAAGGCTTTGACGCCCATGTTGGAGGAGGTGGAAGCAAGTTTCATGAAATTTCACTCGTTTGGGGTGATTTAGGACTTTCTTTGTTCGTGAATGAAAAATGTAATGGAATATCTAGATAGACGTACAGAGGCCCATTATCCACAGCATCGCTCCTGTCTTCCAATAGCACGTGGTGTCAGTCAATCCAAGTTTATCATTTTAAAATTCAACGTCTTAACTGAATTTTCTATTCATTTCGCTGATTTGACGTAGGTTTTCATGGAAAACAAGGACGTTTTGAAGTGACCCCAAACTTATGAACAGTATATAATGTATATCTCCAAATCTATATCTTATTTATCTTAACGTGCTTCCACTCAGTGCTGTACTGGGAACAAAATCCAGCCCTGCAAATATTTGTATACCAGCCCCAAAGCATTGCATAATTGTACCAGCCCCAAAGCATTATATCATTATACCAGCCCCATAGCTTTGTGTCATTATACCAGCCCCATAGCATTGCATCATTATACCAACCCCATAGCATTGCATCATTATACCAGCCCCATAGCATTGCATCATTATACCAACCCCATAGCATTGCATCATTATACCAGCCCCATAGCATTGTGTCATCATACCAGCCCCATAGCATTGTACCATTATACCAGCCCCATAGCACTGTTTCATTATACCAGCCCCATAGCATTGTATCATTATACCAGCCCCATAGCATTATATCATTATACCAGCCCCAAAGCATTGCATCATTATACCAGCCCCATAGCATTGCATCATCGTACCAGCCCCATAGCATTGTACCATTATACCAGCCCCATAGCACTGTTTCATTATACCAACCCCATAGCTTTGTATCATTATACCAACCCCAAAGCATTGCATCATTATACCAGCCCCATAGCATTGTGTCATCATACCAGCCCCATAGCACTGTATCATTATACCAGCCCCATAGCATTATATCATTATACCAGCCCCAAAGCATTCTGTCATTATACCAACCCCATAGCATTGCATCATTATATCAACCCCATAGCATTGTGTCATTATACCAGCCCCATAGCATTGCATAATTATACCAACCCCATAGCATTGCATCATTATACCAGCCCCATAGCATTGCATCATTATACCAGCCCCATAGCACCACATCATCATACCAGCCTGATCACAGTAGTCGAGATAGTGATTTCTGTCACTATCAAGGCCCCTCTGCATCCTAACAAGATGGGCCCTTGCTACCGCCGAACTTGTGAATGCGGCGTACTCACAGCCGTGGGCGAATATGTTAAAACGTCCCTAGGGCAGACGGCCTAGCGGGAATATTGCTGGTTTCCCTGTAGGCCCTGCTTCTCCTCCATGATATATAAGAGGTTACTCCATGTATCACATTTGTATTATTTGGTGTGCAGAGGCCTCATTCCTATTTTCGTTCAGAGTAGCGAGTTTGAGGATGAATAGAATGATATATACAATCCGCTGAGAGATGGCGTGACTTCTATTGGAAACTGCTGATTCACAATGGTTTCTAAAGGGAAATGATTAGCCTGACCTTTAAGTCAATTACTCAACTGCTCTAGGGCTCCGGCCAAATTTTCTTTTATCCTCAGATAGTGACTACAGGGCGCAAAAAGGTGACTTTCAGATCTCTGTCGCCAGCCAGCCAACAACACACAGCGCCATCAGTGGCTGTAATTAATCACCCAGGAAAAGTGTGATTCATCAGAAAGACGTGCGATCTGGCTCTGGATCTTCAGCTTTCCCAGAAACCTTCATAACAAGGCCTCAGCTTCAGTCATATGGTCAACCTCACAAGCCGTTTCTTGAACTCTGGTTTTTGTGGCTGAACCTTTTAGAGAGAAAAACTATTTCTCAAGCGATCCTCGGTACTTGAGAAACGTCTGTGGCTGGAAGAATGAGTGAGCAGCGTAGTGTACGAGAGAGCCGTGAGAGACTGGAAGATTTCTTGCCAGCAAAGGAACAATAGATAACTGTTTGAAAGTGCTGCGTCTATACAAGTGATGCGTCTATACAAGTGATGCGTCTTTCTCGTAAGGCGGAAAGTCTATGGGAGGAGATCTTTGTTCTGGGCACTCTTTGCACTTGGGACATTAATCCAGCATACCTGGCGAAATGCGTCAGACCTTGCAAGTAAAGCAGCACAACACTAACCTGACGAAGACAAACGAAATGACATAATTCATTACAAAAAGATTGGTCAAAAAACAAACTAACGAGTGGAACTATTTTCGGGCCCAGACGGCGCCAGCTCCGTCTCCGTCTGTCTGTCCTCCTGTTGAGATTCTGTGTTCGTCTTGAAGGTTTTTGTCCCTAATTGTGTCGACATTAAAGGATCGAAAGATGAGTGAGCAAGGATTTGTCAGCCACTCTGACAATAATGTCACCAAATTATCCCGGACGCCAACAGAGGCTGTAAACAGACACGATCCAGCGGGGCCTCATGTCACGCTCGTGTGTGGGAGGCTTGGTAAGGACATGGCAGCCGTCCCAGAGTTTGATGTCGAGTCATTTGCTGACAATGTCTTGCTGAGTTATTAGTAAAAGGTTTTACATGATGTCAAATCCGCTTCTCGCAAGACAAGTATGTTAAAAATAGCATCTTCTGAAAGGTGCACTGCTTTCTACCAACCCGGCGCCATCTTCCTTCTTTATTACTGCTCTATAATAACCCAGCGATAGTCAAATTCCACAATCCAAATCCTGAGCCAGACGCTGTACATTGGATCTAAACCATTCGCATCAACCCCAAGTTTGCACTCCCCTTGTCAATTCCCTGCAACTACATCTTCCATGAAAAAAAAACCCTATTTAAAGGGAATTTATAGCTTTCCTCTGATTGCATATTTGGCTTTGTATATCATCATTTAATAGGATTTATTTTTACACTTGCCACGTTATTAGGGGCTAGTAAAAAGAAATAACATCTGTGGTACTGATCATCAAAGTCATTTCGTTTATGCAGAAGCCATCCTGCCCATCACTTAAAGCCCCTCCCTGTTGGAATGCCACTGAATTTAGAAGCCCCGCCTCTCTCTCCAAGCCCCTCCCTGTAGGAATGCCACTGAATTTAGAAGCCCCGCCTCTCTCTCCAAGCCCCTCCCTGTAGGAATGCCACTGAATTTAGAAGCCCCGCCTCTCTCTCCAAGCCCCTCCCTGTAGGAATGCCACTGAATTTAGAAGCCCCGCCTCTCCCTCCAAGCCCCTCCTTATTGGAATGCCACTGAATTTAGAAGCCCCGCCTCTCCCTCCAAGCCCCTCCTTATTGGAATGCCACTGAATTTAGAAGCCCCGCCTCTCCCTCCAAGCCCCTCCTTATTGGAATGTCACTGAATTTAGAAGCCCCGCCTCTCCCTCCAAGCCCCTCCTTATTGGAATGTCACTGAATTTTGAAGCCCCGCCTCTCCCTCCAAGCCCCTCCTTATTGGAATGTCACTGAATTTAGAAGCCCCGCCTCTCCCTCCAAGCCCCTCCTTATTGGAATGTCACTGAATTTAGAAGCCCCGCCTCTCCCTCCAAGCCCCTCCTTATTGGAATGCCACTGAATTTAGAAGCCCCGGTGGAAATATTTTCAAAGCAAAGGTTCAGAAAAAATAGTTTAATTTCTTTTTTTTCTGAATTACAAACACTGACAGACACTGAGTTTAAATGGACAGTTCTAACTCTCCCCCCCCCCCCCTCCCCTGTATTTTGTGTAGGTTTTCAATGTACATGAAATGCACTTATTTTTACTCTCAAACAATTTATAGTTCCCCTGTAATTTTACATTGCAAATTATTTCACCGGGGTCTCCTTGAGAGGGAGTACACAGGAGCCACACATAGCTTCAGCAGTTTTCATGCTCACCACTGAGAATAGGCTGTCATTAGTCATTATTGTGGAATCAGCCTCTCTCTGTTGAACTCAGCTATTCCAATTGTTCTGAGGGCAAGGGGCGTGGTTTCAGCCTGTGATGTAATGCAAGAAGGAGGGGCTTGTTTCCTTTTCTATATTAGATAGTGCACTTTTCTTTTGTCTGACACTGTAGGGGGGACGGCCCCTTTAAAATCTATTATAGTTTATTCACCATAAAATACGGCACATCATTACTTGGCACAACTACATCTGGTACAAGCAAAGAATGAATTGTATTTAATCTGACCCAGGCAAACCTGATTACGAACATGCACATTATATTTACACCAGAGGTATCAAAAAATTCAAGGCATATGTTGAAAAAGGCAACAAATCAGAGCATTTGTTTTATCTGCTGCCAGCGTTAATGTAAAACATTAACAAC
Source organism: Pelodytes ibericus (assembly GCA_036172795.1). Classification (NCBI taxonomy): domain Eukaryota; kingdom Metazoa; phylum Chordata; class Amphibia; order Anura; family Pelodytidae; genus Pelodytes; species Pelodytes ibericus. The sequence goes on along the minus strand of CM069864.1, from coordinate 7,607,503 downwards.
AGAATACGCCAAAAACTCTCTGTCATGTAATATTTGTTAGACTTAGGGTAACATATCTGTGACTCTAGACGGTTTTTCGTTTGCAAGTCTATTTAGGCATATTAATTAAAGCTGCCCCCAAGTTCCCAGATACAGTGTGTGATGCATGCTAATTGTATATGTACTGGACACTGTGCAATGATAGGTGATTGTGACCTTTTAATGTGTCGTTATTTTATTAAAGGTCCCATGCCTCATTCACTTTAGTTTTATTATTTAATATAATATATATATTTTTTAAAATACACAGCTATGCAGCTTAACCTTTTCAAAGCACAATATTAAAATGGCTCTTGTAATCATTAATTGTTCTCCGTAATGCAGTCTGACCGAATAATCTTTGGCATTTAACAGCGGATAAATTAAAGGAAATATTTTAGAAAACAGCTCCATTTACAAAATACTGTTTGAATAAAATTTTACTGGATTGGCCCATCTCTCTACTTGGGTCTGCATCATCCTGTTCAAGGTTATGTTCCATGCTCGTTCCATGATGTCTGCAGGGTTTCTTAAGTTACTGTTCTGTTTACACTGGATACAGCAGCTGCATCCACAGGGTCCTGGAATGTAGTCACACCAACGTGGAGCCTCAAGCCACCAGGGGAGTGCAGTCATCCTGCAACAGGTTCTGCATATCTGCTCATGTCAATAAACTAGGGCGCTCAGGGTCTTATGTCATCAGGGACCCCATGCATGAAAATTATTAAATTATCATTAATTAGTATTAACAAATACAAGGATGGTGCACACAGTCGGCCTAATTAGAAATACCGGTCTAGTTATGTCTGATATTTCCTACGTTATTATTTACCCTATAATGGAGGCAACTCTCACATGTCTTTTAATTGACCTTTATCCCGTCTCTTAATGTCTGACATTTCTAGCAGCGAATTACATTTGTTACTGCCATGAGAAATGTATGAATATTCAATCATCTTCAGTTTTTTTTCTCTCAAAACTAGAAATATCCCCTGATGACTCCGCCCTACTATTTTTGTGAAAATATTGCTGCCGATGTATCATCGTCAAAAAAAAAAAAAAAAAAAAGAAGCTGTTTAATTCAATAATCCCCACGTAAGACGATTTACTAACCTATCACGAAATCTGTGGATATAAAACAATGTGAAATGAATCATATGTAGAGGCACGGGACCCTGAGCCAAGTACGAAGAGGACATATGTTCATTTAAATATTCTCAAGAGCAGTTTTAAATTGTACGTGTAGTATCGGATGCTTAATTCAATCACTGTGATTCATTCCTTGCCAGTTTATTAAGATGTTACCTTATGACTCTTATATTCCCGGGAAACAGGCAATTGGGGTTTTTTAAAAATAAAAAAAAGATTTTAGCATCTTAATGTCCTCTACTGGAGAACAGGTTTCAAACGTCAAATGCCAATAAGTTATAATATTAATACAAATAATACGTTGTAATTTGAAGCTAGGTGACGGTATTTTTTATAATTAAATTATTGATAGAATAAAGATCGAGATATGTTTCTGAAATAAAATGAGTGTTTTTGAATCAGATAAATGAGTCTGAAATCATTGGTTGGTACATGTTTAAAGACAGCGGCTGTAAAAAAATATTACAACAATGAAATTAAAATTTCCAGTGGAGAGTGTAATGGTAAAATGATTCGGGCAGGGTGAATACCGAGCAGGAAGGGGCGAGTGTATGGGTGGAGGGGTGCGGAGGTTTACTGAACTGGGCAATGCTATCAATTAGCAAAGCTAGCAAACCACCAGGAAAGATGAGTTCGGTCCCGTTCAGTTACGTATTTTGGTTTTCTCACTTTTTCTCTTCCAGGTTGTACTTAAAGAAGGACTGGGACTAAACATATTTTTAATGGCCGTGCTATTAATTTACAGATGTTTAGTCTTTCCATAAGTAACTGGCATCTGATGAAGCTACCGAGCATGTGAGAGTGTCTATCCAGTGACCAAACCTTAGTATCACCGGTGTCAATCATGCCAAATACAACCAATATCTGCACTTGGAAATCGGCATTAATCTCCAGAGGAAAAAAGAAATTACTAGTGACCAATTGTTCCGAAGGTCTTTTTATCAGGCAGAAGTTGATTAAACCTTTTTGGAGTGAGTAAAGCCATTCCAGGGTGTTTCTTTGTGACTGGGGGGGGGGGGGGGGGGGGGGAGGGGGGGGATTTAAAAAAACAAACGTATTAATTGTTTTTTTCAAATTTGTACAATTAAAAGACATAAAACAAGTGCTGCATGTTTTCTTTCAGTCTAGGTATCTCTGTAATGGAGTAGCTGCTAAGTTAAACTGCACAATTGCTTGTATTCTTTACCCAGACGAAGGCTGTCAATCAAACCTTCTCTTAATATTTTTTTTAGCCCTCCTGTGTCCAGAAATGATCACAAATCAACACACAGATCAACACACAGATCAACACACAGATCACACACAGATCAACACACAGATCAACACACAGATCAACACACAGATCACACACAGATCAACACACAGATCAACGCACAGATCACCGCACAGATCAACGCACAGATCAACACACAGATCAACACACAGATCACACACAGATCAACACACAGATCACACACAGATCACACACAGATAAACACACAGATCACACACAGATCAACACACAGATCACACACAGATCAACACACAGATCACACACAGATCACACACAGATCAACACACAGATCACACACAGATCACATCGCTTTTATAAATCACATCTTAAGTAAGCAAACGGTCAGAGCGTTGTACATGACAAACTCCAAATAAACCAGTGAAGAAATCATTAAGTTGCAATGCATTGCTTATCGTTACTAATTGGTTTATTTTTACTTCTTTTCATAACTCTCATTAGTAACCGTAGCCTTCCGCAATGGATCTGCCCTCACCCACAGCTGGAACATTCCTTCATCAGATCCCTACGGACCATGTGTTACAGACTATTATAAATCTGTTATCCAATTAGATTATTACCTATTACAGATCCATTCCGGTCACCAGCTTTATTTAATGCATTTGGTGGAGAGATTGCCTTTATTTTCATGCATGTTTTGCATGTCCCAGTATGCAGAAGAGTATGACAGCAAACCTTAGCATCTCCTACTAGCAAGAATTTCAGAACTCTGGATCTGGAGGATTCCTGACATACAGCTGTACACCTGATGGACACATGAACACACAGAGTTACTGCTATCATTAAAAATACTTTGATTGTTGATTTTTTTTTCCCCCTCTTAGTCAAAGGCTGGAGAGCTGAGTGGGAGGATAAGTTGAAGCTGCAAACCTGATATATGTGAGTATACATTTTTGGATTTATTGAACCATGCCTCCCAGCTGTCCTGATTGGTGCGGTACAGTCCAGAATTTGCCTCGCCGAGCTCTACGTCTGTATCTCTTTTTTGATTCTGGACCACACTCCCTCTGTCCTGATTTCATCCTCCGACCACTCTACTGTAGAACATGAAAGCTTTTAAAAATCGCCGTGCGAAATAATCTACTCAATAAAGAGACAATTCCAGGGAATTGAGATGAAAATTTCAAATGCAGCTGAATTTTTAACCTTGGCTACTTTGGCCTTCCATTTGAAATCCCCGTCTCAATTCTCTCTTTATTGAGTAGAACCTTAATGTGTAATATTGTAACTATCATTCACTTTCCATTGCACACTTATATAGAGAGATATCCATCCTAATGATGCCAGAGTCTAGATAGATACAGATTACAGGAAGTCAAGGGCCATAGTCAATATAGCTATTATCATAAAACACGTCCTTCATCCATGTTGTATGGACTGTGTATTTGTTATCCATTAAAATCAGCTGACTTCTCCAAAATACTCGTAAAAAAAAACCCGGAGATGGAACGCTGGGAACAGATGATTTGATTGGTTAGCATGAATGGCTCCATGGATTAGCTTTCTAGGGTGTAGAATTAGTTTAGCGTCTCAGCTTCATCACTTTCTCTTGCTGCTAACATGATTTACTCTGTCTGGATATTGTGTTTTGTCTGGTGATGAGATATGTGCAGCCTCCAAGAGTATATAGTGTGACCCGCAATGATAAACAGATACAGGCAAGATGGAGAGCTATCTTTCTGGTAAGATGGTCTTCAGGCTTTTCTTCCGATAACTAAATGAAGAGTCCAGGCGTTGGAAGGACATTAATTCCCATGAGTCTAATTCTCTGTTTTAATGTTTCCCAAATAACAGTGGTATTTGATATGTGCCTATTCTTTTATATTGTTTTTTGTTGCTATCATTTAGTAGATTAACCCCTTCTACATTTTACTCCTGGTACGATTAAGAGGCAGAGATCTTGCTGGGGTTGTTGATGTCTTGCAAGAAAGGCCATCTCAGCCTTGTGCCTTCCTGCTCCTGGCGTTGCAAATTATCCATAACTTTACATCAACTTGACCTCAACTTCTTTCATTCCAAAAGTATTAATTTATCAGCATGAACGAGTCACAAGAATAGTTGTCGATAAAGTTTGTCTTCTTTGATCTCGAAGCGAAAAGAGGTAGGTATAACCAGGGGAGGGCTGGCAGCCTTAGGCCTGGGGGGCAAATCCAGTCAAGTGGCCCATTGCACCATCGAATCGCCTCCCCATCCACGGCCATCTTTTCCTTGTTTTATAACGAATATTGCCAGGATTTTCCCCCACAATATGCCAGGATTTGCCATTTAATATGCTAGAATTTTCTCTTACAAAATCCAGGATTATGCCCCTCAGTATTCCAGGATTATGCCCCTCAGTATGCCAGGATTTAGACACCCAATTTGCCAGGATTTTCCCCTCAATATGCCAAGATGATGCCCCCTCAATATACCAGGATTTTCCCCTCAATATGCCAGGATTATGCCCCTCAATATGCCAGGATTTAGACACCCAATATCCCAAAATTTGGGCACCCCCTCTACCCACGTTGCACACCTACGACATGACCCATAACCCACGTTGCACACCAGGACATGCCCCATCACCACATTTACATGCCTCCATCACCCCATTACATACACATTTCCAATATTATTTGCCATTAATATTCCCCAGCCAATTTGTCCCATAATATGCCAGTGTTATTCTGCAATTTAATATAACTCAGTAAATTTGCTCAATAATATTCCAAGGTTATCTGCCATTTAATATGCCCCTGCTAATTTGCCCAATATGCCAGTGTTAATTGCCATTTAATATTCCCCAGCCATTTTGCCCAATAATATGCCAGTCTTATTCTGCCATTTAATATTCCCCAGTAAATTTGCCCAATAATATGCCAGTGTTATTTGCCCCCCCCCCCCCCCCATCTCTTACCTTTTTCCCTGGTGGCTAGTGGCAGGACTTCCCTGGTGGCTAGTGGCAGGAGGACTCCCCTGGTGGCTAGTGGCAGGCAGCACGGTCCCTCCATGCTGCCTGTTCGGCCTCCCGGCGGTTGTGCCGACAGGTCACGTGATCGGCGCGCGTCTGACGTCAGAGCGCCGATCACGTGACTGTCGGCACTTCCGTGTCGGCACACTGCACGGGGAGCCGAACAGGCAGCACGGAGGTTTCTCTGTGCTGCCTGTTCGGCTCCACGTGCAGCTTTGCAGGCAGAGCGGAGGTGAGAGGGGATCTTCCGATCCCTTCTCACCTCCGTCTCTGCCTGCAAGCGCGTTTTTTTTTTTTTTTGTTTAACACTGGCCCAGCGGCCGTGTTTTACAAACATTAGGGCGGCCTGGGGGGCAATTGCCTCCCTGCCCCCCGGCCCAGCCCGCCCCTGGGTATAACGCACACAATATATATCTCACTGCGTTTATTTTCAAATCCCTTTTAAAGTATAACATAAACATAACTGGTGTAGTCTTGCCCCCCCCCTTGTAGGGTGGCACCCAAGGGGTATTTTACCAATAGGTCGGTAAAAAAAATTGACTTGACGGTAATGTTACGTCTATGGAGGGAGTTGCATGGCATGGTATTTTTTGGGAAAAAAAGATTTCTCAGATTTATCTTTTATAAATATAACCTACTGGGGAACTTCAATAGAAAGAGACTTTTCCTGCAGTGTTTCTCTTTATTATTTGAGCCATAGCTGGGGTGACATTTTGAATATGGACTGTGAACGGGAATTGCCTAGTGTTTAGAAAGCCTAAAAGTAACTCCTTGACTGACCGTCTAGCACCCAGAGGGTTACACATTCCTTGGTTTTGTAATATACTGTATTTGCGTGGCAGGGTGGGTAATATCTGAACTAAATCCCATGTGTTAGTCTAGATCCCACTTGATTTAGCTCATTACAGTTATTACGACATACACTCTGTCTATAACGTCTTCGTTTTTAAACTGACCATCCTTATTCCACCCAAGATAACGAGTCGGACTATTTATGGCTCAGACATGTCGGCTTAAAGGTAAGGTGGGTTTTATTTTTTGGAGTCTATTTTTTTGTCCAGTAACAGGATTCATCCTTTTTTTTTTATTATTATGATGAATTTTTCATGAATTAATTCCACTGGGTCTCCAATTACAGACGGATTAGGAGAGAATCAGCTCGGGGTTTTTTTTTCCCTACCTCGTAGACATTGATCATTACGGGGGCTGTTGCTAGGTAATACTCGAACGCTGACAGCTCAGGATGTGAAGTACAAATCTCGGGGATATAAAAGAGGGAAGTCACACTATTGTGGATTATATTATGTGGGCTGTAATTGGAATAAATAACCAGTAGCATGGCTCTATTTTTATTTTTTATTTTTTTCTGCCTAGGATTAACTCCCTCCAGCAAATGCAAGGGACCGGAATACAAATAATTCCATTAGATTTAATTAGGACGGCTGATAAGGAGGCAGGGGCCGACCAAAAGAGATTATAGGGACTCTATCACCTAAACATTGCTTATACTGTGGCAAGACATATGGGGGCAATAATGAAAGGTGGGCACGAGAAAAAGAGCAGAGACGGTAATAAAAACAAGGAATTCATTTTTTCAAAAACATTTTTTTTAAATCTGATAACTATACCTTACCACTGCCTGGGACTGGCACAATAGGGGGGGTCACAATAGGGGGAGAGCCCACACAGGGAGCCTAAGGCCAACCCTGATGACATACACAGGAGTCACCACAGACACACTGAAAAACACATTTTCTACTTAATTCACATACGCAATGTATAGGCCGTTTTAATTGCAGATTTCTCTTAACACAAAACACAAGTGGTTTTCATTATATATACATACATTGATATCCCTGGAACAACAGCCCCTTAAATAAATCCATGCATTAGTCTGGCAAATGTAAGCTGACATCTACCACTAATATATGTATATATTATTTTTTCCTGCAATCCATTTTTTTTCTCCATATGGCATCAAGGTGTTTGAGGTTGGTTTACCCCATACAGGTTTATGTGGAATTACTATATTTACTAACTGGCCTTTTCCCTCTGGTTACAACTCCCAAAAAGCAACAGATCTGACATCTGGACCCCGGGACTGTTCTGTAATTCACAATGTTTTTAATAAAAATCATGATATTTGGAAAAACACAAGGATACTTCAAATCGAGGGAGGTCAACGCAATAAATACCAAAGGATGGTGTCATTTCTACGAAAACAACACTTAGAGGGGCCATGTACTAAAAAAACGCAAATATATTTTGTGTGCAAAACTATTTTTGCTCTTTGCTCCTATTGCAATGTATTAAACATTTAACACTCAGATAGTAAATACGCGCAAATTGCGAATAAAAACAGGCAATTTAGCGAATATTTTTTTCTACCTCTTTTGATGGCGCTCGCTAAAAGCTGGTGTAATTTTCACACGCAAATAAGAATTATTTTTCACAAAATATTCGCAAAGCTCTTTAGCGTGGCGCAAATATAATCGCAATGTATTAGCGCAACCGGAAAAATGCACGCTAAATAAAAATAAACGGAAGAGGCGCAAATCAGGGAAAACAAGCGCAGAATGTTACAGATAGTCGCAAATTGCTCCTCACTCATGTTTTACCTACTTATTTTCCCCCACTGCACTTGTTTAGTACATGACCCCCTTAAAATTCAAGACTGTGCTTCCTAGCGGTGCTGAAGAGTCAAGATTATAACCATGGACGGGCAAAGTCTCCGTGGAAGAAAATCTTTCTTCTTTCGTCCGGAGATAATGTTGATTATCTTGATATGTGAGGATCTCAGCATTTTACCGTAGGTATGATTTAAGGTTCAGACAAAACTGAGACGCAAGAAAAAAAACAACTGTGAAATTGTTTCACCTTTTTACGGATCCGAAAAGGAGAGATTGGAGCAGAAAAAACGTATTTCAAACTTGCTATTAACCGAGGGGAATCACAAAATCAATACACAGGCGCTCCAGAGGGCAGCTGCTAAATTTTCGATGTGTTAATGGGCTTTAGAGGAAACATTTGTCCTGCCGGTCGGCCGCCATAAAAAGATCGGTGATTTCTGGCGTAGGTAAAAAAAAAAAAGCAATGAACGTGGAATTTAATGGTTTCTAAGAATCTCTCCGATTATTTAAACAACCTATTTCCTATTTCCTAAAACCCCAGAAAGCTTATTCAATCCTTTATGATGTTTTTCTATCCAGAACAATCTCATTTTTGGAAAATGTCCTGTAAAAGTCAAACACTTCATGTTGGAACAAAGGTTTCGCCTATTTTATGACACATTCCATGAAATTAGCCTAGTTTGCTGACAGTACAAACAGGTTTAAGGGGAATAGACATAGAGATACAGTTGAAATGTTTTTTGGGGAAAAAAATATCCTGTTCCACTTACAGAACAAACTGTAAGCAAAAAAAATGAACGTATGTTTTATTGAAAGATTGCATTGTGTGCATGTTTTACGTAGAAATGCTTTAGTTAGCCCCTTCGTGAGGCGTGGTGCTTCCCAGGCGACGCAAGTACCAAAATGACACGTTTTGTTCCTGGCCACAGATCACAAGGTGATCACAAGGTGATCACAAGGTGATCGGTGGCCAGGAACACTACGTCAGAGACCCGATCATGGTCCTAATAAACCCTGTTGGTCCCTGCCAAAAGATTGCAAGACCTCCTGAAGTCATGTGTGATGTCACAGAGCCGTGCCCGAACCCAGAAGTTCGGACACAGCGCGATTAGATAAAATGTAGCCGGTGCTCGATTTGTGCATTGGCTACATTTTCTCTGTCAGACTGAGGCCACTCGTAATGGCCTCATCTGACAGGTAGGACCCTGCTGCAAGTAGGAACCAAGCACAGCTCTATAATCTATCACCTATCAGACCATCCTAGCATCTTTTAGGTCCACTAAAATTAGGACGGTGTAGGACGTCCAAGCGTCGGGAAGGGGTTAAAGAATACCAATCTTTGCTCCATGTGGCTCGTTTAGGGGTCAGACATATTGTTTAGAATCTTGAGTCAAATCTTCCTTCAACTGACCCAAGGTGAATAAAGATTATGTCTGTCCCTGTAGAGCTTGAAAGAGCAAAGATAATAATAATAAGTTGCGTTATTTTTTTAGTAAAGCGTTCCATGTGTAAGCTTGATCATTTTGGATTATTTTATAGAATGCTGAAGCTCGGTTTGGGCATGTGGACCAAAATAAGCAGGCAAAGCAAAAAAGTAGTTTGGAGTAGAAGGATGGTGAAGTCAGACAGCTCAAAGAAATAACTGGAGAATAGCTAATACACAGGAACGGATGCAGTGACCAAAGGAGCAGTGAGCAAACCAGCGAATGAGAATCACTGCGGTCTGGTGGATTGCACTTGGTAATTTCTGTCCTTTCACATTGCCAAATCCTTCTCAAAACATGACCGATAATTGACCTTGTACTCGTATAAAGTCTAGAGCTTCTCTCTCGCGCTCAGTAACTTCAGCAGAATATGTAATTGATTAAATACATTTATATATATTTTTTTCTGCACAAATAATAAACATGGAAAGTTGTAACTGTACAATGTTTTCCACCGGACACACTGGGAATGGAGACGCCTGTTTCACATATAATTCATTCTCCCGATGTCCCACAGAGACGGAATACGAAGTAGAATTAGAAAATTCGGAGATATTTTTTCTCGGAAGACAAACTAATAAGTTCAGTTGCTTGAAGGTATGTTATATTGTTACAGACAAGAAAGATTTCCACTGCCGTGAACTGAAGGAAAACTGTCGGCAACAAATTAAATTGGGTTTAATTGAAAGATTGCATCAAGTGTAGACATTTTACCTACAAATGCTTTATTGCAAGAATATACATAAAGCACCTTATTGAGCTCTTTTTTAGGTGTATCATGGGTAGGGTGACCACATGTCGGGAGTTTATATCCAGCGTCCCAGTCAGCATCAATCTGGGATAATGCATTGTCCCAAACTGAGAGCTCTGCATGAAGGAGATATCAGCCAATTAGGAGAGACTACTTCAATCTCCTGATTGGCTGAGTGTTCAGTAGCCTCTCATGATTGGCTGAGTCCCTCCTTCGCACAGAGCGCAGTAATAGCTGCAGCAGCCTGCATCAGGTAAGACACCCATTGTGTGTCTGTGGGGTCCATCCGCTAAAAGTCGAGGTTGGAGCAAGGAGGTCGAGTTTCATTTCAAAAGGACCTTCCATTCCTCAAGCCACAAATAGTGCATGATGGCATGAAACTTCCCCAAGTGTCTAACAGGTTAATCCCTGTCATTTTGGGATGTCTATTATTTTATAATTATTTTTATACTAAACTAAGAACTTTATTCATGAAAGAGAGAAATGCAGTGAACTGACAAGCGATTTGCAAACTTAAGGCGACGTACTTAGTCAGCGGTACTTCAAACTCTGCTATTTTGGCTTTTATTTTGCATTTCCCTTCTCAACTGCCTGCAATTCACCCTTACACAATTAAGCCCCTAGCTGCATCCCCACAATAGTTGGTAATTAAAAGTAAAATCCATTTGCAATGACTTGTTTAAAATGGTTACAAACAAATTACTTGGCAGATTGATTTTGCATTAAAGGAAAACGCATTAATTTGAACTCAAGTGATTACAAAATAATTACCATTCCGTTTTGCAGATAATACTTAATATTTAGCATGGGTTATTATTAGCACAGGAGCTCTCATCTTCCATTCATCAAGGATAAGATGCAACTGATTGTAAGGATTTATTAACATTTATTTCTAGGCCGCCAACTCTTTCCTTAGAGATACTCAGAGTACCTTACTGTCTAATATAGGTGCACAAATGAAAACATGAGTGGCCCAAGTATGAGGATAAACTGACATGTACTTTTTAAGGTACAGTTTAATCTCTTCCCTTGGAAGCATTGTAGCGGCGGCTGTCGCCGACAGTTTCTCACTGCTCGTGCAGTTAGAGATCTTTGTTTTCACACTCCACCAACAGAAGCAACACTAATCAGGTCCTCTCTGCTGGTGGCATTAAACAATGAAGGTGTCTCTCTGGTGTAACAAAGAGAGGGTTTCAGACCTGATCAGACTCGTGGGCCGAGCTTCTGCCCTGATTGGCTTGGCATAACATGAGTCAGCGGGTCCCAGCAGCCCAGAGGCTCTGCCTCAGCTGAGAGGCAGAGCTCGCAGTAAACCTGTGTGTACTCCGGAGTATTGTCACTTTTACTACAATTGGTGAAACAAAAAGTTAAAAATAACATTTAATGACACTTCTAGCCAGAGATGGCTGGACTTCGGAGCTTACAATCTACTGCCGATTGTTTCAAATATATCGGTTTAGTCTTACAAACATGAGAATTCATGGAAAGAACATAAGTAAAGGTGAGATCCCCCCAAGGCCAGCGGTGACTATGGGATATGGAAGTGCCCGAGTAACGAGGGATATTTAACCCTTCAGATCCAACGTGTTCTTCCCTGTGTTAGATAAAGAAATTGTTCAGCTCTTCAAATGGTAAGGTGTTTAATCCCAACTAAAAGATGTGACAACGTTTCAACCCCTAAAGGTCTTTATCCAGCCTTGTCGCCGTGTTTGAAGTGCAATGTATTTATTTATGTATATGTGTCTGGGACCCAGGTGGAGCCTGGTTTGTGCTCTCCCCTTTCACTCTTGCCTGTGATAGTGCCTTCTTGTGGCTCACCAGCATTATATTATCTTTTGCCTGAATCTGACCTCTGCTCGTGACCTGTTGTTCCTTTTGTTATTCCCTTTGGTTCGGTGCTCTATCCTCGTTGCTGACCCTGACTATTCCTAATTCTCCCGCCCTGACCTCGGCCTGTATCCTGTTCATCCTTGTCTTGGTCGCGAGTCTTCCTCTACGGGTTCAGAGTGGAGCTAAGTCGCCGGTGGTGTCTGCATGTGGCTCAACCAATGGTGTGTCGTCATTGTGGCGAATACCATCGCGTGCTACTCTTTGTTTCTAATGAGTGTCCATCTATGCATCGAGGATCCCACTCCAATCCCAGCAATGACTGGTGACAGCACTTTCTCAGAGGGGAGCCTGGAAACTGCTGCAGAGGAAGCCACGCCCCACTTCCTGTACAGTTACTCATGTGACTGAATTTAGAAGACCCGGAGAAAATGCATTCAATATAAAACAACGGGAGAATTGTTTTAAAGTAAAAATAAGTGCATTTCACAATTATTAACCACATGTATAACGTACAGAAAATAAGCCAGGAGGTACTGCCCCATTTAATTTATCAAATCTCTTTCAATTCGGGAAAAGGTCTGAAAAATCAGCCAGAAAAAAATGCAAAGAGAGAAAACAGTACCAAAGAGCCAAAATGTTTTGGTTTTTTTGTGGTTTTTAAATTTAAGATGATTTAAAAAGACCTCGGGATGTCAGAGAGAAGTAAATCAGAGCTGTTACAGAGACATGAGTTTTCCGTTGGATGGGATGATTATCTGGGCCATTTGTAATTCCTTGTCTGTTGCTGGCTGGGTCTAGGATGACATTTGTAGAGATTACACGGAGCGCTAGATGAATAGGTGTCTCCTCTAATCTGGCCCAGCAGGGGATCCTATATTTTCACATTTCATAATCAGTTGGTTCCAGGTCTCTGTAACATTTAAGATGTTATATCCACCCCTGCTGTGCGGCTGATTTATACCCCTGTGGGAACACTCCAGAAACTACCTTAACCCCTGGGGTGCTGACTGGGTGGGCAGTATGGTAGAATAAGTCGCTCCTTGGCCTCAGATAGGTAAATATACCTCACTGACTTTTCTTTTCACATTTTGCGTTGTTTAAAGTAAACATAGAGAAAGATGGTAAAACATTAATATTCCATCAACAGTTGCGCTGTTGCTATAGGCTCAGAGCCATGTGAGTGTCCTTATAGTGCTAATGTTCCCTGTCTTATCAAACCTATTTTTATCTAAATCCTTTAACGGAAGGATTTACCCAAGACCGGTAGCACCTCTGCCCATTGTGGGAAATCCCCTCCTTAGCCCCCGATTCAAACGCAGCATCCACCCAGCAAGTCTTTCTGGAACCTTGCTCTTTGTACCCAAATAGCAGACAGGACCACTAGCAGTTAGGTACAGCAAGAATGAACAACATTTATTTGTGAAGACAGCGCAGACTATATACACACAAATATGACATCAACTAGGGGGGAGGCATAGGGAACGAATTATAACATGTAAGCCTCAAACAATGGAAAACCTAACTTAAAACAGGTATTTAAATACAGTGTAATTTTACATAAAATAAACATGCCATCTTTAGATCCAGTCATCCAGACTACAAGGGACAGTAAACCCTTATTGACTGGATATGGACTTTTCAACACTAAATTGGATGCCATGGTACGGATCCTGAGTGACATCCTGAGTGAGCCTGTGTTAGAGACCAGCTGTATTGAAGCAGGGTGTCACTGATGCCCTCAAAGTATGTACCCTCAAATATAGCACATCCAAAGACAGGGTCCATAGTCCACAGGGAGGTGTTTGGCCCTCAGGGGCCTCCAAGAACCCCATTCACGCAGACTGTCATGATTCACTTCATGACAGGTACCGCAAAAAATCCTAAATACAGTACCACGCCATTCATCTTCTATGAACGCAGTCACTTTTGGCTGCTTTTCCAAGATCCAGGAGGCTGTTGATTCAAATTAAAAAATACAAATTAGCTGTATTAAAGGATTCACATAATGCTTTTTTTTTGTCCTGGTGCAATGTGCTAGAACCTATGACTCTTCAGCATGCTGTGTGCTCCCTCTTCTACTCCAGTGCCAGCAATTTATGTAACGCCTCTGAAGCTCTGACCTCCTTTCTTCTCACTGTCTGTGAATTCCCTACTGCTACACTGTCATTCTGCATTCACATACAATTCACACTGTCATTCACATCCATATTCCCATTCACTCCTACTTCGTTGTCACTTTCCCTAGCTGTGCACCTTCCCATTCTGCTTCTTGGTTCCATTCTCTCCCAGCATCTACGACTGACACATAGACTCAACTCTGCCAGCGACTGAAGTTGCCGGACTGTCTCAGTTAAGTGGCAGCTTCACAAAATAATTTCTCCCATGACTTTGTTACTTGGACACAGACTATGGTATATTTTCTGAATCTTATTACATACACATACCAGTTGGAAAATATATAAATGGTTTTTCATGCATAAAAATACTTTGGGGTCTAACCCCTCTTAGTGTGGTATTAATACCTTTTAAATACAGACTGTATTTAATAAAACAATCAGAATCAAGTCTTTTTAAAGACATTTTGCTGAAAATAATGTCATTCCTGACGCGTTTCACCCAAGTCAAGCTCCTTCAGAGGACATTTTCAAAGATAATTAAGACATAATTGTGTTCATTGGCTTTTCAAAGGTCTTGCATTTCGAATTTACAACAGGCGATGGCTGATTTGAGAGTCTCTTCATCTCTTTATTCTCTGTTTAACATTGCACTTATACAGCCCTTCACACCAAAGTAAGGACTTTGAAAGACATCTTGGAGACGTGCTCAGATTAAAGTGTATCACAGTGCATTTAGCTCAAGAGCACATGCTAAACAAGATGAAAAGCAGCTGGAAGGAACAAAAAATAAATTGTAAAGTTCTTTAATAGAAATGATGGTATTATAATAATATCTCAGCCACCTGTGAGACGAGTACCGTCACCAGATATTGACCTGAATTGATTTGAAGTTTGATAATGTGCAGCCGGAAGGACTGCAAAGCCCGTCTAGTTAATTATATCCTATTTTTATGATACCTTTGCCAGTAGAGTCAAGACTCACAGAGATTGCCACTGGGGATATTTGTTGCCCCATTTTTATCAAAAATTCAAATGCAAATATTAACGTTATTTTTTTAAGGAGACCTAATAAAACACCCTCATATCTTGGGGCCAGGAAGCGATTAGTGCCACGGGAAAATACAGTGTAAAAAAAAATTCCAGGTATACTTTCCAATTGCAGACCAACATGCAGATAAATTCTTATGCCAGATTCCCCCCAAACATTGCATACTCTTTAAGAGCAGGGGATAATCTAGATCCAATTCACAGGGATTAGGGTTATTTCTACCACCCACACTCTGCCAAGTATTAAATGAAATGGACACACAATACCCCAGAGCAGCACAATACAGAGAAGTAGGATAATCAAAGCCACTGTCCATGTTGGTACTTGGGACACAGAACCATCATTATGCTCCCTGGCCTCTTGCCTATAATGCCACATTTTTATGAGAGTCATGAGAAGTACCTACAAGGAATGTGATTAAGCTAATGTCACCAATTTATGCTCATATCTTGCTCCTTTCAAAACTTGTTCCTTTGTTTGGAGCAGAGCCGTAACAAGGGTGAGGTCTCAGGAGCACACCAGGAATGATAGCTACATAACTAGACCTTGTGCGACCGTGCTGCAGACTCAGCCCTTCTAACCTACTTTCTACTGTCATTCGAATCGTGTGCAGGACTAATGGAACCAGAGTGCCGCCATATTGCTGCACTCCAGTCCATAGATGAATGATAGCGATGAAGAGGCAAAGACTTACTTATGGGTCTATTCACTAAAATTCCACAATAGAGGTCAACTTTCATTTTGAGACTAATGGGCCTATTAACTCAAATTCGAGAACTGTTCGAGGAGGTCAACTTTGGAGGTCAAATTTCATACTAAGTCAAATTTGGCAACTGAGTTTGACTTAGAAAAACAAACCCAGGTTCGAATCTTCCCCACTGAAAGTAATGGGAGGCGAATCTTCCTCACTGAAAGTAATGGGAGGCGAATCTTCCCCACTGAAAGTAATGGGAGGCGAATCTTCCCCACTGAAAGTAATGGGAGGCAAAATGATCAAAGCTATTTTTGAGACGCGGTCAAACTCACATGCTGAATTCAGCTTAGTTTCAAAATTAAAATCAACCTCCTTGAGCTATTCTAGAATTTTTGTGAATAGATCCATAAGTTAAATACGGCACCTGAGTTTGACTTGGTCTCAAAAATAGCTTCAGTTATTTTGCCTACTATTTACTTTCAATGGGGAACATTCAAACTTAGATGGCCAATTTTGACTTGGTCTCAAAAAGTCGACCTCCAAAGTCGAATTCTACTGAATAAACCCATTAGACTTTGTTGTGGACTTACGTTCCGACCAATTAATATCTCAGGAACCTCTCTGCCTAGGAGTACATGATTTGTTTTGTTTTCTTTTTGTCTCACTTTGTTATTTTTTTATTCTATACAAAAAAAAATAGAAAAGAAAATACTATAAAAAATAAAGTCAATGTAGATTATATCATGACTTTTTGGTATTATAACGGAAATAGTCAAGAGGTGTTGAGAGGCTTTTTTTTATTGCTAAGCGGACATATTCTTCCAATTTAAATAGAGGGGGATTTGTTTGGCAGATAATACTGAATCAATTATTTTTATGTAGGTTGAGCAAAGAACTGAGCATTTGTATTTTTTTATGGAAAATGTTCAGCATGTGATTTATGAACTTTTACCTTAACAGAAAGGTTTTATAATGGTAATTATATGCTGAAATAAATCTCTTTTACTTGTTCTTTTGAGTTATACAATAAAAAATGGCTGAATAATAACAGATTTTAGGAGCACCGAGAATCCTTTTTGGATTAAAATTAAATAACTTTTTTTTTTTCCTTTACAAAATTATTACATTTCTATTAAACTTTAGATATTAGTTTCAGTTGAAACCGAATAACATCTGGGCTTTTTATTCTTTTTTTTTTTGGTGTGGTTGTCCTGTGTTAAAAAAAAAAATATTCCTAACCAGTTATACCACTTGGTTTTGCTGCTTTTTTAATATTAAAAATAAGTCATGATTTATTACTTAGAATATAAGCACATCTCCCCCTTCCACTAATCCTGAAGATATTCTCAGCAGGATTTATACATCAGTTTTCCATCCAGGTTTTATGTCAAAATTTGGGAGTAATTAAAAAAAAAAAAAATCTTCAGTGAGCAGGCTAATATACATTTCTAATGTTTATAATTGGAACAGCCCAATTAATCATTGAGCATTAAAACTGGTATTTGACCAATCTTAGGGCTTTATTCTTGAAACAACTAAACTTATGGCAAAAATAGCCAAGTTGGAAAAATTCTCCAATTGCGCTGAATTTGAGAATTTTTCTAATTAGACTACCTTGGCCTTAAGTTTGAAATTCTCTTGCCCATTCAGTTTTAGCTCATATAAAGTCTTACTTTTCAGATAACATCTGTCATACTTGCCAACTTCTCTCAGGACGGTCCTGGGAAAAAAGAAGACAGAGCCTAAAGATTTGGAGTGACGCAACACAATGTGACATCACACGCGGGGTTGTTTTCTGACATCATAGTTATTGCACATGCATGCAGAGCTGGATTGCACCTTTCAATGCAACAATTTTTGGCTGCAGGCTGTGTGACAACCAATCGTGCATTAGCCTCCGGAGTCCCGGGGGACAATTAGAAACGAGGAGATGAATTCCAGACAACGGACCAGAATGGACAGTAGAATTTTCCAAAGTGTTATAGGACGCAGTGTCCATGGCAAGGTTTGTGAAGGTCCATAGAGCATCATTAAACCTGTATACTCCATGAACAATGCTGGTGCCTATCACTGCTAGGGATGGTGGCACATAAAGCAGAACTGTTGATGGCCATGCAATCAAAACATAGCAAGATACCTACAAGTCCATTTTGCTAGCAGAAACACAAACATCAGTTAATTAGGACACAGGAAACTAGCAGCCTCACATCCAACTAATCCACGAAAATCCCTGTAGAACTGGTACACTTTGCTGGTGCATCGAATCTTGTCAAACTAGACCCCGGGGGATTAGAAGCAGAGGATTGAACTGAGAGTTAGAGGAATAGAGTCACATACACTATATACTGTATTCACATAGCATTCATACACATATTGCATGCACCCTAAATCAGTACTATTTTTAAAACCCCTACAGTGGTATAAGGGGGGCCGTTACATAAAAACGGATGTTCAATTCTTCATCACAGACAGTAGACAAACTAGGACAGAGCAGATCATTAGAACATCTAATGTGCTGATACTGTTTGTTTTTAGGTAATGATCATTTTTTGGATGGGTTTAATTTTAAAGATTATGCAAAGTAATCTGCAGGCTGCTCCAGGGTTCCTGAGGATAAAAATGATGAGGTCACTGATGACATCACTACGGCATCCTACGGAGTGGTGGGCACAGTTGACGACGCCCACAGCGCTCTGCGATGAAGCAAGAAGGGGGCGAACTCGACGAAACCGATTTGCACACAGCCCCCGGGATTGACGTAACCGTGTGTAAAAGCATCTCTCTGTAGTGAAAAATGTAAAAAAATCAAAAATCAAACAGCTTGGGTGACAGCTGGGCCGTTAGAAAGAAAATGGAAATTGCACATTTTAGACGATTTCTAAAAATACATCTCAACAAAACATTGTATGCTGAGATAAGGAAAACTGAAATTTTTCTACCTGTGTGTGGATACAATA
The DNA here is from genome assembly GCA_036172795.1 of Pelodytes ibericus. Lineage (NCBI taxonomy): Eukaryota > Metazoa > Chordata > Amphibia > Anura > Pelodytidae > Pelodytes > Pelodytes ibericus. The sequence continues at coordinate 7,588,584 of CM069864.1, read as the reverse complement.
CATATACATAGATCCTTTCAGTTATTGAAGAAATGAAGAGATTCTTCAGACATAAAGGGGGTTATGGGAAAACAAGATCATTTAGGGCAGAGTAATCGCCATGAAAATGATATCATTTTTCCTGGAGATTGTGTTTATTCCCCAGATTGTGTATTTTCTCCACATCTGATATCTCTTTACAAACATGCAAGTTACCAGATATTAGCAGCTGGGTTGCCACCACAGTTTGCTGTTTCTTTAAATTATAGTGCTAGTAATTAACACAAGATTACAATCCAACATGGGTGGGCTTCGCCAGAGACCTAAAGAAAGGACTAAACCCTCCAGGACCACTTTTCATCAGGCAGAATAACACTTCTGCCTGACTAACATAGCTTTTGGACGATGCTACCAGGGAGCCCTGGTCAGAAGTGACTAGCAATTATTTTGGACTTTTAATAAGAAATAGCAGAAATGGGAACAATGGTGACATCCACTGATCATCCATTACTATTGTCTGTGGTCCAATCAAATTAAGACAGGCCGACACAATGACGGAGGGAGATGCTCGCTGGACCATTTTATAGGTTACACTGGATGAAGATGGAGGGGTTTGGAAGGATATAGTAATTGGCTAGCCTAGGACCCATAACTGAAAGAGGCAGTCCTCCAAACTTATTTTCTGCATATTGTATATTTTTGTAACATACAACCTGTGTTTATTAAAAAAAAAAAAAAAACTATTTCCAGATCTCCTTCAGTTTTACATTGAAAATAATTTCACCGGGGGCTTCTACATTCTGTGAGGAGGGGCTTGGACAGATAGGCGGCAATTTTAAGGCGATAAGACTAGCTGAGAAATAAACTGGTGCGACAGATCTGGTTCGGTTTCTGTATGTTACATGATGAGTGGAATAGTGGTACTGCCCCTTTAAACAGGATGGGTTGTAAAATCATTGGACGTCCGGTAAGACCAGCAAACGAGCTGCAAATTATTCACAGAAATGATCTTTTAATGATCATCAGTCTTGGGTCCAGTTTGTTTTTCCTGTAGGGATGGGGTAAATATATATATAATTTTCTCTTGTAGTTTATTTGAGTTTTCTCGTGACCTTGTGCAATTATCCTCGTGTGTGTATTCAAAGTCTGCTAACTTCCTCTGGACCAAAGTTCTTCCAAAAAAACAGATTCCTTTGGGCAATTACACATTTTACACAGACATAAACAAACTGCAAAGCCCAGGAAAAAACTGTCAGACACAAGTCATCATTGAAACCAAAGACTATTTATACCGCTCCAAACACAAAAATATTGGTAGGCATTAAAGAGGGGGGGGGGGGGGCAGCTGATGTTTCAAGTCTTGAAATGTATAAATGTATCAGGCAGGATGCATGTTTGGAATGCGTTTGAAAGAGGCAGCGACCGTTGTATACATAGAAGACGGTAGAATGGTATGGTTTGTGCAGCTTGACCTTTGAACTGAGGTTCATTTAGTATATGCTTTGATTGGTCAGAGTGATACCCACATGGGCAGCATCAATAAATAAAGTGTAAAGAGTTTTTTTTTTTTAAAATCAAAATACAGGGATGTAAACCCAATGCTGTTGTTTTTAATCACCATTTTTGCAACATACCTGTAACATACTTGCCATGCAGCAACAGTCCCTATCTTGCACCCAGATCCCTCTATCCTTCGTTACTGTCTCTCTTTTCTGGGAGCTCGGAATGTGTGGTTTGTACAATTGTATCACAGAGCTCCACAGCAATAAAACTCATGTATGATCGCGTGTGGATAGTGCAGGTGTGGCTGAAACCCCCCACCCCCCTTACCCCAGAAATATGTATGGTGAAAAATAGGCCACAGCGATTTATGAAAACATAAATAGAAAATAAGTTAGGGCTGTATCGGCCAATCACCTTAATCTCCGTCTCTGGTAGATACAGCCTAACAACCAAAATATATAAAAACGGAATCCTTGCCAGCCTACCTTAAATTAAACTATACATAGTGCAACTATCAAAAAACCTTAACCAACCTGAAGTAAAAACTCCCCTCCCCCCTCGTCCGAGGGTCTCTTACCCCTTTTTCTTACCAATGCTGACCACCAGCCAACTCCTCGCTCGGTGGGCAAGTGAAATTGGTGACTGGTCACCTTACCTAGAGGTAAGGGGAGGGCTGAGCCCCAAATTTCAAACCACTGGGTCGGACTCCTCCTTCCCAATAACAAAAAACCTGACCGGCAAGGACATGCCCCCCCTGCTGCGACAAGACAAAAACATAATAACAACATATCAGAAATAACAGTACACAAGCAAAGGGATGGGCGGGAGGGAAACTTTCCAGAGTGTTCTTATGGATTTTTTAAGATGGCTGCTGGAAGGGGGAGGATATCCTACTTTATATACCCTAACTCCCAGATCCTCCCCCTTCCCCGGCCATGACCTGAATCACTACCCCACCCTCATACATGTCCTGTCCGCTAAGCTGTGCTTCACTACCAGGATTCTCAATAGAGTGCAGTAAATATCTCTTTATATTGATTTGTGCACATAAAATACTTTATTCGAATTCATAATAACTTACCAAATAACACAAATAAATAACAACTGGCCATAAAATCATGGACGGTGTCTCCGCGACGCTCAGCCCCGCCCACAGCCGCAAGTCAGCAACTCCCATAATAAATAAAGTGTCTTTGGAACGTGGGGCGGATGTAGTATGGGCTTTGTTACTATTGGCTCAGAATGGTAGACTGTGAACCAGTGGCTCCTGGGATGAAAATGGGTGGAACTGAAATGGGGACGTAGTCACGCAAGGCCATGTGACATCACGTGACATTCTGTGAGCTCGGAGAGTCAGATCGAGCCTCCCCGGGTCAGATACTCTGTGTTTAGAGCTCCGTTGTCTTTGTTTAGTCTGTTTACACACAGTTTAAATGCACTGCTGCCTGTGCACAATGCTAAGCACTGTCATAATGCCGGGACACACCCAAACTTGCCGGGACAGGACCGCAAAAAAAAAAAACAGGACTGTTGTCAGCTATGCAAATCTGCTAAGGAGTGTCTCAATCATTTTCCCTACTGCATTGTTTGGTTAAACCGTTTATTGATCTTTTTTTATTATGATTTCGATTGAACCAGAATTGGTAGCATTTATTTAATACCGTGAGTAATTCACAAGAGAGAGCCATATATAACGAATAATACAGTAAAAGGTCAGCTGGTAACTGGATCAATTCATTCAGACTGAAAGAGTTAAACTTAAATTCATGATCAGAGAAGCTCATTTAATCCAGGTGCATTTTTCTGCATTCCTGTATTGAATATAAAAATGACGTGTTCCACAGTGAGAGGGGCAGATTCGCTCTACATCAAAAGACAGGAAAAGGTTTCCAAATCCTTCCTAACACTATGTTGTCCTATTAGACTTAATTTATTTTTCTGCAGGGATTTCTGCTGCAGATGTGGCCCAAGGAAGAGCTTATAGCGGATGTGTTTGGTGATATACATTTCAAATGGGAGCGAACTACAACCCATGTCTAATTTTAGTTTTTTGGGATTTCAAAGTGGTAGACCAGCTGCCGTGTTTTCTGGATATTGCACGTGTGTTTAATATATGTGACATGCACTTATTTTTATCTTAAAACAAGTAACCATTCTCCTGTAGTTTTACATTGAAAATAATTTTACCGGGGCTCCTAAATTCACTGACATTCCAATAAGGAGGGGCTTGGAGAGATGGGCGGGGCTCCTAAATTCACTGACATTCCAATAAGGAGAGGCTTGGAGAGATGGACGGGGCTCCTAAATTCACTGACATTCCAATAAGGAGAGGCTTGGAGAGATGGGCGGGGCTCCTAAATTCACTGACATTCCAATAAGGAGAGGCTTGGAGAGATGGACGGGGCTCCTAAATTCACTGACATTCCAATAAGGAGGGGCTTGGAGAGATCGTCGGGGCTGTTGCTATAGCAACATTAGTAACTCTATTACAGTTTATATGTGTTTTTTAAAAGGAAATGTTTAGGAAAAAACATATTGATTTATTTTTCTTACGTTAAATAATGCAGCCCTTTAACAGATTGCAGATTTTACACCACATACCTTTAAGCAGAGTGCCCCAAATCCCTGAACCATTTTGCCCTCACATCCTTTTACTGCACTATATTGCCCCTAACATCCCTTTCCACTGCACTATATTGCCCCCCACATCCCTTTACTGCACTATATTGCCCCCAACATCCCTTTCCACTGCACTATATTGCCTCCCACATCCCTTTACTACACTATATTGCCCCCAACATCCCTTTCCACTGCACTATATTGCCCCCCACATCCCTTTACTGCACTATATTGCCCCCACATCCCTTTACTGCACTATATTGCCTCCAACATACCTTTAATGCACTATATTTCCCCCACATCCCTTTCCACTGCACTATATTGCCCCACAATCCTTTCCACTGCACTATACTGCCCCCACATCCCTTTCCACTGCACTATATTGCCCCCACATCCCTTTACTGCACTGTATTGTTCACTAGTGATACAATGGATGCAGCATGGATGTCTGAACAGGCAGCACAAGGTAATGCGGCAGGATATACCACCATCAATAGTAGCACTGGCTCTGCTGTCACCCTCTTTGGTCTGCTGCTGCACCCTCCAGTCTGCTGCCCTAGGCCCAGATATACGAGACTGACTGTAGAACACATTAGGGGGCATGTATAAACACAGAGCACATGCATATTGTGCCAAATACTGGCACAATCGGTTTATGTGCCAGTGTATAAAGCAGACTCCCAACACATTTCAGGAGTATGTATTACCTATGCCGAATACGTAGATTTAGGTTGTGTGGGCGCTTGTTGCGCCACCGCGGCCTATGTATAAGAAATCAGGTGCTGAAAAGTGTTGGGAGTTATAAAAAAGAGCAATCACAGTTTTACATAACAAACAGCGATTAGGCCTTTTTCAAAACAATAAAATTCCTGACACTTTGTTGTGCTGGAGTATTGATACATGTCCCCCATAGTGTCAGCTCTGAATTGCATTTGAAAAGTGAAGGGCAGCCTGCGACAAATCTATTTGATGGAGCAGGGCCAAGAAAAGCCCCAAAACCCCCTGTGAAAAGCTTAAAGGGTCTGCCTGGCGCCCAAAATGCATCTTCCAAATATTAATGCATATTATTGTGCTTTCAAAGTACTTTAAAATGCATGTTTTACATTTTCCATTGCTTCAATTGTAACATACTTACAGCTAGATGAAATTGTGAAATTACAGCAGTTTGCAAGAAACAAGGAATGCCCACACTAGCTGAGTAAAAGTAATTTCCTGGAGAATACCGGGCATTTTGGTTTAAACACATTAACTAAGCTACAAGCACAGGACTATGACGAGGAACAGAGACAGGACAAGGCACTTAGAAAGCCTTGCACTGAGAGAAGCTTGTAACTAGGGTTGCCACCTGGCCGGTATTTTACCGGCAGGCCGGTAAAAAATTGGCATCAGGCCACTGTTAAGTCTATAGAGACAGTAGCAAGGCCGGTATTTTTCTGAAGAAAAGGTGGCAACCCTACTTGTAACCAATAATAATCAATATATTCCTAATGGCAACTTTGGCCTAATGGTAAATAATAATAAATATGTGCATGAGTAAGTCCACCCAGAACAAACTACTGGCCTCACAAAATCATTCCACCCGTTTGCAGATAGCTCCAAGTGATGGATCAATCAGCCCTTTGTTCCGGTGCAATTCATTATTTGTTATATTTAGTGTGGAGACAATGCTGGTTCAATTTGGAAGTATTTGTTAAACCTCCGAAGAGCCAGAGCGCAGTGCAGCCCACGCTCAGTCAAAGCCTGCGGCACATGAAAGAGTTAATGGACAAGTCTGGTAATTATTATTCGTCCAGTAAATGCTGGATTTTTGCAAGCCTCGGAGAAACTGGTACTTTGTCTGTAGACAGCTCTGGCTCTGACCCTTTGTTCTTATACACGTTATACAATGATGACAGAAGACGACACATTCATCTTACTTCCCCAGACCTCACTGGTGATGTTTTCTTTCCCTTTCGTTCTCCGAGGAGCTATCAATGAAGCTCTGGTTCATCTATCATTAATTCCGTGGAAGAAACTCAACAAGAGTTTGGATAATCATTGTGTCTTTGTGTGTGCGAGAATAAGGCAATATTATAACAACATTACTGTCGCTATATAATAACACTTTCTGTATAAATCTATCAGTACAGCCTGTGATGCATTAAAGAACCACTGTAATATTTCTGTTCCCAAACAGTTTTCTGGTGCCATCTCGGTCTCCAAGCAGCTTGTCGGTGCTATCTACGACCCCAAGCTGCTTGTCTGTGCCATCTTGCCCCCATAAAGCTTGTCAGTGACGTCTCTGTTCCAAAACAACTTATCTATGCCATATTTGTCCCCATACAGCTTGTTGATGCCACCAGCTGTCCCCAAACAGCTTGTCAATATCACCTCTGTTGTCAAACAGCTTGTCAGTGCATGCCATCTCTTTCCCCATACAGCTTATCAGTTCAGTCTCTGTCACCATACAGCTTATCGGTGCCATGTTTGGCCTCAAGCAGCTTACTGGTTCCATATTTGCCCATAAGCAACCTGTTGGTGCCATATCTGCCCCCAAGAAAGCATGTCAGTGACATCTGTGTCCCCAAAAAAGCTAGTTGGTACTATCTCTATTCTCATACAGTTTGTTGGTGCCATATCTGTCACCAAACAGCTTGTTGGTGCCACCCCTGTTGCCAAACAGCTTGTTGGTGCCATATTTGTTCTAATACAACTTAATTATACCATCTTTGTCCCATAGAGCCTATCAGTGTCATATTTGCCTCCCAAACAGCTTATCAGTGACATAACTGCCCCAAACAATCTTATCAGTGACATATTTGCCCCACAGCAACTTGTCACTGCAATCTTTGTGCCCAAACTGTCTATCCCTCCCATCTTTGTTCCCCAAAACTCTGTCCATGCCATCTTTGTGCCCAAACACCCTGTCCCTGTCATCTTTGTGCCCAAATAGCCCATGCCTGACATCTTTCTGCCCCAAAAAGCTTGTCCCTGCCATGTTTTGTGACCAAACATATTTTATACCTAGCTCCCACCAACCGAATATTATCGCTTGTTTGGACATGCTTAGAGCCGGACCCCTCTTCTCTTTCATTATCATTACTGTCTGACACTGTCTAGAGGGCCCAGGGCTGTGTGTTGTGAAGTGATAGAACCAACACAAAAAGATCTCACCAACAATCTACATCACATACTTTTTGGGGAGATCACAAAGAGTTTAGACGATACTTTGTTACATTAAAACAACTTTGGTTATTGTAACTTTTTTCTTCTGTTAAACTGTCTTGTTTTGTGCAGTTTTCCAAACACACTCAACACACCAGCTATACAGAAAGGAGATGTTTATTACGGGAGAACAGAGAAGTTGTGTATTATTATTTTATTACTTGTTATTTTGAGGCTACCATACTTTATTGCAACACAAGTGGCAAGTTTTTAACTCACTAGAAGTCTTTGACTAGTGAAAAAAAGATGAAAGGTAAACACAAGCATGTGACTTAATAGCGGCGGACAAATACCCCCCATCAATTAAAGGGACAGTAACTCTTTCAATAATTAATACAATCAATATATTACAATAAACATTATAGAGTGACCTAGATGTGTCCAGTCAGCTGGATTCAACATATTACACATCAATAAAGCAATGTGTGAGAAACAAAAAGGTGTAATGACAGCATGTGTAACAATGTGTAAATCATGTATTACTGAAGTATATTGTAAGTATATTATTCAGTCTTGTTTTGTGCTGACACAGACTTTCTATCTCCATCCACAGCACAGAGGGCCAGTTCTGGGGCAAGGTTCTAAGGGGGTCATGTACGAAACAAGTGCAGTGGGGGAAAAAGTAGGTAAAACATGAGTAAGGAGCAATTTGTGACTATTTGTAACATTCTGCGCTTTTTTTCCCCGATTTGCGCCTCTTCCGTTAATTTTTATTTAGCGCGCATTTTTCCGGTTGCGCTAATACATTGCGATTATATTTGCGCACGCTAAAGAGTTTTGCGACTATTTTGTGAAAAATAATTCTTATTTGCGCGTGACAATTACACCAGCTTTTAGTGAGCGCTATCAAGAGGTAGGAAAAATATTCGCAAAACTGTCTGGTTTTATTCGCAATTTGCCCGTATGTACTATCTGAGTGTTACATGTTTAGTACATTGCAATAAGAGCAAAGAGCAAAAATAGTTTTGCACACAAAATATATTTGCGTTTTTTCCTACATGCCCCTCTCAGTGTGGAGCAGTCACCTTGGTAACCAAAGGAATATTGCTGTTACTTTGGCCACTTTTACTACTTTGCCCCATAACTGAGCCCTCCAGATAACCTGCTGTGGGTCAGAAGTTGAGCTTAAACAAGGTGACCAGGTGTTACTTTCTCTGTGTATATGTTTAGGAAGGGGGGTGGGAGTCCCATTTGGTTCACTAGAACCTGTCTAAATTGAGCATCTTTCTCAAGAATGGATTCTTCTTCAAAAGGGGCCTAAACTGAAAAGATTTAGTGAGGTCCATGTCTAAACCGAGCGCTGGATGTAATTATACACACACGCTAAGGATCACAAAACATATGTTCACGGCTGTCTGTGTTTTCTAAAAAAAAAAACACACATTAAAGTGATGTAACATTGTAATAAATCTGTGTGTCCCCCTCTTTCTCTTCTGGGGGCTTCATTCATCTAAAAAGATATACTATCTTTTTTATGGCAGCACCAACTATACTCACGCCACAGGGGCGGGTAGGGGCTGGGGGGGAGATTCTTTGTGGAACATGGTTCTACTGAAAAAAATAGGAAAAAGCTTCAGATTGGATGAGAGAGGGGGGAAAGAAACATATCAGAAGCTTGGGGAAATAAAGCTGGAGAAGGGAGCAGCATTTTTATTGAAAAGAGCAGAAGTAGAACAACAATTTTAAGTTAGGGGAACTTAAAGGATCACCCTAGCCAGACGAAAAGGCAAGTGGATCCAGTGGATCTGCACTGATCTTCTAGCAATGATTTTATTTGCCCTCGTTTGCAAAAAAAAAAAAAAGGCCAGGAGCAGGGCATTTTGAAAAACATTCCCAAGGATTTCCTGCATTCAAAGAAGCTGCACAATATACCGAATAAACACTACCAGATGCATCAAAGTTAACTTGACGCCTGTAGTGTCCCGTTAAGAAAATACTGCTTTGAGAAAAGGTTCATAGATACCCAGAGTAGCCTTTCAATGGAAGTAACAACAGCTGCAAGAATTCACCAAGTACCTGGCTTGTTTACAAAAGCAAATCTGAAACACGGATATTTTTGTTAGTTTGGAAAACGTAATGGATTTTATCTGCCATTATTATCTATGTTTTTATTTCTATGTTCCCAGAGTTACATGTTTTGTATGTTTAATAAAGTAAAAAAAAAAGTTTACATTTTTCATAAAAGTTGTTTTAAAGAGTCTTTCCTGATTTGGTGATTAATTAAAAGGACAGTATCACCTAAACATTATTATTACTGTGAATGTAGAGCATAAAAAATTATAGATCATTTTCAATCATTTTTTATTCTTTACATCCACAGTAAAAATAATATTTCAGTCCCTTAAAAAAAAAAAAAAATCTCCATAAACAAACAAAGCAAACAAACATTGCATCTACCAGTCTATGAAACACATCCCACAATAAGGTTCAGTAATGATGAATTACTGATAAATCCCCTCTTGGCACACATGACTTTTACCGGACTATCTAAAAGAGCTTAATTCATGACGGAGAAAACTGCAGGGAATTGAGAAGGGAATTGCCCAGTTAAGGCCAAAGTAGCTTGGGCTATTTCTTCCTTTTTGGCTGAATGGGAGTATTTTTTTCCTGCAATTCTCTCCTTTTTCATGATTAAATCCCTTCGTTCTGCAGTAAGTTGTATTTCCTGATAGTTGACCACTCTGGGGAGATGTCTTCTGTTCATTGCAACATCTGGACTTTGTTACCGTGCGAGGCATAGATTCCAGCTGTAGCACCAGAGTCCGGTGCGCACACAGAGACTTCCTGTTCCATTGGATTTTTGGGGGGGGGATTTTTGCTGAGGCCAGTTGGACCGAGGGATAAATTCGAAACACATTTTTACCAGTTTCATGAAAGTTTTGTAACTGGAAATAAATGTTTTTGCATAAAACAACGAAAACCAGATTTTAACTGGAAGTTAAATAATTAAACTGTGGAAAATGTATCAAAAAAAATGCACCGAATGTTTATTCCTATCTTGTTACAAAACATCTGGCTGCCTAACAATGAAAAAAATGTACGTTGGAATATGTTTCTGAGATATTTATCAGGGGTAATGCGTTCAGGAAATGGGGATGTACTATAAACACCCTGTTTCTTATTTGAAATTAGATTTTTATGTCTTTTTTTGTTTATTTGTACCATGTATCTCTGAACCTTGAAACTATAATGTTTAGAAAACACACAACAAGAATATGTAATCTTATAAAAAATGGAACCTTCCCAAAGGCTCGCTGCACCGGAGGCTGCCATCTTGACCTGAGTTGCGTAATAGTTCTTCATATTTATTTTATTTCATGTAGAAACTGGTATATCCTGGAATCTTAAGCAGGAGATGGAGAAAGGGGTTACAATGGTCTGTGTCCCCTAAACATGTAAAATAACAAATGATCTATACATTGTGTAGGCAGAATTACATTGCTACATGCTCTGGTCTTCTTTTTGTGAATAGGAATAGTGAGGAAAGGCATGAAAGATCATTTTAGAAAAGAAAGAAAAAGACAAAAAGTTTTTTTTTTTTTATTGCCGGTGTTCTGACGAATTACTGGAGCAAATTCTCCTGCGCAATCGCAGGAGAATTTGCTCACTGCGCATGCGCATAAAGTTACAGCTGATAACTCAGCTGTAACTTTATGTCCACCGCGCATGCGCGAGCTGCGCAACCCACATCCCGCCCCCCGCACACCCCTTCTTACCAGCTGATCGGACAGCGGCGGTACACAGCGCATGCGCGCGGCTATCAAGCCGTGTGGGAATGCGCTGTGTCCGTGGCTGGATTCAAACAAAACGCTGGTAAGTAACACGGGGCGGGGGGGGGGGACATAAGGAGCCAACAGAGAGGTAAGCACCCTGGTGAGGGCTGCCTCATCTTCATGGGAGTTGTGATCCTACAGCTGATCCGTGTTACTTACCAGCGTTTTGTTTGAATCCAGCCACGGACACAGCGCATTCCCACACGGCTTGATAGCCGCGCGCATGCGCTGTGTACCGCCGCTGTCCGATCAGCTGGTGAGAAGGGGTGTGCGGGGGGCGGGATGTGGGTTGCGCAGCTCGCGCATGCGCGGTTGACATAAAGTTACAGCTGAGTTATCAGCTGTAACTTTATGCGCATGCGCAGTGAGCAAATTCTCCTGCGATTGCGCAGGAGAATTTGCTCCAGTAATTCGTCAGAACACCGCCAACAATTTTGGGAAAAATTCCAGAAATGGAAATTAATGATGAAATAATGATATTATGAATTTTGTTACTGAAAAAAAATGAACTCGACTTTTCACCCAGTTCTACTTTGCAAGTTAAAAGACAGAAAGAAATGTATGAATTGGTTTATGGAGCAATGGAATAATAAAAACAAAAATAACAATATGGTTTACTCAATATACCCTGATTTGTCCGGAATCTGTCTGGTTATCGGAGGCATAATTTTGGTGAAAAACATTTGGAGCTTCTTGAGTCGACCCTCATGTAATATAAAATGTCACTATTTTACTGTTAAAAATCTTTTCAAAACATAATTTGTTTGTCATAGTTAAATCTGTTAAGTATTTCAAGATGAGCAGAGGCTAGAGATGACTGACCACTGTCACCATAACTAATTGGCCATAGTTGATGAGAAAGGCAACTCTGAGGATCTTGATAAAATATCAGGTAAGAAGACAGGATTTCACTTCTTTTACTTGGGTCCTATGATCATACAAAATCCACAGTGACAGGGAGCTATTAGGAGCACGTTGGGTTGTTATCCTATAAGCTTCATCTGACGCTAATGTTAAATAATTATTTCCCTGTAGGTATATTTGTTAAACCTGGAGACAATTACTCTGTCACTGGTTCTGTGTAAGTGACATTGTATCAGAATTACTAAATTATTCCAAACATTACTAGACATAATAAAAGGGGGTATTTGAAGGGCGTGTTACCGTGACGCTATCGGGGGTCAATTAAAAAAATCAGTTGTGAGGCACACTTCTAAATATGATGCCGTTACCTTCGAATACAACAGAATGTTCCTGCAGATAACATCACTTTTAGAACTTTTTTCTCTTCGGATTGTCTCACCGCCATCTGGGGGTAATTAAAAGACAATGACACAGTGTGTTGTACTGTTCTGTATTCCGGACAAGTCGTTTGCTACACTATTGAATGTTAAATGTCTTTTTCTTTTTTTTAAATCCTTTGGGGTTGATCTGCGTTGAAGACATGTCAGTCTGGAGATGGCTCCCTGAATAATACAGGTTTTACAATACTTGACAAGTGACATTTCCGCTTTCTGTCTCATGTCTGAATTTCTTGGCTGTCCAAAATAATTGGCGATGGGATTAATCAGGGGGCTCCTGCCGTCTTGTTCGGGGCGACTGGCTGACTAGCAACATTTTTTAACCCTTGGTCATTCATGGACTTAAAGGGTTACGATTGTCTGTCTTAACTCTTCCTTGTGGCTGCATGATAAACAAAGCACAGGGGGCACATTTCATCAAGCAGTCCTTCTCCCAGGATGAGATTTAGCATCAATCCACATGTTCTACATTCATTGTTTGAGCCCTAGTTTTCAGGAAAGAGATTTTTGGAAAGCTGACTCGTCAAAAGTATTTCAAGGGAAATGGGAGAATTTTTTCCAGGCTTTTTTTGAAATTCCCTGGTCAATTCTTTGCAATTTCATCTTTCAGGAATAAAGCCCCAGGAAACTATCAAAGCAATAAGCTGTACTGTTGCTTTTAAGGGGCTGTCCCATGTCTTGCGTCTGAAAAAAATAACTTTAGGTCAGCACTGATTCATATAAAGCAAATAAAAACAAATCTTTTTTTTTTTCTCAACTCTTCTTTTCGCTTCGCAACCACAAATAAAGTGTTAGAGAGATATTGCCATCTCTCCAAGCCCCGCCCTCCCTCTCCAAGCCCCGCCTTATTGGAATGTCGTTGAATTTAGAAGCCCCGCTGTAATTACTTTCAATGTAAAACTACAGAAGAACGGGATATTGTTTTAAAGTAACAAAGAGTGAATTTCACATAAATTAAACCCATGTACAATATTCAGAAAATTAGCTGGGCGTGACTGCTTCTTTAACAAGAAGAAATAAGCAAAAGAAGAAAAATGACAAGGAAAACAGCAGGCGAGGGATGTAACTGTGAGCTAAATAAGTAAGGCTAAAATCATGTTTTTCCTCCATACAGTAGATTCCCCAGGGGATCCTACTAAGGCATTCACTGCATTAACCACAAAACTCCCCAAATCTGTTTCTCATTTTAGGAAATGTGCTGACTGATTCTACTTCTCTCCCAGAGGCAGATGTGACACCAGGTTGCACGTGTGCAGCAAGTACGGTAAGTACGATTCCGAGGGGGACGCATAAGAATATTTGCCAACATTGCGTTTGTTTAGCCTCGGGATGAAAAGTGGGCGGAGATTAAAATGGGCGGAGTTATGTGACATCATGCTGCCCATGCGCAATGCTGTACATAGTGCTGCACACAGCCAAGGTTTATGGACCGACCCAAATTTGACAAGACAGGACTCAAAAACACAGGACTGTCATGGCAAATTCAGGGACTATTGGCAGCAATGCACAAGTTATTTTGAAGGTTGTTGGTACAATAAGCAATACGTCCATGGGGTCCACAGAAAATGCTGCACATAAGAGAATTAGTATAGACCTGACAATGAGATAAGAGCCTACAGATCTCCTCTGTCACTTTCTTTGTTTTCGGAAAGTAGAGGTCAGCCGTGTAGGCAAACTAAGCACTCGCCTTGGGCAAAGATGGCACTTAGAAGCTGTGTGGCAGGAGGATTGTCCTGAGAAGCTGTTTGGGGACTGAGATGGCCCCGACAAGCTGTTTGAGGACTAAGATGGCCCGACAAGCTGTTTGAGAACTAAGATGGCCCCGACAAGCTGTTTGAGGACTAAGATGGCCCGACAAGCTGTTTGAGAACTAAGATGGCCCCGACAAGCTGTTTGAGGACTAAGATGGCCCTGACAAGCAGTTTAGGCACAAAGGTGGCACTAACAAGATATTTGGGGTCAAAGATTGCACATGAGATGTTTAAGCACTGAAAAGCTGCTTGGGGATAGAGAGAGCAATGGCGAGCTGTTTGGGGACAGAAAGAGCATGTTTTAATGTAAAATTGTATACAAGTTGGAAAATGTAAATAAATGGCACTTTTTTTACTTAAAAATTTGTGGGGGGAGGAGGGATGCCAAACATAGATTCCGCCCTGGTTGCCAAATACTCCATGTTCTCCCCTTCTCCTGCACTATTTTTCTTATAGCTACAGTGGGTCGAAGGTGGTGGGTCTTAAACAGGAAGAGGTGTGGGCTTCAGGCCTAATTCACAGTACCAATTTTGAGAGGAGAAAAATTCACATTGATAATCACAAAGCACGGGGTCTCTTCACTAAAAATATACTGAACTGACAGCTGAATCGCACATTTCAGGCCAAAAAAATGGCTGAATTGGAAAACCAAGCGAGTTGGTGAATTCTTGCAGTCAGGTTGTCATTTCACTTTGTACTGAGCAGACAACATACAATCAGCCACGATGGGCAATGTAAGTATCAGAATATATTATATATATTATTATATAGCACACAATCCTTCCAGGAATAACAGCATCTAGTTTAATGATTAGCAGAGCATGGTAATGCTGTATTATGTTATTAAATACTATTACATTTGTTACCTTTATTAAAAGGTAATAGTGTTATATAGCGCCTCGCTCTCAGTAAGACTCCGCCTGGATTATTATTCTACTGGAGGAAAATTCAATCCATTGTTTCAGTTTCTATTGAAGATATAAAATGGAGATTATTAGCCTGCTGGTCAGTCTTCCGGGAAAGCCAAGTGTTCTTGTGATATTATAACCTCTGATAACAATGAACTTCTCATAATGTTATTACAGCTTTCTGACTATATAAGCCACGTAACGCCAGTACTGGAAGCCAAACAGAGCGACTGTGTAAGTATCTACGAGAAGGAAGAAGACGGACCCTTGGAATGGGTCAATTATTCCCATCAGTGTCTGCACTTTACTAATTACTGGATTTTCTTGATAAATGATACAAACCGGCCCCACAGCGGCTGTACTCAATAAAGAGAGAATTTGTAGGGAATTGAGCTGGGAATTTCCCACTTCAGGCCAAAGTAGCCGAGAAAAATTCTCCAAATGCAGATAAGAAAACTCTTTCCACTCAGCTACTTTGGCCTTCAGCTTGATATTCCTGTCTCGAATCCCTGCAATTCTCTCATTATCGAGTAGTCCACCTGGAGATACCTTTAATTACCCGAGGTTATGGTTCAGTTATCTGAATTCTACTCCTTTTTTTTCATTATTATAAAAGCACGAGTCCCGTGTCTCTGGCATCTAGAGGATAAGGGGGCATTTATCCTCGGACTGGAAAATCCATGCGTTAATGTGAATCACACAACTTATGGAGTCACTGACTCACTCACCCCCCCAGACAGTGAGAGGCAATGGGGGATATGTATCATGGGGTTACTGTTAGAAATGTAGAGCAGTCGCGGCATTATTAATGTCTTACCCGATGTATAAAATTATTTGGGTGTTGAAAGATGCGCAGTGCGACAGTTGCCAATATCAAACAAAGTGATTGAATTATTAAGTACTGTAGAAAAAGTCCCAATATGGGATAAAAAGTCACAAAGTGGGATAAAAAGTCACAAAGTGGGATAAAAAGTCACAAAGTGGGATAAAAAGTCACAGAAGGGGATAAAAAGTCACAGAGTGGGATAAAAAGTCACAGAAGGGGATAAAAAGTCACAGAAGGGGATAAAAAGTCACAGAGTGGGATAAAAAGTCACAAAGTGGGAATCAAAAGCCCCAAAATGGGATAAAAAGTCACAAAGTGGGATAAAAAGTCACAGAGTGGGATAAAAAGTCACAGAGTGGGATAAAAAGTCACAGAAGGGGATAAAAAGTCACAAAGTGGGATAAAAAGTCACAGAAGGGGATAAAAAGTCACAAAGTGGGATAAAAAGTCACAGAAGGGGATAAAAAGTCACAAAGTGGGATAAAAAGTCACAGAGTGGGATAAAAAGTCACAGAGTGGGATAAAAATTCACAGAGTGGGATAAAAAGTCACAGAAGGGGATAAAAAGTCACAAAGTGGGATAAAAAGTCACAGAGTGGGATAAAAAGTCACAGAGTGGGATAAAAAGTCACAAAGTGGGATAAAAAGTCACAGAGTGGGATAAAAAGTCACAAAGTGGGATAAAAAGCCCCAAAATGGGATAAAAAGTCACAAAGTGGGATAAAAAGTCACAGAGTGGGATAAAAAGTCACAGAGTGGGATAAAAAGTCACAGAGTGGGATAAAAAGTCACAGAAGGGGATAAAAAGTCACAAAGTGGGATAAAAAGTCACAGAAGGGGATAAAAAGTCACAAAGTGGGATAAAAAGTCACAGAAGGGGATAAAAAGTCACAAAGTGGGATAAAAAGTCACAGAGTGGGATAAAAAGTCACAGAGTGGGATAAAAAGTCACAGAGTGGGATAAAAATTCACAGAGTGGGATAAAAAGTCACAGAAGGGGATAAAAAGTCACAAAGTGGGATAAAAAGTCACAGAAGGGGATAAAAAGTCACAAAGTGGGATAAAAAGTCACAGAGTGGGATAAAAAGTCACAGAGTGGGATAAAAAGTCACAAAGTGGGATAAAAAGTCACAGAGTGGGATAAAAAGTCACAAAGTGGGATAAAAAGTCACAGAAGGGGATAAAAAGTCACAAAGTGGGATAAAAAGTCACAGAGTGGGATAAAAAGTCACAGAGTGGGATAAAAAGTCACAGAGTGGGATAAAAAGTCACAAAGTGGGATAAAAAGTCACAGAGTGGGATAAAAAGTCACAACGGATATAAAGTTGCATCTCGATAATTAACATTTGCGCTTTTGCCCCTATTTTTTGTAAAACCAATTCTGACGGGTTTATACAGAACAAACAGGCGCAAAAGCAAAAAAAAAAAAACGACTAAAGGAATGAAGCAAGATTAGCCATAAAACAGCCCCATTATTTATCCAGACCCGCAATGTATCCATTTTATATTATCATTCTCAGTAATCACAATACAAACATTGATTAGGTGAATAACTTTCCAAATGAATTAATTTTCTTTATAATCAGAAAGTCTTATTTGGTTTTACGTAATAAAAACAAACAAACATGTCTCTAGAAAGCAGTTATTAAAAGAAAGAAAATAAGAGATTCAAAAAAATAACAAAACAGAATTAAAAATGTGGAGCTAAAATACAAACAATACAGACAGTGTATGTTTTGTCTGACTGCGCCGTACAGATATTTGTAGAATATGTCCTTTTCTTCCCGACTGACTGACATGTTTTTTATTACGCCAGGTAATGCACTGATTGCATGAGTAAAAGAGCCCAGACCCCTGGATGTGTTTTAATTTTGGTGGATTGTAAGGGCTTGAATTTCAAGGTCAGTTCACGGCCGCTCTCCAAGGACAGAGGAAGGGGAGGGAGCACTGTTAAGTAATTTGAAAACTAGCTGCAAGCTTGTCCCGATTAACCATGTGTAAGGTCATTTTTTTGTTGTAAAACGTACATGTAGTGAGTGACATATAGAGAAGGCGCACAATACAGATTGGGCCTCATGGTGGCGCCATCTTTGTGAATGTGTGGCTGCATGTGCATGTGCTATTACATGTGTTACTGTGTGTGTATGTGTGGCTGCATGTGCATGTGCTATTACACATGTTACTTTGTGTGTGTGTGTGGCTGCATGTGCATGTGCTATTACATGTGTTACTGTGTGTGTATGTGTGGCTGCATCTGACATTACATGTGCCTGCATATGTATGTGACACTGTGTTACTGTGTGTGTAAATTCCTGAGGGTAGGATCAGCAAGGGGAGGCAAAATACTTGTTCGACTAGGGCAGAAAAAAGTCTTGCACCGGCCCTGCCTATGACCATTAGTATGCCTGTGACCGGAAACATGCCTATGACAGGAAGCATGCCTGTGACCGGAAGCATGCCTGTGACCGGAAGCATGCCTATGACAGGAAGCATGCCTGTGACCGGAAGCATGCCTATGACAGGAAGCATGCCTGTGAGCGGAAGCATGCCTATGACAGGAAGCTTGCCTATGACAGGAAGCATGCCTGTGACCGGAAGTATGCCTGTGACCAGAAGCATGCCTATGACAGGAAGCATGCCTGTGACCGGAAGCATGCCTGTGACAGGAAGCATGCCTATGACAGGAAGCATGCCTGTGAGCGGAAGCATGCCTATGACAGGAAGCTTGCCTATGACAGGAAGCATGCCTGTGACCGGAAGCATGCCTGTGACCAGAAGCATGCCTATGAAAGGAGGCATGCCTGTGACCGGAAGCATGCCTGTGAGCGGAAGCATGCCTATGACAGGAAGCATGCCTATGACTGGAAGCATGCCTGTGACCAGAAGCATGCCTGTGACCGGAAGCATGCCTGTGACCAGAAGTATGCCTATGACAGGAAGCATGCCTATGACAGGAAGCATGCCTATGACAGGAAGCATGCCTGTGAGCGGAAGCATGCCTATGACAGGAAGCTTGCCTATGACAGGAAGCATGCCTGTGACCGGAAGCATGCCTATGACAGGAAGCATGCCTGTGACCAGAAGCATGCCTGTGACCGGAAGCATGCCTATGACAGGAAGCATGCCTGTGACCGGAAGCATGCCTATGACAGGAAGCATGCCTGTGACCGGAAGCATGCCTGTGACCAGAAGTATGCCTGTGACCAGAAGCATGCCTATGACAGGAAGCATGCCTGTGACAGGAAGCATGCCTATGAGAGGAAGCATGCCTGTGACAGGAAGCATGCCTATGACAGGAAGCATGCCTATGACAGGAAGCTTGCCTATGACAGGAAGCATGCCTGTGACCGGAAGCATGCCTATGACAGGAAGCTTGCCTATGACAGGAAGCATGCCTGTGAGCGGAAGCATACCTATGACAGGAAGCTTGCCTATGACAGGAAGCATGCCTGTGAGCGGAAGCATACCTATGACCGGAAGCATGCCTGTGACCAGAAGTATGCCTGTGACCGGAAGCATGCCTATGACCGGAAGCATGCCTGTGACCAGAAGTATGCCTGTGACCGGAAGCATGCCTATGACAGGAAGCATGCCTGTGACCGGAAGCATGCCTGTGACCAGAAGCATGCCTATGAAAGGAGGCATGCCTGTGACCGGAAGCATGCCTGTGACCGGAAGCATGCCTGTGATCGGAAGCATGCCTGTGACAGGAAGCATGCCTGTGACAGGAAGCATGCCTATGACAGGAAGCATGCCTGTGACCGGAAGCATGCCTATGACAGGAAGCATGCCTGTGACCGGAAGCATGCCTATGACAGGAAGCATGCCTGTGACCGGAAGCATGCCTATGACAGGAAGCATGCCTGTGACCGGAAGCATGCCTATGACAGGAAGCATGCCTGTGACCGGAAGCATGCCTATGACAGGAAGTATGCCTGTGACCAGAAGCATGCCTATGACAGGAAGCATGCCTGTGACCGGAAGCATGCCTATGACAGGAAGTATGCCTGTGACCAGAAGCATGCCTATGACAGGAAGCATGCCTGTGACCGGAAGCATGCCTATGACAGGAAGCATGCCTGTGAGCGGAAGCATGCCTGTGACCGGAAGCATGCCTATGACAGGAAGCATGCCTGTGACCGGAAGCATGCCTATGACAGGAAGCATGCCTGTGACAGGAAGCATGCCTATGACAGGAAGCATGCCTATGACAGGAAGCATGCCTATGACAGGAAGCATGCCTGTGACAGGAAGCATGCCTATGACAGGAAGCATGCCTGTGAGCGGAAGCATGCCTGTGACAGGAAGCATGCCTATGACCGGAAGCATGCCTATGAGCGGAAGCATACCTATGACAGGAAGCATGCCTATGACCGGAAGCATGCCTGTGAGCGGAAGCATACCTATGACAGGAAGCATACCTATGACCGGAAGCATGCCTGTGACCGGAAGCATGCCTATGACAGGAAGCATGCCTATGACAGGAAGCATGCCTGTGACCGGAAGCATGCCTATGACAGGAAGCATGCCTATGACCGGAAGCATGCCTATGACAGGAAGCATGCCTATGACCGGAAGCATGCCTATGACAGGAAGCATGCCTATGACCGGAAGCATGCCTATGACAGGAAGCATGCCTGTGACCGGAAGCATGCCTGTGACTAAGTCCTAAATTAAGGATTTAACACATTGTTTGTTTCTTTGCAACGTGCTCTCTGTTTTAACACGTGAATTAAATGTTAGGTTTTACCATACGGCTATCTCCTGAGTCTCCTATCTTGGTGGATCGACTTATACCCAGTTTTATTTATTGTTGTTGTTTATTCACATAAAGTTTTTAATGTTTAAACATGTATTGGGATTTGTTGGATCTGGCTCTGGTTTATATGTTTATAGTGCTCTGTACATCTGTCTTTCTTGGCTTAGTTAAGTGCTGCTTCTTACTGCTATATATTTTTAGTTAGTAACTACCTTCCAGCAGGGATTGGAGAGTCCAAGCATTGGTGTGATGTCACTGCCCATATATAGTGAGCGTCCCCATGCGTCGCTATGGGAAACTGCTGATTGGCTCCCAGGAGATGTCAGGAACTCCCATTTCTCCCTGAGCTACTGATATTATTGTGACCTGGATCAATCCCCAGGAGAAAGCCTGCAAAATATATGTTTTCAAGTAAACATTGCAAAAACTGGAGTCATAAAAGTCAGCTTTAATATGCATTTATTTGACCAGATCTTTTTCATCCTTTTTCGGTTCCTTTAAAGGGACAGTCTAGTCCCCAAACTCACTTTGGTACAGGAGGAAGATTACTGCTTGTATAGCACACATGCATTTTGATTGCAGGCATATTGTATAAATCACTTTTTTAATATTTGACTTCAAGCCCTCCTCCAGTGAATACTCTGCATTGTTACTGCAGGTGCGGCAGCACTGATTATATAGACACTGAGGAAATAACGTTTTGTTTCAGTTAGTCACTTCCTATGCTCCTGGAATAGATTACATTGTGTGAATTGCAATATACTGCACACAGTAGGATCTCTTAACAGTGCAACACATTGCCTGATGACATCACTAGAGAGACAGGAAATTCCTGTCTCTCTAGTCATTGGTTCCTGCAGCAAATTAAATAAATAAAAAGAAATTGACTTTTACTCAGCTAGTGTGGGCAGTCCTGGTTTCTTGCAAACTGCTATAATTTCATCTCAGTGAGTATGTTATATATGCAAAATGTAAAACATGTATTTTAAAGTATTTTGAAAGCACATTAATATGCATTAACGTTTGGATTATGCATTTTGGGCACCAGACACTTACTTTAAAGGTCATTACTTTATTGTGTTTTTAAACAATCATTTTGCCCTGAGAACCAGTGCAAAGTAACACCAGGGCTTTCGTGTTAATGTATAGCTTTCTCAGTCGGATCGCATGCAGAATAAATATTAACCTGACAGCCGAACTCTTCTTATTGACATCGGGCCAGTCGGTAACAGAGATGCCATTCCTGCAAACTTACAGACTCCTATTGTTATTTGTACTGGAACATAATTAGCCAATCACTCAAACCTTAACGAGAAGGAATGCTGAACGCTGCAAGTTGGATCCAGTTCACTTAATGCATCTGAATGTGCATACTGTTAGCTATTTTGGGTTTTGGTTTATGACCCCACGTTCTGTGTTTTGGTTCAAGGCGATCCAGTGGGGCATCTTGGCAATGTGTACACAGCCATCTTTCGTAGTCAGTGGAGATTTTTCCCCCATAAGTGGTCTGAGAGTGATGAGAGTGGGGGTGAGGAGTGTAATAATAAATGGTCACAAGATCTGCTAACGAGTAGATCGAGCTCGATTCCCTATCGTCTGAGTTCTCCATCGGTTATCACTATCTGTTGGAAAGTTACCTTTCTGCATAAGGAAAGAGTTATCATATAATTTACACAGTGAGCTGCTGAAAGATTACTCAGTTCTCCTGAATGTATTCACCCTGGAGCATTTTTTGGGAGCACCCATCCCTCTCCCCATTGGTAATCTAATGATGCCAATATCATAGGAGTCTAATCAATAATCCCAATGTGGCTTGGAATGGGGCCAGATCAGAGATATTAGCAGGATGGTGGAAAAATTCTAAATTTTGGGAAATTGTACCAAATTGGGCTGAAACAGTTGAATTTTGGCCAAATTGCTAGTTAGTAACTGCTGATTTCAGTGTAAACACAGTGAAGAATACAATAAACACTATTCTTCATTTTAAAAAATCTGTAAAAAAAAAACAAAAAAACTCAGAAATAATAATAATAATCAAATCATCTAGACACTTAGTGTCTAGTGTTAGTAATTTGAGCATCACAATATATAGGTGAAGCTGCACATTCTTTAAAATGTCAATATTGTCATAATATTCGCAGTATAACCCGCAACAGAGATTTAAATGCAGAATTTTTAAACCTTTCTATTTTCTGTGTTTAGCTTTCATATGTACGACAGAGGTCATCGGTAATGACGACAACATGAGAATCTCTGTAATCTACATAATCTTCTAATTCACTGGTATTTCACAATATAATCTTATTTTCTATTAACATTAAAATCTGAGTCTAATTTTCTAATGAGTATGATGCTAAATTAATTTGGGATTGGCACAATGCCTGACCTCTGTCCTTATCAAGCAATATCAGACATATGGGCCGATACTGCAAAACATGAAAGAAATGATCTAAAGTATTAGTAAGTAATTGGGGGCTTACATCAAGGGGGCATTATCTGGTGGTGTTTTTTATATGAATGTAGATAGACCTCCATTTTATAGTCTTCTCTTGGGCCCCTAGACATCCACCTCTATTTTAAATGACTCAAATGAGGGGCTTTAATGACATTTTCCAGCAAAATACCAAAACATTTCAGGGATCTAGGGTTGGGGTTGGGGCGGGTGAGAAAATTTTAGGATTAGGTCTTGGGGTAGTTTTGGAAGTAGTTTTAGAGTTTGGGGTGACGCAGTTTTAGAGTTCGGGGTAGGTTGAAGAAATTTTAGGGTTAGGGATCAGTGTGAAGGAGTTTTAGGGTTAGGGATCAGTGTGAAGGAGTTTTAGGGTTAGGGATCAGTGTGAAGGAGTTTTAGGGTTAGGGATCAGTATGAAGGAGTTTTAGGGTTAGGGATCAGTATGAAGGAGTTTTAGGGTTAGGGATCAGTATGAAGGAGTTTTAGGGTTAGGGGTTGAGATTAAGGTGTTTTAGGGTTAGGGATCAGTATGAAGGAGTTTTAGGGTTAGGGGTTGAGATTAAGGTGTTTTAGGGTTAGGGATCAGTATGAAGGAGTTTTAGGGTTAGGGGTTGAGATTAAGGTGTTTTAGGGTTAGGGATCAGTATGAAGGAGTTTTAGGGTTAGGGGTTGAGATTAAGGTGTTTTAGGGTTAGGGATCAGTATGAAGGAGTTTTAGGGTTAGGGATCAGTGTGAAGGAGTTTTAGGGTTAGGGATCAGTATGAAGGAGTTTTAGGGTTAGGGGTTGAGATTAAGGTGTTTTAGGGTTAGGGATCAGTATGAAGGAGTTTTAGGGTTAGGGATCAGTGTGAAGGAGTTTTAGGGTTAGGGATCAGTATGAAGGAGTTTTAGGGTTAGGGATCAGTATGAAGGAGTTTTAGGGTTAGGGATCAGTATGAAGGAGTTTTAGGGTTAGGGATCAGTATGAAGGAGTTTTAGAGTTAGGGGTTGAGATTAAGGTGTTTTAGGGTTAGGGATGGGTGTGAAGGAGTTTTAGGGTGGATGTCAGGGAGTAGTATGTTTAAGGTTAGGGTTTGGGGTGAAGGAGTTTTAGGCTTAGGGGAGAATTGGGAGAAGGGATTTTAGAGTTAAAACTTCCCTGCATGTTATTGCTAATTACAAAGGAAATAATTAACAAGACAGTTAAAATACTTCATCCATTGCTGTCCAAATTCTCTGGGACAGCGGAGAAGATTGTATGCTGCGCATGTGCACAGTTCTGCCATGTTGCCATGGTCGTTAGTGCCGACATTCCCTTTAACCATCCATACACCCTGGCATCCTGCATCATTGGTGAAGCATATCGGGAGATTTGCAGTTGTTATATTTGCTCCCTGCCCCACTACTGGATCACTATCCTTGAGAGGAAGCAGACCCATCAGTTTGCCCCTTCCCCTTCCAAGACATGTCCCCCATTGTCCCTCGAGTTGGGAGGTCGGATATCACGTACAGCCTTGTTTAAACAATTCTAAAAGAGTATTATTTATTTCCTCTGTCTTATGCTCTCTGAACGGGGAGTAGCATTGTGATTTATCCTGAAGAGGGGGCGTGGGGGGAGGGGGGGGGCGCTAAAAAATAAATAAGACATTTAAATCTTCATGGAAATATACGTTTTAATGAAAGTATATTTCTTCCCCACTAGGGTACATCTGTAGGCGGAAACTTGTGTGACTTGCTCTACGAGACAATAATAAAATGCTTCGCGAAGCTAGTAATCTAAAAGTTTTACTTTAAAAACAGCGGAAAGAAATTATTAAAAATTAACAAGAAGATCTGGATTTAACCATTTCTCTCACTTCAGGAAGCAATATACCGCTAATAAAAGGTGCAGGAACTGATATGCTAAGGTGAAAATAATTCAAAAACGTTTTATTCAACAAGATGAAAGTAAAAAGCAAAAGAAATCTAATACATAAATATGATAAAATGACAAACGAATCGACATCCGCATTTCGCCAAGAGAACGTTTGTGTAAATCTATCCGACGTGTTTCGCGGTAACATGGCTTCCTGATCAGAGGCAAAAGCAGAAAAAGTATATGTTGCAGATGGTAATATCTACAGTTCCCTATCACTAAGTAGTTAGCAGTCCGTATCGAAGGTAATCTAAACTCTAATGGGAATATTTGTAGTATATTAACCCCGATGAGACTGGGTTTGTGGTTCCTTTTTATTTTGGTAATTATTCCTGGGATCTCTCTCCACTATATATTCAGAGTCTGGCTCTTTAGCAGACTTTCACTGACCAAATCCACTTGCAGTGTGAATTTTTCTACTTCTAAAGGCGTTGAAGGGATAATGTATCCCAACAAGAAACATTTCTCTTTACACACATAATAAAAGTCTGTGGAAATGACAAATAAATCCATAGTTACTCAGATCTGATTTGTTCTATTGCATCTTCTGTATGTATCCAAGCACTTTTATCAGACACACTTTTGCAGGTTTTTTTGTATACATGGGTTTCACTCCTGGTACCAGAGCAACAATGAAATCCAAATTTGGTTATAAAAATATCAATTAAATAAATAACAAACGGCAAATTTGATTCTTCCGGAATTCTTCAGGTGATCATACTGACCGTCTAGTCCTAGCCTGGTTATGTAAAATAATGAGGTCTCATTGGACCTGTGCGGGGGAGTTGGGGGGGGGGGGGGGTAGAGATAGACTAGGAAGCATTCCACTGGAGTAACCTTCATCAGGGTTAATAGTCCTTTATCTGAACTAATCTGCCAGAGGCTATAACATTTGTTGGCAGGAGCTAATAAACATATATAAGGTCTAGTATTACCCTGGTGCAACTTAGTAAAATCATTTCTAATGCATTTAGTATGTAAAGAGATTTGGCTTGTGAGATTATGATACGGACCATATGCCTCCGGTCTATATACACATACTGCCCCCCTGTGGTCAGTAGTAACATATCAGCAAAAAAGGAAGAAATGGAAAGGTGAGAAAATGTGGGAAGAGAAGTAGGAGAAGTGGGATGATAAGGAAGGGAGCACTGCAAAAAAAGGGCTGCAGGGTCACTTTTTGTAACCAAGCATCACGTACTGCAAGAGCACGGGGGGGGGGGGGGGGGGCTACAATTATGGGTCAAGATCAGTGGTCATCTAACACAGTAAAGGAGAAGAGGATATTTAAAAGAAGAACCAACTACCCCAACTAGAGGACATAGTCTGAAATTAGAGGGGCAACGATTTAAAAATAAAAAGATACGGTCAGGGACTAATGATAGTATTACTATACTGAGAGGGTAGTGGATGTATGGAATAGCCTTCCAGTAGAAGTGGTAGAGGTTAATACAGTGAAGGAGTTTAAGCATGTATGGGATAGGTATAAGGCTATCCTAGATATAAGATAAGGCCAGGGACTAATGAAAGTATTACTTTACTGAGAGGGTAGTGGATGTATGGAATAGTCTTCCAGTAGTAGTGGTAGAGGTTAATACAGTGAAGGAGTTTAAGCATGCGTGGGATAGGTATAAGGCTATCCTAGATATAAGATAAGGCCAGGGACTAATGAAAGTATTACTTTACTGAGAGGGTAGTGGATGTATGGAATAGTCTTCCAGTAGGAGTGGTAGAGGTTAATACAGTGAAGGAGTTTAAGCATGTGTGGGATAGGTATAAGGCTATCCTAGATATAAGATAAGGCCAGGGACTAATGAAAGTATTACATTACTGAGAGGGTAGTGGATGTATGGAATAGTCTTCCAGTAGAAGTGGTAGAGGTTAATACAGTGAAGGAGTTTAAGCATGTGTGGGATAGGTATAAGGCTATCCTAGATATAAGATAAGGTCAGGGACTAATGAAAGTATTACTATACTGAGAGGGTAGTGGATGCATGGAATAGCCTTCCAGTAGAAGTGGTAGAGGTTAATACAGTGAAGGAGTTTAAGCATGCATGGGATAGGTATAAGGCTATCCTAGATATAAGATAAGGCCAGGGACTAATGAAAGTATTACATTACTGAGAGGGTAGTGGATGTATGGAATAGTCTTCCAGTAGAAGTGGTAGAGGTTAATACAGTGAAGAAGTTTAAGCATGTGTGGGATAGGTATAAGGCTATCCTAGATATAAGATAAGGCCAGGGACTAATGAAAGTATTACATTACTGAGAGGGTAGTGGATGCATGGAATAGTCTTCCAGTAGAAGTGGTAGAGGTTAATACAGTGAAGGAGTTTAAGCATGCATGGGATAGGTATAAGGCAATCCTAGATATAAGATAAGGCCAGGGACTAATGAAAGTATTACGTTACTGAGAGGGTAGTGGATGTATGGAATAGTCTTCCAGTAGAAGTTGTAGAGGTTAATACAGTGAAGGCGTTTAAGCATGCATGGGATAGGTATAAGGCTATCCTAGATATAAGATAGGGCCAGGAACTAATGAAAGTATTACATTACTGAGAGGGTAGTGGATGCATGGAATAGTCTTCCAGTAGAAGTGGTAGAGGTTAATACAGTGAGGGAGTTTAAGCATGCATGGGATAGGTATAAGGCTATCCTAGATATAAGATAAGGCCAGGGACTAATGAAAGTATCACATTACTGAGAGGGTAGTGGATACATGGAATAGTCTTCCAGTAGAAGTGGTAGAGGTTAATACAGTGAAGGAGTTTAAGCATGCATGGGATAGGTATAAGGCTATCCTAGATATAAGATAAGGCCAGGGACTAATGTAAGTATTACTTTACTGAGAGGGTAGTGGATGTATGGAATAGTCTTCCAGTAGAAGTTGTAGAGGTTAATACAGTGAAGGCGTTTAAGCATGCATGGGATAGGTATAAGGCTATCCTAGATATAAGATAGGGCCAGGAACTAATGAAAGTATTACATTACTGAGAGGGTAGTGGATGTATGGAATAGTCTTCCAGTAGAAGTGGTAGATGTTAATACAGTGAAGGTGTTTAATCATGCATGGGATAGGTATAAGGCTATCCTAGATATAAGATAAGGTCAGGGACTAATGAAAGTATTACTTTACTGAGAGGGTAGTGGATGCATGGAATAGTCTTCCAGTAGAAGTGGTAGAGGTTAATACAGTGAAGGAGTTTAAGCATGCATGGGATAGGTATAAGGCTATCCTAGATATAAGATAAGGCCAGGGACTAATGAAAGTATTACATTACTGAGAGGGTAGTGGATGTATGGAATAGTCTTCCAGTAGAAGTGGTAGAGGTTAATACAGTGAAGGAGTTTAAGCATGCATGGGATAGGTATAAGGCTATCCTAGATATAAGATAAGGTCAGGGACTAATGAAAGTATTACTTTACTGAGAGGGTAGTGGATGCATGGAATAGTCTTCCAGTAGAAGTGGTAGAGGTTAATACAGTGAAGGGGTTTAAGCATGCATGGGATAGGTATAAAGCTGGTAGTATTCACAACACTCTGCTTCGATTGCCCATGGCTCGGCCGAGTCTATCCCAGGTTCTGATTGGCTGCTTACATTTTACTGTAGCTTTATTACATTAAAATCTAATTCATTTGTAGGTAACTCTTTTTTTTTTTAATCTTGTTTCATATAAAGAAACTTGGGGCACTTTACATTAAGGGTCTTAAAAATCCATGTTTTGGGGAAGTGTTTAATTGGAATTGTACTCTTCGCGAGCACCATGTCTCTCCACACAAAGACTGCAATTAATTATACTGAGAAAAGGGGTCACGAGGTTTAAATGCATATTCATTACATTATTTTAAACAGCTTCCTATAACAATAAACTGTCATCCTGATTTTATTATATCTTTCCTTCATTGAATGGCCGTCTGTCGTCTCAGCCTCCGAGCCGAACTGTTGTGTCCTGGGCCAACTGACAGCGGTAATCCCCCGTGGACACGGATATCAATGTACACCTGTCACTAAACACAGTGACCGATGCTCACTAGTAAACCTTCCTGGGCTGCCCATCAATCTATTGTCTCACTTATCTCTATCACCAACCCAGTGAGAAACCCATTGACCACTCGAGCTAGTTCGTTGTCCGTGCTCCCCCTTTCCTCCAGTCCATAGAGAAGCTGCTACATTTCTCTCCTCCGTGCCAGCGTTCAAAACACTTTAAATGTCTTAAATGACGCCATCTGCTCACCCTGCCTGCCAAGGAAGAGGCTTTATGTGTTACGTTTCCTATCTATTTGTTTGTAAATTAATTAAACGACGATTCCAGAGCCCCTCGTTTCCAAACAGCTTACGAGGATTCAGTGTAAACAAATCCCTATCAATATTTACCGTACAATAAATGCTGTGATTTGCTAATGTAATTGTGTCTTGTGCTGATGTAGCAGGATGGGACCGAATCCCTGTGGGAAACATCTACAAATATGTAACGTCTGGTGAAATAACAATGATTGGCCCGGTAAATATACATTTATACCAGCCCAACACTAATAGCAACCAGAAAATGACAATAGTTTGTGTCTATCTCTTTGGAAAATCTTAAATGTATAAATCTGTTAGCTCAGTAAAACTCTACCTTGTGCCTTGTTACGCCCTGTATAACACATATTACATGATTCTGATCCCTGTGTATAGTTGACCTCTACTTCTTTTTCTGCTTTTCCAAATTACCCGCGCATGGCATCTTCTGTAAAAAAGAGGCCATAAAATAATTCACAGACAGCAATGATTCATATCCAGACAAAGATGGCCGCTGCCAAGGTAAGCGATGGAGAAGGATGTCAATTTTGACAAAAAAAGTCTCATTGTCATGCGTTCAAGACAAATATATATGTGTGAAATCATCTATCTATCTATCATCTATCTATCTATTATCTATCTATCTATTATCTATCTATCTATCTATCTATCTATCTATCTATCTATCTATCTATCTATCTATCATCTATCTATCTATCTATCTATCATCTATCTATCTATCCTATTGTGTCTGTCTATTTATCTACCTATCTATCTGTCTGTCTGTCTCTCTGTCTTTTCTATCTATCTATCTGTCTTCCTGTCTGTCTGTCTGTCTGCCTGTTTGTCTGTCTGTCTGTCTGTCTATTCTGTCTATCTCTCTATGTATATATATTATGTCTGTCCATCTATTTATCTATGCATATTCTTTCTGTCTGTCTGTATATCTATCTATATACTGTCTGTCTGTCTATTCTGTCTGTCTATCTATCTATGTATCTATATTCTGTCTGTCTGTCTGCCTGTCTGTTTGTCTGTCTATCTATCTATCTATTCTTCTATGTATATTCTGTCTGTCTGTCTATCTATGTATGTATTTATCTATGTATATTCTGTCTGTCTATCTATTTATCTATGTACTGTATATTCTGTCTGTCTGTCTATCTATGTATTTATCTATCTATATTCTGTCTGTCTGTCTGTCTGTCTGTCTATCTCTTTATCTATGTATATTCTGTCTGTCTATCTATGTTTCTATATTCTTTATGTCTATCTATTTATCTATCTATATTCTGTCTGTCTATCTATTTATCTATGTACTGTATATTCTGTCTGTCTGTCTAATCTATGTATTTATCTATCTATATTCTGTCTGTCTGTCTGTCTATCTATTTATCTATGTATATTCTGTCTGTCTATCTATGTATCTATATTCTTTATGTCTATCTATTTATCTATCTATATTCTTTATGTCTATCTATTTATCTATCTATATTCTGTCTGTCTATCTCTTTATCTATGTATATTCTGTCTGTCTATCTATGTATCTATATTCTTTATGTCTATCTATTTATCTATCTATATTCTTTATGTCTATCTATTTATCTATCTATATTCTGTCTGTCTATCTCTTTATCTATGTATATTCTGTCTGTCTATCTATGTATCTATATTCTTTATGTCTATCTATTTATCTATCTATATTCTTTATGTCTATCTATTTATCTATCTATATTCTGTCTGTCTATCTATCTATCTATCTATCTATTTATCAATGTATATTCTGTCTGTCTATCTATGTTAACTAACAGGCTACAACAATTTTCTTTTAAATTGATACAACTATTTATTTTTACTTCATTTTTTAAGACATATTCATTTCCCCAGAATGCAGCAGATTATGAATAAAACAAACACTGGATCTTATTTTTAGTTCTACTGATTTTCCTTTCTTTTCAAGAACATATATTTCTACCAAACTTTTGAATTTAATCATTTTTAAATGGGCATCAATTACCCGCCAAATTCCCATTACATCTGGTAAATAAAATAATCCTGTGAATCTGGGGCTTAAATTGTATTAGTATTTTAAAGATCTAAGGCTCCTGAGTGTCAGATCAGATATCGTTGTTGCAATAATGGTATAAAAGGTTCCTTTGCCAGTAGATTCTATGCCTGTGTGCAGGATGCTGCCAATGGTGTTACTCCTCCAGGACTCAGTGTGAACAATAAGGAACATTTTGTTTTTCTTCTCCCCAGAATCCCTGCACCTAGCCAACCCCCCCCCTATGCACAGCTCAGGAATTCATTGAGAACTTGGAAGTTAACACAATGTATGTTTTGTGACTGATACATTCCTTGCATTGTTCTGATTGGATCATAATCACATCTCGGTCCAAAATGCACACAAGTATTTAATTTATTGAAGTAATGTTATTCCTTCTCTGTACCCTCTCTGTTACCACACAGAAAGCCCCCTGGGGGCATCTACCAACTACGGAGACAGGAAGGATTATCTGACACTTGGCCGGTGTTGTGATGTCACAAATTAACACATTCCTCTGGTGCCTTCAAAATGTTAAAGGGCAAATAGAGATTTCCTTCTTAAATATCTGAAATCAGGTATTGATGTTGCCATCTGAATATGATTAATGGGGTCTTTGGGTTAGATGCCCCCTGAGACATCCATCACTCGAATAGCGTTACCCATTGCATCAGGTCACAAAGAGACTTGCTTGTTAGAAATATTATTGCATCATTGTGTGGGGTACTTTGAAAGTGTACCCCACCCCCACACAATGATGCAATAATATTTCTAAAAATATTGTTTTACGTATGACAGCCAATTTCTCCTCATTTTATGTAATTGTGGCCGGTCCTTCTACCAAGTATCGTTTAATAGACATCCCATGTCCAAAAATCAAAGATGGATGACATTTGTGAACTGCTGGTGCTTCACTGAGATGGTCCAGCAACCATCGGACTGACTGAGTCAACAGTTAATGTGACTCATTTATATGAGCTCATACAAACAGCTTGCAAGTATGACACTATGGTAGGAAGGAGCAGTCAGACAGTGAGACAGACACAAGATGTCCGCACTGTAGTATTATAAGAAGCACAGAACATGCTGAAGATTTTAATTAGTAGGGTTTTTTTGTTCCAGCGTATTAGACCAAGATAAAAGGTAAGCATCAGAAGTAGCCTTTTATATGGTAAATATTTATTTTTAGGGATTAATCGCTTTTTTTTTTTTTAAAATGACTAAATCTTGTATAGATCATTTTATAAATCTGTACAGTATGGCTTTTTGGTTTCAGAATGAATACAAGTTTATTTTCCTTTTATTTTTTTTCTTTAACAAATTCTGGTATTTGTTATGTGACACCTTGGGCACACTGCATCATTATCACTTCTAATACCTACTCTCCTCATCCTGCACAATCGAATGTTGGAATCTGTTTCCAATAGGAGCATAGCTTAAAAAAATATTTCCATTATACTCAATTCAATTATCCTTCAAATAATCCCCCAATTGGATGGGGTGTTTGGTTTATAGTTTTCATCAGAGCTTACATTGCACCAATGAAGAAGTGCAACATTATGTTCAATATGGAATGAACTCATTCTAAAAGCTGCAGAATACACATTTTGGATTTTTACAAAGGTTTACCCAGAGGCCTGTTGGATTTTAGAAGGACCAGGGGAGGGCTGGCAAGGGGAGCAGTAGAGCAAATGCCGTTTGGGTTGCTCTCTAACCTCACTCAGTACCACAGTGCCTAGCACTTTCTATGTTTCTATACACATTTCTTGTCTGTCTATCAATCTTTGTACATTATCTGTCGACATATCTGTCTTGGATGTCTCTCTGTGTCTATCTCTGAAGATAATGAGAGGACTGATGAAGTTTTACTAAATTCGTTTTGCCCCCCCACCCCCGGGCCCAAAACTGCCAACACTCCCATGAGAGTCGCTACACCTTTTAATTAATGCTGTTACTTAGAATCTAGGTTTACATCCAATATTCCAAACATGTCCGCCCGCTGGTAGAGCTATTCAGCCATAGAGGTCTCAATAAGTTACTTTATTTGTATTATTTCAATAAAGCATTTCTATTTAAAATGTCTACACCCCATGCAATCTTTCAATGAAACTTACGTCATTGTTTGTCCTTTAATAAATGGATTCACTTTTAGATCCCTACAAGACCCGGTACATTTCTTTTACTATGTAAATTCCAAACAAAATGTTGCAGCAGAGATGAGAAGAAGAAAAAAAATCAGAGCAAAATAAATATATTCTGCTTGTGGATGAGACGTCCACCAGACAGCTCCCCACAAATCCCTGCTTTCGAATTAACAAGGTTCCTTGTATATTAGCATATCTTTGTTTACCAGACTCCGCCGCTTGTATGATTGGACAGACATTTGTAGTCTAGATCTGCTCGGCTTGTAGACACGAGGTAAATAAGAAATCTTCTACGCCGCGCTCTCCTGCTGACGCCAACCGCTGACAGCGCCGCTGGTAAGCCAAGAGACAGGTGTTGTAGTTAATTATTTACCCTGCTGACATATTAACAGACTATTTAAGGAACTAATGCAGCAGATCTTTTCTTTTATATTTAGGAGGAAAACGTGTAACGTGAGCTGAGATTGTAACATTTACATCTCTCTCCTGTAATGTGTTCAACAACGTGACACAGATTCTACAGTCTTGTGACAATACCACGCTTTGTTGTCATAGAGATGCTAATTATTTTCATGATAAACACAAAGCTGTAACATAATATTTATGGAAAAGAGAAAGATCTTTACAAAACGTCTGCGGTGAGAATTGACATTCTGTTTATAGCGAAGGAGCAGGGGGGCTCTGCAGGGGCAATACCATATAACCACAGAGGAGCAAGGGGGCTCTGCAGGGGCAATACCATATAACCAGAGAGGAGCAGGGGGGTCTGCAGGGGCAATACCATATAACCAGAGAGGAGCAGGGGGGCTCTGCAGGGGCAATACCATATAACCAGAGAGGAGCAGGGGGGTCTGCAGGGGCAATACCATATAACCAGAGAGGAGCAGGGGGGTCTGCAGGGGCAATACCATATAACCAGAGAGGAGCAGGGGGGCTCTGCAGGGGCGATACCATATAACCAGAGAGGAGCAGGGGGGTCTGCAGGGGCAATACCATATAACCAGAGAGGAGCAGGGGGGTCTGCAAGGGCAATACCATATAACCAGAGAGGAGCAGGGGGGCTCTGCAGGGGCAATACCATATAACCAGAGAGGAGCAGGGGGGTCTGCAGGGGCAATACCATATAACCAGAGAGGAGCAGGGGGGCTCTGCAGGGGCAATACCATATAACCAGAGAGGAGCAGGGGGGTCTGCAGGGGCAATACCATATAACCAGAGAGGAGCAGGGGGGTCTGCAGGGGCAATACCATATAACCAGAGAGGAGCAGGGGGGCTCTGCAGGGGCAATACCATATAACTAGAGAGGAGCAGGGGGGTCTGCAGGGGCAATACCATATAGCAAGTCCAAAATGACCAAAAAGACAAAGACAAATACGTAAATATACTTTCCTATGGAAAGTCGAAATCTGCAAGGACTCCTCCAATCCCAAGTCGAAATCGAATAAATACAGAAGTCGGAAAGTCGAGAATAATCTCCAATCTTCTAGCTGGATGCCTCCTCAGAGACGTGGGTGGACATATGGAATATAGGAACAAATAAAAAGGATATGCAATAGTGTGATACTGTTGCGTAAAGTATAAAAAGTGTACAATTTATTGAAATTAAACTCACAATGTAAATGGCACTGAGGACCAGCTCAAGTGCAAAATCACATAAAAGAGAAAGGTTACCCCCTCCAGATGGAATGTCGAACTCTATATGATGCGGAGCTTTGTGGGTGCTCTCAATACCATATAACCAGAGAGGAGCAGGGGGGCTCTGCAGGGGCGATACCATATAACCAGAGAGGAGCAGGGGGGTCTGCAGGGGCAATACCATATAACCAGAGAGGAGCAGGGGGGCTCTGCAGGGGCGATACCATATAACCAGAGAGGAGCAGGGGGGCTCTGCAGGGGCCATACCATATAACCAGAGAGGAGATGGTGTTGGGGGGGGGGGGTCTGCGGGGGCCATACCATATAAGCAGAGAGGAGCAGGGGGGCTCCCGCAGGGGCCATACCATATAACCAGAGAGGGACAAAGGGATTATCTATCTCCTCTTCAGATGGTAAATGCAGCATGCATTTAGATTTTTAATGAAGCCGAAGCCCACGTCTGTGATCCAATCCACACCAATTTGTGACCCTCTGTTGGGTCAGGACCCACCAGTTGAGAAACGCTGGTTTAAATGGTGCAGCCCTGCAGTCCAGTAAGAATTCTGGGTGTAGAACTATCATGACACAGGTTTTCTTTACCTCTCAGGTAATAAGCAAATTTAGCTTTTAATTCTTTATATCCAGCTATGTGATTATTTAGTGCCCTCATTGGACCCACATTCAGCATTGAGACCAACCACTGTTGGCACCACCACCTAGCACCCTCCCTCCCCAGATTAGGGAATAGACTGCCATCTGAAGACATAGAGAAGGTTTCCTTACTGTTAGGGGGTTACATTGTATAATAGACAGCCATCTGAAGACACAGAGAAGGTTTCCTTACTGTTAGGGGGTTACATTGTATAATAGACAGCCATCTGAAGACACAGAGAAGGTTTATTTACTGTTAGGGGGTTACATTGTATAATAGACTGCCATCTGAAGACACAGAGAAGGTTTATTTACTGTTAGGGGGTTACATTGTATAATAGACTGCCATCTGAAGACACAGAGAAGGTTTCTTTACTGTTAGGGGGTTACATTGTATAATAGACTGCCATCTGAAGACATAGAGAAGGTTTCTTTACTGTTAGGGGGTTACATTGTATAATAGACTGCCATCTGATGACATAGAGAAGGTTTCTTTACTGTTAGGAGGTTACATTGTATAATAGACTGCCGTCTGAATACATAGAGAAGGTTTATTTACTGTTAGGGGGTTACATTGTATAACAGACTGCCATCTGAAGACACAGAGAAGGTTTCTTTACTGTTAGGGGGTTACATTGTATAACAGACAGCCATCTGAAGACACAGAGAAGGTTTATTTACTGTTAGGGGGTTACATTGTATAACAGACAGCCATCTGAAGACACAGAGAAGGTTTCTTTACTGTTAGGGGGTTACATTGTATAATAGACTGCCATCTGAAGACACAGAGAAGGTTTCTTTACTGTTAGGGGGTTACATTGTATAATAGACTGCCGTCAGATGACATAGAGAAGGTTTCTTTACTGTTAGGGGGTTACATTGTATAATAGACTGCCATCTGAAGACACAGAGAAGGTTTCTTTACTGTTAGGGGGTTACATTGTATAATAGACTGCGTCAGATGACATAGAGAAGGTTTATTTACTGTTAGGGGGTTACATTGTATAATAGACTGCCATCTGAAGACATAGAGAAGGTTTCTTTACTGTTAGGGGGTTGCATTGTATAACAGACTGCCATCTGAAGACACAGAGGTTTCTTTACTGTTAGGAGGTTACATTGTATAATAGACTGCCATCTGAAGACATAGAGAAGGTTTATTTACTGTTAGGAGGTTACATTGTATAATAGACTGCCATCTGAAGACATAGAGAAGGTTTATTTACTGTTAGGAGGTTACAGTGTATAATAGACTGCCATCTGAAGACATAAAGAAGGTTTCTTTACTGTTAGGAGGTTAGACACAGAGAAGGTTTATTTACTGTTAGGGGTTACATTGTATAATTGACTGCCATCTGAAGACATAGAGAAGGTTTCTTTACTGTTAGGGGGTTACATTGTATAATTGACTGCCATCTGAAGACATAGAGAAGGTTTATTTACTGTTAGGGGTTACATTGTATAATTGACTGCCATCTGAAGACATAGAGAAGGTTTCTTTACTGTTAGGGGGTTACATTCAGGGCCGGCCTTAGGGGTGTGCGACCTGTGCGAGCGCACAGGGCGCAACACCCCAGGGGGCGCCTGCCCGGCCGGTATAAAGAAAAAAAAAAGTAAAAAAAAAAAAAAGCCGGTAGAGGCACTGGCTGGGGGAGATCAAAAGATCCCCCTCACCAGCCCTCTGCTCGGCATTCTTGTCTAGGTCCGGGGAGGGGGCGGAGCTAACCGGCACAGCGGTGTAGCTCCGCCCCCACCCCGGGAAGCAGAGCAGCATCTGCTTCACGGGGAGCCCCGGGCAGCATGAGATAGTGCTGCTCGGCTCCCCATGCCTGCATTAAGCATGGGGAGCCGAGCAGCACAAAGTCTTGCTGCCCGGGGCTCCCCGTAATGCAGACTCTGCTCTGCTTCCCGGGGTGGGGGCGGAGCTACACCGCTGTGCCGTTTAGCTCCGCCCCCTCCCTGGAACCACCTTTTCAGGCAAAGGTAAGGGAGGGGGAGAGACAGAACAGGGGTTAGGGGGGAGAGAGACAGACGGGACGGGGGGAGAGAGACAGAACAGGGGACGGGGGGAGAGAGACAGAATAGGGGACGGGGGGAAAGAGACAGAACAGAGGGAGAGAGAGAGAGACAGACATGGCAAGGAAGAGGAAAGGGACAAACATGGGAAGGGAGAGAGACACAAACATAGGGGGGTGAAAGAGACGGGGGGGGGGGGGGGCGCCACGGGGGAAGCCCGCACAGGGCCCCGGAACACTTAAGGCCGGCCCTGGTTACATTGTATAATAGACTGCCATCTGAAGACACAGAGAAGGTTTGTTTACTGTTAGGGGGTTACATTGTATAATAGACTGCCATCTGAAGACATAGAGAAGGTTTCTTTACTGTTAGGGGGTTACATTGTATAATAGACTGCCATCTGAAGACACAGAGAAGGTTTCTTTACTGTTAGGGGGTTACATTGTATAATAGACGCCATCTGAAGACATAGAGAAGGTTTATTTACTGTTAGGGTGTTACATTGTATAATAGACTGCCATCTGAAGACACAGCGAAGGTTTATTTACTGTTAGGGGGTTACATTGTGTCTATATTATTCATCACATAAGCAGTTCAAGGTCGTGTGAGCAGATGAATAAAACCATAAGACCAGCAATCAATAAATCTAAAAAATTGAGGTTAATGATTAATAAAATGTAAAAAATCTACGATTTTGTGAGCGACAATTACAAGTAGACTTGTGCTTTACACATCATCTGGTTCCTGTAAAAGATATGCATATTATCCCAGGATGCCGCTCGGTGTGTATAATATCATTTTAATCACCAATTTAAATAACAAATTATCATGGAAAATGAACCCTGCTCTTAGACTAGAGAACGTGTAGGATAGACGGCAACACGACCGCAGCCTCTCTCTTCTTCACATAAATTAACACTGCCATTTAGATTGTCGATTTTTTTAAAAATAGGATCAGTTACAGTAACCTGTGCTAGTATAAAAAAGCTATATCTCATGAATGTTTGATCATAGAAAATGAAAAATATCATTGTGTTCATATAAAGGGAAACAGTACTTTAGAAGGAACCCAACAGGGGGGGGGGGGGGCGTACCCTTTTGTGGCTACAAAACCAAAAACAAAATACTTAGGAATAGAGTTGAGCGGACACCTGGATGTTCGGATTCGAGAGGTTCGACCAAACTTCTGAAAAAAGTCCGGGTTTGGGGTCGAACTTAACCCCGAACCTGAAGTCAATGGGGACCCAACGTTCAGCTTATGGAATACATGTACTATTGGCTTTCTATAAACCGAAATAAAGTCGAATGGGGACTTAATTTCGGTTTAAAGAATAGCAATAGCATTACATGTATTCTATAAACCGAAAGTCTATAAACCGAATGACTTTCTGTTTAAAGACTTTCGGTTTATAGGCGAACCTCGAACTCCATCACGGACATACAGTGAAATGTCCGGGTTCGGGTTCGTGGCACGGACACCCTAATATCTGGTACGAATCCGAACAGTGTGGTCCGGGTTCGCTCAACACTACTTATGAATAATCAACCAAGAGAAACACATATATAGGAAGGAAGCTGTTTTTTTTTTTATATAAATCAAAATGGAAACAAAATGGACTAATGTTTTTATACAGTTTATTAAAATGTTTGAGAAGAGACTGGCTTTATTTTTTTCCAAGATTTATATTATTTACTAAGCTGGATGCAGAGTCTCTTCCCCTTCTCTGTTCTCTAATCGTCACCACAACATTCCTGGCTTCAGGATCACTAATGGATTGAGAGTCTATGGATTTAAATGACAATAACACCGTGTAGCTACAGAGGAACCGGCTTAAGGCACCGGCTAATAGCATTAGGTTAGAATTTAATGTATGAGAAGTGGGAATGACCTGTGGAAAGCAAAGCAAACAGCAAATATTGTAAGATAATAATTAAATAGGAGAAGTGTAACGTTATCCTAATACTCCACCTAGTGTCTGTAATGCTAACTGCATTATATTGTGAACCTGAAGTAATAATAATAATTTATGATTTTTATATCACATTTCTGTAGGATGGATATACACACAGACAGAATCAATTTCATTAATCATGTTAGATTCTATGAGATCTGATAAATTAATTGGATTGTGTCTGTGCGTATATCCATCCTACATACTGCAGGGCTGCACTTTGAATGCTCTTTCTGCAGCATGTGGAACAAATATGTGTCCCTGGAAACATGCCCAATGTTGGCAGCTATGCAGCACTAGTATGTCACTTTGGGGCTGGGGACACAGAATGCAGTCTATTAGTCAGAATTCTGACCATAGACTTGCATTGAATGGGAGGGTAATGTAACTAATACATCACAGGGGGCGGAGTTATGATCCTGTTTGATCAGGTCAATCTCCTCTCTTTGTGTTGTACACAGCCACCTAGTCCTGTCCACTATGAATCACAGGAGCCAGTAAGAGAGCCGGGGCGTTTCTTATGACATCATCATGCAGTCTCTGCCCACAGTTGTAAAGTGAAACTGGCTAGAAGATTTTGGATAATGTTGCATCATGGGAAATATTCACAAAATGGAGTTAGGAGATAAACACCTAATTTTATTTTTCCATTTAAATGCAATTAATTCAATCATATATAATAAAAAAAAAAAACAGTGTTTATGTACGCGTTTGTTTTAAATGACCAGGTTATCTAGTTAGATCTTATGTAAGTGGTAGTGGCCCTTTAATATCCAATCTCCTAGTTGTATATGAAAATATTGTTGCAAAGAGAGTTCGACATATACCTGCCTTTATTTACACACCATAAAAGACACCAAGGAGAGAGCACAAGCACTACACTGAAAAACTGTTTTTACACAGTGCAGAGAGAGAGGGCGTAAGGTAACCTGAATAATTAAGAAGAAAGCAGGACTCCTGTATTACAGATTCTGTTGTTCCATTTACACAGCAAGAGCTGTAAACATCCAGAATTCACACAGGTGAGTAAACTGGACTAGGATTTCTTTAATGGAAT
Organism: Pelodytes ibericus; assembly: GCA_036172795.1. Lineage (NCBI taxonomy): Eukaryota > Metazoa > Chordata > Amphibia > Anura > Pelodytidae > Pelodytes > Pelodytes ibericus. The sequence goes on along the minus strand of CM069864.1, from coordinate 7,547,835 downwards.
GAATTACTCAGGCGGTGTGCAATGTATCCGGAACATGTCATGGAAAGGCCTGTTACTTAGTATCATTCTCAAAGCACGGCAGTTTATCTTCCTTCTGTGAGTATATGATCACCTCCACCTCCCCGCCTCCGTGGCTGGGCTTCTGAAAATGAACCTCTATTAAATCCTGCACATCCTCCTCTGACTCCACGACACCGTTTATTTGTGACAGTCGAACCGTCCTTGGGGAAACTGCAGAAAATATCTGCAAAGGAAATAATAATAAATAATGAAGCTGATCCTCGTATCCGCACCTTCCTAGAGCCATGCTTACACCGCTGAGGCGGACATGGAATATTGGTGAATAGAGGACCATTACCTGCAGTTTGTTGAGCTGTGAGTTATAGAGGGGTTGGACTGTGACTTTGTGCGTGTGATCACCGGCAGTGAATGGGTAGTAGTTGTTCTTGAGGATCCTCTCCACCACTGCACAAAGATATATGTGTTCATATGAAATAAGACAATTCCATGCATAACCAGGACTGAATAACTGCAGTGTGTACATATATATATTACACAGGAGTCTGTACAGAGCAGACATATAATAATACCAGGTGAATGATAACTATACTTGCAGTGTGTGCATACATATATTACACAGGAGTCTGTACAGAGCAGACATATAATAATACCAGGTGAATGATAACTATACTTGCAGTGTGTACATACATATATTACACAGGAGTCTGTACATAGCATACATATAATAATACCAGGTGAATGATAACTATACTTGCAGTGTGTGCATACATATATTACACAGGAGTCTGTACAGAGCAGACATATAATAATACCAGGTGAATGATAACTATACTTGCAATGTGTACATATATATATTACACAGGAGTCTGTACAGAGCAGACATATAATAATACCAGGTGAATGATAACTATACTCACAGTGTGTGCATACATATATTACACAGGAGTCTGTACAGAGCACACATATAATAATACCAGGTGAATGATAACTATACTCACAGTGTGTGCATACATATATTACACAGGAGTCTGTACAGAGCAGACATATAATAATACCAGGTGAATGATAACTATATTTGCAGTGTGTGCATACATATATTACAGAGGAGCCTGTAAAGAGCTGACATATAATAATACCAGGTGAATGCTAACTATACCTGCAGTGTGTGCATACATATATTACACAGGAGTCTGTACACAGCAGACATATAATAATACCAGGTGAATGATAACTATACTCACAGTGTGTGCATACATATATTACACAGGAGTCTGTACAGAGCAGACATATAATAATACCAGGTGAATGATAACTATACTTGCAGTGTGTGAATACATATATTACACAGGAGTCCGTACAGAGCAGATATATAATAATACCAGGTGAATGATAACTATACTTGCAATGTGTGCATACATATATTACACAGGAGTCTGTACAGAGCAGACATATAATAACACCAGGTGAATAATAACTATACTTGCAATGTGTGCATACATATATTACACAGGAGTCTGTACAGAGCAGACATATAATAATACCAGGTGAATGATAACTATACATGCAATGTGTGCATACATATATTACACAGGAGTCTGTACAGAGCAGACATATAATAACACCAGGTGAATGATAACTATACTTGCAGTGTGTGCATACATATATTACACAGGAGTCTGTACAGAGCAGACATATAATAACACCAGGTGAATGATAACTATACTTGCAATGTGTGCATACATATATTACACAGGAGTCTGTACAGAGCAGACATATAATAATACCAGGTGAATGATAACTATACTTTCAGTGTGTACATACATATATTACACAGGAGCCTGTACAGAGCAGACATATAATAATACCAGGTGAATGATAAGTATACTTGCAATGAGTGCATTCATATTTAATACAGGAGTCTGTACAGAGCACACATAAGTCTATTAATTTAGCTGATCATACAGCTATATGCGTGGAATGAGAAGTAGGAGGAGTTAATGTCAGATCTATTCAGGTAGCCGATCATACAGCTGTATGCGTGGAATGAGAAGTAGGAGGAGTTACTGTCAGATCTATTCAGGTAGCCGATCATACAGCTGTATGTGTGGAATGAGAAGTAGGAGGAGTTAATGTCAGATCTATTCAGGTAGCCGATCATACAGCTGTATGTGTGGAATGAGAAGTAGGAGGAGTTAATATCAGATCTATTCAGGTAGCTGATCATACAGCTGTATGTGTGGAATGAGAAGTAGAAGGAGTTAATGTCAGATGTATTCAGGTAGCCGATCATACAGCTGTATGTGTGGAATGAGAAGTAGGAGGAGTTAATGTCAGATCTATTCAGGTAGCCGATCATACAGCTGTATGCGTGGAAAGAGAAGTAGGAGGAGTTAATGTTAGATCTATTCAGGTAGCCGATCATACAGCTGTATGCGTGGAATGAGAAGTAGGAGGAGTTAATGTCAGATCTATTCAGGTAGCTGATCATACAGCTGTATGCAGGGAATGAGAAGTAGGAGGAGTTAATGTCAGATCTATTCAGGTAGCTGATCATACAGCTGTATGCGTGGAATGAGAAGTAGTAGGAGTTAATGTCAGATCTATTCAGGTAGCCGATCATACAGCTGTACGCGTGGAATGAGAAGTAGGAGGAGTTAATGTCAGATCTATTCAGGTAGCTGATCATACAGCTGTATGCGTGGAATGAGAAGTAGGAGGAGTTAATGTCAGATCTATTCAGGTAGCCGATCATACAGCTGTACGCGTGGAATGAGAAGTAGGAGGAGTTAATGTCACATATATTCATGTAGCTGATCATACAGCTGTATGCATGGATTATTAATTACAGTGGATATACCGTATTAATCACTCATTTTTACACACCTCCATGATCCAGAAACTCAATCACAGCCACGTTCTTGTCCTTGTCATATTCAACTGAGTTAATTTCTCCTCCACCTACGTTAGATTTGTAAAATTTCAGTTCCAGTTTGTCTTTTATGTGCTGCTCTGGAAGATCACTGGGAAGACTGAGGACACACAGCTTCTTGCTAGAAATAGTCGTGTTAATCTACAAGTAAGGGAGAAAAACTCAACTTACCGTGAACTAAAAAGATTCAGTGTTATAAAAAAGCAAAAAACGTCTTTATTTTGTGTTACCTCAAATTGAATCGTCTTTTTCAAATAGATTGGATGAGCCGTTACATCTACACTGGTGCCGTCAAAGTCGATCTTATGTTCTTTTTTCGATATTACATTTTCAGCAACTGTATTAAAACATATGATATAATGAATGTGTATTTAACAGGGGAATTATTACCTTCTCCCCAGCAGTAGTTTATTTAGGTTTTGTGCTGCCCTAGGCCTGACAAAACTTATGCACCCCAACCAGTGTTTGCTGCACCCCTTCCTTGCATACCCTTTCAACTACACCAGATTGCTCTCATATACCTTACAACAACGCAGATTGCCCCCATATTCCTGTTCACAGTGCCAGATTGCCCCCATATTCCTGTTCACAGTGCAAGATTGCCCCCATATTCCTGTTCACAGTGCCAAACTGCCCCCATATTCCTGTTCACAGTGGTAGATTACCCCCATATATCTGTTCACAGTACTAGATTGCCCCCATATTCCTGTTCACAGTGCCAGATTGCCCCCATATTCCTGTTCACAGTGCCAAATTGCCCCCATATTCCTGTTCACAGTGCCAGATTGCCCCCATATTCCTGTTCACAGTGCCAAATTGCCCCCATATTCCTGTTCACAGTTCCAGAATTGCCCCCATATTCCTGTCCACAGTGCCAGATTACCCCCATACCCCTTTCCACTGCACCATATTGTTCCCTGGTGATGTAGGTGGGGAAGCCAAGACGTCTGGGCAGGAAGCACAAGGCAGTGAGAGAGGCTGTACGACAAACAATGATAGCCCTGACTCTGCCATCATCTTCTTAGGTCTGCTTCCGCACCCATTTGGGACTTTTGCCTTAATTTAGAACAATAGAAGCAGCAGGGTAGGGTAGTCAGGTGTGTACGTTATTATTGTGGGGTATCGTGTGCCCTCACTTTCCTTGTCTCTGAAATTGGCTCACCGTCTTCCTGTTCAAATGTCAGGAGAGTCTCCCCGGCCTTCATTACGAAAGGTTTGTTTATTACAACGATGCACTTGTACGATATATCCAAGTCAACGCCATTCTTGCCGACATTTGTTGCGTTTCCGGGCGCTACATAATTGATATTCGTTTCTGGCACTTTGTTTTCAACCTGCGGCAGGGAATATTCACAGACATTAGGCTGGAAAATGATTATAACAGCTGAACTACAAACACCTACCCCTTGACCTCTTCACTCCCTCGTGCCCCCCACTCTCTCTAGATTGTAAGCTTGTGAGCCGGGCTCTCTACATTATGTATCAGTCTGTTCTTGTTTGTCTATGCTCTGTACCTAGCGCTACGTAAGGTGTTGGCGCTATATAAATAAATGGTAATGTAATATATATATATATAGGATATTCACTAACAATGTGAAATGCAAGGTGGGCTAATTATGTAAAAACACTTTCAATATTCTAGAGGTCTATAGTTAACATGGAGAAAGCACAGTTACGTGGCCGGTCGACCACATGGGAGGGCGGACGCCACACACACACACACCTTACGCCAATTAAACAATATATTGATTTAACTGAAATACTTGCTGGATGAAACTAATTCTTTTAAATTTTGTTAAATGCAGGAAATGTGTGTTCAGATTATAGACCATATATATATTTATATCCACATCATAGCCACACCCCTCACATATATCCACATCCATAACCACACCCCTCTCATATATCCACATCCATAGCCACACCCCTCGCATATATCCACATCCATAACCACACCCTTCAAATAAATCCACATCCATAGCCACACCCCTCACATATATCCACATCCATAGCCACACCCCTCTCATATATCCACATCCATAGCCACACCCCTCGCATTTATCCACATCCATAGCCACACCCGTCGCATAAATCCACATCCATAACCACACCCTTCAAATAAATCCACATCCATAACCACACCCTTCAAATAAATCCACATCCATAGCCACACCCCTCACATAAATCCACATCCATAGCCACACCCCTCACATAAATCCACATCCATAGCCACACCCCTCACATAAATCCACATCCATAGCCACTCCCCTCGTATATATCCACATCCATAGCCACTCCCCTTGCATACATTCATAGCCACACCCCTCACATAAATCCACATCCATAGCCACACCCCTCGTATATATCCACATCCATAGCCACTCCCCTCACATAAATCCACATCCATAGCCACACCCGTCGCATAAATCCACATCCATAACCACACCCTTCAAATAAATCCACATCCATAGCCACTCCCCTCACATAAATCCCCATCCATAGCCACACCGCTCACATAAATCCACATCCATAGCCACTCCCCTCACATAAATCCACATCCATAGCCACTCCCCTCGCATAAATCTACATCCATAGCCACACCCCTTGCATAAATCCACATCCATAGCCACACCCCTCGTATATATCCACATCCATAGCCACACCCCTCACATAAATCCACATCCATAGCCACTCCCCTCGCATAAATTAACATCCATAGCCACACCCCTCACATAAATCCACATCCATAGCCACTCCCCTCACATAAATCCACATCCATAGCCATTCCCCTCGCATAAATCCACATCCATAGCCACTCCCCTCGCATAAATCCACATCCATAGCCACACCCCTTGCATAAATCCACATCCATAGCCACACCCCTCGTATATATCCACATCCATAGCCACACCCCTCACATAAATCCACATCCATAGCCACTCCCCTCGCATAAATTAACATCCATAGCCACACCCCTCACATAAATCCACATCCATAGCCACTCCCCTCACATAAATCCACATCCATAGCCACTCCCCTCACATAAATCCACATCCATAGCCATTCCCCTCGCATAAATCCACATCCATAGCCACACCCCTCGCATCAATTCATAGCCACACCCCTCACATAAATCCATATCCATAGCCACTCCCCTCACATAAATCCACATCCATAGCCACACCCCTCACATAAATCCACATCCATAGCCACACCCCTCACATAAATCCACATCCATAGCCACACCCCTCACATAAATCCACATCCATGGCCACACCCCTCACATAAATCCACATCCATAACCACACCCCTCACATAAATCCACATCCATAGCCACTCCCCTCGTATATATCCACATCCATAGCCACACCCCTCACATAAATCCACATCCATAGCCACACCCCTCACATAAATCCACATCCATAGCCACACCCCTCACATAAATCCACATCCATAGCCACACCCCTCACATAAATCCACATCCATAGCCACACCCCTCACATAAATCCACATCCATAGCCACACCCCTCACATAAATCCACATCCATAACCACACCCCTCACATAAATCCACGTCCATAGCCACACCCCTCGTATATATCCACATCCATAGCCACACCCCTCACATAAATCCACATCCATAGCCACACCCCTCACATAAATCCACATCCATAGCCACACCCCTCACATAAATCCACATCCATAGCCACACCCCTCACATAAATCCACATCCATAGCCACACCCCTCGTATATATCCACATCCATAGCCACACCCCTCACATAAATCCACATCCATAGCCACACCCCTCACATAAATCCACATCCATAGCCACACCCCTCGTATATATCCACATCCATAGCCACACCCCTCACATAAATCCACATCCATAGCCACTCCCCTCGCATAAATTAACATCCATAGCCACACCCCTCACATAAATCCACATCCATAGCCACTCCCCTCACATAAATCCACATCCATAGCCACTCCCCTCACATAAATCCACATCCATAGCCATTCCCCTCGCATAAATCCACATCCATAGCCACACCCCTCGCATCAATTCATAGCCACACCCCTCACATAAATCCATATCCATAGCCACTCCCCTCACATAAATCCACATCCATAGCCACACCCCTCACATAAATCCACATCCATAGCCACACCCCTCACATAAATCCACATCCATAGCCACACCCCTCACATAAATCCACATCCATGGCCACACCCCTCACATAAATCCACATCCATAACCACACCCCTCACATAAATCCACATCCATAGCCACTCCCCTCGTATATATCCACATCCATAGCCACACCCCTCACATAAATCCACATCCATAGCCACACCCCTCACATAAATCCACATCCATAGCCACACCCCTCACATAAATCCACATCCATAGCCACACCCCTCACATAAATCCACATCCATAGCCACACCCCTCACATAAATCCACATCCATAGCCACACCCCTCACATAAATCCACATCCATAACCACACCCCTCACATAAATCCACGTCCATAGCCACACCCCTCGTATATATCCACATCCATAGCCACACCCCTCACATAAATCCACATCCATAGCCACACCCCTCACATAAATCCACATCCATAGCCACACCCCTCACATAAATCCACATCCATAGCCACACCCCTCACATAAATCCACATCCATAGCCACACCCCTCGTATATATCCACATCCATAGCCACACCCCTCACATAAATCCACATCCATAGCCACACCCCTCACATAAATCCACATCCATAGCCACACCCCTCGTATATATCCACATCCATAGCCACACCCCTCACATAAATCCACATCCATAACCACACCCCTCACATAAATCCACATCCATAGCCACACCCCTCGCATATATCCACATCCATAGCCACACCCCTCACATAAATCCACATCCATAGCCACACCCCTCGCATATATCCACATCCATAGCCACACCCCTCACATAAATCCACATCCATAGCCACACCCCTCACATAAATCCACATCCATAGCCACACCCCTCGCATATATCCACATCCATAGCCACACCCCTCACATAAATCCACATCCATAGCCACACCCCTCACATAAATCCACATCGATAGCCACACCCCTCGCATATATCCACATCCATAGCCCCTCCCCTCACATAAATCCACATCCATAGCCATTCCCCTCGCATAAATCCACATCCATAGCCACACCCCTCACATAAATCCACATCCATAGCCACACCCCTCACATAAATCCACATCCATAGCCACACCCCTCACATAAATCCACATCCATAGCCACACCCCTCGCATATATCCACATCCATAGCCACACCCCTCACATAAATCCACATCCATAACCACACCCCTCACATAAATCCACATCCATAGCCACACCCCTCACATAAATCCACATCCATAGCCACACCCCTCACATAAATCCACATCCATAGCCACACCCCTCGCATATATCCACATCCATAGCCACACCCCTCACATAAATCCACATCCATAACCACACCCCTCGCATATATCCACATCCATAGCCACACCCCTCACATAAATCCACATCCATAGCCACACCCCTCACATAAATCCACATCCATAGCCACACCCCTCACATAAATCCACATCCATAGCCACACCCCTCGTATATATCCACATCCATAGCCACACCCCTCACATAAATCCACATCCATAGCCACACCCCTCACATAAATCCACATCCATAGCCACACCCCTCGTATATATCCACATCCATAGCCACTCCCTTCACATACATCCATAGCCACTCCCCTCACATACATTCATAGCCACTCCCCTCACATACATTCATAGCCACTCCCCTCGCATCCATTCATAGCCACTCCCCTCACATAAATCCACATCCATAGCCACTCCCCTCGTATATATCCACATCCATAGCCATTCCCCTTGCATACATTCATAGCCACACCCCTTGCATACATTCATAGCCACACCCCTCGCATACATTCATAGCCACACCCCCTCGCATAAATCCACATCCATAGCCACTCCCCTCACATACATCCATAGCCACTCCCCTCACATACATCCACAGCCACTCCCCTCACATACATTCATAGCCACACCCCTCACATCCATTCATAGCCACACCCCCCGGGTAAGATTGCCCCTGTCTTTGCCACATAGCATGCTAGGATTTCATGGCACTGTATAGTAACCTGTAACTCTTCCTGCAGATTTCTTAATGTTTTCATGTCTTTGTGTAAATTCGTGTCCAGCTCGTCCACTTTCTTCTTTAATGTCAGGTTCTTCTCATTTAATTCCCCATATTCTCTCTGAAACATGTGGATAGCACAGTTATATCCCAAGAAACATACAGCTAGGGGGCTGTGGGTGGGGGGACAATGAGGGTCGACCCAGGTAGCTCTGATTGGTCCAACTTAGCAGAATGGCGCCAACTTAGCAGAATGTCACAAATAGCCGCGATGCGCCTGGTACAGCCGTTCAGACAGTTCGGAAACCAAAGCAATCGGATCAGGACATTTTCCCAGTGTGATCCCGATGAGCCCCCTGAACACGCTCCAAATTTGGGTAAAACAAATTCGCCAGCCTCAGGTCTCCAGATCTTAACCGGAGAGTTGAATAGAAAAGTGTATTGAGAATAAAAGTAAACACTAAAATATTGATATACAATTCTATTACATTAATAATATATATTATAATAGTATATTTACAGGAATATAAGTTTTTTTTACATTTTAATTAAAAATGATTTTATATTATTTTATATTATTTAATGTTTCATGTATTTAATTAATGTATCATGCTATTTTTTTAGTTTATTTTTTACTTGTTTTTATTTTATTATACTTTGGGCCATTTAGAAAGGAACTTCAGCTATTTAGGTTATAGCAAAAATCCTTTCACTGACTTCGGTGTTGGGAGATATTGAGGTGGAATCGACTATGATGTCTGAATTGTGGACATGTGGTATGTGGAAGGTTCTGGACCAATGAGGGCACAGTTTGGGCCACCCCTGATAGAGCTATACAGAGCATAGATTCTAAACAACATGCCCGCCCTCTGATAGAGCTATACAGAGCAAAGATTCTAAACAACATGTCCGTCCCCTGATAGAGCTACACAGAGCAAAGATTCTAAACAACATGACCGCCCCCTGATAGAGCTATACAGAGCAAAGATTCTAAACAACAAGTCCACCCCCTGATAGAGCTATACAGAGCAAAGATTCTAACCAACATGTCTGCCCCCTGATAGAGCTACACAGAGCAAAGATTCTAACCAACATGTCTGCCCCCTGATAGACCTACACAGAGCAAAGATTCTAACCAACATGTCCACCCCCTGATAGAGCTATACAGAGCAAAGATTCTAAACATCATGTCCACCCCCTGATAAAGCTATACAGAGCAAAGATTCTGAGCAACATCTCCGCCCCCTTATAGCGCTATACAGAGCAAAGATTCTGAGCAACATGTCCGCCCCCTGATAGAGCTATACAGAGCAAAGATTCTAAACAACATGTCTGCCCCCTGATAGAGCTATACAGATCAAAGATTCTAAACAACATGTCCGCCCTCTGATAGAGCTATACAGAGCAAAGATTCTAAACAACATGTCCGCCCTCTGATAGAGCTATACAGAGCAAAGATTCTAAACAACATGTCCGTCCCCTGATAGAGCTATACAGAGCAAAGATTCTAAACATCATGTCCACCCCCTGATAAAGCTATACAGAGCAAAGATTCTAAACAACATGTCCTCCTCCTGATAGAGCTATATAGAGCAAAGATTCTGAGCAACATGTCCGCCCCCTGATAGAGCTATACAGAGCAAAGATTCTAAACAACATGTCTGCCCCCTGATAGCGCTATACAGAGCAAAGATTCTGAGCAACATGCCCGCCCCCTGATAGAGCTATACAGAGCAAAGATTCTAAACAACATGTCTGCCCCCTGATAGAGCTATACAGAGCAAAGATTCTAAACAACATGTCCGCCCTCTGATAGAACTATACAGAGCAAAGATTCTAAACATCATGTCCACCCCCTGATAGAGCTATACAGAGCAAAGATTCTGAGCAACATGTCCGCCCCCTTATAGAGCTATACAGAGCAAAGATTCTAAACAACATGTCTGCCCCCTGATAAAGCTATACAGAGCAAAGATTCTGAGCAACATGTCCGCCCCCTGATAGAGCTATACAGAGCAAAGATTCTAAACAACATGTCTGCCCCCTGATAAAGCTATACAGAGCATAGATTCTAAACAACATGCCCGCCCTCTGATAGAGCTATACAGAGCAAAGATTCTAAACAACATGTCCGTCCCCTGATAGAGCTACACAGAGCAAAGATTCTAAACAACATGACCGCCCCCTGATAGAGCTATACAGAGCAAAGATTCTAAACAACAAGTCCACCCCCTGATAGAGCTATACAGAGCAAAGATTCTAACCAACATGTCTGCCCCCTGATAGAGCTACACAGAGCAAAGATTCTAACCAACATGTCTGCCCCCTGATAGACCTACACAGAGCAAAGATTCTAAACATCATGTCCACCCCCTGATAGAGCTATACAGAGCAAAGATTCTGAGCAACATGTCCACCCCCTGATAGAGCTATACAGAGCAAAGATTCTAAACATCATGTCCACCCCCTGATAAAGCTATACAGAGCAAAGATTCTGAGCAACATGTCCGCCCCCTTATAGAGCTATACAGAGCAAAGATTCTAAACAACATGTCCGCCCTCTGATAGAGCTATACAGAGCAAAGATTCTAAACAACATGTCCGCCCTCTGATAGAGCTATACAGAGCAAAGATTCTAAACATGTCCGTCCCCTGATAGAGCTATACAGAGCAAAGATTCTAAACAACATGTCCGCCCCCTGATAGAGCTATACAGAGCAAAGATTCTAAACATCATGTCCACCCCCTGATAAAGCTATACAGAGCAAAGATTCTAAACAACATGTCCTCCTCCTGATAGAGCTATACAGAGCAAAGATTCTGAGCAACATGTCCGCCCCCTGATAGAGCTATACAGAGCAAAGATTCTAAACAACATGTCTGCCCCCTGATAGCGCTATACAGAGCAAAGATTCTGAGCAACATGCCCGCCCCCTGATAGAGCTATACAGAGCAAAGATTCTAAACAACATGTCTGCCCCCTGATAGAGCTATACAGAGCAAAGATTCTAAACAACATGTCCGCCCTCTGATAGAACTATACAGAGCAAAGATTCTAAACAACATGTCCGCCCTCTGCTAGAGCTATACAGAGCAAAGATTCTAAACAACATGTCCACCCTCTGATAGAGCTATACAGAGCAAAGATTCTAAACAACATGTCCGCCCCCTGATAGAGCTATACAGAGCAAAGATGCTAAACAACATGTCTGCCCCCTGATAGAGCTATACAGAGCAAAGATTATAAACAACATGTCCGCCCTCTGATAGAACTAAACAGAGCAAAGATTCTAAACAACATGTCCGCCCTCTGCTAGAGCTATACAGAGCAAAGATTCTAAACAACATGTCCACCCTCTGATAGAGCTATACAGAGCAAAGATTCTAAACAACATGTCCGCCCTCTGATAGAGCTATACAGAGCAGAGATTCTAAACAACATGTCCGTCCCCCGATAGAGCTATACAGAGCAAAGATTCTAAACAACATGTCCGCCCTCTGATAGAGCTATACAGAGCAAAGATTCTAAACAACATGTCCGCCCTCTGATAGACCTATACAGAGCAAAGATTCTAAACAATATGTCCGCCCTCTGATAGAGCTATACAGAGCAAAGATTCTAAACAACATGTCCTCCCCCTGATAGAGCTATACAGAGCAAAGATTCTAAACAACATGTCCACCCCCTGATAGAGCTATACAGAGCAAAGATTCTAAACAACATGTCTGCCCCCTGATAGAGCTATACAGAGCAAAGATTCTAATCAACATGTCCACCCCCTGATAGAGCTATACAGAGCAAAGATTCTAAACAACATGTCTGCCCCCTGATAGAGCTATACAGAGCAAAGATTCCAAACAACATGTCTGCCCCTGATAGAGCTATACAGAGCAAAGATTCTAATCAACATGTCCACCCCCTGATAGAGCTATACAGAGCAATAATGTACTGGCTCAATAAGTTACTATCTTATATAATTGAACTATGCTTTATAGATGCTTTTAATCTTAGATGGACCTTTGGGTTTTTTGTTGTTGTTCTTTTGCTATAAGGTAAAAATTAATTTAATATAAATTCCTGAATTTAAGCATCATATAAGATTACACTACTTTTCCATAAAAAAAAAAATCACGATTCTAAGTAAAACAAAAATGTGCTTAATACACAGCAGATAAATCATGATTATCAACCAATGGTTCGTCGCCGACTCATTTGGAAGATATAATATTCCGTTATTTTCTACCTGAAAGCGTTTTCCCATTTCCAGTAATTGTCCTGCCGTTTCCTGCTCCTGTTTGATCAGCTCCATGACCCGGCGCTGAGCGCTGTCTTTCTTCTCGTCTGCGTCCAGTTTCTTAATGATCAGCGCTGTTTTCTGATTTTCTAAATCGTCAATAATTTTCTTGCAAATCAAGAAAAAAATATGTTCAGCTTCAGATTAAAGGGGACTCAACATCCAGAAACATGGAAGGTGGTAGTGGATACAATGGACTGCTTACAGGAGCAGATGGTAAGGCAGAGGTGGGGGAAAGTGAGTATTTGATAGATAAGCCCAGTGGGGTATAGCACTGCCCAGCACTAAAACTTACCTGCAATTCCTCATACTCTTCTTTCAGCTTCTCTATGATGTGGACCTGGAGGGCAAACAAATCAAACACTTCATAGAACAGTATGGTGCACATTACAGGAAACCCCACAGACACATGAAAAACACACATTTCTCTTATTTTATGTATGTGCTGCAATTCTGCTATCGCAATGTTCATTAATGAGCATTTATTTTTTATTCTCTAAAGTCACAGTATAAGCAGTGTTTAGGTGACAGAGCCCCTTTAATACAGTCACAGTATAAGCAGTGTTTAGGTGACAGAGCCCCTTTAATACAGTCACAGTATAAGCAGTGTTTAGGTGACGGAGCCCCTTTAATACAGTCACAGAATAAGCAGTGTTTAGGTGACGGAGCCCCTTTAATACAGTCACAGAATAAGCAGTGTTTAGGTGACGGAGCCCCTTTAATACAGTCACAGAATAAGCAGTGTTTAGGTGATGGAGCCCCTTTAATACAGTCACAGTATAAGCAGTGTTTAGGTGACAGAGCCCCTTTAATACAGTCACAGTATAAGCAGTGTTTAGGTGACGGAGCCCCTTTAATACAGTCACAGTATAAGCAGTGTTTAGGTGATGGAGCCCCTTTAATACAGTCACAGTATAAGCAGTGTTTAGGTGACAGAGCCCCTTTAATACAGTCACAGTACAAGCAGTGTTTAGGTGACAGAGCCCCTTTAATACAGTCACAGTATAAGCAGTGTTTAGGTGACAGAGTCCCTTTAATACAGTCACAGTATAAGCAGTGTTTAGGTGACAGAGCCCCTTTAATACAGTCACAGTATAAGCAGTGTTTAGGTGATGGAGTCCCTTTAAAACAGTCACAGTATAAGCAGTGTTTAGGTGACAGAGTCCCTTTAATACAGTCACAGTATAAGCAGTGTTTAGGTGACAGAGCCCCTTTAATACAGTCACAGTATAAGCAGTGTTTAGGTGACGGAGCCCCTTTAATACAGTCACAGTATAAGCAGTGTTTAGGTGACAGAGTCCCTTTAATACAGTCAAAGTATAAGCAGTGTTTAGGTGACAGAGCCCCTTTAATACAGTCACAGTATAAGCAGTGTTTAGGTGACGGAGCCCCTTTAATACAGTCACAGTATAAGCAGTGTTTAGGTGACAGAGTCCCTTTAATACAGTCAAAGTATAAGCAGTGTTTAGGTGACAGAGCCCCTTTAATACAGTCACAGTATAAGCAGTGTTTAGGTGACAGAGTCCCTTTAATACAGTCAAAGTATAAGCAGTGTTTAGGTGACAGAGCCCCTTTAATACAGTCAAAGTATAAGCAGTGTTTAGGTGACAGAGCCCCTTTAATACAGTCACAGTATAAGCAGTGTTTAGGTGACAGAGTCCCTTTAATACAGTCAAAGTATAAGCAGTGTTTAGGTGACAGAGCCCCTTTAATACAGTCACAGTATAAGCAGTGTTTAGGTGACAGAGCCCCCTATAAAGGACAACTAAACTTTTTTTTTCCTTGAAGGAAGAAAGGGTTACAAAACAGGTCCTGCTCGTCTGGCCAATACACGACATGTATCTTTGCTCAAAAATAAGACAAGGTTTTTTTCAATGCTCTTATATTCGAGGTTCGTCTTATAATCAGACCTCAAATCAATGCACGCTGACTCCGCTGACGGGCTCCACTTCTATGACGGACCACAGGAAGGTGTATGGAATAGTCTTCCAGTAGAAGTGGTAGAGGTTAATACAGTGAAGGTGTTTAATCATGCATGGGATAGGTATAAGGCTATCCTAGATATAAGATAAGGCCAGGGACTAATGAAAGTATTACATTACTGAGAGGGTAGTGGATGTATGGAATAGTCTTCCAGTAGAAGTGGTAGAGGTTAATACAGTGAAGGAGTTTAAGCATGCATGGGATAGGTATAAGGCTATCCTAGATATAAGATAAGGCCAGGGACTAATGAAAGTATTACATTACTGAGAGGGCAGTGGATGTATGGAATAGTCTTCCAGTAGAAGTGGTAGAGGTTAATACAGTGAAGGTGTTTAATCATGCATGGGATAGGTATAAGGCTATCCTAGATATAAGATAAGGTCAGGGACTAATGAAAGTATTACATTACTGAGAGGGTAGTGGATGTATGGAATAGTCTTCCAGTAGAAGTGGCAAAGGTTAATACAGTGAAGGTGTTTAAGCATGCGTGGGATAGGTATAAGGCTATCCTAGATATAAGATAAGGTCAGGGACTAATGAAAGTATTACATTACTGAGAGGGTAGTGGATGTATGGAATAGTCTTCCAGTAGAAGTGGCAGAGGTTAATACAGTGAGGGAGTTAAAGCATGCCTGTGATAGGTATAAGGCTATCCTAGATATAAGATAAGGCCAGGGACTAATGAAAGTATTACTTTACTGAGAGGGTAGTGGATGCATGGAATAGTCTTCCAGTAGAAGTGGTAGAGGTTAATACAGTGAAGGAGTTTAAGCATGCATGGGATAGGTATAAGGCTATCCTAGATATAAGATAAGGCCAGGGACTAATGAAAGTATTACATTACTGAGAGGGTAGTGGATGTATGGAATAGTCTTCCAGTAGAAGTGGTAGAGGTTAATACAGTGAAGGTGTTTAATCATGCATGGGATAGGTATAAGGCTATCCTAAATATAAGATAAGGCCAGGGACTAATGAAAGTATTACTTTACTGAGAGGGTAGTGGATGTATGGAATAGTCTTCCAGTAGAAGTGGTAGAGGTTAATAAAGTGAAGGTGTTTAAGCATGCGTGGGATAGGTATAAGGCTATCCTAGATATAAGATAAGGCCAGGGACTAATGAAAGTATTACATTACTGAGAGGGTAGTGGATGTATGGAATAGTCTTCCAGTAGAAGTGGTAGAGGATAATACAGTGAAGGTGTTTAATCATGCATGGGATAGGTATAAGGCTATCCTAAATCTAAGATAAGGCCAGGGACTAATGAAAGTATTACTTTACTGAGAGGGTAGTGGATGTGTGGAATAGTCTTCCAGTAGAAGTGGCAGAGGTTAATACAGTGAGGGAGTTAAAGCATGCCTGTGATAGGTATAAGGCTATCCTAGATATAAGATAAGGCCAGGGACTAATGAAAGTATTACTTTACTGAGAGGGTAGTGGATGCATGGAATAGTCTTCCAGTAGAAGTGGTAGAGGTTAATACAGTGAAGGAGTTTAAGCATGCGTGAGATAGGTATAAGGCTATCCTAGATATAAGATAAGGTCAGGGACTCATGAAAGTATTACTTTACTGAGAGGGTAGTGGATGCATGGAATAGTCTTCCAGTAGAAGTGGTAGAGGTTAATACAGTGAAGGAGTTTAAGCATGCGTGAGATAGGCACAAGGCTATCCTAGATAAGATAAGGCCAGGGACTAATGAAAGTATCACATTACTGAGAGGGTAGTGGATACATGGAATAGTCTTCCAGTAGAAGTGGTAGAGGTTAATACAGTGAAGGAGTTTAAGCATGCATGGGATAGGTATAAGGCTATCCTGGATATAAGATAAGGCCAGGGACTAATGAAAGTATTACTTTACTGAGAGGGTAGTGGATGCATGGAATAGTCTTCCAGTAGAAGTGGTAGAGGTTAATACAGTGAAGGAGTTTAAGCATGCATGGGATAGGTATAAGGCTATCCTGGATATAAGATAAGGCTATATTTTATCTGCTATAACTACCTCCCTATGAATCGCACTTCTCCAGACAGACCTGCACAGACCCTGCCACAGATACAGACACCCTGCCTGTCCCTAGATTCAACCTTTGAACTCTAGTGGGAAATCTTGCTCATCTCTCTGGCAACCAAAGGGTTAACATATGTTTTTTAAATGCCGGTAGTCCATAGTGTCAGGAGGGGTAGGCACAGATTAGAAGGATCAAGTGAGGGATGTGGCACAAAAGGGTTAAAACTGTGCAAATCAGTCGCTAGTAGGCTGTCTTGTGAAGCCAGGCAGGTTAGCTCGGCTATTCATTTTTGCAGTTCACTTGTCAGTTCCGTCTTAGTGAATAGCCCCCAGAGAGGGGGAGAGATCGTTCTTACCCCGGTCTGCTCAGGCTTCATCTTGGATTGTGCAGGAAAAGACTTTCTAAGCACTGTCTGTGGTATAGATCTTATATAGCTCGTATGCTCGCTGCAGGTCCTATAGAAGGATTATTTCCTGGTGAGACTCTGCACACAACCTCCAACAGCCGCCCCCGCCCCCCCCCCCCCCCAACCCCGACATAACACAGAGGAAACGAAACCGAAACCTCCCAGGGCAGATACTGTTTCACTTTCTGTTTCATGTGAGCAGTGTACACACAATACTGCATCTCACACCTCACCTAGGGTTGCCACCTTTTCTTCAAAAAAATACCGGTGTTCTGACAAATTTCTGGAGCAAATTCTCCTGCGCAAGCGCAGGAGAATTTGCTCATTGCGCATGCGCATAAAGTTACAGCTGATAACTCAGCTGTAACTTTGTGACCACCGCGCAGGCGCCAGCTGCGCAACCCACCTCCCGCCCCCCTCACACCCCCCGCACACCCCTTCTCACCAGATCATCGACCACAGCAATAATACAGCAGGAGGATCACAAATCCCATCAAGATGAGGCAGCCCTCACCAGGATGCTTGCCCCCTTATGTCCCGACGCCCCGTGTTACTTACCACCTTAAGAACACAACAACGGACGCGCGCATTCCCAAACGGCTGGATAGGCGTGCGCATGCGCTGTGTATCGCTGTGGTCGATGATCTGGTGAGAAGGGGTGAGGGGGGCGGGAGGTGGGTTGCGCAGCTGGCGCATGCGCGGTGGTCACAAAGTTACAGCTGAGTTATCAGCTGTAATTTTATGCGCATGCGCAATGAGCAAATTTCTGCTGCGATTGCGCAGGAGAATTTGCTCCAGAAATTTGTCAGAACACCGGCCTTGGTACTGTCTCCATAGACTTAACATTGGCCTGATGCCAATTTTTTTACCGGCCTGCCGGTAAAATACCGGCCAGGTGGCAACTCTAGCCTCACCCCAAAACAATAATACACAGGGGGGCGTCACTCACCCAAAGAGGGGACTGCAGAGTAATGGGACAATTTGGCCTTACAGGACAACTACACTTGTTTTTTAACCCTTGCTTGCTTATAGGGAGCAAAGGTTAAGTAAACCGGATCAGTGCACATCAGCGTGTGCTCAGCCAATCAGTGCGGGTCCTTTGATTTGGGGTTTGTCGAAGGCTTTACATCTCTGCTAGTGCAAGGAGAGACCTTCATCTGAATGTCACCAACATGGAAGACCCAGTTAAGCTCTATCAGAGGCAGACCTGTTGTTTAGAACCTTGGGCCAGGTGAATGCAGATCTGACCCAAGATGTCGGCCCCCTGGTAAAATTCCCAGAACATGACTAGTGGGAGTTACTCACTAAACCATATTATTTTCCAGTTTGCCAAAATTTGCTGTGAACTCCTGCAAAGATTGATTTATTTATTGTTTTAGATTTTTTTTTATTTTTTTTTTACAAATAGACCCCAATATGGTAATGATTTGAACACAACTTAAAGTCAGAATAACATTTTTTTAGCTGCCATTTAACCCTTCACAAGATGATGGTTTGATTTGCTTGTTCCATCACTCCTGACAAAATGCTACAGAGAATGTCCTCACCCTTTCAGTGACCTTGTCAGTGTTGCATTTTGGATTCCCCCCCCCCCCCCCCCCATGATCACATTGGTCCATTGTATATCTTTTGAGATGCAAATGGCCTGTTAGCTAAAGATGCAATCACCATCTGAAATGTTCATGTACCGTATTTGCTCGATTATAAGACAAGGTTTTTTTCAGAAAAAAAAATCTGAAAACTACCCCTCGTCTTATAATCGAGGTCTTCTTATAATCTGACCCTCAAATTGAGGTCAGATTATAAGACATGGATCCAGGTCCCCAGCAGAGCTGCAGGGGACCTGGATCCCCCTCTCTAGCAGCAGACTCCCCTGCTTCCGCCCGGCACGACCGCCGGGGCTTCTGTGAAGAAGCCGGGTACTTCCGCTTTCGTCACAGAAGTCCCGGTGGTCGTGCCGGGCGGCAGCAGGGGAGTCTGCGCTCGTCGCGCAGACATCCTCTGCTGCCCCACTAGCCACCAGGGAAAAGCGGACAGCTGGGGGTTGTCTGCACGATACGTGCAGACATCCTCCATGCTGCCCGACACGGCAGACTATTATGACGGACAGCTGTCCGTCATAATAGACTGCCGTGTCGGGCAGCATGGAGGATGTCTGCAAGTATCGTGCAGACATCCCCCGGCTGCCCCCACTAGCCACCAGGGATCAAGGTAAGGGGGAGGGAGGGAGGGAGGGGGGGCAGAGAGACAGGTGGAGGGAGGGAGGGGGCAGAGAGACAGGGGGAGGGAGGGAGGGGAACAGAGAGACAGGGGGGATAGAGAGACAGGGGGGAGGGAGGGGGGCAGAGACAGAGTCAAGGGGAGGGAGGGGGTTAAGAGACAGAGACAAGGGGAGGGAAGGGGTTAAGAGACAGAGACAAGGGGAGTGAGGGGGTTAAGAGACAGACAAGGGGAGGGAAGGGGTTAAGAGACAGAGACAAGGGGAGTGAGGGGGTTAAGAGACAGACAAGGGGAGGGAAGGGGTTAAGAGACAGAGACAAGGGGAGTGAGGGGGTTAAGAGACAGACAAGGGGAGGGGGGAGAGAGAGAAAAATGGGGGCAAGGGAAAGAGAAAGGCAGCATTGGCACATAAAATGAAATAAAAACTAGAAATACATTTTTTGATATCATAATTTTTTATTAAAAAAGCAATTTACATGTGAATATATACAAGTTGAACTTTTTTCCTATAGGGTAGTCTTATATTCAGGCTTTTAGTTTTTTTCCTAATGGAATATCCAAAGTTTGGGGGGTCGTCTTATAATCAGGGTCGTCTTATAATCGAGCAAATACGGTATGTCCTGCTACAGCTGTGGATGTTGATGCTGGGGTCACTGAGAAACCAACAATATGACAACAGAATTCTCAGTAAAAATGGAATCAACATAAGGTGAAGTGGTCTTTCCTATTTTTGGCCTTATATTAGTCTTAAATTCCCTCTTTGACACTGTGAAGGTAGTAAATGCCAACCATCGTGGCTATGGACTGGGGGAGGGGGGGGACTGTATGAAATCGGGACTATTGTGGAGTTGGAGTATATTCTTTAACATGCAGAGGTGCAGAGTGGAGGATGGAGGGGGATCTCGCTCTTTCCTCTAATTCCCTGATTGTTGTGTTTTGGTTATATACACAATAGATGTGCAGACCACAGAACCAATATACTGTATGAAACACATTGTAAAGTCCGATAGAGTCCATGATTTAAAGATCCAAGTCACTTTCCTTTTATTATCAGGAACTAAGTTTGGAAAAGGAGCCAAATTTACAAGAAATGTATCCTGTACCAGCCAAGATATATACGCCGTCACCAATATGACTGGTAATCGTTACGTCTACCAAGCAAAGGTAATAACTAGAATATTGGGACACACGGACCACTGATGATCAATACCAGTCCTCATCTTCCCTATTACTCCACTGAGGGTAAATTCAGTGATTTCATGCATATCCAGAATATCTGAGAACTTGTAGATACCTTTAAAAAACAACATTATTTGGGGGGAGGGGTTTGTTTGGGATTTTTTGGGGGGGGTTTTGTTGAAAAATGTTATTGAATTTGCTACTCCATTAAGGTGAATTCTTTAAGCAATTCAATTGAAAATGGGAAGTCTACTGATAAGTCATGTATTCCACAGAAAATAAACCCAAAACATGTATTAAAGATGTTTTAAAAGCAATAAACCAAAAAAGGGAACAGTCGATTGTGCGTATTTCTTATTAATGTCCAATTTATTGTGCACAGTACTGAAAGTTGATGTAAACAGGTTTTGTGAAGTATATTTGCTCGAATGTAAGACGATCCAGACAATAAGATGATGTCCCAAACTTTGGATCATAATTCATGATTTGTTTAAAGGAAAGGAAAGTTTCACTAGCATATATTTATTTACATGTAAACTGATTTTTGTGTGTGTTTGATAAAAATATTATTGAAAATCGATTTTTTGTTTTGTTTTTTTTTCCTTCCCCTGTCCACTTCATTCCAGTTCTTCTGCTCACAGACCTGCCAGTGCACCCAAAGACCGGCCAGTGACCCCACGGACCTGCCAGTGACCCCACGGACCTGCCAGTGACCCCACAGACCTGCCAGTGCACCCAAAGACCTGCCAGTGACCCCACGGACCTGCCAGTTACCCCACGGACCTGCCAGTGACCCCACGGACCTGCCAGTGCACCCAAAGACCTGCCAGTGACCCCACGGACCTGCCAGTGCACCCAAAGACCTGCCAGTGCACCCAAAGACCTGCCACTGACCCCATGGACCTGCCAGTGACCCCACGGACCTGCCAGTGACCCCACGGACCTGCCAGTGCACCCAAAGACCTGCCAGTGACCCCACGGACCTGCCAGTTACCCCACGGACCTGCCAGTGACCCCACGGACCTGCCAGTGACCCCACGGACCTGCCAGTGCACCCAAAGACCTGCCAGTGACCCCACGGACCTGCCAGTGACCCCACGGACCTGCCAGTGACCCCACGGACCTGCCAGTGCCCCCACAGACCTTCCTGTGCCCCACAGATCTCCATGTCAGCCAGATCTTCTGAGTTGGATCGTCGGGATGTCACGTATGTCTCAGAAGACCTAGGAGAGTCTACGGTGAACTTGGATTCATGTTTTATAGTCAGACCTCTATTTATTTGAGGTTTGATTATAAAACGACCTTGAATGTAAAATTTCTCAGGCCAGCACCTATTTTATTGTTAATGATTGAATATTTCTAAATATGCCTGATTACAGGAGAGGTGTATTACATTTAACTGGCGCCCGCTATCCAATGATCCATCTTCCTATTGGTTCTGTATGTTTGTAAATATATGTTTATACGTTATATGTGCTGCATTCTGTAGTTTTTCCTCTTTCTGCGTTGGATCAAGCAAGGTGCAGATCCTCTGTCAGATTGTCCCTCCTTGATCCCTTGTTTATTGCAGTCACAGCGGTAAATTTCCTGGCCAGCGCTGCTCTATTATGGAAAGATCCGCCCTCTCGGACTCAGGGGAGGAGCATCCTGATGGCGATTTATGACATCACTAGGAGGCAAGCTTTTATATCATCAATGGTAGATCTGCCTGCCGAGGTTGATGGCTTAGAGGCTGGAGGCTCGTTAAAGTGGCCACACACTGGTTTAAATGGTTTAATAAAGGTCTGGCCAATGCTCTTATACAGAGGTGTGTAATTATTTGGGTGGGCTTTTTGGTCTGGCTGGGTGGATTTAAGCAGTAGAGGGCGCTGTGTTTCGCATCTTCTAGAAACCCAAAAATTAAACAAAAAACAATTAGTGCCCCTTTAAGCTGCTCCAATAACAGTATCTACCCCCTGCCTGTGACTCAGAGGGGGATTCCCCTCCTGACAGTAAAATTACATTTTGTAACTAAATGAAAGTGAATGTATGATTTCTGTTTGTTCATCCAGTGCACTGCATTAGCAGCTCACACAGTTGGTACTTCCAGCTCTACCTGTGCAGGGATTTGATGGTCATACTGATACTCTGCAAGGTAAGTGTGCCCAGCAATGGTAATGTTTAAATACCTGTATTATTTCTATGTAACATCACTGAGATACACAGAGGAAATGTTAAAGTGCTGGGATCTATCAGGATCTGAAAATCATTTGCTTATTGGACCCTAGTAACTAATTTCCTTTCTTTTAGTCCTGGTAACGAATAGATTGTTAGATATGATGATTGGTTATTTAGCCGTAATACAAAAGCAGCACACAAAAAAACCTGTTTAATCAGCTACCCAGAGCAAAGATTCCAAACAACATGTCCGCCCCCTGATAGAGCTATACAAAGCAAAGAATCTAAACAACATGTCCGCCCCCTGATAGAGCTATACAGAGCAAAGAATCTAAACAACATGTCTGACCCCCTGATAGAGCTATACAGAGCAAAGATTCTAAACAACATGTCTGCCCCCTGATAGAGCTATACAGAGCAAAGAATCTAAACAACATGTCCGTCCCCTGATAGAGCTATACAGTGCAAAGATTCTAAACAACATGTCCGCCACCTGATAGAGCTATCAGAGCAAAGATTCCAAACAACATGTCCGCCCCTGATAGAGCTATACAGAGCAAACACTGTAAACAACATGTCCGCCCCCTAATAGAGCTATACAGAGCAAAGAATCTAAACAACATGTCCGCCCCCTGATAGAGCAATCCAGAGCAAAGATTCCAAACAACATGTCCGCCCCCTGATAGAGCTATACATAGCAAAGAATCTAAACAACATGTCCGCCCCCTGATAGAGCTATATAGAGCAAAGAATCTAAACAACATGTCCGCCCCCTGATAGAGCTATACAGAGCAAAGATTCTAAACAACATGTCCGCCCCCTGATAGAGCTATCCAGAGCAAAGATTCCAAACAACATGTCCGCCCCTGATAGAGCTATACAGAGCAAATATTGTAAACAACATGTCCGTCCTCTGATAGAGCTATACAGAGCAAATATTCTAAACAACATGTCTGCCCACTGACAGACCTATACAGAGCAAAGATTCTAAACAACATGTCCACCCCTGATAGAGCTATACAGAGCAAAGATTCTAAACAACATGTCTGCCCCCTGATAGAGATATACAGAGCAAAGATTCTAAACAACATGTCTGCCCTCTGATAGAGCTATACAGAGCAAAGAATCTAAACAACATGTGCGCTCCCTGATAGAGCTATACAGAGCAAAGATTCTAAACAACATGTCTGCCCTCTGATAGAGCTATACAGAGCAAAGAAAGATTATAAACAACTTGTCCACCCCCTGATAGAGCTATACAGAGCAAAGATACTAAACAACATGTCCGCTCTCTGATAGAGCTATACAGAGCAAAGAATCTAAACAACATGTCTGCCCCTGATAGAGCTATACAGAGCAAAGAATCTAAACAACATGTCCACCCCCTGATAGAGCTATACAGAGCAAAGATTCTAAACAACATGTCTGCCCCCTGAAAGAGCTATACAGAGCAAAGATACTAAACAACATGTCCGCCCCTGATAGAGCTATACAGAGCAAAGATTCTAAACAACATACCTGCCCCCTGATAGAGCTATACAGACCAAAGAGGGCTGCCTATATGTACTTTATGTGTATTCTTTCATTGATGCAATATTTCAATTCAAACAGAATGTATTGATTATTTCCAAGGTCCCTGTTAAGCATTCCTCTTTCTTCCTCTTATTTTCTGGGATATCTGCTTTTTTTTTTTTTTTTTACATGTTTGGTTTGTAGAAGTCTATCACATATGTTCCAACTTCCGCCCCTGGCGAATCAGGACACCAAGGGGCGGAGCTTGGGAGGTGTGATGTCAGAGCTTCTACGCATGCTCCGCAGTGCTGTCACTGTAGTTGAAAGTGTTCAGTGCGCAGAATGCATTCTCCCACTGAGCTCCACCGCTTTCTGGAAAGCTGGACAAAGGTAGAGATCGTCTGGTCAGGGCATCCAAATCAGGACTGTCATGTAAAAACCGGACCAATTGGGAAGTGTGGGCCAGAGCAATACAACTCACAATAAACTGTGTTTAAACTGCAGTATAGGTGTTATTATATTCAAATTGCATAAATAGTTACCATAGGCCTTAAAGTCAATGACAATCTCTCAGTAACACTCCGCCCACAGCCACACCCTTATCCCCGCCTACAAAATAAGTGTCCCCCTTTGGCCATCTTTCTATAGTGTGAGAAATACACAATAGATTATAAAATAACACTACAGGAATATAAAATGCCAATAACGTGATTGTTATTTAAATTCATTTCATTTAGCTGCCTCTTTAAAAAAAAACACATGGATGTAACTTTGGGTGATTTTAAATCTGATATTTATTACAGGATGTCAGAGAAGTGTGAACTGGCAATAGGAGAAGTTCTTGTGACTTTAAAAAATGGGGACATCACCAAGGAAAATGTGGATGCGTTGGTAAACCTAACTAACAAAACTCTGAGCCATCGATTTGGTAAGCCAGACAATAGTCCCAGCGTCTATGATATACACAGTGTACAGATATACATGTAATATAGTGTGTTAATTAAAGGGACCCCGTCACTTAAACATTATTTATGTTGAAAATCAGGAAAATAAAAACTGATAGAAAACTATCTGTTTTGTTATAACTTATAAGACTTCCAAGCGCGTGTATAAATTTACATAAAGTGCCTTTCAATGGAAAACGTTTAATTGCCATATCAAGCCACAAGGTGATGTCATCAATGGGGGACACCACAGACATATTGGCAACAGGTTTTTCTCTTAACTCCTGTATTTGCAATGTTTAGATACTTTTATAATAAGCTATTTACTAACCGCATATCACAGTGTGAACAATGTGTAGGTGAAGGCTAAAACAGATTCCAGATATTATCGATCCATTATAATAATGCACAGTTATCTATAAGATTAGCATATCCGTCCTTTATTGATAAAATAGTGCATTTCAAACTTGAGGCCAAAGTTGGAGATTCTCTTGTCAATTCCCTCTTTCATGAATAAGAACAGAATATCTCTTCATGGTCACAGTTAAGTGTTTAAGCCGGTGTGAGCAGACATTGGGAAAGCTGAGGACGGGTTTGATTTCAGATCTCTGTTCATCTTGTTCTGCCCATTTCCCAGGTATCTCCAAAGAAATTCTGGAAGCCGGTGGATCATCGTTAAGAGAGGAATGCACAAGAATGGGTATGAGAACAAGCTGTGTATGATTACAGTAGTATATCGAATAAAGAAAATACATCTCTGTGCTGTGTACTCCAATGCATTCTGCAAAGTCCCAACAAAAGGAGACCATGTATTAAAAAACAAACAAACAGGGGCTGTAAAGGTTCTAAAAGATGCCAAATCCATGATGGCGGGCCTGAACATAATAGTGCAAAAAGTCGCAATCGTCATTGTACAAAAGAAATGGCGGTTGCGTCTTTCTGTTACCGTCTCTTTCGGCTTTGGAACATTTTTATACATAATCCCGTTTAACTCTTCTGTATGTAAATTGTCTGCTACATACAAGTTGTAGTTAAATGTAAAAATGTCATTGTATCTCTTTATAGGGAAGAGAATCAATTATATACATTGTGCTGGCCCAATTGCTAGCTCGCGTATCAAAATGTTTGATTTAGATATTGACTTTCCGAGCTCTACTGCTCTGCTTTGGAATAGATTAAGCAAAAAAATACAAAAATGGCTGTCAAAACAGCTACTTATTTATCCTTCAGTCCTCTTGCGCACGCATACTAAAGCCCCAGACGCAAAAGGGTAACTTGTCAATGTCCAATATAACAGAGGGCACCACACTGGCTGTAATAAATTCTGGAATTAATTCTGTTTGGAAGCAGATTGACTCTAGCATTGACACTTACTTGGGGTAGGCAAAGTGTTGTACAAGAACACATTGTCTGTGGCAAGATTGTGATGGCCAATATATCATCCTTCAGTGGCCCATCACAAAGTCCACCATGACCAAGCTTGGCGCCGACACCTAGCTTGGTGTCTGGTACTTCTTCATGCTAAAAAAACCCTGTAAAGCTCAATGTGTGAACTGAGCTTATAATATGAGGACAGCTTGGAAACATATTCTCTTTGTACGTTCTCTTCCAGGCAAACTCCCTCATGGCGACGTGGTCGTAACTGGCGCTGGCGATCTGAAATGTAAAAACATCATTCACGTGATTGGAGCAAAACGTCCGGCTAGCATTGTGAAGGCGGTAAAGGAAGTACTCGAAGAATGTGATGATAACCAACTGGACACCGTGGCGTTTCCAGCCATGGGCACAGGTAGACCCATAAGATATGTCTAGGGCAGGGCTTGACAAGACAATTCGGGAGCATCCTGTAATTTTTAGGAGAAAGGCAAATGGCACTCTCAAGGAGTGTAAAACAATCGAAAAAGTTATGAGCCTGTGCTTGGGTTTTATGGGGCCATGGCTTCTGGGATTTGTCGAGCCCTGGCCTTATAGTTTGACTTCCGTAACTAAATCTAGTGACCAATGTTGAATTAAAATCCCAAGTGGCCTTATTACTAAAGGCATCTCTCTACCTATCCGAGAAAAAAAATAATCATATTTTTTGGGACATTGAGGCTTTGGTGGAATAGGGGTGAAAAAACAGGTCCGGAAAGAGCATAGGTAGAACTGGCCAATGTATTGGCAGATTAGAGTAGCCTCATCATCTGTTGCCTCTAAAAAAAAGCCACTGTTTTTGGAAATGCAATCTTGCTCTTGTATTTCCGCCGCTCCAACTAAAATTAAAGTCAGATCTTCTAAGGCGGCCAAGTCAGATCTTCTAAGGCGGCCAAGTCAGATCTTCTAAGGCGGCCAACATGACTTGCAGAAAGATAATGCTCGATTCAAATTATTTTTTTATGCTTCTACAAAGCTCTTCATAATGTAAGATACCTACACCTGCGGGGGAATTGCGTTTGTCTCAAAAATATGTTTACGCTTCCTATACCAGCGTCCCAGCTTGTACAAGTCTGGAAGCTCTGAAGCTACTCACTCCTTTGCTCGGCAGATATATGATTTCAAATTCTGAATCTTAAATTAGTTGCTGTTTTTGTTTTGTTTTTACTACTTTTCCATAACCTCTTCTCTTCCAGGAGCGGTTTGTTTAGACCCACAAGAATCGATGAAGTCTATTTTGAAAGGCATCCGGGAACACATGTCTTCCAATATCAGATCTTCCCTCTCAGGCATTACCATTGTTACCTTCACCCCCAATGTGCATCAGGGGTATTTAAAAGTCATGAAGAGTGAAATTGATAAGCTGCAGGTACAATTCTTTATTAATTCCAGTGCAGCTTGTAAAAACATTAGGAACCAGTCACAAACCGACAATGTTTTAATAAAGTAGAGAAAACCATTCTGTAAAAAACATTGATTTACCACGAAGGGGTTAAAGTAAGCGATCTGTATTAAGTTATCTTAAAGTTCCTTCCACCCGACGCATTTTACTCCTTTTTATTCTAAGTGTATTCTTGTCGATACAGATCACGTCCAGGTTTGAGTGAACGGAGGTATTCTGTCCCATAACATAGAAACATAGAATGTGTCGGCAGATAAGAACCATTTGGTCCATCTAGTCTGCCCCATAACACCGATTTATGCTTCTTTTGCGCAGAATCCAAATCAGAGCTTCACAATTTTTGGAACAACTGTGGAGCTGATTCTGGGCGACATCATTGAGCAATCTGTGGACTGTGTCCTAAATCTGACTAACTTTACGCTGAACCAGTCAGTCGGTAAACATTCCACTACTATTATAAGACTTTACGAGACGCAATGGTGGTCATGTATAAAGGCAATGGTGATGCAAAGTTCTAAATGGTGGAGCAGTCGCCATGGAGACCAATTTTTGCACCTGAAATGACCTTTAGAAGTGACCCACAATTTTCCTCCATTACGTAACATTTTGTACACAAACTATACGCAGCGCTTGCGAAGGTAGACCCAAAAAAATAATAATACAAAGCAATAGATGAGCAGTTTTACCTGGGTTATTTTATGTGGAGTGTGTTTTAAAGGACAACTTCATTTTTTAAGTTTAAATTAACTTAATTACGATGCTACATCCAAACTGAATGACTGACAATTAAATTGTCAATAAAATTCGGAAGATGCACGACGTGTGAACTGTGATTGAGGCTGCTGTGTATAAGTCTCAGTCACGCATGCGTGCGCACAGTACACAGTCTGGAATCTTCTAAATTGCTTTGCCGACACAGGCTTCTTCAGAAGTGCAATTCAGATGCCACGTTCTGCCCCTTGGCTCATTTGTGGTGGCGACACAACTGAACCAAGGGGTCAGAAATAAAAGTAGGAGGGGCCCCTGACTGAAATAAAGGATAAAGTAATCCCCCCCCCCCCACAAAAAAAAGTACAATTAAGTTAATTTATGACTTCCTGTCAAAAAAAAAAAAAACTTTAAATATTTGTAAAATTTACTGACATGGTGTTTAGAATCTTTGCTCTGTATAGCTCTATCAGGGGGCGGACATGTTGTTTAGAATCTTTGTTCTGTATAGCTCTATCAGGGGGCAGACATGTTGTTTAGAATCTTTGCTCGGTATAGCTCTATCAGAAGGGCGGACACGTTGTTTAGAATCTTTGCTCTGTATAACTCTATCGGGGGCGGACATGTTGTTTAGAATCTTTGCTCTGTATAGCTCTATCAGGGGGCAGACATGTTGTTTAGAATCTTTGCTCTGTATAACTCTATCGGGGGCGGACATGTTGTTTAGAATCTTTGCTCTGTATAGCTCTATCGGGGGTGGACATGTTGTTTAGAATCTTTGCTCTGTATAGCTCTATCAGGGGGTGGACATTTTGTATAGAATCTTTGCTCTGTATAGCTCTATCGGGGGCAGACATGTTGTTTAGAATCTTTGCTCTGTATAGCTCTATCAGGAGGCGGACATGTTGTTTAGAATCTTTGCTCTGTATAACTCTATCGGGGGCGGACATGTTGTTTAGAATCTTTGCTCTGTATAGCTCTATCGGGGGTGGACATGTTGTTTAGAATCTTTGCTCTGTATAGCTCTATCAGGGGGCAGACATTTTGTTTAGAATCTTTGCTCGGTATAGCTTTATCAGGGGGCAGAGATGTTGTTTAGAATCTTTGCTCGGTATAGCTCTATCAGGGGGCGGACATGGTGTTTAGAATCTTTGCTCTGTATAGCTCTATCAGGGGGCGGACATGTTGTTTAGAATCTTTGCTCTGTATAGCTCTATCAGGGGGCAGACATGTTGTTTAGAATCTTTGCTCTGTATAACTCTATCGGGGGCGGACATGTTGTTTAGAATCTTTGCTCTGTATAGCTCTATCGGGGGTGGACATGTTGTTTAGAATCTTTGCTCTGTATAGCTCTATCAGGGGGTGGACATTTTGTATAGAATCTTTGCTCTGTATAGCTCTATCGGGGGCAGACATGTTGTTTAGAATCTTTGCTCTGTATAGCTCTATCAGGAGGCGGACATGTTGTTTAGAATCTTTGCTCTGTATAGCTCTATCAGAAGGGCGGACACGTTGTTTAGAATCTTTGCTCTGTGTAGCTCTATCAGAGGGGCGGATATGTTATTTAGAATCTTTGCTCTGTATAGCTCTATCAGGGGGTGGACATGTTGTTTAGAATCTTTGCTCTGTATAGCTCTATCATAAGGGCGGACATGTTGTTTAGAATCTTTGCTCTGTATAGCTCTATCAGGGGGTGGACATATTGTTTAGAATCTTTGCTCTGTATAGCTCTATCGGGGGGGGACATGTTGTTTAGAATCTTTGCTCTGTATAGCTCTATCAGGGGGAGGACATGATGTTTAGAATCTTTGCTCTGTATAGCTCTATCTGCGGGGCGGACGTGTTGTTTAGAATCTTGAGCTAGATGATGGAACATTTGATCCACAATGTCCGCCGCCTGATGGTACTATATAAGCGACGAGGACTCAATAAGGTACTTTATTTCTATTCTTTTAATAAAGCATGTCTATTAAAAACTCCTACACTTGTCCTGTGATATACCAGATAAGGGCCATTAGGGGGCGGTATGGAGCGTTGGGGCACAGCTGTTCATTTAAATCTCTCTTCTGTTGGGTTAATTTGATGTAATTAATTTGAAATCGATGTAATACGTTTCTAATTGCTTTGTTTGTTTTTGTAGGTGTTTCTGGTGCCATATTATCTGCTGCCGGAAAGATTGTTACTGACGAATGTGCCGGCATCGGTAACTCCTTATTAAAAAACATTGATTGAATGGTGTATGTCTGTCTGTGTGTCTATCATTTGTATCTTTATGTGGGTATGTAAGTATCTGAGTGTTTCCGTTTCTATGTGTGTCTTTCTGTCCATCTCTGTGTGTCTGTCGTCTATATTTTTATGTGTGTCTGTATCTATGTGTTTCAGTTTCTGTGTTTGTCTTTCTCTCCGTGTGTCTGTATTTTTGTGTCTGTCTGTATCTATGTGTTTCAGTTTCTGTGTTTGTCTTTCTCTCCGTGTGTCTGTGTTTTTGTGTCTGTCTGTATCTGTGTGTTTCAGTTTCTATGTGTGTCTTTCTCTCCGTGTGTCTGTATTTTTGTGTCTGTCTGTATCTGTGTGTTTCAGTTTCTATGTGTGTATTTCTCTGACTGTCTGTGTTTCTGTATCTTTGTGTCTGTATGTATCTATGTGTTTCAGTTTCTATGTTTGTCTTTCTGTCTGTATCTGTGTGTCTGTATTTTTGTAACTGTCTGTATCTGTGTGTTTTTTAGTTTGTCTGTGTGTCTTTCTGCCTTTGTTTTTGTGTAAGCAGATCTTTCTTATTCTTCAGAAGGAATATAAAACGGAAAATCCGTAATTTATCAAAAGAGAAAGGCATAAAGAGTATGATGATATTTTTTATAGCAGTTGTGACATTTCTACAGTATCAATAAACTGATTTGATCAAATGTAATCTATTTCTATATTCCCCTAGCACCACACCCAAAAAGGATCTGATATTACCATCTGCTGTGTCTCGCATAGACACAGCAGTCCCTGGTTGTCGCATGCTGACAAACGTCAGCACGCACACAGCCAATCAGAGCGGGGGCTCCTAGTTAAGGACCTCTTGCTGATCCCATGCAAAAACGAGGGTCTCTCTCTGCGCTAGCAACCAGACAGTTGGCAGCTGTCGGTCAGAGGATAAACTGGTGTGTACTAGCAAAAGTACCCACCACTTCATCCTCATACTAGGGACAACTAACTCTTCACTTGTGTCTGTGTGGGTCTCTGTCTGTGTGTCATTGTACCTGTGTATATGTCTGTATCTGTGTGAGTCTCTGTCTGTAGCTGTACCGTGTGTGTCTTTGTTCCTGTGTGTGTGTGTGTCTGTATCTGTCTGTCTGTTGTTGTTCCTGTGTGTGTGTCTGTATCTGCTGTGTGTTGTTGTTTCTGTGTGTGTGTCTGTATCTGTGTGTCTGTCTGTTGTTGTTACTGTGTGTGTGTGTCTGTATATGTCTGTTTTTGTTCCTGTGTGTGTGTGTGTCTGTAGCTGTCTGTCTGTTGTTGCTCCTGTGTGTCTGTATCTGTGTGTCTGTCTTTGTTCCTGGGTGTGTGTCTGTAGCTGTCTGTCTGTTGTTGCTCCTGTGTGTCTGTATGTGTCTGTCTGTCATTGTTCCTGGGTGTGTGTCTGTAGTTGTCTTTCTGTTGTTGCTCCTGTGTGTCTGTATGTGTCTATCTGTCGTTGTTCCTGTGTGTGTGTCTGTAGCTGTCTGTCTGTTTTTGTTCCTGTGTGTCTGTATGTGTGTGTCTGTCTTTGTTTCTGTGTGTGTGTCTGTAGCTGTTTGTTTGTTGTTGTTCCTGTGTGTCTGAATGTGTCTGTCTTTGTTCCTGGGTGTGTGTCTGTAACTGTATGTCTGTTGTTGCTCCTGTGTGTCTGTATGTGTCTGTCTGTCTTTGTTTCCTGTGTGTGTGTCTGTAGCTGTCTGTCTGTTGTTTCTCCTGTGTGTCTGTATGTGTCTGCCTGTCGTTGTTTCTGGGTGTTTGTCTGTATGTGTCTGTCTGTCGTTGTTCCTGTGTGTGTGTCTGTAGTTGTCTGTCTGTTGTTGTTCCTGTGTGTCTGTATGTGTCTATCTGTCGTTGTTCCTGTGTGTGTGTCTGTAGCTGTCTGTCTGTTGTTGTTCCTGTGTCTGTATTTGTGTGTCTGTAGCTGTCTGTCTGTTGTTGCTCCTGTGTGTCTGTATGTGTCTGTCTGTCGTTGTTCCTGTGTGTGTGTCTGTAGCTGTCTGTTTGTTGTTGCTCCTGTGTGTCTGTATGTGTCTGTCTGTCGTTGTTCCTGGGTGTGTGTCTGTATGTGTCTGTCTGTCATTGTTCCTGTGTGTGTGTCTGTATGTGTCTGTCTGTCGTTGTTCCTGGGTGTGTGTCTGTATGTGTCTGTCTTTGTTCCCGGGTGTGTATCTGTGCTTAGTATGACTGCTTGTTCATTTACAGGTAGACTCTCTTGGAATGAGATTGTGGTAACAAGTGGTGGGAATCTAAAAAGCCGGCATATAATGCATGTGATTGGTCCGGTGACAGTGTCTTCATTCGCTCCAGCTCTGGAGAAAATCCTAAAGAAATGTAAAGACAAGTCATTTAAAACTGTAGCATTTCCAGCTATAGGAACAGGTATGACGAAGGTTGCATAGCGATGAAAGCAATTTATAACTTTTTTGACATGCGTTATTCTGGATTTATTTTTGTTAAAATGTACCTACGCAGGGGTGTCACTAGGGTTGGTGTCACCCGGTGCGGAAACTCACCGGAGCCCCATAACTATGCCACACACCGGAGCCCCATAACTATGCCACACACCGGAGCCCCCATAACTATGCCACACACCGGAGCCCCATAACTATGCCACACACAGGAGCCCCCATAACTATGCCACACACCGGAGCCCCATAAATTATGCCACACCAGAGCCCCATAAATTATGCCACACCAGAGCCCCATAAAATATGCCACACCAGAGCTCCACAATTATGCCACACCGGAGCCCCATAACTATGCCACACACCGGAGCCCCATAACTATGCCACACCGGAGCCCCAAAACTATGCCACACACCAGAGCCCCATAAATTATGCCACACCGGAGCCCCATAAATTATGCCACACCAGAGCCCTACTAATTATGCCTCACAAAAGAGTCCCTTAATTATGCCACACATGGGGCCCAATAAATATGCCACACACAAGCTCCACATAATTATGCACAGATGGGACCGCCATTAATTATGCAACACCCAGGAGCCCCACAAGGTGACAATTGTACAATTATAGATACCAAGAATGTTGTGCCAGTCAGAGCCCAGGAATATTGTGCCATTCAGGGCCCAGTAATATTGTGCCAGTCAGAGCCCAGGAGTATTGTGTCATTCAGAGCCCAGTAATATTGTGCCAGTCAGAGCCCAGTAATATTATGCCAGTCAGATACAAGGAATATTGTGTTATTCAGAGCCCAGTAATATTGTGCCAGTCAGATACAAGGAATATTGTGCCAGTGAGAGCCCAGTAATATTGTGCCAGTCAGATACAAGGAATATTGTGCCAGTCAGATACCAGGAATATTGTGCCATTCAGAGCCCTGTAATATTGTGCCAGTCAGAGCCCAGGAATATTGTCCCATTCGGAGTCCAGTAATATTGTGCCAGTTAGAGCCCAGGAGTATTGTGACATTCAGAGCCCAGTAATATTGTGCCAGTCAGATACCAGTAATATTGTGCCAGTCAGATATCAGGAATATTGTGCCAGTCAGAGCCCAGGAGTATTGTGACATTCAGAGCCCAGTAATATTGTGCCAGTTAGAGCCCAGGAGTATTGTGACATTCAGAGCCCAGGAATATTGTGCCAGTCAGATACCAGTAATATTGTGCCAGTCAGATATCAGGAATATTGTGCCAGTCAGATGCCAGTAATATTATGCCAGTCAGAGCCCAGTAATATTATGCCATTCAGAGCCCAGTAATATTGTGCCAGTCAGAGCCCAGTAATAGTGTGCCAGTCAGAGCCCAGTAATATTATGCCAGTCAGATACAAGGAATATTGTGTTATTCAGAGCCCAGTAATATTGTGCCAGTCAGATACAAGGAATATTGTGCCAGTGAGAGCCCAGTAATATTGTGCCAGTCAGATACAAGGAATATTGTGCCAGTCAGATACCAGGAATATTGTGCCAGTCAGAGCCCAGGAATATTGTGCCAGTCAGATACCAGGAATATTGTGCCACTCAGAGCCCAGTAATATTGTGCCAGTCAGATACCAGGAATATTGTGCCACTCAGAGCCCAGTAATATTGTGCCAGTCAGATTCCAAGTGAACATATGGATAATATACAAGTCTTTTCCTCTATCCATGTGCATTTGTGGGGGGTAGTAGAGTATAATAATTATGTTATTGTCGGACAGGAACGGCTGGCATAAAACCCAAACAATCGATGGAGGCAATCTTGGATGGAATCACCAAATGTTTAGCAATTATGGAGTTTTCAGAGTTTACAAAGATCTTGATAATTGCCTATCAGGAAGAGATTCATAGCGACTATCTCAAAGTCTTCCAAGACAGAGTATCACAGGTAATATTCAGTGTAATTATACCATATTTCTTTTACTCTTTCTTCAAATAATGATGGATTTTATTATGAACAGACCCATCCTTCTTAATTAAGCTTATTATAATTGTAAGGGATAAGGATGAAGTTGCAGATGTATGTAGCCCATGTTCATTCATTCTGATCAAAACTTTCTAAGAATTTAGAAAATAGCCGACCTCGTTTTAAGGATTAATTGATATTAATTTATAATTTCATATAAAGTACTTTAAGGATTGTGGTTACTGTGATAACATATCTGTAAAAATTATTATTAAAGGGAGTGTGTACATGAACCATTACCTGTCTATACATGGTCATACTTCCCAACTGTCCTGTTTTGGGAGGTCTGTCCCAATGTCCCGCCAAGCTCTGTCTCTGTCCTGCTTTTTTTCCGCAATTAAAATTCCCTCAGTGTCCCAGACACCCGAAAATACTTACTGCTCATGTGCAGCACTGTGGGCAGTGCATAATAGCGATCCTGACTTCAGCTGATGCATGTGCAGTAGCGCTGTCACCTTCCCAGACTCTGCAGTCAACATACTTACTGTATTTTTATTTTAGGAGAACAAGCTGAAGGTGTGCATGATGAAACAACTACAAGGTAATATATTTATATTTGGTCTATTAATCAGGAATGGTGCCTATATCCCCTGGTGACCCTACGCGAAGAGCAGACTGCTGCTATGTCGCTCTGAGCGCTGGACCAACCCATATATTTAGAATCGGGTGCTTTTTATCGCCTGATTGGTTGTCAGAGAACATGGTTTGGCTGGAGGCGCAGTGTTCCGCGTGCTAGAGTGTCGGCAGGGACAGGTAAAGCATCCAGGATCTGGGAAGGTCCATCGGACATCATTACATTGTCCGTCACAAGGTCCAGCAGAAAGCGATTGCGCCTTTTTATTTCCTTCCCACTTTTTCGTGTGATAGATTTTTAATAAATGATCTCCTGTGTGTGTTACGCTCTTATTAACCTATTAAGAACATGAAAATAAATAATATTCATTTAAAGCCGACACTTTTAAAAAATACATTAACTTAAACGTATTATAACTTTTCGTTCCTCAAATACTGGCAAAGTAATTAAGTTCTGCTTAATTGAAAGATATATAAATAAAGCATCTTAATTAGCCCTCTCTGCTCCATATAACTCTATCAGGGGGCAGACATGTGTAGAATCTTGGGTCAGATTTACCTTCATCTCACCCAAGATGTCTGCCCCCTGCTAAAGCCATACACAGCAAAGAGGGCTAATTAAGATGCTTTATTTGTATTCTTTCATTAAAACATTTCTATTTGAATCCCTACACTGAACTATGTTTTTTGCCTGCAGAAAAAAATGTGTCTTTTTCTGGGTACTTCTCTGCCTAACGCATGTCAAAAATAGGTGCTAATCCAGGCAGTATGCTTCTTATCCTTACTAAAGGCAAATTGTATTATTTTAGAAGTTATAGACACACCAGCGAAATGGGGTTACATGGGAATGGAGAACTATAAGTCTGTGGAGCTTCACAAGGATTCGGACGAATTTAAAAATGTGGAAAACGATTTCAGGAAATGTGAAAAAAACGCAGAAGTGACAAAGGTAAGTCGGAAATTATCCATAGCCATCAAAATACACGTTAAAGGGACAGTATCACCTAAACATAGTTTTTATTGTAACTGAAGAGAATAAAAAAATGCTTAATAGTGATCTATACCTTGTGTTAGCTTATTTGCTGGCACAATTAGGAGAAAAATATGTTTTAAAGGTGTGTGTGGTGTCTCCAGTGTATGACATCACATGTGGCCTTATATGCAAATTACAGATTTCCCATTGAAAAGCAGTTCATTTGCAGCACATTTTTCTCCTAATTTAGGCATTTGCTTGGAATTGTACTCAATACAATAGATAGATCATTTTCTATCTTTTTTTTTTTTCTCCTCCATATTAACAGTAAAACAAATCTTGGGTGACACTGTCCCTTTAAAACACTTTCCCTATACAGGGGCTTCTCCAGTGTTACAGATTATTTTCTTTATGCTGTGTGTGTTTTTCTTATCTAGCGATAGGGAAGATCTCCTGTAGTTTTAAGCTGAAAATAATCTTACCTGGGGCCTTTAAATGTTAAATAATAAGGAGGGGCTTGAAGAGTGAGGGGTGGGACACTGTTTGCTGTTTTTAATAGACAGGAAATGTTAAGGAAATAAAACTGTTTAGACAGATCTGATTCTTTTTCTATATACAATTCAGAGCTTATTTTAAAAAAAATATTTTTGGGTCACTGTCCCTTTAACACTAAGGAGAAATAGCAGACAAGTCATAAGCATTTTATGCAATCTACATACAATATTAGCCATGACAAACACCGTAACCATGAATCTTTATTATATTCCTTTTTTTGTTTAATCTTTAATTTTTATTAGACTTTTCATTACCTTGGTTTTTTTACTTTTTTCCCTACATTGACCTTTTGACCCGAACCCTAAATTTAACCCCAACTCTAACCCTTATGCTAACCCTTAATATATTTTAATTTCAATTATTTTTTAACCCTATCCCTTATGCTAATCCTTATAGGCATTTTAATCAAAAGCCTAGATTTAAGCTAAATATGTCTCTTTTTTTTTTCATTTCAATGTTGCTGTCTGCCTCTAGGGGCAGTCAAGCAACAGATTCAGAGCGTCGGTAGTGAATTTTTTTACATTAGATATCTCACTGGTGTCAACATTTCCAATAATAACTGAAAGTGTATGTGTCTATGGATACAGTGTGCTGCTTGGGAAAGTTATAATAGTTTCTGTATTTCGGCTTACATTGCCGCGATGAAGTGCCCGCGTTGCCTTTCACCACTGACAGTTCAGCGTCAATCTGCCGCGCTGAACTGTCAGCGGTAAAGCAGCCGTGATCAGCTGTCCTAGACGCCATAACAGCTCAGTGAAGCTGTAGATAGGTTTGAGAACAAAGACTAAAGGATATCTTTTAAATAGTAACTCATAGAAAGGACATAACAAATACTATGTAATCAAGGGGGAAATGGACGATGCTATACAAAAAAAAAATATTAAACTGGGTTTAGTCCTTCTGTAACTGTCAACCACAAATTGACACACTCTCTTTTACTCAGATTGAAAGAATCCAGAATATGTGGTTGTGGCAAGGTTACGCATTGAACAAATACAATGTGGACCAGATGTACCCGGAACAAGAGAACGAAAGACGCCTGTATCACGGCACAGCATACCAAACAACTGAGAAGATTAACCGGCACGGGTTTAACCGGAGCTTTATAGGGAAAAACGGTAAATAACATACTTTTTTTTCTTCTTTTATTATTTTTTTTTTAGGTTTGAAACCTTGTGTGTAATTACGATTATTGATACAAATTACCTGTGGTTTCATAGTATGGCTTCCTTATAGAGGGAGTAGTGGGGGGAGGGGTGGATTATATGTAAATAAATAGTGCACACCACACTAAAAAAAAAGGCTTAAACTGTAACAAAAAAATGAAGTTATGATTAATTTTAAGTAGAAATGAAAGAATGCAGACCAAGCATCTAATTGAATCCCATTTGCTCTGTATAGCTCTCTCAGAGGGGGCAGATATTTTGGGTCAGATCTTCCTTCATCTGACCCAGAATTCTAGACAACATTTCTGACAACATGTCTGCCCCACAGAGCAAAAAATGGCACATTTTTAAAAACCATCTGCACTTAATACAATCTTTCAATAAAGCCCTGGCGAATGAGATCGGGAGTCTCGAATACCACTGTCCCACCAAGCTCTACCTATGTCCCAAAAAAGCAGGACAGAGCCAAATTGTGGCAGTTGGGAGCATGTCGTGTATACGTGTAAAGTCCATTTTTACAGACAGTAATTTAAAACGTTGCATTAAAATGGTCATTACTTTTTTCCACCAGGCACAGTTTATGGGAAAGGGACTTACTTTGCTGCCAATGCATCCTATACCTGCATAGAAAGATTCTCCCCTAAGGATGGGAATGGAGAGAAACGCGTTTACCAGGTGGCTGTCATAACTGGGAAATATGTTTTGGGGAAAAGCGAGTATGTAGAACCACCGGCCATCAATGACAATTCCGGTGCACTCTACACTACCACAGTGAATAATGTCAGCAACCCAACCATATTTGTTGTTTACAATGATTATGGAGCATATCCAGAGTACTTAATCACTTTCAAATCCTCTGTTTAGGATGAAAAAGTTACTGCCAAAGTTCCCTTTACCCTAATCCTGTCCAAATCTCACTGGATTTAAAAAAATATATGTATATTTTTGTGGCTTTTTCTTTCTCATTTTTATATTGAATAGTTAAAATTGGGGTGAGTCTAATTACCCCCAGTATATTTACGAAGCGCAGCTTTAAAATGATTAGGTACAAAAGTAATAGAAACAATTCTCACTCATTTTAATAGCCGGTTATTCAGTGCTTCTGCTTTTAACTATATTATGAAAAAAAACTCATTGCTAATTACATCTTTATCTTGTGAGCATGTCAGTCCGCTAGCAAAAAAAAAAAAAACACGCTGTTTCTGATTGGCCACGGTTATTTTTTCTCGGCCCAAGTCACTTTAAAAAATACGCCGGGTGAAGCTGAGCAACAGTACAGGTGAGCACCGGTATGCAGTTCACAAGTATTTTTTTAAGCAGATTTTTTTTAAAAGGCATGAGTGTTCCCCACTCCCCACTCTCCGTGTTAAACAGAGGGATCCATTTTGAGCTCAGATAATGATGGTGGTGACGCGAATACGCAGATGGGAAGGAATACTTATCTACAAGATCCCAATTCCTCCCTGCAAACTTTGGAAGGTCGTAAGTAAACGATCAGTATTTTTGGGAGAGTGAGCTTGGGATCCAGTACTGGTACATCCTTAGAGTCACAAGACACTGAATGATATCACACAATGTATCGTGACCCCCAGCCTTCCTGGCATGGATACTAAGTGTCTGGAGCTCAATTCTCCTAGTTTACATTGTCTATATATGTCAGACGCTATGCTGTCTGTGCACTGTGCTAGGCACTGTACATAGGTCGTAATAACCCGAATTTGACAG
The DNA here is from genome assembly GCA_036172795.1 of Pelodytes ibericus. NCBI lineage: Eukaryota > Metazoa > Chordata > Amphibia > Anura > Pelodytidae > Pelodytes > Pelodytes ibericus. The sequence goes on along the minus strand of CM069864.1, from coordinate 7,506,827 downwards.
GACCCCCCCCCAAAAAAAGAGGACTGCCACGGAAAATTCAGAATTGTTGGCAGCTATGCCACAGTCAATGGGATACTTGTGGGAAAGTTCTAGATTTAACACGTTGCTTTTTTTTTATATTTCTGACCAGAATGCTTCTTATATTTAAACCATTTGCTTCCAAGTTAATAAAGTTTAATCGAGATGAGTGGGTGTTTTTCTTATGTCTTATCCAGCCTTATGAGTTTGACTCCCTTCTCCGGGGGTAATAATCCTCCTCTTACATCCCAGTAACCATGCATACGCTGCCAACCTAAACATTGCTCATACTGGGAAAGAATAAAGACTGAAAATCATCTATACCTTTCCCGTTGAAAATGTGTCATTTGCAGATCAAGGAACCAGGTGATGTCATAAGCAGGGGACACAGACACACTGAAAACATATTTTTCTCCTAATTTAGGCAGTTGTGTAAAGCGGTCAGTGAGGAACAAAATGTAATTATTGTGTGCAAATAATCCAGTGAAGGAGTTTAAAGGGAAATTAAACGTTGTTTAACCCTTGGTTCCTTAAAAGAAGCAAGGGTTAAACAATACATTTGCCGGTAGATTGAAGTAAACCCGACATGTACCTTAATAGATACACACAGGTTTACTATCTGCTGTGTCTCACATGCGAGACACAGCAGTTCCCGGTTGTCGCATGCTGACAAACGTCAGCAAGCGCACAGCCAATCAGAGCGAGGGCTTGCACCGCTCTGACAGCTGAATGCGAGGGTCTCTTGCTGCTAGAACAGCGAGAGACCCTTGTCTTTGCATGGGATTAGCAGGGGGGGCCTAGTTAAGGTCCCCATGAAAAAAGGGGAGCCGGTCGCCGACCAAACTGCTGTCTGCTTCCTGTGGAAACATGGCAGCTGTCAGTCAGAGGATAATCTGGCGGGTACTATCAAAAGTATTATCAAAAGTACCTGCCACTTCATCCTCATACTGGGGACAACTAACTTTTCACCTGTAAAACTATATTAGAAGCACAGGTGAAAGGGGACCTGGATCCCCCTCTCTAACAGCAGTAGATGTCTACGCGATTTGCACAGACCCACCTGCTGCCGCCCAGCACGACCGCGGGGACTTCTATGATGAAGCCGGGTACTTCCAGCTGTCCGTCATAAAAGTCCCGGCAGTTGTGCCGGGCGGCAGCAGGGGAGGTCTGCGTTCATCGCGCAGACATCCTCCGCTGCCCCGCTTGCCACCAGGGATCGAGTTATAGTTAAGAAGGGGGGGGAGGGGGCAGGGAGACAGGGGGAGGGAGGGGAGCAGAGCAACAAGGGGAGGGAGGGGGGAAGAGACAGAGCAACAAGGGGAGGGGGGGAGAGACAGAGGGAGGGGGAGACAGAGCAACAAGGGAAGGGGGGCAGAGAGAAACAAGGGGGGGAAGAGACAGAGGCGAGGGGGAGTCAAAGGGAGGGGGAGAGAGACAAAGCTGGGGGCAAAGGAAAGAGAGAGGCAGCATTGGCTCATAAAAAGGAAATAAAAACAAGAAATGCATTTTTTGATATAATTTTGTATATAAATTTGTATATAAAAAATATATACAAGTTTAACTTTTTTCCTATAATAAGTCTTATATTCAGGCTTTTCGTTTTTTTCCTAAAGGAATATCGAAAGTTTGGGGGGTCGTCTTATAATCAGGGTCGTCTTATAATCAAGCAAATACGGTATTAAATTAACTAAACTTTAATCCTTCAGTTCCTCAGAATGACTTTTCAAGCAAATCCATAACGCTTACACAATGTGTAACATTAAAGGTACTCAACCTATACACTGCTGATACTTGCAATGTCCTAAAGACAGATAAAATCCCCTGCTTGACAACAGGTTGTGCAATAAAAGATAAACTGAAGCACTGAAAAGTAAAGATTTTGATGAGTTTAGTAACCAGTTGGTTACTGCAATTTGAGTGTAGAATTTACTATTTAGAGATTTCACAGGTATTAAGACTGATAATATGAATAAAGCAGGAGATAAATAGATAAATATTACTTCATCCCTAATCCTAGAATTTAGAGCAGGATAAAAATGTGTATTATTAACTGTATAAAACAGAATAGCTGTACTTGCATAATTCAGACATTAGATGTCTCACTTGCATCAACATTTCCAGTAATAACTGAAAGTGTATGTGTCTATGGATAGAGTGTGCTGCTTGGGAAAGTTATAATAGTTTCTGTATATGCTGCTATTTCTGTGTGTTTATATATACACCTCCCCTTTCTATGTCTGCTCATTAAAATAACACAACTTACATGAATTGATGTAACGGCTAAGGCACAGGTTAGTTTATGGAATTTATATCTAAATGTCTAAACTCTTTCTTCTCTTCTAACTTGCACCACTTATTAAACATCTTACAATGAATTATGACAAAGTGATGAGCAGCCAATCAGTAACGAGAGACTATAGCTGTATGCTGGTTAATACTAGGCTCTAGTCCGCTGCTCCTTAACCTCTCCTGACCCAGGGCACACCTTCCCAGAAAAAAGGATTCCTTATGTTTATTTCATTTCTTCTGACCACCTTTCATTATTGCCCCCACATCCCTTGCCATTGCACCCACATCACCTGATTGCACACCTATAACTTACCAAGCACTACCTTGCAGAACCCACATTGCACCCACAGGTCTTGCATGAGCACTAAGACTGCTCGCATATGACTTGCCTATCACCCAGATTTGCACTCAGCACCTAGATTGCACCCAGGATGAACCCCAGCACCCATAACGTACCCCAGCACAAAACGCTGCACGTTTGTAGGTCAGGTGTTGCAGACGCTCTGAATATTAGCAGGCCATGTGAGAGGGAGGCAGCCTATGAGGATGTTTGAATGTGTCAGGCTTCAACCTGTTTGCAGACACATCCAGGTTGTATCAAGTTATGTTCTTACACCTTTGGCCTTGCTTTCCTTATTACTTATACTCGTTTCTGCTTTGCTTTGCATCCCTGTACCTTTCTTCTTCCTTACTTGGCCACACAGTGGTACTCCCACAGAATGGAACCCTTTCTATGCTCGGCCACAGTGTGGCACCCTGTTCTAATTCAGCCCTGTTATTGTTCGGCCCTGTTATAGTTCAGCCCTGTTCTAATTCAGCCCTGTTATTGTTCGGCCCTGTTATAGTTCAGTCCTGTTATAATTCAGCCATGTTATAGTTCAGCCCTGTTATTGTTCACCCTTGTTCTAATTCAGCCCTGTTATAGTTCAGCCCTGTTATAATTCAGCCCTGTTATAATTCAGCCCTGTTATAATTCAGCCCTGTTATAGTTCAGCCCTGTTCTAATTCAGCCCTGTTATAGTTCAGCCCTGTTATAATTCAGCCCTGTTATTGTTCGGCCCTGTTATAGTTCAGTCCTGTTATAATTCAGCCATGTTATAGTTCAGCCCTGTTATTGTTCACCCTTGTTCTAATTCAGCCCTGTTATAGTTCAGCCCTGTTATAATTCAGCCCTGTTATAGTTCAGCCCTGTTATAGTTCATCCCTGTTATAATTCAGCCCTGTTATAATTCAGCCCTTTTATAGTTTAGTCCTCTTCAGCTCTGCTCTGTACTAGGTAGGTATAGCTGATATATGCGCTGACTTAGAGACAGAGGTATATAGGATCACAGTAGGTGTAAAACATATAGTTGGTTTAATCAGTGGCGTAGCGTGGGGGGTGCAGGGGGGGCCGGCCGCACCAGGCGCAATATCTGGGGGGGCGCACTAGCCCTATGCGGCCGCGTGGCCGCCAGGGCCGTCTTTAACGCGGGGCAAACGGGGCAGCTGCCCTGGGCCCATTTACTCCTGGGGGGCCCCAAGGCAGCTGTCCCGTGGGCCCCCAGCCCCTGCTGCCGCGTTCACAGCGCATTGCGCTTGTGAACGCTTTTTTCCGGCAAGCCGCATCCGATGGATGCGACGGCCGGAGAGAAAAAAAAAAAAAACTGACGCCGGATGTGACGTCGCGTCACATCCGGTGTCTGCTTCCCTCCTCCGTGCAAGAGGGAAGACTGCACGGAGGAGACATCCAGCGGGGGACACGGAGCCGCTTCATGTAAGTAGGGGGGGGGGGGCTGGCTGGCACAATATTCCTGGTATCTGACTGGCACTATATTACTGGGCATCTGATTGGCACAATATTACTGGGTATCTGATGGGCACTATATTACTGGGTATCTGATTGGCACAATATTACTGGGTATCTGATTGGCACAATATTACTGGGTATCTGATTGGCACTATATTACTGGGCATCTGATTGGCACAATATTACTGGGTATCTGACTGGCACTATATTACTGGGTATCTGATTGGCACAATATTACTGGGTATCTGATTGGCACTATATTACTGGGTATCTGAATGGCACTATATTACTGGGTATCTGATTGGCACAATATTACTGGGCATCTGATTGGCACTATATTACTTGGCATCTGATTGGCACTATATTACTGGGCATCTGATTGGCACTATATTACTGGGTATCTGATTGGCACTATATTACTTGGCATCTGATTGGCACTATATTACTGGGCATCTGATTGGCACTATATTACTGGGTATCTGATTGGCACTATATTACTGGGTATCTGATTGGCACTATATTGGCATCTGACTGGCACAATAATACTGGGCATCTGACTGGCACTATATTACTGGGCATCTGGCTGGCACAATAATACTGGGCATCTGACTGGCACTATATTACTGGGCATCTGGCTGGCACAATAATATTGGGCATCTGGCTGGCACAATAATACTGGGCATCTGACTGGCACTATATTACTGGGCATCTGGCTGGCACAATAATACTGGGCATCTGGCTGGCATAATATTACAGGCATCTGGCTGGCACTATATTACTGGGCTCTGACTGGCACAATATTACAGGCATCTGACTGGCATAATATTACAGGCATCTGACTGGCACAATATTACAGGCATCTGACTGGCACAATATTCCTGGCCTCTGACTGCACACTATTGCAGGCATCTGACTGGCATAATATTACAGGCATCTGACTGGCATAATATTACAGGCATCTGACTGGCACAATATTACAGGCATCTGACTGGCACAATATTCCTGGCCTCTGACTGCACACTATTACAGGCATCTGACTGGCATAATATTACAGGCATCTGACAGGCACCATATTCCTGGGCTCTGACAGGCACAATATTCCTGGGCTCTGACAGGCACAATATTCCTGGTATCTGACTGGCACAATATTATTGGTATCTGACTGGCACAATATTACTGGTATCTGACTGGCACATTATTACTGGGCTCTGACTGGCACAATATTGCAGGCATCTGACTGGCACAATATTGCAGGCATCTGACTGGCACAATATTACTAGGCTCTGACTGGCACAATATTACTGGGCTCTGACTGGCACAATATTACTGGCATCCGAAAGTTACAATATTACTGGCATCTGAATGGCACAACAATTATGGCATATGTGTGTGTGTGGGGGGGGGGGGGGGGTAACATTAGAGGTACAGGATTGAGGAAGTTGGCTCCATCTAGCCCAGTCTTGGATCATCTCCAGGGTATGGTTCCATTTTGATGTTTAGTTTTTGTTCTTGATATTGTTTGTCGTTTACGATGGTTGTGAGACGACATATAATAGCATGGCCCATGCTAGGTTACTACATGTGTATATTTGTATTCATAGACCTGCTGAAAATGTGGAGAATGTGTGTAATGCATGTTCGCACTCAATAAAGTGTTGGAAAATAAACTTGTTTTTAGATGCATTTTACTTTAATTACATAAGTATTTTCATAACAAACAATACATGTGCTTGGGGGGTAAGGGTTTCTTTAACTAATCTAGTAGAAGAGACTCGAGTGCTAAAATCCACGGGTTAGGGGGCGCAAATTACTTGCCTTGCCCCGGGTGCTGACAACCCACGCTACGCCACTGGGTTTAATACCACACAGTAAAAATGCATACAGTACTTTGCAGAGGTATAAGCTGGCTAGATCTGAAATCTGTTTCTGGTTTCCTTGCTGTTTGTTATTCTGTTTGTTATTCTGTTTGTCATTCTGTTTGTTATTCTGTTTGTTATTCTGTTTGTCATTCTGTTTGTCATTCTGTTTGTTATTCTGTTTGTCATTCTGTTTGTCATTCTGTTTGTTATTCTGTTTGTCATTCTGTTTGTTATTCTGTTTGTTATTCTGTTTGTTATTCTGTTTGTTATTCTGTTTGTCATTCTGTTTGTTATACTGTTTGTTATTCTGTTTGTCATTCTGTTTGTTATTCTGTTTGTTATTCTGTTTGTCATTCTGTTTGTCATTCTGTTTGTTATTCTGTTTGTTATTCTGTTTGTCATTCTGTTTGTTATTCTGTTTGTCATTCTGTTTGTTATTCTGTTTGTTATTCTGTTTGTCATTCTGTTTGTCATTCTGTTTGTCATTCTGTTTGTTATTCTGTTTGTCATTCTGTTTGTTATTCTGTTTGTCATTCTGTTTGTCATTCTGTTTGTTATTCTGTTTGTTATTCTGTTTGTCATTCTGTTTGTTATTCTGTTTGTTATTCTGTTTGTTATTCTGTTTGTCATTCTGTTTGTTATTCTGTTTGTTATTCTGTTTGTTATTCTGTTTGTCATTCTGTTTGTTATTCTGTTTGTCATTCTGTTTGTTATTCTGTTTGTTATTCTGTTTGTTATTCTGTTTGTCATTCTGTTTGTTATTCTGTTTGTCATTCTGTTTGTTATTCTGTTTGTCATTCTTATTTGTTATTCTGTTTGTCATTCTGTTTGTTATTCTGTTTTATTCCATTCCGGGTTTTTATTGTTTCTCTCTATATTGTTACTTTGCTCTTTATTCCTATACTTTCGTTTTTGCATCGTCCCCAATGTATAGATCATTTTTTCATCATTTCCTATTCTCTACGTTTACAGTATAAGCAATATGTAGGTTGTCAGGGTCCCTTTAATAATGCCAGATGTATAGTGTTGGCTGAAGGGTGTTTCCTATTCCAGGACATGTTACATGACCTCACTTATTAAAAAAAACCCTTTATCATATACAATATATTATTGTAAGCTATAGAGACATTATGCTGCACAGATGCTGGGTGGGAGAGAGGAAACAGCTCATGCCGCAGGCATAGAAATTATGAACTAAGAAAATTGTCTGGCAGTTGCTCACCTTGGACAAGCTTCTATTAATAGAATATAGGAAAATACTGACAAAATCATTGTGTTCTGCGTATTGTCCATGGATGTCCAGTGTGGAGATTTACTAACGTCTGACTCACTAGTATCTGGATATCAGGAGAAATTTACAACTTACATTTTACCCAAACGGCCATTTTTATCCATAGTCGTCCGCAAGATATTTTTCAGGGGGAGAAATATGTCCCCTACCACCCCTCCTAATATCTTTTTACCCCACTCCTGATTTCCTACATTTGGTAAGAGGCAAATGTTTGTTATCGTTTACCAGGGATGAAGTAAGACTGTCGTCCTAGTGTTTTTAGTCCATCTGTAATTGGCTTTGTGGTGCTCAGCCAGCAGGATCCGAAGCATCATAAGTACTCTAGCTTACAATATCTCTGGTGGACCACTACTTCCCCAGTCTATAAGCCTAGATCGTGTCTCTCCGCTGCTGCTACTCAAGGGGGTTGGTGCAAACGCCCCCTCATCCAAGACATTATCTACCCCTCCACCTGCGGGTTTTTTTTTTTCGATTGGTCTTAAAAAGTACAAGACTTGTGACAACGTGACTATGAATATACCCCAAACCTCTGCCTGCAACCGCCAGAGCTCGGGGGCAATTCGCCGCTGCCAATATGGCGGTCTCCCTCTCTGAAGTCCCGGACCGCCTCGATGCTTCTGCATACCTCTGGTGCACCTCTGACGGCACTCCCCAGCCGTTCTCAGTACGCGCAGCGGACACATGTCATAAGCCTTGCCATAGTATGGCCTCAATGGTTTTTCAGTTGATCGTGATTGGTTCTGGGGGGCAGGTCCTTGTTTGGAGGGTAATTGAAACCCTCAGTCTGCCGGAATACCTTGTCTATAGTATTTCCCTGGTGCCTTTATCCAGCATCATATGTAATACCGCTGATTTTAATTTTTGCTCATTCTGTGCACACCGCCTGCTTTCTGTCTGCTCCTGCCCATTGATTCCAGCACCACCTCCCAAAATGAAGATAGGTGAGATCTCCAGGCCATTGAACTGCCATCCACCCCTTTATCATTGAGTCAGTCTGTCTATGGGTCAATCGAGTCTGTTGGTCAGATCAACATGGAAGCACCTGCAAGCCACGCTCACAAGCAAACCCTGGAGAAAGTGATTGTCCGAGAGCTTGGTTGTTTAATTAATAATGTCAGCGCTTTCATCTACGACATGGGAAGTTCCAAATGAAGACCGAATTAGCCGAGTGGGAGAATTTTTCCAACCCGCCTACTTTGGCCTTAAGTTTGAAATTCCCTTGCCAATCCCTACACAATTCACTCTTTCATGAATAAAAACCTAAACAAAACACAATAGAAATGTAAGAATTGAGTAAGACAGGAAAACAGGGTCAACATATTACTATATGTGTTGGCATTACTCCCTCTCTGACCTCGAAGGATGACCGCTCACAATGACTCTGTATAGAACATGACATTCCAATCGCTGGGGCCGTGTTTCTCAATTCCGGGGAGAGTTTTACAGTAAGTGTGATTAACCTGTCCGTAGGGTTAAGCAGACTTTCTGTGCTTTACACCCGGCTGGAACCACTCACACGTCATATTGATACCATCATCTTTTCCCACATTAACTCACCAATTACTACTGTGCTGTTATTATATGTTCCATGTGTTTGGTCTACAAAGGCTAAAGGGGATATTTTGTTTAATATCAAAGAATAAAAAGTTACATGCTGCTATTTGTGTGACAAAGGAAACATCAGGGAAAAGACCTAATCAGATTGTTCACTTGAGGTATTTGAGCTGTTTCAATATGATATTCAAGTGTATTGTGTTTGTCAGCTTCCAGCACAGAGAAGATAGGGTCATATGAGAAGAATAGGTAAAAATGATTCAATTGAATAATACAAAAGAAGTCCCTAAGTACTAAGGACAGAAAGGTAACAATACTCTTGTATTCTAGAGATAGTAAGGTTACAGTATTTCCTATACTAGAGATAGTAAGGTTACAGTAATTTCATATACCAGAGATAATATGGTTAGAGTACTCCTATACTAGAGATAGTAAGGTTACAGTATTTCCTATACTAGAGATAGTAAGGTTACAGTACTCTCCTATACTAGAGATAGTAAGGTTACAGTACTCTCCTATACTAGAGATAGTAAGGTTACAGTATTTCCTATACTAGAGATAGTAAGGTTACAGTAATTTCATATAGTAGAGATAGTAAGGTTACAGTACGTCCCTGTACTAGAGATAATAAAGTTAGAGTATTCCCCTGTACTAGAGATTGTAGTATTGTAGTACTTTACTCTCCCATACTAGAGATAATAAGGTTACTTTACTCTCCTATACTAGAAATAGTAACGTTGCAGCAATCTTCTATAATAGAGATAGTAAGGTTACAGAACTCCTATACTAAAGAAAGTAAGGTTACAGTACTCTCCTATACTAGAGATAGTAAGGTTACAGTAATCTTATATACTAGAGATAGTAAGGTTACAGTACTATCTAATACTATAGATAGTAAGGTTACAGTACTCCTATACTAGAGATAGTAAGGTTACAGTACTCCTATACTAGAGATAGTAAGGTTACAGTAATCTTGTATACTAGAGATAGTAAGGTTACAGTACTATCTAATACTATAGATAGTAAAGTTACAGTACTCCTATACTAGAGATAGTAAGGTTAGGGTACTCCTATACTAGAGATAGTAAGGTTACAGTAATCTTATATACTAGAGATAGTAAGGTTACAGTACTATCTAATACTATAGATAGTAAGGTTACAGTACTCCTATACTAGATATAGTAAGGTTACAGTACTCCTATACTAGAGAGCGTAAGGTAAAAGTACTCTTCTATACTAGAGATAATAAGGTTACAGTACTATCTAATACTATAGATAGTAAGGTTACAGTACTCCTATACTAGAGAGCGTAAGGTAACAGTACTCTTCTGTACTAGAGATAATAAGGTTACAGTACTATCTAATACTATAGATAGTAAGGTTACAGTACTCCTATACTAGAGAGCGTAAGGTAACAGTACTCTTCTATACTAGAGATAATAAGGTTACAGTACTATCTAATACTATAGATAGTAAGGTTACAGTACTCCTATACTAGAGAGCGTAAGGTAACAGTACTCTTCTATACTAGAGATAATAAGGTTACAGTACTATCTAATACTATAGATAGTAAGGTTACAGTACTCCTATACTAGAGAGCGTAAGGTAACAGTACTCTTCTATACTAGAGATAATAAGGTTACAGTAATCTCCTATACTAGAGGCGGATATTTTACAGTTCTCTCCTATATTAGGAATGCAAATATTCTTCTGTCGGGTCCAGTGAGACCTCTCGGGGATAGAGAATGCTGTTTAGTACATATGGACTGTGTGAGCTAACCATCTTAGAGAAATGCATGATGCTCTGTGTGGCACATAGTATACTCATGTGGTTTTTGTGTCCTTTGATTTCTAATGGTAAACACCTATAATAAAAATAATGGATCTTTATAATTATCCATGAATTACTGTCACTACAAACATTGCTCACATGGTATAATTAGTAGCTTCCCTCTGGAGAATGAAGATCAAACACTGTTAATATTTAGGTTTCAGATCATACACTGGGTAACATTTGGCCTGCAGTCTATAATGACAGACTACAGATAAGGATAACAGTCAACTAAGAAACAAAAACAAGGAATCAGCATGAATAAACAAAATGACAAATTGAGATTTTCCAAGTGAGTCCCTTTAATATCTATAATAATTAATATAATTGTCTTTTAACAGTCTCTTTCTTGAGGAAAGAGTTAAGGGAAGAAATGGCTGAGGAAAGAGTTAATGGGAGGTATGGATGAGGAAAGAGTTAATGGAATGTATGGATGAGGAAAGAGTTAATGGGAGTTGTGGATGAGGAAAGGGTTAATGTGAGCTGTGGATGATGAAATAGTTAATGTGAGCTGTGGATGATGAAATAGTTAATGTGAGCTGTGGATGATGAAATAGTTAATGTGAGCTGTGGATGATGAAATAGTTAATGTGAGCTGTGGATGATGAAATAGTTAATGTGAGCTGTGGATGATGAGGAAAGAGTTAATGCAAGTTATAAATGAGGAAAGAGCTACTAGAAAGTGTTGATGAAGGAAAAAGTTAATGGGAGGTATAGATGATGAAAGAGTTAATGGGAGGTATAGATGATGAAAGAGTTAATGGGAGGTATGGATGAGGAAAGAGTTAATGGGAGGTATGGATGATGAAAGAGTTAATGGGAGGTATGGATGAGGAAAGAGTTAATGGGAGGTATGGATGATGAAAGAGTTAATGGGAGGTATGGATGAGGAAAGAGTTAATGGGAGGTATGGATGAGGAAAGAGTTAATGGGAGGTATGGATGAGGAAAGAGTTAATGGGAGGTATGGATGATGAAAGAGTTAATCGGAGGTATAGATGAGGAAAGAGTTAATGGGAGGTATGGATGAGGAAAGAGTTAATGGGAGATATGGATGAGGAAAGAGTTAATCGGAGGTATAGATGAGGAAAGAGTTAATGGGAGGTATAGATGAGGAAAGAGTTAATGGGAGATATGGATGAGGAAAGAGTTAATGGGAGGTATAGATGAGGAAAGAGTTAATGGGAGGTATGGATGAGGAAAGAGTTAATGGGAGGTATAGATGAGGAAAGAGTTAATGGGAGGTATAGATGAGGAAAGAGTTAATGGGAGGTATAGATGAGGAAAGAGTTAATGGGAGGTATGGATGAGGAAAGAGTTAATGGGAGGTATGGATGATGAAAGAGTTAATCGGAGGTATAGATGAGGAAAGAGTTAATGGGAGGTATGGATGAGGAAAGAGTTAATGGGAGATATGGATGAGGAAAGAGTTAATCGGAGGTATAGATGAGGAAAGAGTTAATGGGAGGTATAGATGAGGAAAGAGTTAATGGGAGATATGGATGAGGAAAGAGTTAATGGGAGGTATAGATGAGGAAAGAGTTAATGGGAGGTATAGATGAGGAAAGAGTTAATGGGAGGTATGGATGAGGAAAGGGTTAATGGGAGGTATAGATGAGGAAAGAGTTATTGGGAGGTATGGATGAGGAAAGAGTTAATGGAAGGTGTGGTGGGAGAGGAATGAGTTAATGGGAGGTATGGATGAGGAAAGGGTTAATGGGAGGTATGGATGAGGAAAGGGTTAATGGGAGGTATGGATGAGGAAAGAGTTAATGGGAGGTATGGATGAGGAAAGGGTTCAATTGCAGTGTGGATGTGAAAAGATTTAATCAGAGGTATTGGAATTGTGGTTAGAGGAAAGCGTTAATGGAAGGTGTTGATGAGGAAAGAGTTAATGCAAGGTGTGGTGGAAGAGTTAAAGGAAGGTGTGACAGGAGAGGAAAGAGTTAATGGGAGATGTGGATGAGGAAAGGGTTAATGGAAGGTGTGGTGAAAGAGAATGGAAGGTGTGGTGGGAGAGGAATGAGTTAATGGAAGGTGTGGTAGGAGAGGAATGAGTTAATGGAAGGTGTGGTAGGAGAGGAATGAGTTAATGGAAGGTGTGGTAGGAGAGGAATGAGTTAATGGAAGGTGTGGTAGGAGAGGAATGAGTTAATGGAAGGTGTGGTAGGAGAGGAATGAGTTAAAGGAGGGTTGCCATATAGAGTGTGATACAGACACTGAAGATTACACAATAATAAGTGATTAATAAAACATACTGGAAAGCAGTGGCCACGCTGTATTTATACACCATAAAAACATTTACTAAACAAATATGTTGAGCTCTGCACATACTCCTGTCAAATGTAAAACCCTAAATAACCATTTATTAATGGTAAGATGTCTTATTGAATGGTCAGTAATACTCAATGACAAGCTGTTAGGATTATTAATAAACGGATAGTCTAGCTGTTATCACACGTGCAGGGTTTAGATGGTGTATAATTGTAGGAGAGCTACTAGGAAAGGTCTAATTATCTATATTGTAATATGTTGCTCTTTCCTTAGGAACCATTATATAATATCCTTAAAGGGGCTGTCTGGTGCCCAAATGCATCTTCCAAATGTTAATGCATATTAATGTGCTTTCAAAGATCTTTAAAATGCATTTTTTACATTTTGCATTTATTAAAATATAAAATACTTTCAGCTAGAGGAAATTACAGCAGTTTGCAAGAATCCAGGAATGCCCACACTAGCTTAGTCAAAGTAAATAGTTAGTTCCTTTTTTTTTTCCACAAGCAGAGCAGCAGAGGGACTAAATTAAACAAAAGTGACACATGCTCAGTGTCTACACACAATCAGAGCGGCAGAACCTGTATGATAAGATGCAGAATATTACAAATGGGATTTATGTAGAATGCCTGCATCAAATCACACTGGAAAAAAGCCTGAGTACTATATAAGCAGTAATCTTCATCTTGCACCAAAATGAGTTTGGGGACTAGAGTGTCCCTTTATTTATTTTTTTCTTTTATTTGTTTATTTTCTTTACCTGTCTATCAATCTCTGTACCTTATCTGTCAGTATATCTGTCTATCAGTCTCTGTACCTTATCTGTCAGTATATCTGTCTATCAGTCTCTGTACCTTATCTGTCAGTATATCTGTCTATCAGTCTCTGTACCTTATCTGTCAGTATATCTGTCTATCAGTCTCTGTACCTTATCTGTCAGTATATCTGTCTATCAATCTCTGTACCTTATCTGTCAGTATATCTGTCTATCAGTCTCTGTACCTTATCTGTCAGTATATCTGTCTATCAGTCTCTGTACCTTATCTGTCAGTATATCTGTCTATCAGTCTCTGTACCTTATCTGTCAGTATATCTGTCTATCAGTCTCTGTACCTTATCTGTCAGTATATCTGTCTATCAGTCTCTGTACCTTATCTGTCAGTATATCTGTCTATCAATCTCTGTACCTTATCTGTCAGTATATCTGTCTATCAATCTCTGTATCTTATCTGTCAGTATATCTGTCTATCAATCTCTGTACCTTATCTGTCAGTATATCTGTCTATCAGTCTCTGTACCTTATCTGTCAGTATATCTGTCTATCAATCTCTGTACCTTATCTGTCTATATCTGTCTATCAATATCTGTACCTTATCTGTCAGTATATCTGTCTATCAGTCTCTGTACCTTATCTGTCAGTATATCTGTCTATCAATCTCTGTACCTTATCTGTCAGTATATCTGTCTATCAATCTCTGTACCTTATCTGTCAGTATATCTGTCTATCAATCTCTGTAGCTTATCTGTCAGTATATCTGTCTATCAATCTCTGCACCTTATCTGTCAGTATATCTGTCTATCAGTCTCTGTACCTTATCTGTCAGTATATCTGTCTATCAATCTCTGTACCTTATCTGTCAGTATATCTGTCTATCAATCTCTGCACCTTATCTGTCAGTATATATGTCTATCAATCTCTGTATCTTATCTGTCAGTATCTGTCTATCAGTCTCTGTACCTTATCTGTCAGTATATCTGTCTATCAATCACTGTACATTATCTGTCAGTATATCTGTCTATCAATCTCTGCACCTTATCTGTCAGTATATCTGTCTATCAGTCTCTGTACCTTATCTGTCAGTATATCTGTCCATCAATCTCTGTACCTTATCTGTCAGTATATCTGTCTATCAATCTCTGTACCTTATCTGTCAGTATATCTGTCTATCAATCTCTGTACCTTATCTGTCAGTATATCTGTCTATCAATCTCTGGACCTTATCTGTCAATATATCTGTCTATCAGTCTATGTACCTTATCTGTCAGTATATCTGTCTATCAATCTCTGTACCTTATCTATCAGTATATCTGTCTATCAATCTCTGTACCTTATCTGTCAGTATATCTGTCTATCAGTCTCTGTACCTTATCTGTCAGTATATCTGTCTATCAATCTCTTTATCTTATCTGTCAGTATATCTGTCTATCTCAGTATCTTATCTGTCAGTATATCTGTCTATCTTAGTATCTTATCTGTCAGTATATCTGTCTATCAGTCTCTGTACCTTATCTGTCAGTATATCTGTCTATCAATCTCTTTATCTTATCTGTCAGTATATCTGTCTATCAGTCTCTGTACCTTATCTGTCAGTATATCTGTCTATCAATCTCTTTATCTTATCTGTCAGTATATCTGTCTATCTCAGTATCTTATCTGTCAGTATATCTGTCTATCTTAGTATCTTATCTGTCAGTATATCTGTCTATCAATCTCTGTACCTTATCTGTCAGTATATCTGTCTATCAATCTCTGCACCTTACCTGTCAGCATACTAGAGATAGTAAGGTTGCAGTAATATCCTATTCTAGAGATAGTAAGGTTACAGTACTCTCCTATACTAGAAAGAGAAAGGATACAGTGTTCTCCTATACTAGAGGTAGTAAGGTTACAGAACGATGCTATACTATCGATAGTAAGGTTATAGTACTCACCTAAACCAGACTTAGTAAGGTTACAGTACTCTCCTATACTAGAGATAATAAGTTTACAGTACTCCTATACTAGAGATAGTAAGGTTATTCTAATCTAATATACTATAGATATTAAAGTTTACGTACTCTCCTATACTAGAAATATTAAGATTACTGTACTCTCCTATAGCAGAGATAGTAAATTTACCGTACATTCCTATACTAAAGATAGTAAGGTTATAGTAATCTCCTATACTAGAGATATTAAAGTTTAAGTACTCTCCTATACTAGAAATATTAAGATTACTGTACACTCCTATAGCAGAGATAGTAAGTTTACCGTACGCTCCTATACTAAAGATAGTAAGGTTATAGTAACCTCCTATACTAGAGATAGTAAGGTATTATTTTTGGAGATTATGTTGGGAGTTGGCAATAGAAAGATTAGGCATAGTCCATGTGCTTTATGTTAAAATATTAATTTGGATATACCCCTAGGAAATCATCTCCAATGTGCAGGATGCCTCCGAGAACGTCTACATAAAGCTTCTGACATAAGTTCAGACATATTACACATATTGTGAGTCAGACGGTGGATATGAGGAGTGTAAAGTCATACATAATGGACAGCATTTTTCCACTTAATCTGTAAAGAGGAACCGAAAGGTTAAACGAATAGTGAAAATGAGGAATCCCTCCCACAGCGTGGGTATATAGCCACAAGGCAAGCCAGACAGGTGGGGAATATTATCAGCCTCTTCCCAACTAATATAAGCACACGTCATTCTAATTGTGAAATAGTACAGCTGCTTGTTTAATTGGTGCAAGATCACTCAACTCACAGTAGGAGAAAAAAAAAAAAAATAGCCCAAAAAAAAAAAAAGAAGAAAGCTTAAAATCGGTCTGGGGACCAGATGTTCCATAAGCGCTGGAGTCAGATGCAGAAGTAGTTTTTCTCCTTGGAAGACCATCCCTTTTTAAAATTGTTGGAACATGAAAAAATCCCTACTCTTCCTTCTCATTGTCCAGGTTTTGGACAAGTCTTATCAGTGGGGCTTTAAGAATGGGGTCCTACACAACTCCATCTGGCTAGGTAAGTGGGAATCTGTGGAATGCCAGCATGGGGGGTTGCATGGGTGAGTGATGGGTAGGTAGTTACTCCAAAAAAGTTTTTTTAAATCTCCAAAATTTTGTACAACTTTAAATAAAGTAAGTAGACAGGCATGGTGTGTGTGCTTAGTAATTAGGGTTACTCTTTAAAGTGTGGTTAAACAGGGTTGCCATAAATAGCATTATAGTCTGGGACAGCGGAATAGTTTAACTAATTCAATGCTGGAGGGGGGGATTGCAATGCCTTTTTATCATCCCCCTGGGAACGGAGTTAATGAAGTTTAATAATCAGGTAGGGGTTTTTGCATTGGGGAAAAAAAAAACATACTTTTCAATAAAAAAAAAAAAAAATGCATTGTATAAAAAATGTATTTTTTTTTTTAACTAGAGTTGCCAGCCAGATAGTAATTTAGCAGGTATTTATTTCTATATATTTTTTTCTTGAGGCCAATCTTAAGTCTATGATGGGCAATAGCATCCTGCTAATTATTATTTTCATTTTTAAAGAAATGGCAGGTATAATATATATAGAAGGTTCCACCCACTTGGCAATAATAATTAATTATTTTAATTATAATGATTAATTAGTAACAAAGCGCTTGTAATCCTAGTAACAGGACAGTTATCAAAAATCTGATGTCTTGTATGAATACTTGGACATAGGTATGTTTAGACAGTGCTCTTCTCTCTAATATATTTCAATAAACATTACGGATGTACTTATTTCAATGCACTCTAATTTATCCGATGATTTTGTTATACTATTTATAGGACAAAAAATAAAGTTATGTCAAATCGAAAGATTACATCAAGTGTAGGCATTTTATATAGAAATGATACAAAGGAAGTAACTTTTTAAGCCATATAGCTCTATCAGGGACGACATGTTGGTTAGAATCTTTGCTCTGTATAGCTCGATCAGGGGCGGACATGTTGGTTAGAATCTTTGCTCTGTATAGCTCTATCAGGGGCAGACATGTTGGTTAGAATCTTTGCTCTGTATAGCTCTATCAGGGGCAGACATGTTGTTTAGAATCTTTGCTCTGTATAGCTCTATCAGGGGCTGACATGTTGTTTAGAATATTTGCTCTGTGGCTCTATCAGGGGCGGACATGTTGCTTAAAATCTTTGCTTTGTATAGCTCTATCAGGGGCGGACATGTTAGTTAGAATCTTTGCTCTGTATAGCTCTATCAGGTGGCGGACATGTTGTTTAGAATCTTTGCTCTATATAGCTCTATCAGGGGCGGACATGTTGTTTAGAATATTTGCTCTGTGGCTCTATCAGGGGCGGACATGTTGCTTAAAATCTTTGCTTTGTATAGCTCTATCAGGGGGCAGACATGTTAGTTAGAATCTTTGCTCTGTATAGCTCTATCAGGTGGCGGACATGTTGTTTAGAATCTTTGCTCTATATAGCTCTATCAGGGGCGGACATGTTGTTTAGAATATTTGCTCTGTGGCTCTATCAGGGGCGGACATGTTGCTTAAAATCTTTGCTTTGTATAGCTCTATCAGGGGGCAGACATGTTGTTTAGAATCTTTACTCCATATAGTCCTCTCAGGGGGAGGACATGTTGTTTAGAATCTTTGCTCTGTATAGCTCTCTCAGGGGCGGACATGTTGTTTAGAATCTTTGCTCTGTATAGCTCTCTCAGGGGCGGACATGTTGTTTAGAATCTTCGCTCTGTATAGCTCTATCAGGGGGCGGACATGTTGTTTAGAAACTTTGCTCTGTATAGCTCTATCAGGGGACGGACATGTTGTTTAGAAACTTTGTTCTGTATAGCTCTACCAGGGACGGACATGTTGTTTAGAATCTTTACTCTGTATAGCTCTATCAGGGGATGAACATGTTGTTTAGAATCTTTGCTCTGTATTGCTCTATCAGGGGGCGGACATGTTGTTTAGAAACTTTTCTCTGTATAGCTTTATCAGGGGGCAGACATGTTGTTTAAAATCTTTGCTCTGTATAGCTCTATCAGGGGATGAACATGTTGTTTAGAATCTTTGCTCTGTATAGCTCTAACAGAGGATGGACATGTTGTTTAGAATCTTTGCTCTGTATAGCTCTATCAGGGGATGAACATGTTGTTTAGAATCTTTGCTCTGTATAGCTCTATCAGGGCGCTGACATGTTTAGAATCTTTGCTCTGTATAGCTCTAACAGAGGAAGGACATGTTATTTCGAATCTTTGCTCTGTATAGCTCTATCAGGGGATGAACATGTTGTTTAGAATCTTTGCTCTGTATAGCTCTATCAGAGGATGGACATGTTGTTTAGAATCTTTGCTCTATATAGCTCTATCAGGGGATGAACATGTTGTTTAGAATCTTTGCTCTGTATAGCTCTATCAGGGGGTGGACATGATGTTTAGAATCTTTGCTCTGTATAGCTCTATCAGGGGGCGGACATGTTGTTTAGAATCTTTTCTCTGTATAGCTCTATCAGGGGGTGGACATGTTGTTTAGAATCTTTGCTCTGTATAGCTCTATCAGAGGATGGACATGTTGTTTAGAATCTTTGCTCTGTATAGTTCTATCAGGGCGCTGACATGTTGTTTAGAATCTATGCTCTGTATAGCTCTATCAGAGGATAGACATGTTGTTTAGAATCTTTGCTCTGTATAGCTCTATCAGGGGGCGGACATGTTGTTTAGAATCTATGCTCTGTATAGCTCTATCAGAGGATGGACATGTTGTTTAGAATCTATGCTCTGTATAGCTCTATCAGAGGATGGACATGTTGTTTAGAATCTTTGCTCTGTATAGCTCTATCAGGGGTCAGACATGTTGTTTATCGGGGGGGGGGGGACAGGTTGTTTAAAATCTAAACTATTGTAAGAGTTTTATACAGATGTCAGAATTCATGAAACTTGACTTAATTGAATATTGTTGTCAGTACAAATTAGTTGTATCTTGATTTCTTTCATTTTTGCACTCAAACAGAACCTCAAACAGATTAAATCTTATCTGTCTACACTGATGTAAATAATCCTTTAATCAGCAGCAGCTTTTTAATATTTTATTGAGTGAGTCGGCCAACCCACCTTTCTGACTCATTGGCATCTGTTTTAAATCTCTGCCAAGGAAAGCCATAAGAGGGATTTGGCTCAAGCGTCTCGCAGAGTGAGATGCTTCTCCTATAGACGGAACGTGTCCTGCAAAGAAGTATTTTAGATGCCAACATCACTAAAAAAAAGCGATTATATGGTATTTACCTTCGGGGTGCTACACAGCACCTAAAAAAATAATGGCTATCATTCCTATATTAAGAAAAACTACACTTCCTTTAAGTAAACACGTTCTTCGAGCTTTGATGATGGCAACTAATCCAAAATTAAACGTGATGTGCGAAAAAATGTGCTTTTCCAAGGCAAAAAAATCGTATTTATCTTTCATTTTACAGTAATGCAGGGATTTTCTTCACTTTTTGAATGAGATTGACAGGGAAAAAGCTTGTGTGTAATTACTAGACCTCAGACAACCTGGGCCACGTGAGGACAGCTCTCTTTCAAAGCAGCGAAATAACTTATTAGAACATGTGTCTCTGTTCATCAGATAGAAGGAGTGGCTGTGTTTCAAGAGCCCTTTTCGTTTGGTTTGTGCCTCAAATATAGAATATTATTATTATTATTCCAGCAGAAGTGGTAGAGGTAAACACAGTCAAGGAGTTTAAGCATGCGTGGGATAACACAAGGCTATCCTAGCTATAAGACCGGGAACGGGGGACTAATAAAAGTACTCAAAAATAAAATTGGGCAGACTAGATGGACCGAATGGTTCTTATCTGCCGACACATTCTATGTTTCTATGTTTCTATAGAAGCACAAGTGAAAAGTCCTAATATCGGAGCGGCAGCCGCCATGTTTCCCAGTAGAACAGCCAGGAGCTGTCACTCATTGATATAAGGGCTATCAATAGAGTGGGCTTCAGCTCGGCCCCTGCTGCTGATGGCTTGTAAAGATGAATGGGTCTCTCTGCCCCGGCAAAGAGAGATAATTGGATCGGACAGACCCTGCTCTGATTGGCTGAGAGCAAACCCGAATGTATCTGCAATAGACCACCTGTAAATTAAACGGTATTAACCATTTTACCATGACTAGCTCCCCTCTCTTGGTGGCATGCAAAATCAAAGATCTCTCTGGGCAGTAGCAGACCCCAGTCAGAAGCCCCTGCACTGACTGGCTGAGCGTATGCTTCCTTTGCTTTTAAAGTTACTCATTGGGTTAATTCACAATACAAAAGTATTTTACTAGTGCAGTAACATTAAAAAAAAAAAACGCTTTAGCCCCACTTAAGGAATGTTTAACTTTTAAAGTTCTTCTCTTCTCATCCAACGTGCATGGCCGTCTCACAATGAGCACATGGGAGCCCTCTACTTGGCTCGGAACAAAGCTTCTCTCGTTATTGGAAAGAGGATAAAATCTGTTGGGTTTGGCTGATTCCATCTGCTGTTCACTTTCTATTTACCTTGAGTAGCTCGTATTCTTACAGGCTGAACATTAAAAAAAAAAAAAACATTATGACTGTTACAACAGCATCCTCTCAAATTAAGGAAACCCTATTTATTGCTTCTTACAAGGCTTGGCAGTTAGGTTCTGTGAGCTGAGGCTGACACCATCAGTTAGAAATGTAGCGCTGTGTCATATTATCAGGCGAAAATTCAGACCGGATGATAAAGAAAGTGCTGTGCCAGGTTTGTTTTATTCTTTTATGACGGTTTCTAAGAGAGTCCAACTCCCAAGAGATTCCAGTGTCTGTGACTGACTGCAATGTTTCAGATACTCTCTGATCCTATTCCTTAATAAATTCCATGGTGAGATAGTTCATCATGAATCTTCAGAGTTCATAAAGTACACATAGCCCTGGACCTCTCATGCACGGCTGTACTATACAGTCTTTACACATAGCCTGGGACAGAGGTGCAGAGTCAGATAACCTCTCATGCACGGCTGTACTAGACAGTCTTTACACATAGCCTGGGACAGAGGTGCAGAGTCAGATAACCTCTCATGCACAGCTGTACTAGACAGTCTATACACATAGCCCGGGACAGAGGTGCAGAGTCAGATAACCTCTCATGCACAGCTGTACTAGACAGTCTATACACATAGCCCGGGACAGAGGTGCAGAGTCAGATAACCTCTCATGCACGGCTGTACTAGACAGTCTATACACATAGCCCGGGACAGAGGTGCAGAGTCAGATAACCTCTCATGCACAGCTGTACTAGACAGTCTATACACATAGCCCAGGACAGAGGTGCAGAGCCAGATAACCTCTCATGCACAGCTGTACTAGACAGTCTATACACATAGCCCAGGACAGAGGTGCAGAGTCAGATAACCTCTCATGCACGGCTGTACTAGACAGTCTATACACATAGCCTGGGACAGAGGAGCAGAGTCAGATAACCTCTCATGCACAGCTGTACTAGACAGTCTATATATATAGCCCGGGACAGAGGTGCAGAGTCAGATAACCTCTCATGCACAGCTGTACTAGACAGTCTATACACATAGCCCAGGACGGAGGTGCAGAGTCAGATAACCTCTCATGCACAGCTGTACTAGACAGTCTATACACATAGCCTGGGACAGAGGTGCAGAGTCAGATAACCTCTCATGCACAGCTGTACTAGACAGTCTATACACATAGCCCAGGACAGAGGTGCAGAGTCAGATAACCTCTCATGCACAGCTGTACTAGACAGTCTATACACATAGCCCAGGACAGAGGTGCAGAGTCAGATAACCTCTCATGCACAGCTGTACTAGACAGTCTATACACATAGCCCGGGACAGAGGTGCAGGGTCAGATAACCTCTCATGCACAGCTGTACTAGACAGTCTATACACATAGCCCAGGACAGAGGTGCAGAGTCAGATAACCTCTCATGTACGGCTGTACTAGACAGTCTATACACATAGCCCGGGACAGAGGTGCAGAGTCAGATAACCTCTCATGCACGGCTGTACTAGACAGTCTATACACATAGCCCGGGACAGAGGTGCAGAGTCAGATAACCTCTCATGCACGGCTGTACTAGACAATCTTTACACATAGCCCAGGACTAGGGTTGCCACCTGGCCGGTATTTTACCGGCAGGCCGGTAAAAAATTGGCATCAGGCCAATGTTAAGTCTATGGAGACAGTACCGAGGCCGGTATTTTTTTGAAGAAAAGGTGGCAACCCTACCCAGGACAGAGGTGCAGAGTCAGATAACCTCTCATGCACGGCTGTACTAGACAGTCTATATACATAGCCCAGGACAGAGGTGCAGAGTCAGATAACCTCTCATGCACAGCTGTACTAGACAGTCTATACACATAGCCCGGGACAAAGGTGCAGAGTCAGATAACCTCTCATGCACGGCTGTACTAGACAGTCTATACACATAGCCCGGACAGAGGTGCAGAGTCAGATAACCTCTCATGCACGGCTGTACTAGACAGTCTATACACATAGCCCGGGACAGAGGTGCAGAGTCAGATAACCTCTCATGCATGGCTGTAATAGACAGTCTGTACACATAGCCCAGGACAGAGGTGCAGAGCCAGATAACCTCTCATGCACGGCTGTACTAGACAGTCTATACACATAGCCCGGGACAGAGGTGCAGAGTCAGATAACCTCTCATGCACGGCTGTACTAGACAGTCTATACACATAGCCCAGGACAGAGGTGCAGAGTCAGATAACCTCTCATGCACGGCTGTACTAGACAGTCTATACACATAGCCCGGGACAGAGGAGCAGAGTCAGATAACCTCTCATGCACGGCTGTACTAGACAGTCTATACACATAGCCCAGGACAGAGGTGCAGAGTCAGATAACCTCTCATGCACGGCTGTACTAGACAGTCTATACACATAGCACGGGACAGAGGTGCAGAGTCAGATAACCTCTCATGCACGGCTGTACTAGACAGTCTATACACATAGCCCAGGACAGAGGTGCAGAGTCAGATAACCTCTCATGCACGGCTGTACTAGACAGTCTATACACATAGCCCAGGACAGAGGTGCAGAGTCAGATAACCTCTCATGCACGGCTGTACTAGACAGTCTATACACATAGCCCGGGACAGAGGAGCAGAGTCAGATAACCTCTCATGCACAGCTGTACTAGATAGTCTATACACATGGGACAGAGGTGCAGAGTCAGATAACCTCTCATGCACGGCTGTACTAGACAGTCTATACACATAGCCCGGGACAGAGGCGCAGAGTCAGATAACCTCTCATGCACGGCTGTACTAGACAGTCTATACACATAGCCCGGGACAGAGGTGCAGAGCCAGATAATCTCTCATGCACAGCTGTACTAGACAGTCTATACACATAGCCCGGGACAGAGGTGCAGAGTCAGATAATCTCTCATGCACAGCTGTACTAGACAGTCTATACACATAGCCCGGGACAGAGGTGCAGAGTCAGATAACCTCTCATGCACGGCTGTACTAGACATTCTATACACATAGCTCAGGACAGAGGTGCAGAGTCAGATAACCTCTCATGCACGGCTGTACTAGACAGTCTATACACATAGCCCGGGACAGAGGTGCAGAGTCAGATAACCTCTCATGCACGGCTGGACTAGACAGTCTGTACACGTAGCCCAGGACAGAGACGCAGAGTCAGATAATCTCTCATGTACAGCTGTACTAGACAGTCTGTACACGTAGCCCAGGACAGAGACGCAGAGTCAGATAATCTCTCATGTACAGCTGTACTAGACAGTCTATACACATAGCCCAGGACAGAGGTGCAGAGTCAGATAACCTCTCATGCACGGCTGTACTAGACAGTCTATACACATAGCCCGGGACAGAGGTGCAGGGTCAGATAACCTCTCATGCACGGCTGTACTAGACAGTCTATACACATAGCCCAGGACAGAGGTGCAGAGTCAGATAACCTCTCATGCACAGCTGTACTAGACAGTCTATACACATAGCCCGGGACAGAGGTGTAGAGTCAGATAACCTCTCATGCACAGCTGTACTAGACAGTCTATACACATAGCCCAGGACAGAGGTGCAGAGTCAGATAACCTCTCATGCACAGCTGTACTAGACAGTCTATACACATAGCCCGGGACAGAGGTGCAGAGTCAGATAACCTCTCATGCACAGCTGTACTAGACAGTCTATACACATAGCCCGGGACAGAGGTGCAGAGTCAGATAACCTCTCATGCACAGCTGTACTAGACAGTCTATACACATAGCCCGGGACAGAGGTGCAGAGTCAGATAACCTCTCATGCATGGCTGTACTACACAGTCTGTACACGTAGCCCAGGACAGAGGTGCAGAGTCAGATAACCTCTCATGCATGGCTGTACTACACAGTCTGTACACGTAGCCCAGGACAGAGGTGCAGAGTCAGATAACCTCTCATGCACAGCTGTACTAGACAGTCTATACACATAGCCCAGGACAGAGGCGCAGAGTCAGATAACCTCTCATGCACGGCTGTACTAGACAGTCTGTACACATAGCCCAGGACAGAGGCGCAGAGTCAGATAACCTCTCATGCACAGCTGTACTAGACAGTCTATACACATAGCCCGGGACAGAGGTGCAGAGTCAGATAACCTCTCATGCACGGCTGTACTAGACATTCTATACACATAGCTCAGGACAGAGGTGCAGAGTCAGATAACCTCTCATGCACGGCTGTACTAGACAGTCTATACACATAGCCCGGGACAGAGGTGCAGAGTCAGATAACCTCTCATGCACGGCTGGACTAGACAGTCTGTACACGTAGCCCAGGACAGAGACGCAGAGTCAGATAATCTCTCATGTACAGCTGTACTAGACAGTCTGTACACGTAGCCCAGGACAGAGACGCAGAGTCAGATAATCTCTCATGTACAGCTGTACTAGACAGTCTATACACATAGCCCAGGACAGAGGTGCAGAGTCAGATAACCTCTCATGCACGGCTGTACTAGACAGTCTATACACATAGCCCGGGACAGAGGTGCAGGGTCAGATAACCTCTCATGCACGGCTGTACTAGACAGTCTATACACATAGCCCAGGACAGAGGTGCAGAGTCAGATAACCTCTCATGCACAGCTGTACTAGACAGTCTATACACATAGCCCGGGACAGAGGTGTAGAGTCAGATAACCTCTCATGCACAGCTGTACTAGACAGTCTATACACATAGCCCAGGACAGAGGTGCAGAGTCAGATAACCTCTCATGCACAGCTGTACTAGACAGTCTATACACATAGCCCGGGACAGAGGTGCAGAGTCAGATAACCTCTCATGCACAGCTGTACTAGACAGTCTATACACATAGCCCGGGACAGAGGTGCAGAGTCAGATAACCTCTCATGCACAGCTGTACTAGACAGTCTATACACATAGCCCGGGACAGAGGTGCAGAGTCAGATAACCTCTCATGCATGGCTGTACTACACAGTCTGTACACGTAGCCCAGGACAGAGGTGCAGAGTCAGATAACCTCTCATGCATGGCTGTACTACACAGTCTGTACACGTAGCCCAGGACAGAGGTGCAGAGTCAGATAACCTCTCATGCATGGCTGTACTACACAGTCTGTACACATAGCCCAGGACAGAGGCGCAGAGTCAGATAACCTCTCATGCACAGCTGTACTAGACAGTCTATACACATAGCCCAGGACAGAGGCGCAGAGTCAGATAACCTCTCATGCACGGCTGTACTAGACAGTCTGTACACATAGCCCAGGACAGAGGCGCAGAGTCAGATAACCTCTCATGCACAGCTGTACTAGACAGTCTATACACATAGCCCAGGACAGAGGCGCAGAGTCAGATAACCTCTCATGCACGGCTGTACTAGACAGTCTGTACACATAGCCCAGGACAGAGGCGCAGAGTCAGATAACCTCTCATGCACGGCTGTACTAGACAGTCTATACACATAGCCCAGGACAGAGGTGCAGAGTCAGATAATCTCTCATGCACAGCTGTACTAGACAGTCTATACACATAGCCCGGGACAGAGGTGCAGAGTCAGATAACCTCTCATGTACAGCTGTACTAGACAGTCTATACACATAGCCCGGGACAGAGGTGCAGAGTCAGATAACCTCTCATGCACAGCTGTACTAGACAGTCTATACACATAGCCCAGGACAGAGGTGCAGAGTCAGATAACCTCTCATGCACAGCTGTACTAGACAGTCTATACACATAGCCCGGGACACAGGTGCAGAGTCAGATAACCTCTCATGCACGGCTGTACTAGACAGTCTATACACATAGCCCGGGACAGAGGCGCAGAGTCAGATAACCTCTCATGCACGGCTGTACTAGACAGTCTATACACATAGCCCAGGACAGAGGTGCAGAGTCAGATAACCTCTCATACACAGCTGTACTAGACAGTCTATACACATAGCCCAGGACAGAGGTGCAGAGTCAGATAACCTCTCATGCACGGCTGTACTAGACAGTCTATACACATAGCCCGGGACAGAGGTGCAGAGTCAGATAACCTCTCATGCACGGCTGTACTAGACAGTCTATACACATAGCCCAGGACAGAGGAGCAGAGTCAGATAACCTCTCATGCACAGCTGTACTAGACAGTCTATACACATAGCCCGGGACAGAGGTGCAGAGTCAGATAACCTCTCATGCACAGCTGTACTAGACAGTCTATACACATAGTCCAGGACAGAGGTGCAGAGTCAGATAACCTCTCATGCACAGCTGTACTAGACAGTCTATACACATAGCCCGGGACAGAGGTGTAGAGTCAGATAACCTCTCATGCACAGCTGTACTAGACAGTCTATACACATAGCCCAGGACAGAGGTGCAGAGTCAGATAACCTCTCATGCACAGCTGTACTAGACAGTCTATACACATAGCCCGGGACAGAGGTGCAGAGTCAGATAACCTCTCATGCACAGCTGTACTAGACAGTCTATACACATAGCCCGGGACAGAGGTGCAGAGTCAGATAACCTCTCATGCACAGCTGTACTAGACAGTCTATACACATAGCCCGGGACAGAGGTGCAGAGTCAGATAACCTCTCATGCATGGCTGTACTACACAGTCTGTACACGTAGCCCAGGACAGAGGTGCAGAGTCAGATAACCTCTCATGCATGGCTGTACTACACAGTCTGTACACGTAGCCCAGGACAGAGGTGCAGAGTCAGATAACCTCTCATGCATGGCTGTACTACACAGTCTGTACACATAGCCCAGGACAGAGGCGCAGAGTCAGATAACCTCTCATGCACGGCTGTACTAGACAGTCTATACACATAGCCCAGGACAGAGGCGCAGAGTCAGATAACCTCTCATGCACGGCTGTACTAGACAGTCTGTACACATAGCCCAGGACAGAGGCGCAGAGTCAGATAACCTCTCATGCACAGCTGTACTAGACAGTCTATACACATAGCCCAGGACAGAGGCGCAGAGTCAGATAACCTCTCATGCACGGCTGTACTAGACAGTCTGTACACATAGCCCAGGACAGAGGCGCAGAGTCAGATAACCTCTCATGCACGGCTGTACTAGACAGTCTATACACATAGCCCAGGACAGAGGTGCAGAGTCAGATAATCTCTCATGCACAGCTGTACTAGACAGTCTATACACATAGCCCGGGACAGAGGTGCAGAGTCAGATAACCTCTCATGTACAGCTGTACTAGACAGTCTATACACATAGCCCGGGACAGAGGTGCAGAGTCAGATAACCTCTCATGCACAGCTGTACTAGACAGTCTATACACATAGCCCAGGACAGAGGTGCAGAGTCAGATAACCTCTCATGCACAGCTGTACTAGACAGTCTATACACATAGCCCGGGACACAGGTGCAGAGTCAGATAACCTCTCATGCACGGCTGTACTAGACAGTCTATACACATAGCCCGGGACAGAGGCGCAGAGTCAGATAACCTCTCATGCACGGCTGTACTAGACAGTCTATACACATAGCCCAGGACAGAGGTGCAGAGTCAGATAACCTCTCATACACAGCTGTACTAGACAGTCTATACACATAGCCCAGGACAGAGGTGCAGAGTCAGATAACCTCTCATGCACGGCTGTACTAGACAGTCTATACACATAGCCCGGGACAGAGGAGCAGAGTCAGATAACCTCTCATGCACGGCTGTACTAGACAGTCTATACACATAGCCCGGGACAGAGGTGCAGAGTCAGATAACCTCTCATGCACGGCTGTACTAGACAGTCTATACACATAGCCCGGGACAGAGGTGCAGAGTCAGATAACCTCTCATGCACGGCTGTACTAGACAGTCTATACACATAGCCCAGGACAGAGGTGCAGAGTCAGATAACCTCTCATGCACGGCTGTACTAGACAGTCTATACACATAGCCCAGGACAGAGGAGCAGAGTCAGATAACCTCTCATGCACAGCTGTACTAGACAGTCTATACACATAGCCCGGGACAGAGGTGCAGAGTCAGATAACCTCTCATGCACAGCTGTACTAGACAGTCTATACACATAGTCCAGGACAGAGGTGCAGAGTCAGATAACCTCTCATGCACAGCTGTACTAGACAGTCTATACACATAGCCCGGGACAGAGGTGCAGAGTCAGATAACCTCTCATGCATGGCTGTACTAGACAGTCTATACACATAGCCCGGGACAGAGGCGCAGAGTTATTTTGTGACACATTCATTTTCCAATCCAAAACTACCCCACACACCCGTTTACATGCAGGAAAGGGAATTTTTAGGAATATATGGTAAATCATTCATTTATTCCTGGAACGCAGTGCCCCCTTTGTCTGGGCTCTAGACCAGTATTGTCTTGTTACATGCTTTTTCTGGCATTGCCGCAGACTTTCAATCTTTTCACTACGGGAGGTCAGCGGATTTTCCAAGTTTTTTGCTAAACAATATCTGAACTGTGAATTTTTTTATATCCACAGAACAAGCAGCCGGGGTTTATCACCGGGAATCTCGTAATGGAAAATACCAGCTCACCTACAGGGAGGCCAGGGCTGTGTGTGAATACGAAGGAGGGAAGCTGGCCACCTATGATCAACTGGAAGAAGCCCGTAAAATAGGTAAAATCACTGGGGGGAGGGGGGGGGGGGGGGGATCACAATTTAAAACACTGCACTGGGATTCCTGTTAAGTTGAACCTGACGTCTGCAAAATGCGTTGGTGACAAGACGTTTGACTGCTATGCTGAGACACAGTGATAAGGCTACGAAACTAAGGGGAGGGCGAGTACTAAACCACTGCAGTGGGGGGAAAATCTGTAAAACATATAGACATTGTAATTATTTGTAACATTTTGCGATCGTTGTTTCCATTTTTTAGACATGCACTGTTTATATTTATTTTGATTACATTTTTCCAGTAGAAACTGTAATTATTTTGGTAGATGCTATATGTTTCATGAAAAAAAAAAAAATTTTTATACATTTTATTCTGTAACTTGTAGCGAGTCCAAATAAACTCAAATCAGAAGAAATAGTCACAGTTAGCTCATTTTGATCACAATTTGATCATATTGCTAAACAACTGTAAAAAGTAGGATATAGCTAAATGAGTTTTGCACATGAAAACAGTTTGCCTTATTTTTATTCCCCATAACATCCACATTTTTTTAAAAAAAAATCTACCTGCATTTGCAAGCAATTTAACTACTGTCTTTCTTATTTTGTATAAAGTGATTCCTGGTGACTTTATTTATTTTTTTGGACAGAAATACACTGACTCTTTTTGTGTGTGTGTTTTGGTTGCTGTTATTGTTACATGAAATTGAAAAAAGACTTTCCCAATAATCTAAATGTAACATGATCCAGGCTTCTTCTCTCTGTGGAAGCGACAGATACTTTGACTCCAGTTATGTCACAATGAATAAAACTGAAAGGGATCCATTACAAATGTAATATCATTTATTGTTCATTCCCCTGAAGTCATTCTCCTGTTTCCACAGTCTTGTTAATTCTTTTAGCTTGCCTCTCCTCGGTTTTGCAGTTTTTGCAAACTGTAATCATTTATCAATCGCTGATTTGCCAGTTACCAAAAAACAAAACCGAGTAAGGATCCAGAAATAACAGAAATGTACAAGCTAGACGATTTATTATAACTGAAGGCCAGGACACCTCTTACAGGAACTTTGTACAATAATTGATTATGGTTGAAATATTAGTTTACAATTTTTACAAAAGCTGTTTTCTAATCCTGTTTCCTGCGTCATATTATTATTGATTTAATATATTATTAAGCTAGGAGTGATTTTGTTCCTTTGGGTCCTTCTGCTCTGTTGTTATATAACGTTAGTTTGAATATGAACACATTAAATATCTAGTATTTGTAGGGTAAGGGAGACAATTGAAGTCACCCTTCTTCTATGGGGGACTCAAAATTTACACATAAAAGTGTGCCGCTGCCATGGCGACAAAGTGTGTAATTGAAAGGAGGCTGGATAGACAGAATTAAGAGTGCCCTAAGAAAATGTAATCGGTTTGTTTAATTAGTTAATTTACAATACTATTGATTAGACTCGTTGGTATGACCTATAGGTAAGCAGAGTAAATGATAGACCCTGTTCTCTTTCTCCAATATAGGACACAATGATTATTATAGAATTACTCAGAGAAGGGACAATAACACAGTAATATGTTGTAAAAGAAAAAAGTTTTTTTTTAATAACATCTGTGACGGACCCCCTTGGTACCCCGACTGGATAACTCCGTCAGAACTCTGCTTCCTTGTATTAGCCACCCCAAGCCACCAGACAGAACCAGTGTTGTAGTTGGAGCTTCCAAATCACCAGACAGGACCAGTTACTTTGAAACAGGAATGCACATTTATTGAACATGAGTCTTTATTCAGACATAATCCAGTTAACATAAAACTCAACCCACGTATTAACATATAATCAAACAGGAACTAAACAGCAATGAAGAAGCATTGCTACAGATATAGAAAACCACATCATAATTAGTTTAAATCACACTGAAGCAGCAGACAGGCTGTCAGCACTACAGGGGGTAAACTATTGTCCTTTAATCCGCTGTGACATATTATCATATTATCAGACATATATCAGAGTGGTCTCCTCACAAAATTATACATTACTCATAAACCAATATACAAAACAATCTGACTTAATAACCATATTAAACATAGCACATAAGCCAGGGTGAGTCAGATGGCACAATTTGGGTGCATGAGTAAAGTCAATAAAAAGTGCACCCTTACCCACTGTACCCCAATGCCAGGGCCCATAATCTATAGGGAGGAGGCAAGCCATTAGTTCTCTCCAAGAACCCCAGTGCTGGAGGGTTCTGTCACAACATCCTTAGAGTGATTCTATAATTAATTTAGTATGTTTTAGCTAGCATTCTTTCACCCAGCCGGTATTTCTTGGTTCTCCGATCGTGCAAGACTAGGGGACAGTCGCTGGATGGAGCAGCACCACATAGCAGCAGAGAGACACAGTCCAGTGATGGCTCTGTGTGATATTGGTGTCTGCGGGTGATTGGTGAGAAGATCCTCATCTCAGGCTGTGAACACCAGCCAATCCTGCTCTGGTCAAACATGTATTTATTCAGACAGAAGTGGGCTTCTGTGTTATTAATAGTTGTTTGGGAGGTTTAATCACTCTAACTGTACAACAGAACTATATTCCCTTGGAAGATTCCTACCTCCCAAGTTATGACCACAGCAAATCAGGTTGCCAGCGGGTGGAGCTTGGGAGGTTGAATATTGGCTCTACTACACAGAATGCGCATGCGCAATACGAGCATACGCAATACGCGTTCTCCGGTGCCCCAGACACCAGAAATGGAAATTGGGACCATGGGATTCAGTCTCGAATCCCACTGACCCATCAAGCGCTACCTCTGTCCCAAAAAGCAAAACCTGAGGTAGAACTCGGCAGGACAGATTCACAAAATCAGGACTGTCCCAGGCAAAGCAGGTGAGTTGGGAGGAATGAAGATCCATTGATATTATTTATTTATCATGGCTTCTAGAGTGACTAGATTTGTGCTTTAATGAGTAGAAAAGATACAGTTGTGCCCTACTAAATACATTCATTTGAATATAGCCCTATAATATGAGGCTTTAGGCCTTAAACCTGTTCACGACACAAGGAAGTTCCATGGCAGCATGCATTGTTTGTACGCTTATAATGTGCTATAATGCTTTGATGTTTAGGAACTAAAAAAACCACTATAATTAGGCTCCCTGGGGCACCGCGATCGCTCCACAAAGCAATATCGGAAGGCCGCATGTCCCTCCAACATGGCGCTGCCCTGGAGCTGGCAAGAGCGACAGAAATGATCAACATAACTTCCAATACTCTTTACTTTTGCTAGACTGCCTCTAGAGGCCATCAGTAACATTACACCAGGGTTAGCATCTAGGGTTCACATATGGAGAAACGCCAGCCAAAACCTCCGGTAAAAGGAAGGCACATCTTCCAAATGGAAATATTTATTCAAATCCATAGACCATAAAGAAAAAGCAAATAAGGGAGACAGTAATCCAGACGCTCGATGCATTTTGACACCGGTGCTTTATCAAAAGCAGTTTAAAACAAAAAAGCAGACTGACAATATATACACCAATCAGAAACCTCACAAATACTCCCAGGTGAAGGGGCTCGGTATCTGTACCTTCTAAGTCTACCTAGACAGAAACACCTATTCCTGGTGGGCACTCTCCCCCCCTAGGACACACCCACTCCCCTCAGACGAGCACCTTTACATAGAAATCAATATGTGGCAGGATAACAGCATGAATTCTAATTACAGGAAACAAATGGAAGTCCAATAAGCTAATTAGAATATCAGGTAACGCAATCACAAAATAAACTAGAATTAACAAAACATAAACAATTAGGCTTCCCAATGTAACACACAGATAACTATTGCAAGTTGTGCATCTGTGGTGTGATTCAAAGTATATGTATCACAAATTGTTACAAAAGAATTTTAAAAATGCATTGAGTTCAAAAAGATGAGATAACAAATGCAATAAGTATCATACCAGAGGAGGAGGAGATAGAGAAGTGCAATATTTACTTCCAAAAATGTACATAAATTGCGAGAGATAACATAACATGATCAATAATGAAAGAGGGGAAGCCAGAAAATGTGAGTAGAAATGCAAAGACTGTGGTAGTAGACATTAGCATCTAAGTTTAGGGCTCGGAAATAGATTAAGAGTTAGAATCTAATATTAAGGTTAGCATCTAGGGTTACGGTTAGATTAGGGTTACTGCTAGTGTTGGGGGTAATTAGAGGTTAGAAAAAAAACACGAATTTGAGTTATTGCCCTATAACTTGCAAAAAAAAATATTTCAGGAAACTCAGGACAAATATTAGAATCTATTAAACAGCTTTGTTTATTTGCGTTTTTAGATGTGTAAAATATTTTTCATGTAAAAGTTTTAAAAAAAAAGTATTTTTATAGTAAATTACCAGGTGTGATAAAAACAAAACATAGAACAAAAAAAAAACCTTTTTATGACGTTAAAAACAGCATATTAAATGAGTGGGTAAAGTAAATGAGAAAGAGGAAGATTTCAGCTACTCACAAACACAGCAGAAGTGTAAAAACAGCCTGTGACCTAAACCGTGCAACACTTCCTTGTCCTCAAGGGGTTAAAACACATGCCAGGTGTTACCACATTCTGAATGTAAACAGACATGTAATATGTAATGCATAATAATAGAGAATGCCGTCTCTCTAGCTACAGTACATCTCCTATATGCAATGTATATAAACCCACTTCATTGCACAGACAGACTGCGTCACATAACTATATCTCAGATTATCAATCCTCTAAAACGCATTCATGTGTCCACTGTGTCTGCTCTTCTGTATCAATGGACCCAGCATGATGCCTTTTAAATAAACAACAAGGGCTGTATAAATGAAAGAGGAAACTGCCTAGAATTGCAGAGAATTGACAAGGGAAGTGCACAGGCTAAGGCCAAAATAGCAGAGTTTGTAGTTGGATTGGAGAATGTTTCCAACTTAAATACTTTGGTCTCACAAGTATTCTGTCAACCTAACCATTAATTATGATGTGACTGTACCGAATAGATAAAAAATAATGGAATATGAAACGCTTGTTCTCTCTCCGGAAGCTATACCTCGAGTCTTGTCTATAGCTAAGGATATTCTCCATATGTTTTCTAATTCCCATATTGGATCTATAGCCTCTTGGGAAAAAGATCTTAATGTGACAATCATGTCGGCTGAATGGCTGGCTGCATTAACAAAACTGAATATTCACTGCTTGAACTTAGCAGAGAATCAATATAAACTGGCCAATAGGTGGTATTTGGTTCCGAACAAACTAGCCAGAATCTACCCTGATTATCCAGGCTATTGTTGGAGATGTGGAATGAGAGAGGGGTCATATGTACATGTTTGGTGGGGATGTCCAGGCGTTAAAACTCTATGGAGATGGGCTTTTGAGCTATTCCATACACTCACAGGTCACATTATGGTGTTACACTTAAACCTTAGGGCAATCTCTCCATCTTTGCAGCCCCTAGCGCTACACTGTTTGGTAGCTGTAAAGATCCTGATTGCCTCCCCTATCAGAAAAAACACTTTACAAACCAATTAAAACATCAACTGTCTATGGAGAGGGAACTGGCTTGGTCCAGCGAGTTATCCTCGTATAAGTATGTTTTATATGATGACTGGCTAACCAAGCTAGCAGGCTCTCCTAGTGGGAGGCACCCCCTGAGCTATTGGTTAACTGCAAAATTCATCCTTATCCAAATGTCTGGTTCTAAGGCCCTGTGCGCTCCCTCCAACCCGAAAGTTATATGTTATATTTCATGTTATGTTTCTGATGCAGGTATTCTCTGGACACACGGAGTGTGTGCGCATCTAGGTATCAATTTATCTGGGGTTTTTTTCTTTCTTCTTTTTTTTTTTATATATAATGGTATTCCACCTAATTGACAAAATTGGTTTAGAATTTAAATACTTTTTCTTCTGTGTACTCTATGTCAGGATTATATAGAGTATTTGTCTAGGAAATTCTACAAATAGTGTATAGTTTGTGAATGACTTAACATGTGCACACGGTGCTTGCGTCGACACTGTCATTGTTTGTTTATTTATGTAATATCTATGTGATTGAAAATAATAAAAAAATGGAATATGATCTATACATTGTGTTAGCAAAATGGATAAAATAAGAGAAAAATACAATAAATGTCTGTGGCAGTCTCCTGCTTATGACATCACCTGTGGCACGGTATGCAAATTACACATTCCCCAATGAAAATGAGTTTGTTTGCATATCAGGCCACAGGTGATGTCATAAGCAGCAGACTCCAGAGATACGTTTAAAACATCTTAATACTTGCGATTCTGCTGACACAATTATAGATCATTTTTGTTGTCGTTTTTTTATTCCCTACATTCACTATAAAAGCAATGGTTAGGTTGACAGAGTTCCCTTAAATTTGCAGTTCCCTTGTCAATTTTCTCTTTCATTTATGAGCCCAAAGAGAGCTATTGAAAACTGAACTGCAAAAAAAAAAAATGGCTTTAATAGCTGAGATGAAAGAAATGGATGAGAAATGTACCAACTTAGCCATCAACGTCTGAATTTTAGTAAATAGCCCCCGCTTTGAGCACAAGACTTATCTGGTACGCAGAGCTGCAAACTACCGTAGTCTATAAACTATGCTTTTTAAAAAAAAAAAATCTACTTAAACCGCAGAAGAGAAAACTCCTATTTTTCTTTATTGGATTAAAGTTATTAAAGGGGGGGGCTTCCACTGAATGCCCACAGAATAATTTGTTCCAGGCCACTATAAAGGAAAAGACTGACATACCATGACCAAAAAGCATGTGTACATATATATACTGCTGGAGGGACACATGTACACTTATACTGCGCATGACAGATCCAGAGGTTCTCTTAAAGCAAACTTTCAGTTAAAAGGACCAACATATTATATATATTTTAAATGTAGAGAATAAACAAATGCATAACAACGATTTATACATTAATTATTATTTTTTCTTTTGATTTATGGATTTTCCTTTATTATAACCATTGAATGTCTAGTAATGTCACAGTAAAAGAAAACTGGTTTAGATTGAGGAATCCGTTTAACGAGTATTAGTAAGTTCAGTATCTAAGTTCAAGAAATAAACCAGAAATTCATCACCGTGTGAGAGAGGAATAAAATGTCAGGATGGGGTGTCCACATTTTTAGGTTGCAAGAGAGAAAATAAAACTGCTTTTCGACAAGATTCAAGAAACAAACTGATGCAGCAGAGTCTGAAAAATGAGCTGATTTGGAGAATGTTTATAATCTGGGCTGGTTTTTAACATTCCAAGAGGCTATTCACTAAAACTGGAGTGAGGAGTAGACTCATTATACAACCACCACCAGACCCTACTGACGAGCCCAAAGACAGATCCTGATCTTGCATACTTGCCAACGTTCTCAAGTTAGCTCCTAGGATGAAAAGGGGCAGAGCTAAAATGGGAAGGAGTCATGTGACATCCCATGACCCCAGGTAATGGAGCTCTTATAGAATCTTGGCTCTGTATAGCTCTATCAGGGGGCGGACATGTTGTTTAGAATATTTGCTCTGTATAGCTCTATCGGGGGTGGACATGTTGTTTAGAATCTTTGCTCTGTATAGCTCTATCAGGGGGCGAACATGTTGTTTAGAATCTTTGCTCTGTATAGCTCTATCAGGGGGCGGACATGTTGTTTAGAATCTTTGCTCTGTATAGCTCTATCGGGGGCGGACATGTTGTTTAGAATCTTTGCTCTGTATAGCTCTATCAGGGGGCGGACATGTTGTTTAGAATCTTGGCTCTGTATAGCTCCATCAGGGGGCGGACATGTTGTTTAGAATCTTTGCTCTGTATTGCTCTATCGGGGGCAGACATGTTGTTTAGAATCTTTGCTCTGTATAGCTCTATCAGGGGGCGGACATGTTGTTTAGATTATTTGCTCTGTATAGCTCTATCAGGGGGCGGACATGTTGTTTAGAATCTTTGCTCTGTATAGCTCTATCATGGGACAGACATGTTCTTTAGAATCTTTGCCCTGTATAGCTCTATCAGGGGACAGACATGTTCTTTAGAATCTTTGCCCTGTATAGCTCTATCAGGGGGCAGACATGTTGTTTAGAATCATGTCCACCTCATGATAGAGTTGTACGGAGCTATGAGGGCTCAGAAGGTGCTACATTTGTATTCTATCATTGAATAATTTCTACATTTAAAGAAATATTTGAATTAAACATGTTACATTCCTTTGTCCTTTGAGAAGGTGATGTGATTTGAGACGCAAAAGATGGACATAATAAATGCAAAGGGAATTGTGCGAGGGGAGGGTTGATCTATATATATATCTATATAAATGCACGGAGTGGAGTTGGTACTGATTGAATAATATGAAGGGCTTTACATCCCGCTATTGACGTTGGACTGCTGCCTTTAATACTTATGGACACAGAACAAGCTTTGTTTTAAGTCTAAATGCGCCTGTTCGTAATCTCTTTCCAAGGCATCTGTAATCCATTTCATTTTGGCAACGTTCATATAATGGCATTGTGTAAGTCAAGGAGTGATTTGGTTCTTACATGTGAGATCATTTCCTTCCCTCTGTATATATATATATATATATGTAACTTACGGGAAAGTTCTTGCTTTTCTCAAACATTATTTATGTTTTGCAGTCTGTGGTTCTATAACATGACAGATTCCACTTACTGAGAACTTCCACCCAGAACTTATTACCTATAAAAATAATCTAACACTTCACCATACAAATAATGCAACACAGTATATCAGTGGTATTTATACAGCATAAGTCACAACTCCCAGTAATATGCAGTGTGTGAGTGTATCACAGACTCCACAGCAATAAAACTCACAGTAATGTGCAGCGTGTGAGTGTATCACAGACTCCACAGCAATAAAACTCACAGTAATGTGCAGTGTGTGAGTGTATCACAGACTCCACAGCAATAATACTCCCAGTAATGTGCAGTGTGTGAGTGTATCAGACTCCACAGCAATAAAACTCACAGTAATGTGCAGCGTGTGAGTGTATCACAGACTCCACAGAAATAAAACTCACAGTAATGTGCAGCGTGTGAGTGTATCACAGACTACACAGCAATAAAACTCACAGTAATGTGCAGCGTGTGAGTGTATCACAGACCCCACAGCAATAATACTCACAGTAATGTGCAGCGTGTGAGTGTATCACAGACTTCACAGCAATAAAACTCACAGTAACGTGCAGCGTGTGAGTGTATCACAGACTTCACAGCAATAAAACTCACAGTAATGTGCAGTGTGTGAGTGTATCACAGTAATGTGCAGTGTGTGAGTGTATCACAGACTCCACAGCAATAAAACTCCCAGTAATGTGCAGTGTGTGAGTGTATCACAGACTCCACAGCAATAAAACTCCCAGTAATGTGCAGCGTGTGAGTGTATCACAGACTCCACAGCAATAAAACTCGCAGTAATGTGTAACGTGTGAGTGTATCACAGACTCCACAGCAATAAAACTCCCAGTAATGTGCAGCGTGTGAGTGTATCACAGACTCCACAGCAATAAAACTCCCAGTAATGTGCAGCGTGTGAGTGTATCACAGACTTCACAGCAATAAAACTCACAGTAACGTGCAGCGTGTGAGTGTATCACAGACTCCACAGCAATAAAACTCACAGTAATGTGCAGTGTGTGAGTGTATCACAGTAATGTGCCGTGTGTGAGTGTATCACAGACTCCACAGCAATAAAACTCCCAGTAATGTGCAGTGTGTGAGTGTATCACAGACTCCACAGCAATAAAACTCCCAGTAATGTGCAGCGTGTGAGTGTATCACAGACTCCACAGCAATAAAACTCACAGTAATGTACAGTGTGTGAGTGTATCACAGACTCCACAGCAATAAAACTCCCAGTATTGTGCGGTGTGTGAGTGTATCACAGACTCCACAGCAATAAAACTCCCAGTAATGTGCAGTGTGTGAGTGTATCACAGACTCCACAGCAATAAAACTCCCAGTAATGTGCAGCGCATGAGTGTATCACAGACTCCACAGCAATAAAACTCACAGTAATGTGCAGCGTGTGAGTGTATCACAGACTCCACAGCAATAAAACTCACAGTAATGTGCAGTGTGTGAGTGTATCACAGACTCCACAGCAATAAAATTCACAGTAATGTGCAGTGTGTGAGTGTATCACTGAGTCCACAACAATAAAACTCACAGTAATGTGCAGTGTGTGAGTGTATCACAGACCCCACAGCAATAAAACTCACAGTAATGTGCAATGTGTGAGTGTATCACAGACTCCACAGCAATAAAACTCACAGTAATGTGCGGTGTGCGATTATATTACAGACGCCACAGCAATAAAACTCACAGTAACGTGCAGTGTGTGAGTGTATCACTGACTCCACAGAAACAAAACTCCTAGTAATGTGCAGCGTGTGAGTGTATCACTGAGTCCACAGCAATAAAACTCACAGTAATGTGCAGCGTGTGAGTGTATCACTGAGTCCACAGCAATAAAACTCCCAGTAATGTGCAGCGTGTGAGTGTATCACAGACTCCACAGCAATAAAACTCGCAGTAATGTGTAACGTGTGAGTGTATCACAGACTCCACAGCAATAAAACTCCCAGTAATGTGCAGCGTGTGAGTGTATCACAGACTCCACAGCAATAAAACTCCCAGTAATGTGCAGCGTGTGAGTGTATCACAGACTTCACAGCAATAAAACTCACAGTAACGTGCAGCGTGTGAGTGTATCACAGACTCCACAGCAATAAAACTCACAGTAATGTGCAGTGTGTGAGTGTATCACAGTAATGTGCCGTGTGTGAGTGTATCACAGACTCCACAGCAATAAAACTCCCAGTAATGTGCAGTGTGTGAGTGTATCACAGACTCCACAGCAATAAAACTCCCAGTAATGTGCAGCGTGTGAGTGTATCACAGACTCCACAGCAATAAAACTCACAGTAATGTACAGTGTGTGAGTGTATCACAGACTCCACAGCAATAAAACTCCCAGTATTGTGCGGTGTGTGAGTGTATCACAGACTCCACAGCAATAAAACTCCCAGTAATGTGCAGTGTGTGAGTGTATCACAGACTCCACAGCAATAAAACTCCCAGTAATGTGCAGCGCATGAGTGTATCACAGACTCCACAGCAATAAAACTTACAGTAATGTGCAGCGTGTGAGTGTATCACAGATTCCACAGCAATAAAACTCACAGTAATGTGCAGTGTGTGAGTGTATCACAGACTCCACAGCAATAAAATTCACAGTAATGTGCAGTGTGTGAGTGTATCACTGAGTCCACAACAATAAAACTCACAGTAATGTGCAGTGTGTGAGTGTATCACAGACCCCACAGCAATAAAACTCACAGTAATGTGCAATGTGTGAGTGTATCACAGACTCCACAGCAATAAAACTCACAGTAATGTGCGGTGTGTGAGTGTATCACTGACTCCACAGAAACAAAACTCCTAGTAATGTGCAGCGTGTGAGTGTATCACTGAGTCCACAGCAATAAAACTCACAGTAATGTGCAGCGTGTGAGTGTATCACTGAGTCCACAGCAATAAAACTCACAGTAATGTGCAGTGTGTGAGTGTATCACTGACTCCACAGCAATAAAACTCACAGTAATGTGCAGTGTGTAAGTGTATCACAGACCCCACAGCAATAAAACTCACAGTAATGTGCAATGTGTGAGTGTATCACAGACTCCACAGCAATAAAACTTGCAGTAATGTGCAGCGTGTGAGTGTATCACAGAGCTCCACAGCAATAAAACTCACAGTAATGTGCAGAGTGAGTGTATAACAGACTCCACAGCAATAAAACTCACAGTAATGTGAAGTATGTGAGTATTTGACAGACTCCACAGCAATAAAAATAGAAGTAATGTGCAGTGTGTGAGTGTATCACATACTCCACAGCAATAAAGCTCACATTAATATGCAGTGTGTGATTATATTATAGATTCCACTGCAATAATACTCACAGTAATGTGCAGTATGTGATTATATCAGACTCCACAGCAAAGAAACTCAAGTAACATGCAGTGTGTGAATGTATCCTCGGCTCCACAGCAATAAAACTTACAGTAATGTGCTGTGTGTGAATGTATCATAGACTCCACGGCAAAAAAACTCACAGTAATGTGCGGTGTGTGAGTTTATCACAGACTCCACAGCAATACAACTCACAGTAATGTGCAGTGTGTGAGTGTATCACAGACTCCACAGCAATACAACTCACAGTAAAGTGCAGCGTGTGAGTGTATCACAGACTCCACAGCAATAAAGCTCACAGTAATGTGCAGTGTGTGAGTGTATCACAGACTTCACAGCAATAAAACTCACAGTAACGTGCAGCG
Source organism: Pelodytes ibericus (assembly GCA_036172795.1). Taxonomy (NCBI): domain Eukaryota; kingdom Metazoa; phylum Chordata; class Amphibia; order Anura; family Pelodytidae; genus Pelodytes; species Pelodytes ibericus. The sequence continues at coordinate 7,464,682 of CM069864.1, read as the reverse complement.
TGTGAGTGTATCACAGACTCCACAGCAATAAAACTCACAGTAATGTGCAGTGTGTGAGTGTATCACAGTAATGTGCCGTGTGTGAGTGTATCACAGACTCCACAGCAATAAAACTCCCAGTAATGTGCAGTGTGTGAGTGTATCACAGACTCCACAGCAATAAAACTCCCAGTAATGTGCAGCGTGTGAGTGTATCACAGACTCCACAGCAATAAAACTCACAGTAATGTACAGTGTGTGAGTGTATCACAGACTCCACAGCAATAAAACTCCCAGTATTGTGCGGTGTGTGAGTGTATCACAGACTCCACAGCAATAAAACTCCCAGTAATGTGCAGTGTGTGAGTGTATCACAGACTCCACAGCAATAAAACTCCCAGTAATGTGCAGCGCATGAGTGTATCACAGACTCCACAGCAATAAAACTCACAGTAATGTGCAGCGTGTGAGTGTATCACAGACTCCACAGCAATAAAACTCACAGTAATGTGCAGTGTGTGAGTGTATCACAGACTCCACAGCAATAAAATTCACAGTAATGTGCAGTGTGTGAGTGTATCACTGAGTCCACAACAATAAAACTCACAGTAATGTGCAGTGTGTGAGTGTATCACAGACCCCACAGCAATAAAACTCACAGTAATGTGCAATGTGTGAGTGTATCACAGACTCCACAGCAATAAAACTCACAGTAATGTGCGGTGTGCGATTATATTACAGACGCCACAGCAATAAAACTCACAGTAACGTGCAGTGTGTGAGTGTATCACTGACTCCACAGAAACAAAACTCCTAGTAATGTGCAGCGTGTGAGTGTATCACTGAGTCCACAGCAATAAAACTCACAGTAATGTGCAGCGTGTGAGTGTATCACTGAGTCCACAGCAATAAAACTCCCAGTAATGTGCAGCGTGTGAGTGTATCACAGACTCCACAGCAATAAAACTCGCAGTAATGTGTAACGTGTGAGTGTATCACAGACTCCACAGCAATAAAACTCCCAGTAATGTGCAGCGTGTGAGTGTATCACAGACTCCACAGCAATAAAACTCCCAGTAATGTGCAGCGTGTGAGTGTATCACAGACTTCACAGCAATAAAACTCACAGTAACGTGCAGCGTGTGAGTGTATCACAGACTCCACAGCAATAAAACTCACAGTAATGTGCAGTGTGTGAGTGTATCACAGTAATGTGCCGTGTGTGAGTGTATCACAGACTCCACAGCAATAAAACTCCCAGTAATGTGCAGTGTGTGAGTGTATCACAGACTCCACAGCAATAAAACTCCCAGTAATGTGCAGCGTGTGAGTGTATCACAGACTCCACAGCAATAAAACTCACAGTAATGTACAGTGTGTGAGTGTATCACAGACTCCACAGCAATAAAACTCCCAGTATTGTGCGGTGTGTGAGTGTATCACAGACTCCACAGCAATAAAACTCCCAGTAATGTGCAGTGTGTGAGTGTATCACAGACTCCACAGCAATAAAACTCCCAGTAATGTGCAGCGCATGAGTGTATCACAGACTCCACAGCAATAAAACTTACAGTAATGTGCAGCGTGTGAGTGTATCACAGATTCCACAGCAATAAAACTCACAGTAATGTGCAGTGTGTGAGTGTATCACAGACTCCACAGCAATAAAATTCACAGTAATGTGCAGTGTGTGAGTGTATCACTGAGTCCACAACAATAAAACTCACAGTAATGTGCAGTGTGTGAGTGTATCACAGACCCCACAGCAATAAAACTCACAGTAATGTGCAATGTGTGAGTGTATCACAGACTCCACAGCAATAAAACTCACAGTAATGTGCGGTGTGTGAGTGTATCACTGACTCCACAGAAACAAAACTCCTAGTAATGTGCAGCGTGTGAGTGTATCACTGAGTCCACAGCAATAAAACTCACAGTAATGTGCAGCGTGTGAGTGTATCACTGAGTCCACAGCAATAAAACTCACAGTAATGTGCAGTGTGTGAGTGTATCACTGACTCCACAGCAATAAAACTCACAGTAATGTGCAGTGTGTAAGTGTATCACAGACCCCACAGCAATAAAACTCACAGTAATGTGCAATGTGTGAGTGTATCACAGACTCCACAGCAATAAAACTTGCAGTAATGTGCAGCGTGTGAGTGTATCACAGAGCTCCACAGCAATAAAACTCACAGTAATGTGCAGAGTGAGTGTATAACAGACTCCACAGCAATAAAACTCACAGTAATGTGAAGTATGTGAGTATTTGACAGACTCCACAGCAATAAAAATAGAAGTAATGTGCAGTGTGTGAGTGTATCACATACTCCACAGCAATAAAGCTCACATTAATATGCAGTGTGTGATTATATTATAGATTCCACTGCAATAATACTCACAGTAATGTGCAGTATGTGATTATATCAGACTCCACAGCAAAGAAACTCAAGTAACATGCAGTGTGTGAATGTATCCTCGGCTCCACAGCAATAAAACTTACAGTAATGTGCTGTGTGTGAATGTATCATAGACTCCACGGCAAAAAAACTCACAGTAATGTGCGGTGTGTGAGTTTATCACAGACTCCACAGCAATACAACTCACAGTAATGTGCAGTGTGTGAGTGTATCACAGACTCCACAGCAATACAACTCACAGTAAAGTGCAGCGTGTGAGTGTATCACAGACTCCACAGCAATAAAGCTCACAGTAATGTGCAGTGTGTGAGTGTATCACAGACTCCACAGCAATAAAACTCCCAGTAATGTGCAGCGTGTGAGTGTATCACAGACTCCACAGCAATAAAACTCACAGTAACGTGCAGTGTGTGAGTGTATCACAGACTCCACGGCAAAAAACCTCACAGTAATATGCCATGTGTGAGGGTATCACAGGCTCCACAGCAGTATTCCTCACAGTAATATGCAGTATGTCAGTGTATCAGATCCCACAGCAATAAAACTCACAGAAATGTGCAACGTGTGAGTGTATCAGACCCCACGGAAGTATTCCTCACAGTAATGTGCAACGTGTGAGTGTATCAGATCCCACAGAAGTATTCCTCACAGTAATGTGCAACGTGTGAGTGTATCAGATCCCACAGCAATAAAACTCACAGTAATGTGCAATGTGTGAGTGTATCAGACCCCACAGAAGTATTCCTCACAGTAATGTGCATTGTGTGAGTGTATCAGACCCCACAGCAGTATTCCTCACAGTAATATGCAGTATGTCAGTGTATCAGACCCCACAGAAGTATTCCTCACAGTATTGTGAAGTTTATGAGTGGATCACAGACTCCACAGTGACTTCTTAATGAATAAACTCTGCTGTCAAAGAAACAGTTATTTCTCCATATTACAATTAATTTACCGTTAATACTTTGCAGACAAATTCTTATTGATGTCAAAAAATGAAAAGGTTGCTGCTAATAAAGGGGAATTAAAGGTCAGGAACCAGGTATCAGAGATTGATATTGTGCTTAACATATCTGTATGATTTATTTGCATTATTTTTCTAGGTTTCCATGTATGCGCTGCCGGGTGGCTACACAAAGGTAGAGTTGGCTACCCAATCGTAAAACCAACTTTCAACTGTGGATTTGGAAAAAAAGGCATCATCGATTATGGCTTTCGTCTGAACAAGAGTGAAAAATGGGATGCCTACTGCTACAACCCAGATGGTAACTTTAATATGGTTTATTTAAATAATGCTAAAGGAATAGTACTCATTTTTTTGACTTGTTTTATCGTGACAGGCTGTTATTTTGTTCCTTGTTTATATGTCTCATTTTATAGTACTGTGGTGTTATTTTATCTTCTAAGTTAGTTTCCAAAAGAGGCTGGGATGCGTGAGTATGGTCTAATTTCTTAAACAACACTCCTGTACTGTTTCCATCACAGGAGAGACAATTTAGAAGTATATTTTAGACTTTCAAGCACTCACAAGCGTCACAGATGCTGTCTGGTACCACCATGGAAGAAAAATCTATAAAATAACACCACAGCACTATAAAAAAAAAAAATGTTTAAACAAGAAACAGCTGAACATTTTAAAATAAGTTGGAAAAAGGTACTAGAATTTGTAGACGATAACAATACTTCTCCAAGTATCCAAGAAGGTGCAATGAATTGCTATAACACAGGTTGCTCACCACACACAGACATGAAAGGTTAACAATACTGTAGATTTTTTTTGCAGATCTTATTATATGGGACTTTAATTGCTCTTTCAGGTAAGGAATGTGGAGGAATACTGACGGAGCAGGAACGAATCATCAAATCTCCAGGTTACCCCAATGAATACGAGAATGAACAGATCTGCTACTGGCATATAAGACTCCAGTTAGGCCAGCGTATTCACATTGAGTTTCTGGACATGGATATTGAAGAGGACACAGATTGCCTGTCTGACTACTTTGAAATCTATGATAGTTATGACGATGTGTACGGACTTGTAGGAAGGTAATCCTACCCTATCCTTTCTGATTATCCCCTGCCGGGATTTACCTCCATTTTACAAGTTTGCGCCAAATTAATGCTAGGATGGCATAGAACGCCCAGCATTTAACAGCTCATCGCGACTTCCCGGGATGAGCTGCGCTTCGATCCCGCTACAGGGACTTGCAGCCAAATCTCACCTATCAGATGAAGTCACTTGTGAGAGTCCTCAGACCGACGCACAAAGCGAGCACCGCCTACATTTAACCAAATCAGCAAGTGACGTCGGGAGGTCTCGCAAATTTTTGGGCAGGGATTCACAGAGTCTATTAAGACCCCGATCAGGTCTCTGCAATTGTGTCCCTGGTCACCGTGTGACCGGTGGCCAGGAAAATGGTGTTATGGGGCTTGCGTCTTCTGGGAGGCAAACGCCATGCGTCACCAAAGGGTTAAAAAGAGAAATAGGGAAATACAAACAGTATATTACTCTTGGGGCTTTCTCGTGCGGTGGAGCTGAGAGTGTAATTACCAAGGTTTAAAGGTCATCAAGCATTGCTCATCCTGTACTAAAAAAACGCAAATATATTTTACGTGCAATACTATTTTTGCTCTTTGCTCCTATTGCAATGTACTAAACATTTAACACTCAGATAGTACATACGGGCAAATTGCTGATAAAACCAGGCAATTTTGCCAATATTTTTTGTACCTCTTTTATTAGCGCTCGCTAAAAGCTGGCTGTAATTTTCACTCACAAAATATTCGCAAATGTCTTAAATATACAATGCAATATATTAGCGGCACCGGAAAAATGCACAATACAGAAAAATAAACGGAAGAGGCGCAAAATGGTGAAAAAAACGCAAACAGTTACAAATATTTGCAAATTGGACCCTTACTCGTGTTTTACCTACTTTGTTTCCCGACTGCACTTGTTTAGTACATGACCCCCTAAAAAGTAGCTCATTTGCATATCAGTCCAAAAGGTGATGTCACAAGGAGTCACCACAGACCCTTGTTTCTATTAATCCATGCATTTGCAATTCTCCTAACACAACAGAGGCGTAACTAGAAACCACCGGATCCCGGTGCAAAAATTGCCCCTGGGGCCCCCCGAAGCCACTATGCAGCTCCTATATAGTTGGTTTTTATATTTAATATTTTAATATTTATTTGTTATATAAATATTATAAAACCAGACATATATATTATATAAATATTACATAAACCTGAACCATGTTTTTTTATATATATTAAAAAACCTGAGCCATGTATATATATATATGGCTCAGGTTTATTTAATATGTGTATAACATAAATGGCTAGTTTTATAATATTTATATAACAAATATTCTATAAAACCAGCTATATATTTATAACTGGTTTTATATCATATTTGTTATAATATTACAGTTGCATACATACACACAGTCAGACTTACACATACACACAGTCAGCCTTACGTCCATACATGCATACACACACACAGACTTACACTACATACATACATACCCACAGAGTTTTGTTTCCCTCCCTGCATGGTTACCTTTCATCGAAGGGAGGGGGGTTTATTCAGCCTCTGTTATCTTCTGAGCGCCAGGATGTCATGCGCTCTAGGAGGCTCAGAGCGCGAGGGGGCGGAGCTTTCACCCCTCACGCTAGACCAGTGGAGGTGCGGCTACTGGTGACAATGTCACACGGGACGCATCTCTCCCTACGGAGGACCTGTACTATGCAATCAGTGCAGATCGGGCCCCTGGTGTGACAGGCCTGGTCGCAGCTGCGACCCCCGCGATAATGAGAGTTCCGCCACTGTAACACAATGTATAGATCGTGCTTTATTCTGTATGTGCACATTATTAGCAGTGTTTATATGACAAAGTCCCTTTATTATCTTAGCCCTGAGAGCCAGGTTTCTTTGTTGTCTTTTACATATCTGTGTTCATTTTCAGATACTGTGGTTTTGAACTTCCTGATGATATCGTCAGCACAGGTAATTACTAAGTACATCACTTACCAGGCCCCCCCCCCCATACTTTATTCCTAGTAAACAAGATGCATCAATGTTTATACCTTAAACTGGGGGTCAGGGTCGTGATTTGGGGAGCTAGAACATATTGGGGAGTTTTGGCTGGAGTACAGAAATAAAAACTTGCAGGTTACTCTCTGCCTCACCACAAGAGGGCATCATGACAAGTGAGGTTTAGGACATCCGATCACGATGATTATTTATGTACAGATAACTCCTATCACTGAACACTATACATCTGCAACAGACCAGGAGTGTATCTTGACAGAGACCAATAAGGTCTAGGGCGAAACTTTCCAGGGAAACCGTAGCAGAGACCCAAAGGGTCTTTTAAAGGGACTGTATCATCTAACCGTTTACTGGAAATAACAAATAATTGACAACGATCTATATATTGTTTTAGCAAACTTGCAAGCAAATGCCAAAATGAGGAAGAAAATGTATCTTAAAAGTGTCTGCGGAGTCCCCTGCTTATGACATCACCTGCGGAACGGTATGCAAATGGCACATAACTCATTGAAAATTAGTTCTTTGCATATCAAGCCACAAGGTGATGTCAGAAATAGGAGACTCCACTCATTAAAAACATATCTTGTCTTATTTCATGCATTTACTGCAATTCTGCTAACACAATGTATAGATCTTTTTTGTTTTTTTATTCTCTACGTGCGTAATATAAGAACCGTTTAAGCCGACAGGATCCCTTTCATTTTTTGCAGCTTTCCTTTGGGATTTTCTGAATATTTTTATTCTCTTTCTTTCTTCTAGGGAATGTTATGACGCTAAAATTCATGACGGACGGCTCCATCGCGGGGACTGGTTTTCAGATCAGATACAGCGCTTTGGATCCGCCCTCCGACTTCGGAATGCATGCCAAAGAGACGTCATCTCCTGAAGCGCCGCACGACTCTGTCTATTAAACGGATGATTGACAAATCGCTGAATGGTCGCATTTTACACACGAGATTCACAACGTTTCCAGGAATCGATCCCATCGGACTAGAATTCTAAATGACTAGAAAGACCTGGGTCATCTCTTTAAACTTCAGCGTTCTCCACCTGGGGAAAAAATAATAATAACATAACCGTATTTTAAAGAAAATTGCAATTCGGTTGTCAATTTACCACAGTTCCCCATTTTGTGAATAATGGCAGTGACATGAGGTTTACTGGGGTTGTATGGGTGCAATTGGTGACAATTATGGGCGCTATCTACTTGTGCACCTGTGTATAAATCAGACTCCCGCCTGATGACATGACGAATGGCAATTGCGCTCCCCCCCCCCCCCCCCCTTATCGACACATTCTAGTGTGGGAAGTTTCATTATAAGCCCCCTTTGTCTATAACAGGGTCTTTAAGAACATAACGATAACATTGACTGTAACTTGCCCTCAAAGTTCTCTTTCAAGTCGTAGTGCCACCTAGCTTATTTTCATTGCACGTTTTTAATATATGTCAAATACACTTATTTTTACTTTAACCCGTTAAGGACTCAATGATTTTCTGTGCCAGTGACAGCATAGAACAACCTCTGTTAGGATCAGTGATTACTTCCACGGGACAGGCGGAGCTGCTACCCTGAAATTTACATCAAATGATCAACGATCACTCGGTACTGACCTGTTTCGGCCAAGAGATTCGGAAGTGATTGGTGATCACTTCTGCGGCTCTATGCTGTTGCTAGACTGTCTCTAGAGGCAGTCAGCAACATTACACTGAGAAAAAAAAAGGCCCAAGATCTAGGGTTAGCAACTAGAGTTAGAGCTAGGGTTGTTGTGATGATAAGGGTTGGTGTCAAAGGGTCCCTTCAGGACAAAAAGGTTAGGGGGAAACCCCCCCCCCCCCCATTATTTTGAGTTATTGACCTATAACTTGCAAACACACAAAAAACACAGAAAAATGTGTAAACGTTGGGTATTTCTAAACTCAGTTTTTTGTTTGTATAAAAGTTTTTTTTTTCATTTTTCATAGTAAATTATATGATCAACATAATGGTATCTAAAGAACGCAATTCCTGTCCCGAAACAAAAAACAATATATAATTTGTGCGAGTACAGTAAACGACTTAGGAATTTTACAGCTAAACACAGACACCGCAGAAGTGTGAAAATAGCCTGTGTCCCCAACTGTACAACATTCCAAAAGAGTTATGACCTCAGGGGGTTAAAACCATTTACAGCTGACCTGTAGTTTTACATTGAAAATAATTTATGTGGGCCTCTAAATTCACATCAAAGAAAGGGCTTGGAGAGATGGGCAGGATCGCTGTGATAGTACACTTTAATTGCAGTTTTTATAGCGCTAGAGAGAGTTAAGAATTATACCTGGTAAGATAGATCTGTTTCTTTTAATTTAATGATACAGCACTTATGTGACAGGGGCAACACAAAAAACCTTTTAGGGGCACACAAGCTTCCAGGTGGAGATCAACAGTCTACCTTGAAGTGTTTCAAAAGGCAGGTCACAGCCAAACTGGAAAAACTATTTATCTCAAACATGGAATACAATGTGCAACTCACCTGTCACTTCACCACTTAGTTCATAAGGGCCCAAAGGATCAAAAACTAAGATGAATTCCCAGAATAAGGGCGAATTTCAAACCTATGGAAATTGGGATGTGAGATGCACAATCGTACTTGTATCAGCTGCAGTCGGCCCCTCGGATGTATCTCATGCTGTCTGTTCGCAGCACACAAACCCCCAGGAATACACGAGAAACATTGTGCCCCTAAGTGACAGCTCCGGACTGGCAGCACGCCTGTCACACGGGCACGATACGCCCCATATACCGTATTTGCTCGATTATAAGACAAGGTTTTAATCGAGGTCTCTTATAATCTGACCTCAAATTGAGGTCAGATTATAAGACATGGATCCAGGTCCCCAGCAGAGCTGCAGGGGACCTGGTGTCACGGACTGAGTAGGATCAGAAGACTGGATCCGCGATGCGAAGACCTGGTATCTTACTGCAACAGGTTTGGAGGCAGGACAGTGTCTATTCACCTGAATGGTATTATACCCTACGGTTGAGCCTCAGGTAAATGACCACCCAGGACTTGGAACACTGACTGCAACCGCACACTGAAGCAGGGATACGCAGGAATTACTGGATAAACGGATAGTCAGCAAGCCGGGTCAAACACAACAGGAGCAACGGTACAAGACGGTATGGAGGAGGCAAGGTCAAAAACAGGCAAAAGGATCAGGGCAGGCAGCAAACGGAGAAGTCAGAAGTCACAGCAGGAGTCAAAAACCGAAGAATCAAGAATCAAGAATAAACGCTAGATCAAGCCACAAGGAACTATCTCAGGCAAGGTCTGAGTAGCAACTGAAGGTTAAAATACAATTTGGGCGGTAAAACCCGCCCCTAATAGGTCCCCCAAAAAGTATAAGTATAGCCCTTTAAGGCTATGCTAATTTTCTGTGTGTAGCGGTACTGCGCATGCGCGCAGTTTCGGTTTGCTGCGCGTTCGTCGAGGGGAAGCGGTGAGCGCGTCTGCAGCCCTGGAGGGCTGAGACGCCGAACGGAGCCCTCGCTGTCCGTCCACCCTGCCTGCAGGGGCAGCGGCAGCGGAGGCACGGACCTCGCGGCGGCAGGTAAGTTTCTTTTTTATTACACTACCCCCCTCTTTATGAACGCCGTACCGGCGTTCAGGACCTGGTTTGAGAGGAAATCTACGATGAAATAAGGAAACTTTGGACGGAGCATGAACATCGGATGCTGGTACCCAAGATCTCTCCTCCGGACCGTAACCTTGCCAATGGACAAAATACTGCAAAAGACCACGGCGCAGCCGAGAATCCAAAATAGATTGTACCAAATACTCCTCATGCCCTTGAACGAGGACAGGTTTGGGAACCGTATGGGCGTCAGAGAAACGATTAGTTACAACTGGTTTGAGGAGGGACACATGGAAGGAGTTGTGGATGCGCATACTGGAAGGGAGGCGTAGGGTATAGGACACATCGTTGATTTTGGACAAGATCACGTAAGGACCGATATATTTGGGACCTAAAGTCCTGGAGGAATGACGAAGTTGGAGATACTTGGTAGAAAGCCATACTTTGTCACCAGGAAGAAGTACGGGGGCAGGAGAACGATGTTTGTCGGCAAATCTTTTCTGCAACACCTTGGCCCTGGATAGTTGCGAAGAAACAAAAGCCCAGTGAGATTTGAGATCCTGGACCTGACGGTCAGCAGCCGGTACTTCCGAAGGCAATCCCAAGTCCGGCCAAAGAGTAGGCTCGTAGCCAAAGGCTGCACAAAACGGGGATTTCTGCAAGGACTCATGAAAGGAGCTGTTATATGACAATTCAGCGAGATGGAGGAGAGAAGACCAAGTAGATTGATCCTCATCAACATATAACCGTAGATATTGTTTCAGAACCTGATTGGTCCTCTCCGTCTGACCATTGGTTTGCGGATGATGAGAGGAAGAAAATTTTAGAGAAATACCCAGCTGAGCACAAAGTGATCTCCAGAACCGGGACACAAACTGAGAACCACGGTCAGAAACAATGCTTTGGGGTACCCCATGTAGACGAATGATTTCCTTCATGACAACAGTTGCAAGCTGAGATGCTGAGGGCAGTTTGGGAAGAGCAACAAAATGAGCCTGTTTGGAGAATAGATCGACTACTACAAGTATGGTCGTGAACCCTCGAGACAAGGGAAGATCTGTGACGAAATCCATGGCAATATTCGTCCAAGGTCTCTTAGGGACAGGAAGAGGGCATAACAGGCCTGCAGGGTTACGTTTCGGAGTTTTGTATCTAGCACAGACGGTGCAGGCGCGAACAAAATCCTGAACGTCAGATTGCAAGGAAGGCCACCAAAATTTCCGGTCAATGAGAAACTTAGTGTTGCGTACACCACGGTGACCCGCGACAGAGGAAGCATGAGCCCAGGACAAGACTTGTCTCCGAAGGTTGGATTGAACAAAGTAACGACCGACAGGAGGGTGACAATTGGTGGGTCTAGGGAACTGGGATCTGGTAATTTTCCACAGGAGGGAGGTGGACACCGAGGCAATGATCCGAGAGGCCGGTATAATGGAATCAACCACAGGAGGAGCCGTTTCAATGTCAAAACGTCTAGACAGAGCATCCGCCTTGCCATTTTTCGACCCGGGCCGGTATGTGATGGAAAAATTAAAACGGGTAAAAAATAAGGCCCATCTGGCCTGTCTGGGATTCAATCTCTTAGCTTTTTCTATGTATAACAAATTTTTGTGGTCGGTGAGAATCGTGATGGGAATTTGAGTACCCTCTAAGAGATGACGCCATTCGTCAAGAGCCATCTTGATGGCCAACAATTCGCGGTTGCCTACATCGTAGTTGCGTTCCGCTGAGGTAAACGTCTTAGAGAAATATGAACATGGATGGACTCTGTTGGAGATTTGGTCTCTTTAAGATAAAATAGCCCCAGCGCCAGATTCAGAAGCATCAACCTCCAAAATGAATGGTTGAGCTGGATTGGGTCTGCGAAGAATGGGTGCAGAGATGAAGGCATGTTTCAGGAACTGGAAGGCTTGGAGAGCCTGGGTAGACCATTTAGCCGGATCACTTCCCTTCTTAGTGAGAGCAGAAATGGGTGCAGTGACTTTAGAGAAATTCCTGATAAATCTTCTATAGTAATTAGCAAAGCCCAAAAACCTTTGTATCCCTTTGAGGTTGAGCGGTATTTGCCAGTCTTGGATAGCAGAAACTTTGTCAGGATCCATCTCTAGGCCGTCAGAGGAGATAATATAACCCAGGAATTTGATTTTTGAGCATTCGAATTCACATTTTTCGGCCTTAGCAAAGAGGTGATTTTCTCGAAGACGACGTAATACCTGTTGAACGTGCTTTCTATGATCGGAGATATTCTTGGAATATATAAGGATATCGTCCAAATAGACCATGACATGAGATAACAACATGTCCCGGAAAACGTCGTTAACAAAACTCTGGAAGACTGCTGGTGCATTACATAATCCGAAAGGCATAACTAGGTATTCGTAATGCCCATATCTGGTATTGAAGGCCGATTTCCACTCATCACCCTCTCGTATGCGGACCAAATTATATGCACCACGTAAGTCTAGTTTGGTGAATATCTTGGCATCTTGGAGTTGGTCGTATAGTTCAGTGATGAGTGGTAGTGGATAACGGTTCTTTATGGTGATTTTGTTCAGTCCCCTGTAGTCTATGCAAGGCCTTAAGGTACCGTCCTTTTTGGCTACAAAAAAGAATCCAGCGCCTGCTGGAGAGGAAGATGGTCGGATGAATCCCCTCTGAAGATTATCCTTTATGTACAAAGCGAGTGCTTGATTCTCAGGTGCCGAGAGAGGATAAGTATGCCCCACCGGAGGGGAGGAACCAGGTAATAGGTCGATGGCGCAATCGTAGCTCCTATGAGGAGGAAGAATCTCGGCCTTGGTCTTAGAGAATACGTCTAGGAAGTTCCAATATAACTGTGGAACCCGGGAACGAGGATCCTCAGGAGGAAGAGTACTAACTGAATTGAGTGTAGGCAGATTGTCATTAAGGTCCTGACCATCTAGACCCCACGAATCAACTTGTCCCAAACACCAGTCAATGGAAGGATTATTCTTTTTCAACCATGGTAGCCCCAATATGATGGAGATGTGGGGACTGGAAAGGACGTCAAAGCTTAATTCTTCGTAATGGTTGTGACCGATCTTTAAACCCAAAGGTATGGTTTCCTTGGAAATTATACCAGTGCCTACAGGGGTACCATCCAAGGCAGACACAGAAATAGGCAGGGCTTTAGACTTCAGAGGAATATTCTGTTGAATTACCCAAGATTGGTCTACGAAATTTCCAGCTGCTCCGGAATCTATGAAGGCTTGGGTGGCCACTTGGTGGCCTGTCCACTGGAGCAAGACCGGTATTAAAAGTCTCTGATTAGAAGGAGAATTAATGATGTTAACGCTCAGTGGGACTCCTTCTTTTTCCACTAAGCGTTGGCGTTTCCCGATTTCTGGGGACATTTCAGAGCAAAATGACCCCTTAGACCACAGTACAGGCATAGATTTAATCTCCTGCGACGAGATTTTTCTTCGTCAGAAAGTCGTAGTATAGGGCCAATCTCCATAGGTTCACTAGTTAGATTGGTCTCAGGCTCTGGAGTTTTGGTAGCTTGATAGTATTTAGGTTGGAAGTGTCTTGGGTTCTTATCACGATCCAACCTCCTTTCTTGGCCACGAGCATCGAGTTTAAGACACAATGTAATAAGTGATTCCAGGTCCTCGGGAAGATCTCTATAGGTTAAAGCATCTTTAAGAGTGTCATTAAGACCTCTACGAAATGCCGCCTTTAATGCGCTCTGGTTCCACTCTGTCTCATATGCCAAGGTACGAAACTCTATGGCATACTGACCCACTGATCTTTTGCCTTGTTGCAACTCCATTAGTTGAGTCTCTGCAGACTCCCTTCTTCCTGGAGCATCGAAGACGGATTTGAAGGCTGAAATAAATGCATCAGCATCTTCTAACAGGGGAGAGTTCTGTTCCAGCAAAGGGGATGCCCAGTTCAAGGCCTCTCCTTTCAGGAGATTAACTATGAACGCCACTTTTGCGGTGGATGAGGAGAAAGCGTCAGGTTGTGTGCGAAAATGTAGTAGACACTGGTTTAGGAACCCTCTACATTCACGTGGAGAACCGGAAAACTTTTCCGGTATGGGCATCTTAGGTGGTCTTGAAGAACTACGAGCCCCCATGACAGAGAACCCTTGATCAGACATGGTAGGAGCGGTCGAGACTGGATTCATATGAGTGGTGAGTGACCGTAATAGTTCGGTAACAGTATCCAGTTTATGTTCAAGGGATTGAAGATGTGAAGCGTGCGTGGTCAGGATCTTGTCATGGCATTCCTGTCTGGCCGAGACTCGGGCCAGGTCCGCGGGATCCATAAATATGGCCTGAGATAATGTCACGGACTGAGTAGGATCAGAAGACTGGATCCGCGATGCGAAGACCTGGTATCTTACTGCAACAGGTTTGGAGGCAGGACAGTGTCTATTCACCTGAATGGTATTATACCCTACGGTTGAGCCTCAGGTAAATGACCACCCAGGACTTGGAACACTGACTGCAACCGCACACTGAAGCAGGGATACGCAGGAATTACTGGATAAACGGATAGTCAGCAAGCCGGGTCAAACACAACAGGAGCAACGGTACAAGACGGTATGGAGGAGGCAAGGTCAAAAACAGGCAAAAGGATCAGGGCAGGCAGCAAACGGAGAAGTCAGAAGTCACAGCAGGAGTCAAAAACCGAAGAATCAAGAATAAACGCTAGATCAAGCCACAAGGAACTATCTCAGGCAAGGTCTGAGTAGCAACTGAAGGTTAAAATACAATTTGGGCGGTAAAACCCGCCCCTAATAGGTCCCCCAAAAAGTATAAGTATAGCCCTTTAAGGCTATGCTAATTTTCTGTGTGTAGCGGTACTGCGCATGCGCGCAGTTTCGGTTTGCTGCGCGTTCGTCGAGGGGAAGCGGTGAGCGCGTCTGCAGCCCTGGAGGGCTGAGACGCCGAACGGAGCCCTCGCTGTCCGTCCACCCTGCCTGCAGGGGCAGCGGCAGCGGAGGCACGGACCTCGCGGCGGCAGGTAAGTTTCTTTTTTATTACACCTGGATCCCCCTCTCTAGCAGCAGGGGATGTCTGCGCAACGAGCGCAGACTCCCCTGCTTCCGCCCGGCACGACCGCCGGGGCTTCTGTGAAGAAGCAGGGTACTTCCGCTTTCGTCACAGAAGTCCCGGCGAGCGTGCCGGGCGGCAGCAGGGGAGGTCTGCGCTCATCGCGCAGACATCCTCTGCTGCCCCACTAGCCACCAGGGAGAATCGGGCAGCTGGGGGATGTCTGCACGATACGTGCAGATATCCTCCATGCTGCCCGACACGGCAGACTAGTATGACGGACAGCTGTCCGTCATAATAGACTGCCGTGTCGGGCAGCATGGAGGATGTCTGCAAGTATCGTGCAGACATCCCCCGGCTGCCCCCACTAGCCATCAGGGATTGAGGTACAGGTAAGGGGGGGGGGGGGCAGAGAGACAGGGGGAGGGAGTGAGGGAGGGGGTCAGAGAGACAGGGGGAGGGAGGGGGCAGAGAGACAGGGGGAGGGAGTGAGGGAGGGGGGCAGAGCAGGAAGGTGGGGAGAGACAGAGGAAGGGGGGCAGAGAGAAACATGTGGGGGGGGGAGAGACAGGTGAGGGGGGAGTGGGGAGTGAGACAAAGCTGGGGGCAAAGGAAAGAGAGAGGCAGCATTGGCACATAAAAGGAAATAAACACAAGAAATGCATTTTTTTTATATAATATTTTATTAAAAAAGCAATTTACATGTGAATATATACAAGTTTAACTTTTTTCCTATAGGGTAGTCTTATATTCAGGCTTTTAGTTTTTTTCCTAAAGGAATATCCAAAGTTTGGGGGGTCGTCTTATAATCGAGCAAATACGGTATACATTGTGTTAGAAGCTAATGCAGCAGGAGGTGTGCGGTAGATTGGTGTGCGATG
Organism: Pelodytes ibericus; assembly: GCA_036172795.1. Taxonomy (NCBI): domain Eukaryota; kingdom Metazoa; phylum Chordata; class Amphibia; order Anura; family Pelodytidae; genus Pelodytes; species Pelodytes ibericus. Next base: position 7,448,705 of record CM069864.1, on the reverse strand, counting down.
TCTCCATCTTGTGGCCCCGTATGGAACGTGCGTTCTTCCTTTTAGTAGTTTGTATTTGGCGCAATGAAGTGATGTCATAATAAGGAGACAGCATCGTAGTGCTCATTAATAAGTAAGGCATGCACGTAGCGCCAAATAGTGGTCCCTGGCGGTGCCGGGGCTCACTGCGCAGGCGCATCCTATACGCTGTCATGATGTATAAAAAGGCATGACCGCCATTATACATACCAAGATGCCCCTTTATTCCTCTCCCAACACTGTAAAGTGTGGGAGTTTTTATAAATCGCCCCCATTATTCTTATAATTGATGCACAGCATGCTGATGATGGTTTTATGCTCTACATTAACACAACAAACAATGTGTAGGTGACAGAGTGCCTTTAATGTATAGTATATATCACTATACAGTGTGGCTGATCAATAATGCTACTTATTTTTACATATTTATTCACAATTTTGGGGGCTTCACATTCATTTTACTATACACTGCACTCACTCGCTATTTTTTTGTTGTTTAATCTGTGTTGTATGTATGCATTATGTGTTATCATCTTACAAAAAAAAAAAATACAGGTTTAAATTAACAAAATCACAGTTACTTATGTAAAATTCTCAGGACTGAATGTAACTATTTATCATCCACTGTAAATGTCTAACCATCAAAAAAGAAATGTCTAAAGAAAGTAAATCATTTATCTGTTATCTGAAGTTTGACTCACATTTGTTCATTGATCTTCATGTAGACAACTGACAATATATGTTTTTGATTTGCAGACCTGAGCGCTCCATTACATTGTCATGGGATATATATATTTGTGTTGCAGATACAGCACACAACACAGGGTTAATTAAATGTATCAAAAGATCTTGATTTGTTAAACTAACCTTTTGTCATCAGAAGGCAGTAAGATAAAACCTTCATAGGTTTACTTACCAGGGTGAGAGAAGGTTAGAGTTTGAACAGAAACATAATCTACTAAGCCTAGACCATATAGTCATCCATCATGAAAGGATACAAACTAAGTGGCATTTGGAAATCAATAGACGCCAGCTAATAATGGGGGTTTGTAGGATTCACTGGGAAAAATGGAAGATGTTAGAATTGCACCATAATTACAATATAAAGGGCTTTATTTCAGGGGTTTTTGGGTGTAGAAAAGTCCTCTAGGAAGGTGAGAGTGCGCCCCCCCTCCATACACCCGGCCCTCCTTGCACCCTAGCTGTATACACCCGTCCCTCCATGTACCCTAGCTGTATACACCCGGCCCTCCATGCACCCTAGCTGTATACACCCGGTCCTCCATGCACCCTAGCTGTATACACCCGGCCCTCCATGCACCCTAGCTGTATACACCCGGCCCTCCATGTCCCGTAGCTGTATACACCCGGCCCTCCATGCACCCTAGCTGTATACACCCGGCCCTCCATGCACCCTAGCTGTATACACCCGGCCCTCCATGCACCCTAGCTGTATACACCCGGCCCTCCATGCACCCTAGCTGTATACACCTGGCCCTCCATGCACCCTAGCTGTATACACCCGGCCCTCCATGTACCCTAGCTGTATACACCTGGCCCTCCATGCACCCTAGCTGTATACACCCGTCCCTCCATGCACCCTAGCTGTATACACCCGGCCCTCCATGTACCCTAGCAGTATACACCTGGCCCTCCATGCACCCTAGCTGTATACACCCGGCCCTCCATGCACCCTAGCTGTATACACCCAGCCCTCCATGTACCCTAGCTGTATACACCTGGCCCTCCATGCACCCTAGCTGTATACACCCGTCCCTCCATGCACCCTAGCTGTATACACCCGTCCCTACATGCAACCTAGCTGTATACACCCGGCCCTCCATGCACCCTAGCTGTATACACCCGTCCCTCCATGTACCCTAGCTGTATACACCTGGCCCTCCGTGTACCCTAGCTGTATACACCCGGCCCTCCATGTCCCGTAGCTGTATACACCCGGCCCTCCAGGTACATGCTACACATATATAGGGTGTATAAGGTTCATGCTGCGGGTATAGTGTTTGTGCAGTTCTAGTGCATGCAGGTTGTGTATAGGTGCATGCTGCAGGTATACGGTGTATAGGGTACATGCTGTAGGTATATAGGTCCATGCTGCAAGTATATAGGGTGCACGCAGAGTGTATATAGGGTATACGCAGGGTGTATATAGGGTGCGTGCAGGGTGTATATAGGGTGCGTGCAGGGTGTATATAGGGTGCATCCTGCAGGTATATAAGGTGTATATTATAGGGTGTATATAGGGTGCATGCAGGGTGTTTATAGGGTGTATCCTGCAGGTATATAAGGTGTATATTATAGGGTACATGCAGGGTGTATATAGGATGCATATAGGTTAGATGCTGCAGGTATATAAGGTGTATATTATACGGTGTATATAGGGTCCATGCAGGGTGTGTATAGGGTGTATCCTGCGGGTATATAAGGTTTATATTATAGGGTGTATATAGGGGACATGCAGGGTGTATCCTGCAGGTATATAAGGCGTATATTATAGGGTACAGGCAGGGTGTATATAGGGTGCAAATAGGTTAGCTGCTGCAGGTATATAAGGTGTATAGTATACGGTGTATATAAGTGGCATGCAGGGTGTATATAGGGTCCATGCAGGGTGTATATAGGATGTATCCTGCAGGTATATAAGGTGTATATAGGGGGCATGCAGGGTGTATATAGGGTAGCTGCTGCAGGTATATAAGGTGTATATTATAGGGTGTATATAGGGGCATGCAGGGTGTATATAGGGTAGCTGCTGCAGGTATATAAGTTGTATATAGGGTAGCTGCTGCAGGTATATAAGTTGTTTATAAGGTGAATATAGGGTAGCTGCTGCAGGTATATAAATGGTATATACGGTAGCTGCTGCAGGTATATAAGGTGTATAAAAGTTGTATATAGGGTAGCTGCTGCAGGTATATAGGGTGTATATAGGGTAGCTGCTGCAGGTAGATAGGGTGTATACAGGGAGTGCAGAATTATTAGGCAAATTAGTATTTTGACCACATCATCCTCTTTATGCATGTTGTCTTACTCCAAGCTGTATAGGCTCGAAAGCCTACTACCAATTAAGCATATTAGGTGATGTGCATCTCTGTAATGAGAAGGGGTGTGGTCTAATGACATCAACACCCTATATCAGGTGTGCATAATTATTAGGCAACTTCCTTTCCTTTGGCAAAATGGGTCAAAAGAAGGACTTGACAGGCTCAGAAAAGTCAAAAATAGTGAGATATCTTGCAGAGGGATGCAGCACTCTTAAAATTGCAAAGCTTCTGAAGCGTGATCATCGAACAATCAAGCGTTTCATTCAAAATAGTCAACAGGGTCGCAAGAAGCGTGTGGAAAAACCAAGGCGCAAAATAACTGCCCATGAACTGAGAAAAGTCAAGCGTGCAGCTGCCACGATGCCACCAGTTTGGCCATATTTCAGAGCTGCAACATCACTGGAGTGCCCAAAAGCACAAGGTGTGCAATACTCAGAGACATGGCCAAGGTAAGAAAGGCTGAAAGACGACCACCACTGAACAAGACACACAAGCTGAAACGTCAAGACTGGGCCAAGAAATATCTCAAGACTAATTTTTCTAAGGTTTTATGGACTGATGAAATGAGAGTGAGTCTTGATGGGCCAGATGGATGGGCCCGTGGCTGGATTGGTAAAGGGCAGAGAGCTCCAGTCCGACTCAGACGCCAGCAAGGTGGAGGTGGAGTACTGGTTTGGGCTGGTATCATCAAAGATGAGCTTGTGGGGCCTTTTCGGGTTGAGGATGGAGTCAAGCTCAACTCCCAGTCCTACTGCCAGTTCCTGGAAGACACCTTCTTCAAGCAGTGGTACAGGAAGAAGTCTGCATCCTTCAAGAAAAACATGATTTTCATGCAGGACAATGCTCCATCACACGCGTCCAAGTACTCCACAGCGTGGCTGGCAAGAAAGGGTATAAAAGAAGAAAATCTAATGACATGGCCTCCTTGTTCACCTGATCTGAACCCCATTGAGAACCTGTGGTCCATCATCAAATGTGAGATTTACAAGGAGGGAAAACAGTACACCTCTCTGAACAGTGTCTGGGAGGCTGTGGTTGCTGCTGCACGCAATGTTGATGGTGAACAGATCAAAACACTGACAGAATCCATGGATGGCAGGCTTTTGAGTGTCCTTGCAAAGAAAGGTGGCTATATTGGTCACTGATTTGTTTTTGTTTTGTTTTTGAATGTCAGAAATGTATATTTGTGAATGTTGAGATGTTATATTGGTTTCACTGGTAAAAATAAATAATTGAAATGGGTATATATTTGTTTTTGGTTAAGTTGCCTAATAATTATGCACAGTAATAGTCACCTGCACACACAGATATCCCCCTAAAATAGCTAAAACTAAAAACTACTTCCAAAAATATTCAGCTTTGATATTAATGAGTTTTTTGGGTCCATTGAGAACATGGTTGTTGTTCAATAATAAAATGAATCATCAAAAATACAACTTGCCTAATAATTCTGCACTCTCTGTATAGGGTAGCTGCTGCAGGTATATAGGGTGGTATACAGGGTGTATATAGGGTAGCAGCTGCAGGTAGATAGGGTGTATATAGGGTAGCTGCTGCAGGTATATAGGGTAGCTGCTGCAGGTATAAAGGGTGAATATAGGGTGTATATAGGGTAGATGCTGCAGGTATATAGGGTAGCTGCTGCAGGTATATTGGGTGTACACAGGGTAGCCGCTGCAGGTATATAGGGTGTATATAGGGTAGCTGCTGCAGGTATATTGGGTGTATATAGGGTAGCTGTTGCAGGTATATAGGGTGTATATAGGGTAGCTGCTGCAGGTATATAGGGTGTATATAGGGTAGCTGCTGCAGGTATATAGGATGTATATAGGGTGTACATAGGGTAGCTGCTGCAGGTATATAGGGTGTATATAGGGTAGTTGCTGCAGGTATATAGGGTGTATATAGGGTAGTTACTGCAGGTATATAGGGTAGTTGCTGCAGGTATATAGGGTGTATATAGGGTAGCTGCTGCAGGCATATAGGGTGTATATAGGGTAGTTGCTGCAGATATATAGGGTGTTTATAGGGTAGTTGCTGCAGGTATATAGGGTGTATATAGGGTAGTTGCTGCAGATATATAGGGTAGTTGCTGCAGGTATATAGGGTGTATATAGGGTAGCTGTAGCAGGTATATAGGGTGTATATAGGGTAGCTGCTGCAGGTATATAGGGTGTATACAGGGTGGTATACAGGGTGTATATAGGGTAGCTGCTGCAGGTATAGAGGGTGTATATAGGGTAGCTGCTGCAGTTATAGAGGGTGTATATAGGGTAGCTGCTGCAGTTATAGAGGGTGTATATAGGGTAGCTGCTGCAGGTATATAGGGTAGTATATAGGGTAGCTGCTGCAGTTATAGAGGGTGTATATAGGGTAGCTGCTGCAGGTATATAGGGTGTATATAGGGTGTATATAGAGTACCTGCTGCAGGTATATAGGGTAGTATATAGGGTAGCTGCTGCAGGTATATAGGGTGTATATAGGGTGTATATAGAGTACCTGCTGCAGGTATATAGGGTAGTATATAGGGTGTATATAGCGTAGCTGCTGCAGGTAGATAGGGTGTATATAGGGTAGCTGCTGCAGGTATATAGGGTGTATATAGGGTGTATATAGGGTGTATATAGAGTACCTGCTGCAGGTATATAGGGTAGTATATAGGGTGTATATAGGGTAGCTGCTGCAGGTATATAGGGTGTATATAGGGTAGCTGCTGCAGGTATATAGGGTGTATATAGGGCGTATATAGGGTAGTATATAGGGTAGCTGCTGCAGGTATAGCGCGTGCTGATGACTGGCTGCCAGAGCCTTCCGATGCTCTGCGTTCCATTTGGTCGATCAGATCGGTGCTCGGCCTGTTTTCCTCCAGTCATTGAGCTGCTCGGAGTTCGATTGGCAGCCTGTGTCCCCGTGTCAGCCAATCTGGCGCCATTTTAGAAGCGGGAGCTGGAGGGGGCGGGGCCTGCAGAGCGCGGGTAAATCAGGCGGTGGCGGCGGCTGCGGTTGGAGAAGCAGCGCTGAGGGAGAGGAGCCGGGCCTTCATGAATGGACACGGTGAGACCCCCCCCCCGGGCAATGGAACATTCCTAAACCTCAGGATGTGAGGGGCACAGGGCTCTAGCAAGTCAGGGGAAAAGGGGGGGCACCCTGCTTACACACAGGGGAAAAGGGGGCTCCCTGCCTTCTCAAAGGGGGGGCACCCTGCCTGCTCACGGGGGGGGCACCCTGCCTGTTCACGGGGGGGGCACCCTGCCTGCTCACGGGGGGGGCACCCTGCCTGCTCACGGGGGGGGCACCCTGCCTGCTCACGGGGGGGGCACCCTGCCTGTTCACGGGGGGGGCACCCTGCCTGTTCACGGGGGGGGCACCCTGCCTGTTCACGGGGGGGGCACCCTGCCTGCTCACGGGGGGGGGCACCCTGCCTGCACACAGGGGGAAAGTGGGGGGGCTCCCTGCCTGCTCACGGGGGGGGCACCCTGCCTGCACACAGGGGGAAAGTGGGGGGGCTCCCTGCTCTCCCTGGCTGGGAGGGGGGGGAGGCCTGCGCTCTCCCGGGGGTGGGGGGTATTAAATTCTGGGTCACAAGGTCCAGTAAGTGTCCATGGTCATGTCCCCTCTGAAAACTGAGGGTGTCTCACTGTACGAGCAGCAGAGTGACATTTGAGCTCCTTTGTATTGGAAGCATGCAGCTGTCATTCTTCCTGCATAAATAAATAAATAAATAAAATGTGTTAAAAACAACAACAACTTTGTGTAAAAATGAAATAAAACCTGTCACTTTTGTTTCCATGTTTAAGGTATTGCTCTCTGCAGGGGGAGGTTAGTTGCCATTTTCTCCCTCACACTATATATCCTGCTGGTTGCTGTGGGGTACTGGCACATACACATTGGCAGTGCTGACTGTATACAGCAGGATAATAGTGCCATCCATAGTGTCTCTAGATAACTGCTGCGTAATGTCTCAGTCCTCCCTACCACCTCCTGCCCCATAGCCCTCCTTTTTGTAATACCTAATACACAGCGCTGGCTGAAACCACATCCCCTGCATTGCAAGCTCACGAAACCGCTGAGTTCAACTAAGGGAGGCTGATTCCACATTAATGGCTAAAAACAGCACTCAAAAGGGAAAACCGCTGCACAGTGAGCCAGCCCCTGGGAAACTCCTTTCAAAACAGAAAAACCGCAATATTTTTTAAAGTAACAGAAGTGAATTTGGTACCATGTACAGAAAATAAGCTGGGGGGGAAACTTCTCCTTTTAAATTACCGTATTTATCGGCGTATAACACGCGCCGGTGTATAACACGCACCTCATTTTAAGAAGGAAATTTCAGGAAAAAAAAATTAAATTTCAAATAAAGAACTTTGAAGCCCAATATGCCAGAATATTGCCCCCAATATGCCATTTTAATATGCCAGGATATTGCCCCCAATATGCCATTTTAATATGCCAGGATATTGCCCCTTAGCATGCTCGTTATGCCCCCAATATGCCAGGATATTGCCCCTTAGCATGCTCGTTATGCCACCCTCCTCCCCCCCTTCCCCAGACCCCAGTACTTACCTCGTTCCTGCTCCGTCTCCCCGTGCTCTGAAGCTGCGTGGCTGTGTCTCCAGCCGCGCGGAACAATAAAGTTTGTTTAAAAAAAACACACTTTGTTGACCGTGCGGCTGGAGGGGAGCTCACAACGCTTCACCTCACAGCCACGCAGCTTCAGAGCACCGGGGGACAGAGCAGGAACGAGGTAAGTTTTAGATTTTTTTTTTTTTACATTATATCGGCGTATAACACGCAGACATCATTTTCCCCCTATTTTCAGGGAGAAAAAGTGCGTGTTATACGCCGATAAATACGGTACTTAAAGTATTATCCTGCAGAAACATGTTGGGCACGATTATCATAACCGTGAGGTAAAAATATAATATATGGGTCTTGACTGATATTGATAAAAGCCAGATTGTGTGACCTGGGTGTCTTACGCCATCTTTTTATGTTTCTGTAGCGTGCTGGAAAAATGGCTGCTGTTCGTTCAGAGGCATCACCCCTTTTACCGTTACTGGAAACCTTGGAAGATTCCTCGACCTCACACGCGGAGCAGACAGATGCATACTTATCCATTGCTAGGTGAGTGTGCACGCTCCACAAAGTGACCTTTTCATAGCCATTCAACCATGGTTTTGCAAGCCGGCGTGTACAAAAAAATAGGACAAACTATGCCAGCTTTAAATAATTGCGCATACCACCTGTGCTCTGCGGACCGAAACCTTCACATCGCCTCCAAACAAGTAGAAACCGGGTCAGGAGCTCACTTGGTAAAAAAAATTCCAGCTGTAAAAATATTGCTCATTGGCACAAGAGCTGGGGTGGCAGATATGCCAACTGCCTGACACGTTTTGCGCTGAGGCGCTTAGTTATAGGCAAAAATAACAATACTAACCTACATACAAATAATAATAAAAAAAGAGAACTTAATTGGAAACATCACCCTTTAACCCCTTAGTGACAAGACATTTTCACCTTGACTTTCCCTTGGTGACAATGGCTGTTTTGACATTTCTGGGGTGTTTGTGTTTAGCTGCAATATTATTCTTTCTCACATACAGTACCCACACAAATTTATATGTTGTTTTTATCGTCATAAGAAGGGCTTTCATTAGATACCATTATGTTCATCATATCTTATAATTTACTACAAAAAAATCATAAAATATGATGAAAATTTAAAAAAACCCCCACTTTTTCTAACTTTGACCTAAAATATATATATATATATATACACAAATAAAATCATTAATAAAGACCCCGTCTAAATGTTGTCCCGAGTTCAGAAATATGCATGTTTCCATATTTTTCGGTATTTTTTTTGCAAGTTATGTTTTTTTTTTCCTATATTGACCTTTTGGCCCGAACCAAAAAGTTGATCTCGAAAACCGCGCCAGGCACGTCCTTTGTCGTTAAGGGAGTTTCTCCCAGGACGTGCCTGATACGTCCTTTGTCGGCAAAGGGTTAATTGTCTAAACCAATGCCTAAATCTTGTTTTATAGTAGTATGCATGTCCACGGGTGTGTATATTAAACTAGATTTAATGAAAATCAAGTGTTAAACATTGATTTAGAACCAATAACAAAATACTGCTGTATATTGTAACCTTCGTTGGTTACTTGCATTGCTCACAGGATCGGAGCCCAGATGAATTAATAAGAAATAATACATTTGTAAGTAAACGCTGTCACTGTACATGTGACATGGAGACTTGTGTAAAAGCAGTTTTCGGTCTGTGTGTGAACGATCTTTGAGGTATTTTGGCTGTACATTATGTGTCTCTCTAATTTGCACTTTACGTGACTTTTCAGTGCAATTTGGGAACCGTGACCTGCTATTTGTGACTTGAGTGACCTGGCACAAAAACTTTCCATTAGTAGACCAAACGGAAATATGCAAAAAGTAAACTTTTCATAAAGGGAAAACATATTTTAGAAAAGTTACAATTACTGGATTTAATTGCCTGCCAAGTCCTGCTTTCCTTTGCCCATGGTCATGCCTTAAAGGGTCAGCAAATGACAATGCCAGTCTGAATAAATGAGCCGGTTTAGCTTTCACAATCTTGTCTTCAGGAGGATTATGCCATGGAGAATAGTCCTCCACGTCAGTCTTTCTAGCAAAGGTGTCCTAAGGATGTCTTGGGAACTACTGAGAGGGCTCAAGTAGATATGCATGGGAATGCCTGTGTGAGATCATATTAAATGGCAGATGCTGGGCAGGCTTCACTTTGGTTTTGCTGTACTGTGCTGATACTTGGGGAGATAATGCAGCCTGGATGTGAGCACGCTATGTTATCATTCCCTCAATTATCCAAGAACTGTGCATAATAAAAAAAAAAAAAGTGTTTAATGCATGAGTGTATTTTGTATTATTTAAGAATCCAGGTAATGACTGGTTCCTATGAAACCCATGAGTTTATATTGTTCCTGCTAGATCAAGCAGAAATAGTAAATGTATTCCTCTTTCTAGTCGTCTCACTGGAGAGGACAGCAAGGATTTCATTCCACTGGTGGAGGGTCAGTTCCTGCGTCTCTGCAAACTGTTCAAGGTATGTGGCACCCCACACTAGTTTAATATTCCCCTTGTAATGTGGGCTTATGTTTGGTTGATCTGACAACCAAATAGACTCTGCCCAACCCCCACAGCTTGGGTGTCAACTCTAATGGGTCTGTTCACTAGAATTTGAGTTTGAAATAAAGTCAAATTGAAATTAAAAAAAAAACAAAAAAATCCTAGGTTCGAATCCTTCCATTGAAAGTGTATCCTGGAAGGAGTATGGGATCTGTTGTGCTGTGTGTGTGTTAATCCTGGAAGGATTGTGGGCAGTATGGGATCTGTCTGGCTGTGCGTGTTATCCCATACTCTCCACAATCCTTCCAGGATTATCAGGCTGTGTGTGTTAATATCCTGGAATGATAGTGAACAGTATGAGATCTGTCGGGCTGTGTGTGTGTTAATCCTGGAAGGATTGTGAACAATATGGGATCTGTCAGGCTGCTCATGTTAATCCTGCTCTTTATTTGTCAGGTTCACATTTCCAGCCAGAACTCGGACCTCAGCAATGCTGCGCTCCAGCTGTTGGGCTTCTGTGTTTTTAACAACAAAATTGCTTCTAGTTTATCAGGTAATTAAATGATTGTAACAAACACTGCATGTCTGTTCTAAATGATTTAAGCTGCCTGTGAGAGCAGCAAAGCCCACATCTGACAAGGGATTCCCCCATTCACACGGTTATATGGACAAGTTTCTGAGGTGTTTTTTTTTTTAAGGGCTCGCTAACCTGGATACTGTTCCATTGTGGTTCGTGTGATGCAGTGTTTAAAGCCTGGATAGCTTACATGTAACTCTCTAAATCCCATAATATTTTTTTTTTTTTTTGTTCAATGTTTTTTATTGTAAATATGACAAAGACCAACAGTACATGCACCTTTTCCAGCTTTCAATAATTGGACATTTAATACCTGACCTCCCTGTATCAATCCTTCTAAGGAAGTAGGTCTTAAAAGAAAATTACAACAAAAAGGCTGAAACTGTATATGGGGAGAAATACCCCAAACTGATCATTTAGCCCTGTTACATCCACTTGATCACAGAAGAGGGGTTCAGCCAACCATCCAAATATTGATAAAACTTAAATAATTACCAGTGAGCCTGATAATAACCGTTCTCCATTACACATTGTTGTTGAATCTGATTATGTACATGGGACCTGTTTTTTGTCAAACTTTTAAATAGGTTTATCGCTGTTAATAACCATACTGAAAATGCTTAATGAAAGGATAGAGGGAAAAGCGGTTTTTTTTTTTTTTCCCTTCTTTTCAGGACCCACTTTTTTTTCCTTCATGCCTTCATTAACCCCTTAACTCTGACCTGACTCATATGTACGCCATGCTCCCTTAAGGCCACCGGAGGCGATCAAGAATTGCCTCCAGCGATCAGACCGTGTTGCATGAGGAGGCATCAGGATTACAATTATATTTGGGGTTAGTTTTAAAGTTAGGGTTATGGCTAGAGTTAGGGTCAGGATTAGGGTTCATTTGATCATAGAGGTTGGGGTCAAAAGATCATGGGGGAGGATGCTACTTTAGGTTATTGCCCTATAATGTGCAAAAAAATAAATAGAAAGCATGTAATCCTGGTATATTTCCAAACTCAGGACAAATTAGAAATTATTTAGACGGGGTACAGATGTAATTGTGTAAAAGATTTTTCAGATCAAAGTTAGAATTCTAAATATATATTTCTAACTTTGATCTGAAAAATCTTTTACACAATTACATCTGTACCCCGTCTAAATAATTTCTAATTTGTTCTGAGCTTGGAAATATCTATCTATATCAAGGTTAAGTTTTCTGTAGTGTTATTGTTAACAGTGCTAAACCTATTTAAAGAAACCATTTTTATTTTTCTTGTCTACGGTCTTATTTTATTATTTGCTTGCACCGCATGTAGAGACTAAAAGATGAACTATGTTTACTGTATAAGCAATGTTTAGGCTGCGCGATGCTTTTATTTTGATTAAATGTAATTTATTTTTTCTTTAGCGTCCGAGATTGAAGAATTGCTTTTAGCACTGAACAGTCTTGCTGTTCAAAGCACAGATAAGAATACATGCACACGTGCACTTTGGGTGATTTCAAAACAAAATTTCCCCTCTGAGGAAGTTGGTAAAGCGGTAAGTTTGGGGCTTCAGGTGTTGTTGTTTTTTTTTTTTTTTTTTTTTATCAGTGTGATTTGATGCAGGCATTCTGCAAGAATCACATTTTTAATATTCTGCTCAAGCTCTCCCCTGCATCCTATTCTACAGGTACTGCAACACTGACTGTGTGTAGGCACTGAGCATGTATCACTTTTGTTTCACTTAGTCCCTCTGCTGCTATTCTGGTGGAATAGAATGCATTGTGTGGGATCTAAGTGACCTTGCTCTTGTACATGTAGGATCTCTTAACAGTAATAAGAAACAGGATATTCCATTCATTTGAATGGCATTCTTATTGGTTCCTGCAGCAAAAAAAATGACTTTCACTCAGCTTTTGTAGGCAGTCCTGGTTCCTTGCAAACTGCTGTAATCTCACATATTTTTTTTTTAAATATATTTTAAGCAATGCAAAATGAAGAATATGCATTGTAAATTACAATGAACATACTTTCATATGCTTTAACATTTTGAAGATGCATTTTGTGCACAAGACAGTCTCTTTAAGGCCAAATTAGTGATTAGTAGTGAATCAAAAGTAGTGATACAGTGTGCGTTCTTTTTATTTATTTCTTTTGCAAATCCTGGCCATTTCTTATATTTGTAGTTGCAGATTTTTTTTTTCTTTAGTATAGAAATTCAGCCTGTGAAGCTCTATGCAGTCTGTGTGTGCGCCTGTTCTGTTTGTCTGTAGTTAAGGACAACATGTATCACAAGTGGGGAAATTGATGTTGAGCGATTTGATTTTCCAGTTCCTGCCCATCATTCATGTGTCTAATTACAGCATGCCTGTTAAACTGTTTTTGTTCATTTTTCCTCTAGGTGCCCTCTATACTTTCTACATTAGAAAGTGTCCTCACTAAAGACATTCAGTCACTTGTCATTGAATATGAAGCACTAAGTGTTGTTGTTCGGTAAGTAGCAGGATATAAATCAACCTTTTGTGTTGTGTAATTGAGCCTGCCGTATTTAATCGGTAATGTATACGAACTAAAGTTTACATGGCTAAATTATCTTTCTTGTTTCCTTTGCATACTACCAAAGGTCACAAAGTGTTTATCTTTTTTTCATGAGCTGTTCAAACAAAATCTTTATCCCTTGTGTTTGGTGTACTGTGCATGGTTATGGTACCTTCCACCGGAGGGCTCTTTTAAGTCTCTTAAGACTGGCCCACATGTCTTAAAGGGCAACTAAACTTCTTCTTTTTGTTTGTTTAGTTTGTGCTTTATAGAGAAGTATGAGGATAAACGGTCTTGTACTTTTTGACAGTACATGCCAGTTTGTCCCATGACTGGCAGCTGCCATATTTCCCTGTAAAGAAAATGGCCGGACTCCAGCACAATGAATGGGACCTATTATTCTGACCAGAGAGCCAACGTTTTTAAACTCAGTAGAGTTTTTTTTTTTTTTTTTCTTTCTTCAAGACTTGAAAATAAACCCTGAGTTCAAATGTTGGCTCTCTGGCCAGAATAATGAATTCCATTCACGTGTGCTGGGCGCCTGCCATTTTCTGTAGTATTTGGAAGGCGTGGGTGTAACCTTCCCAGAGACCCCATCTCCTGTGTACGGTTCAGCACATTATATTTCCCTGGGAAGTGGGAAACCCTGTCCTGTCTGAGAAGGTCTCTATATGCTGGTGCAGAGAGGTACCTTTTGGTTTTTGGATGGGATCAGCAGCTGTGACCTTCACTAGCTGCTAGAGTTAGCGCATTCAAAACCAAAGTTCTGCTGCTACTTACACAGTAGGGAGGGTTATGGAAAATCCATACCCCCCAGGGCTGTATTCAGTAAAATATATAAAACGGAATAAAGTGACAGGTTTGTATAAAAACACAAAGTACAACAACAATAAACACATTACTTGTGATAATTTATACACTCAAAAATGTGAATAAATGGACGTCTGATTTTACTAGATTTCTTCAGTATGACACTTTAATAAGTCTGGAAAAGATAAAAACACGCACATGTGCAGGACCACTATTGTTTAAAAAGACATGGCCCCCGCTTATACGACTCGCAGAATGAAAAACCTGGGCGGTAGTATCGGGCCGCTTAAATTGAGCGGCCATTTTGGGAAATTTGATTTTGAAGTGGATCGAGTAACTCACGGCCTGGACCAACGGGGCACAGTGTTCAGGAAAGCAGACTGAGGAGGAGATGTTGAAGGTGCCAGCGTCTTAACGCGTTTTGCCAGAACGCAGGTCTCTTCTTCGTCAGGAGAATTATTGTATTTTTTTGAGGTTCCCATGATTCTGCACCATTCTGTTTTTTTTGTTCTGTTTCAGTAAAATATAGACTGTTCTACAATTGTTAATTTAAAACCTCTCTGGAGTATGCAGTCTGTTGTATAGGCATCTCTAAATAAACTGGTGATGTGGCAGACGTGATTGGCTTATAACTGGTATTGTGTCATTATTATTGATCGTGTTTGCGGATTTGCCTGTGACTTTATCTTCCTGTGTATTCAGGCTTTTGGAGCAGGCCCCTACACAGATGGCTGACGAGGCTGTCCGATGGGTCAAACTCATTATCCCATTAGTAGTTCATTCTGCACCCAAAGTTCGGTTAAGAAGTGCCACTGCATTAGAGATGGGCATGCCATTACTACTCAATAAACAGCAGGAAGTGGCAGCCGTTACTGAGCAGCTCATGTCTTCTGTAAGTATACCACATTTATAATTTACCAGTATTGGGCATCCTCATGCATCCTTAACAGAGCCCTCTAAAGGCCTAGAGGTCAACAGGAGATATATTTATTTTAAATATTTTTTCCATACACCTCGTTTATTCGCTGTTCTGTCTTTGGTAGACGAGCTGTTCTGTTGCCTGATTTTCCAGCCCAGCAGATATACTTAATATTTTACTTTTCATTTTGCAGAAAATTATTGCAGAACTCCAGAAACTCTTCTCCAGTAAAAATGAGACTTATGTGTTGAAGCTGTGGCCTTTATTTGTCAGACTACTCGGAAAGGTCAGAAAATCTCCAATGTATTTCTAGTCTCTACTTCATGTTATACCATGCTCCAGTGTGTGATACATCTCTCATATCTGTCTCTTATCCCTGTTATACCATGTTCCAGTGTGTAATCTCTTATCCCTGTTCTACCATGCTCCAGTGTGTAATCTCTTATCCCTGTTCTACCATGTTCCAGTGTGTAATCTCTTATCCCTGTTCTACCATGCTCCAGTGTGTAATCTCTTATCCCTGTTCTACCATGCTCCAGTGTGTAATCTCTTATCCCTGTTCTACCATGCTCCAGTGTGTAATCTCTTATCCCTGTTCTACCATGCTCCAGTGTGTAATCTCTTATCCCTGTTATACCATGCTCCAGTGTGTAATCTCTTATCCCTGTTATACCATGCTCCAGTGTGTAATCTCTTATCCCTGTTATACCATGCTCCAGTGTGTAATCTCTTATCCCTGTTATACCATGCTCCAGTGTGTAATCTCTTATCCCTGTTCTACCATGCTCCAGTGTGTAATCTCTTATCCCTGTTCTACCATGCTCCAGTGTGTAATCTCTTATCCCTGTTCTACCATGCTCCAGTGTGTAATCTCTTATCCCTGTTATACCATGCTCCAGTGTGTAATCTCTTATCCCTGTTCTACCATGTTCCATTATGTAATAATTCTCTCATTTGCTCACAGACCCTGCATCGCAGTGGAACCTTTATTAATTCTCTGCTGCAGCTGGAAGAGTTGGGGTTTAGAAGCGGCTCTCCTGCAGTGAAGAAAATAGCCTTCATTGCGTGGAAGAGCCTTATTGATAACTTTGCCTTAAACCCAGGTAAATATCTGGATAACTAGTGTCAGGGGGGGGATAGGTTTGCTGCCACTTTAAAGAGTTGCGAAAAGTTCCCCTCATTTGACCTTCAAGTGAAAATGATTTGGCCCTGGTACAAAGATAAACTGGCAGGTATTTTGAGGGTCATTAAAGTGTATCCTCTGCCCGGAAGCCATGAATCCTCTGTAGAACGCATCAGGCTATGGCGGTCTCCTACGGACTCTCTCTGCTCTATGCAGTTAGAAACCTTTTCTCAATCTACTTCCTCTCTGATGGTGGTATTTACAATGTTTCTCTCTGCAGACCGCGGCCAGACGTCCTGATCGACTTTTACTGATAATTTGAGCTCTGCCCTAGCTGACAGGCTGAGAATAAACCTGCGTGTATGTGTAAAGATAAACGCCTGGTTTACTCCACAAGCGTGGCACCAGGTTTTTATTAACGAGGCAAAAATGAAAAACTTTAGTGCCCCTTTAAGTTTACTCTTGCAGTGTTTCCTGAAGTTTAATTTCCTTTTCTCTAACCTGGGGACACGTTCCATCCTTCTTACAGAGATACTCTGCAGCACCAAGAGACTGAAGTTGCTCATGCAGCCGTTAAGCTCGATCCATGTTCGAACGGAAGCCCTCGCACTAACCAAGATAGAAGTCTGGTGGTATCTGCTGATGAGACTGGGGTCTCAGCTCCACGTGCACTTTGAACAGGTAGGGGCTGCTAAATAGTCATATATTTCTTCTAGCTAGTTGTATCCCAAGACCTGTCATTATGGGAGTTCTGTATCCATAATGTTGTACCCCGTACGTTCTCTCCCCAACATTCCTTATATCTCTTGGTCTCCAGGACATGGTTGAAAAGGAGCGAAATCTCGATGTATTCTTCCTGGTAATACACTTTCATCACGTAAACCTGCGTGTATCTAGAAGGACACACAGTGTTGTTACTTGGGATACTTAACTTTAAAAAAAAAAAAAAAAAATGGGTTGCCCTTTAATGCTTGAGTAGCTGCACAACTTCAAAAAAGCCCCCTTGCTGACTACTTTACTAAAGCATCCCTTTTTTTGGCGCTTTATTTCATACAAGAGAAAACATTTCACGTGTGGAGAGTTTAGACTCATATTTTTTTTTTTTCTAAACAAAAAAGTTTCTTTAAAGCTGCTCACCTGTGAACCGTTTAATCTTCAACACTGCTTGCCGAGTAGCTTTCACCATGATGTTTGTTTTTCTGCATCACTTTGTCCCCTTTTATTACAAATTCCTTAAAGGATTAAATCCTATTGAAAGGAAATGTTTACCACATAGGATGGTTTTTGGGGCATACTTTTTTTTTTCTTTAGTTTTCAAATTTGTGTAATCTGATATTGAATGTGATCTCCATCCTGTAGGCTGGGGCATCTTACAATGTGTATATGTTTATTGCTGTATTGTACCTTTTTTCAATCATCATATTTTTCACTTGGTACTGCTTTTTAACCTGTACTATGTGATATTGTGTGGGGGATTCCTGGATGGGAAGCACCCACCTCGTATTCTGCAGCTGCATCAATAGATCGGCAGTAGCTCTATGTAGCATTGTCGCGCATGATTAATATAACAGTTCACTTTCCTTTTTTCCAAATACAGGTGTGTTTACCATTGCTACAAAGTGCCTTAAGTTCAGAGTCCTCTCCACCGCAAGCTACTCCTTTAAAGGGACATAATCAGAGTCTTACTGCCTCTACCCCTTTACAGAAAGGTAAATATTTTTGGTAAAACCAAATATTTTTTATTTTTTTTTACGATTGGTGATATTGGCCATGCAATGAATAGTTGATTCAAAGTATTAAGGAAATTATGACCTGGGATAGTTATTTAACTAGTTGTAAACATCGTTGCCATTTTGTCTAATAGCAAGTGGCAGGTACGATGTGGTCTCAATCTCTATGTCCCTCGTGTCCACCAAACTTCCACAATAAGGAAGTCTTCTTTTTTTTTTTTTTTTGTCGCTTGTAATTTCACCTGGCTTGGTTTGCCTATTCTGCAGCTTTCTTGCCAATAAGTTACTCTAACCGGTTGTTTTTGCTTTTTTTTGTTTTGCTTTTTTTTAGCATCGTTTACATTTGGCAGTCCAACAACCCCCAAAATCAGCTTGAATACAAGCCTTTTGACGTCCGTGGCTTTCCCATCTGTTCACCTTCTGGGAATTGAAATGATTCTTCACTTTCTGCTGGGCCCGGAGGTTGTACAGTTTGCCAACAAACACAGGATTGTGCTGAATTTAGGTACAATCCGATTTAAAAAAGCTTTTTGTCCAGTGAAAAGTGCAGCAGTTTGTCATTTAATCATTTACAACTTCTTTCATCTCTGCAGAACCTCTTCAGCATCCTCTGATCAACAGTTCTGCCTTCTTTTGCAAACATGCTGCAATTCTGCTGAGTTCAGTGCAAGATGGCTTTATTGTCATAGGAAAAGATGCCTCTGGTAAGACCTCTCTAAGACCTGTTATTGTATGAGTTGTTGTCCTCTAGATATCCTTGGTTATACACTCATAGGTGGCTTTATAGTGTTTTCAGTTGTTTCAGATCTGCACTGTTTGCCTATGAATGACTTGGTCCTGATAGTCATATATAAGGGATTTCTGGGCCAAAGTTCTAAAAGTGATGTAATTTGGCAGTATCATTCCATTGGTCTCCATGGTGAGTTGAGTTTCATATTTTATATATATAATTCTTTTATTTATTTTTTTTTGCTTTCAGGGGCAGTGATAAATGCTGTTTGGAAGGACATTATTGAATTTGTAAAGGCTGCCATGGACACAGGTAAAAAAAAAAAACAATATTCCCTTTCTTAAAATAAATTATACAGGGAAATATAACCTGCAAAACTAGGCACAGAACCTATAATCTGCCACCGTATAAGACGAAACACATTTTATACCTGTAGAGTGAAATTGTGACCATTTTCCTGCATAACTTGCTGATGGTTATGTTCCCAGGGCATATTTTATTATGTTTAATACATTAGATAGGATAAAAATAATAGTGTCATGTAAAAAACAAAAAAACATATTTATGATGTGTGAGTATAGTGAATGTGAATAAAATTAACAGTTAAAAAAATAACGCTGCGTAAGTGTTTAAAACGGCCATGGTATTTAACACGCAACAGTCCAGTTATGAAGGGGTTAAATATTTTGTTTTTGCTGTATTGCTGGCTTTAATAGGGGACTTGTCCAAGTGTTGGCATAATGGGAGGGGATCAGGTTTAAATATCAATGTTTACTTTTTTTTTTTTTTTTTTTTAGCTGGCAAGAAGGAGCGTCAAGGATCAGACGTGCTGACCTATTTGTTGCAGTCCTTGAAAAACATTGTAACCTCTGATGTGCTTCAGGCCGAAAAGTCGCTGGTAAGTAATGAGCATGGAATTTACTGTGTTAATACAGCAGACTGTGCGCATTCAGAACCTGTGCAAATGGTTTTTCCGTCATTTCCTTTTTCAGAGCCTTCTGGAGTGCACCACAAAGGGACTTCCTCAAAAAGTACTTGGATCTGCAGCATATCAGGTGGCAAATATGGATCTTCTTAATGTAAGAAATGAAAGCCTTAGGTAGCCACCACAAAAGTGCTGTCATTTTTGGCTCTGTGCTAAATTCGCACTTTAAACTAACCCGTGGTGCAGATTTAACAATGAGATATAGTTACATTATTTGTAAAAGCGTTTATGATTTTTCTGGTGGTTTTTTTTGCACATGGATATTTGCGATCTGTTTTTGTTCTAACGGCCGCTTTACCTTCTAGGGAACACCTGCTCTGTTTCTCCTTCAGCTCCATTTTCATGCTAAACTTTTGCAACATGGGGTCACCACAGAAAGGTATGTTTCCGGGTTGTATGCCTTTTGGACACCAATATTTTGCTTCTTCAGTGATCTTGTTGATGCCGAAATCAGAAAGTTTAAAATGTTTTTTCCAAGTACTTTATTCTTGAAAGTGAGGATTTAAACTTTAAAGCCATTCTGCTGAACAGGTTTTATTTTGTATTGTTGATTTCAGATATGTCTTGTGTGTGTGTGTGTGTTATGTGACTGTATTTAATTAAATATGTAACTAAACAAGTGTGACTGGGCGCCACCATTTTGTGAAATATAGTGTTTTTGGGTGCCACCCTCCAGTGACTTTACAGCACTAGTATCTCACTTTGGGGCTGGGGACACAGAATGCAGTCTATAAGTAAGAATTCTGATCATAGACTTGCATGGAATGGGAGGGTAATGTAACTATTGCATCACAAGGGGGCGGAGTTATGATCCTGTTTGATCAGGTTAATCTCTGTTTTGGAAGGCTGGTAAAAAAAAAAAAAAGTTGTACACAGCCACCTAGTCCTGCCCACTGTGATACACAGGAGACGGTAATAGAGCACGGGTGTATCTTATGACATCATGCAGGCTTTGGCCACAGTTGTAAAGTGAGACTGGCTGGAAGATTTTGGACGATGTTGCATCATGTGAAATATTCACAAAATGGAGTCAGGAGATACACCTAATTTTATTTTTCCTTTTTATATGCAATATAAAAAAAGTCATATAAAAAAAAAAAAGCATTAGTTTATTAAGGTTGTTTGTTTTAAATGGTTAGTGTTTGTTTACCACGTTATCCAGTTACATGAGTTGTAAGTGATGGTGTCCCTTTTTAAGTTTTGAAATTCCCTTTTTTCCTGCAATTCTTTCATAAATAAAACCCTTGGACTATTTTGCCATTAAAATACATTTGCAGCAATCTAATTATTTCCATATATATTTTTTTTTTTTTACCTGCATATAGATTCTTTATAAATTTTGAAACTCTTGTAAGCTACGTGCTTTCGGGTCAAACCTCGCCATTGGCATTTAGCGAATCTGTGCTTGGGGAGCTAAACCAAAGTGAAAAGATCTTGGAGAATAAAGAGCATCTGTGGCGTATGTGGAGCATACTGATAAATCCACTGACTGAGTGCATTAATCAGGTAAATTTAATGTGAATTAAATGCTTAAAGTTCCAGTAGGGAGCTAGATCCCCTCTGATGCAGGTTGAGTATCCCTTATCCAAAATGATCCCTTATCCAAAAAATTTTGGGGGGATTTTGCCACGAGTTGCAGATTCCACACACCTGTCAGAATACAAACGCACTGCAGTGTATTCGGTGTGCAGCCTTTCCATGCATGCTCTGATGCCCACAAAGGGTAATACAATGACGTGTGCAGACCTGACACACCAACGGCAGCTTCCCAATGTACAGTATTTACATTGATATTACTGGATTTCATGGCAGCTGAGAGGCTTTTAATATATCTTATTGTTGAAAATGATCTGTTATCCAAAAAACATCTGGTTCCAAATGTTTTGGATGAGGGATATTAGATTCTATAGATATGGTATGTTTTATTTGTATAACGGTGTAACAGTCACATGACTGATTTAAGCCCTTGAGGGGGTCAGTGACCACTACAGCATGTCCTATTCCAATCCCCATCTCTTGTCTTAAAGGGACCCTGTCACCTAAACATTATTATTCTGTGACTGTAGAGCATAAAAATGATCTATATGTTGTGTTGAATTGAAAGCACAGGCTTAAATTAAGAGATGTTTCAAAAGTCTGTGATGTCTCCTGTTTGACATCACCTTGTGACTTTAAATGCAAATTACAAATTTTCCATTGGGGAAAAAAGTTGTTAATCTGCATATAGAGGCACGTGATGACTAAAGCACAAAATGTTTTAAATATGTCATTTATGATAACACACTATATAGATCATTCTTCATAATTTTGGATTCTCTACGTCCACAGCATAAACAATGTTTAGTTTAAAATTTATTTTACATCTATTAAACACTTCCTCCCCCCCCTTTTTACTTTTTTTACGATTCATTCTTCTCTCTCCTTCAAACTATGCATTTCCTTTTATTATATTAGCAGTGTGTGATCGATAAATAGAACAAACACAATGGAGATCAGGGATTGCAAATCCCATCACGCTCAGTCATTATGGCTGACTGACCTGCATTTATGATCCTCGGCCATAGGACGGACATGGCAATGATGGGATTTATCATCTGGTCATTGTTTTACCTGTCATTTCTGTTTTAGACCAACGAAGTCAATCAGGGAGATGCTCTGGAGCACAACTTCAATGCCATGCACAGTGCGCTTATGCTGCCAATAACGCATATATTCCCAGATGAGGGATTTCCACTGGTAGGTGCCTCTACACACACCTTTTATGTGTTGGTTTACTTAGTTCTTTATTCCTGAAGAAGGAAATTGAGAAGACAATTGCAAAATTAAGGCCAAAATAGCAGCTTGAAATAAAGCTGAATGGGAGATTTTTTTTCAAACTCTGCTACTTTGGTCTTAAGTTTGCAATTCGTGAATTCATGTGCTTAGTGTAAAGCTGTTGGTGTTCTGTGTTTGGTAAGTGAAGCCAGCTGTGCATAATATGGTCTGACCCCACTTACCTTCCTTTTCTTGTAGCCGACCATAAAAACGCTGATGAGAACTTGGTCAGAACTGTACAAAGCCTTTGCCCGTTGCTCTGCACTGGTTACGACTACTGAAGAGAACGTGGGCTGTGAAGAACTTTGCAGTAAAATTCTATCTCACTTGGGCGACTGTCCCCTGGTGAGTCTCTCTACGGTCTAATTTCCTAAATCACACTCAACCCATCCTTCTGTACTGGGCTACTGTTTTGCATTTAGTTTCATTGTTTATTCCAAGATCTTATATTCAGTGTTTTATTCACTGGTGTCCTAATTTTATTTTATTTTATTTTTATTAGACTTTACCGCTTTTGGAAAGAACTGTCCAGGCTGTCACTGTGATTGTGGAATGCATCAACTTTGCTCCGTACACCACAAAGTTCCAGCCTAAAACCAAAGGTATTTAAAAAGAAATAAATGTAAAATGTAAAAAAAAAAATGCCCTTCTACGGAAGTGTTTTGCTAGTCAATACCTTGCTAATTTAGTACCCTATGTGAAAAGCAAGGATTTCTCAACTGCCAAACCGGTATGGCCTTCTGTGTGTTGCCGTTTTCCTTTTCAATATCTGTAGGTTTATTTTTGCACTAGAAATGTAAACAATGTACTGGGCACAAACAGGCTGGATGAGACCTGTTCTTGCTTGCGGAAGTCTCTGGTGAATGGAGGCAAGCCTTTTAGTATATAGTGTCACTGATGGTTCAGATAGGAATGGAAGTTATGTGCTTCCTGCATATCAGAGGACTTCATTACAGAAGAAGTTGAGATGGGAATTTCAAGGCCAAAGTAGCAGAACTGGAAAAACTCTCCAGAACCACTCAATGGGACAATTTTTTTTTTTTTTCCAACTCGACTTTGGCTTTAAGTTTGATCCCCATCCCAATTCCCTGCAAATTCCTCCTTTCATGAATAATTCCCAGCTTGAAACCAAAGTGGACGTGGGTAAAAGGCTTGGAAGTTGGACCTGGTTTTTAAGGCAACTGAACAGTTTCCCTCTGTTTTATTTCAGCCCCACATACTCCGACCGACTGGTCAAAGAGGAAGAAGGAACCTCTGGGAAACCTGAATTCTTTACTGAAGCTATTTATTAAATTACTGGACTGTTTTCACATTGTGAGCGCCGATGAGTCTGTGTTAGAAGTCAGCTCTCAGAGTCTGGTATCCATTGGCACCTCTGTTATTGGCCTTCTGTCCACCTGCATCAGTCATATCACGTTGCCTTCCCTGCTAAGGATGGTGTTTGTGATGCTCACAAAGTCCATCTCGCCCTTCTATGAAAAAAATAAGTAAGTTGGTCACTCAAGATTCCCTTTTTTTTTCCCCCCCCTTTTGCATCAAATTGAAAGATGTGGGTATTGTCGGTGTGTTTTGGAACAGTTGCAGCTAACTTGTACCCCCCCCCCCCCCCCCTTTCAGCGTTTCCAGGTCTGAAGCTCCTAAAGTCTACAGCAGCCTCGGCAATAAGGTAGAGTGTGGGAGCTATCGGTGCGTTGGTGGAATGTTTGACCCTTCGTATGCGTCATGTTAAAACTAAAAGAATCTCTTCCCTCTGACAGCTGGATAAACTGCTTGGAGATATTCTTCTCTGCCTCGGCTCTCGTTACAATGGCTCCTATGACAATGAACTCCTGGAAGCGCTCTCCCCTCTGCTGTGCACCATATTCCTGCATAAAAACAAGCAGATTCGAAACCAAGTGGCTCAGTTCTGGAATGGATCCTTTGCAAAAACCACCGTCCTGCTGTATCCAGAGGAACTAAAGTATGAATTCAGTGGGCGCTGTGGGGGCGTAGCCTGGCCTTGTAGTAGAGAAAGCATTACTCTATATGTGACTAGTAAGGTTGGTGGTGTACTTTGTTCATCTTGTATCATTTTGTGTTTAACTTCTCAGGCCTGTGCTATGCCAAGTGAAGTCTAAAATGCCACTCCTGCTGCCTGGATTCACCTTCTCCAATACATCCGAGGAGTTGAGCGGACAGTGCTCTGACAATGTAAGTCTTGTGGATTAGGATCCTTTGCAGACAAGTACACAAAATATGGACGCCAGCTCCCAGTGATTATTCAAAGCACCCGAGGAGTCCTAGAGAAGCATTGCAGCTGCCATGCAGAGGCTAAACTCTGATGTACTATCAAAAGTACATGCCACTTTCATCCTCATACTTAGGGACACAAACTACATATTTCGTTTTTTTTAAAGTTTACCTTTAAAAGAGCAGAACACTTTTTTTACTGCCTGTAATCTCTAGAGATCTTCACCTCTCTCAATGGTGTCTGTGGCAAAAGCAGGGTAACGGGCAGTTATCTGTGACCTTCAGATTTATTAAAACATTTAAATTCTTGCATATACAATACGACTAAGATCACCCTAGTCCCGGATAGAATCCGATGTCCTTTACCGGTGGGACGTTTGCTAATGCTGTGTGCTGTCTTGCTTCTCTTACTAGACTGACCACATACATTTAGAAACAAAGGTGAGTGGAATTCAGGTAAAATCCGCTGGGAAACGAGATTCTTTAATGCCACGGACTGAGGAGATTAAGGAAAACGGGATGCCAACACGGTCACCCCAGGTAAAGGTAAGTTGTTGGATTTTTTTTTTTTTTTTAATATAGTGAATTCTTGTACGAGAGATGAAACTTGTAATGATGGCTTATAATATACTTACATGTTTCGTTTAAATTTGGTATTGATTTCTGCTTAATTCTTAATGTTGCTACTGACTTGTTCATTGCCGGATAAAGTATTTTTACTATTTTAGTCCTAAATATTGAATATACACATTCCTGTGTATTGCTAATAATGGAATTTTGTGTGTGACCAATTTGCGTTCCCCCTCCCACCTTAGGTGAAGCTGGATTTCTCTTCCCCTAAACGGAAGCTTTTGGAAGAGGAACATTCTGCTGACTTTGTGTTTATTCCTCCTGAAACTAAAGAACGAGTTTTAACAGAGCACCAGAAAGAAGTACTTCGCACCAAAAGGTTGGTGTTTTTTTTTTTTTTTTTACTATTGTATCAATCACGTACCTTGGCTCTTCACAATGCTGTACAATAGTCTGCAGTGCTGTGCCATTTGCAGCAATAGGATTTGTAATGCTTTTATAGTAAATACACCTCAAAGTAATAGCGGTGAGAATAATGGTAAACCCCCATTCCAGGAGCCAACGCCTAGTTTTACGAGCCAGGTGACTGGTATTTTCGCAGAGTTCGATATAAAACAGTCAAAATAAAGTTTGCAGCATGCGATTAGGATTTTAGGAGCCGGGGGGGGGGGTTGCTTGCTCTTGGGATAAGTCAAGCCCTGATGTCTTACATCATTTTTAATGGCATTTAAACACTTTATTTTATTTTTTTTTATGCATGATGATTTTCTATATAATTTATACAATGTTTTTTATATATGTAGGGTGGATATACCTGCAATGTACAACAATCTGGATGCCTCTCAGGACACAAGCCTATTCAGCCAGTATTCTCAAAGCCAAGACGTGTATGTATATCCTGCCTGGCTTTACTGACCCGGCCTTGCTCTTCAATGCAACGTACCAAACCTTACTTTTGCCTGTTTTGTTTCTAGGGAAAAACCTGTAGTACCTGAAGAGTTGAAAGAAAGTACAACGGAGACACAGGTA
Organism: Pelodytes ibericus; assembly: GCA_036172795.1. Classification (NCBI taxonomy): domain Eukaryota; kingdom Metazoa; phylum Chordata; class Amphibia; order Anura; family Pelodytidae; genus Pelodytes; species Pelodytes ibericus. The sequence goes on along the minus strand of CM069864.1, from coordinate 7,422,489 downwards.
CCTAGAACACTCAAGTCCTTGTCTTTTTAAAAATGGGAAATTAGAAGCTCAAGATCATGCTTTATTTTATTCAACTGTGAAGTATAGAACAGGAAATCGATTATTGTTTAATTTTTTTTTCCCCCTCCGTGTTTAGGAAAAAAATCCTGAAATGCTACCAGTCGAAAGTGTATCAACGGAGGAAATTAAACAGTCCATCAAAGATGAAATAAAGGTTGCCATGTCGGATGATAAAGAGCAACCTTCAGAAATAATAAATGGGTCTCCTGTCAAGGAGCAGTCAACTGAAGCTCAAAATGCTTCCAACATCAGCAACACCTCTACTTCTTCAGATATGGTTCTGGGGACCCCACCCCAACCTACAAGCCGAAGACAGTCCTTTATCACTCTAGAGAAGTTTGAAAAAACAATTAACCGATCCTTTAGCCCCTTGCAAAATGCCAGGTTTCCAAAATTATCTGATGATGTTTTGGTTCCAGACAGCCAGGAAGCCACTAATTCAAACTGCCCACCAAATGTTGATGAAAATGAGGATGCGAAGGGTGCTCTAGAAAATACAAAACAAAAAGACAATACAAATCCTATAACTGCTGACCTTCCAAAATCTGCATCGAGAAAGGGGAGAAGATCGAGATCCTCCAAGGCGGATAAGAACACAGAAAACAAGCACGGTGTGTCTGAAGAGGTCAATCCTGAAAATACCAAGGAGTCTGTAACAAAGGTGGAGTCTAACAGTGAAACTCTGGAGGAGAAACCTTGCTTTGTAGACTGTGAGGCTCGAGAAGTCGAACCCAAACCCATCGAACTTGCAGGCGGCTCGAAAGCAGGAAATTCTGTTACAAAAAATGTTGAATGTAAGGAAAACACCCCTCCTGAAACTGTTGACTCCAATAAAGAAAGCTCCCAGGTTGCGCAGACAATTTCAACAAATCAGACGTTCCTGCGACGGTCGTCCAGAAGACAGTCGGAGATACTGGAAGGCGTCCAAAATGTTAATGGGAATTTGAAGCAGGAGCAAACGGAGGAGGAGAAAATTGGTCCAAAAAAGATACCGCCGCCCAAAGAAATGACACGTGGCCAAAAACGTGAGAAACTGGGGAAATCCCAGAAAGAGGACAGAGAACAGGACAAGACATTGGATCAATCTGTTACTCAGCCCTTGCCTGAAGATGCCAAGACAGACGAAAAGGCAAAGGCTGCCGACCTGAAGCAAGACGTAGACCTTCCGGATTCTAATTCAAGTAAAGACAGTCAGGAGGTGGTGACCAGAAGTAGACCCAGGTATCAGACCAGACGCTCTCTCCAAGCGCTTTTAACAGGATCTGAAAACTCGGAGTCTGACTGCTCGGAGACTAGAGAAGAAGGTGTTAAAAGAAAACGCACTCCAAAAAGTAAGCCTAAAAGTACAGGGCATGTCGGAAAGGAAAGTTCTCAGCAGTTTGTGACGGACAGTGAACCTATAAGTGAACCCCAGAATCTAGAATCTGGTTCAGAAATGGACGTAGAGACAAAAAAATCTCAAGCCTTAGGGATAGATAATAAAACGTATACAGTTCTTACGGACAGTTCTAGCTTGCATACAAAAACTCTTACTGCTGAACCTGGGACTGTACCCGATCTGTCGTCCTGCACCAGAGAGGTGAACCAAACCTGCGACGTTACAAAAAATGCCACCGTTGAATCTAGCACCATGCAAAGTCTAATGACTGAATCTACGGCTGAACCTGGGATTATACAAGATCTCCCTTCCAGCACCAGAGAGGTAAACCAAACCTACGTTACAAAAACCCTCACTACTGAATCTAGCACCATGCAAAGTCTAATGACTGAATCTACGGCTGAACCTGGGATTATACAAGATCTCCCTTCCAGCACCAGAGAGGTAAACCAAACCTACGACGTTACAAAAACACTCACTACTGAATCTAGCACCATGCAAAGTCTAATGACTGAATCTACGGCTGAACCTGGGATTATACAAGATCTCCCTTCCAGCACTATAGAGGTGAACCAAACCTACGACGTTACAAAAACACTCACTACTGAATCTAGCACCATGCAAAGTCTAATGACTGAATCTACGGCTGAACCTGGGATTATACAAGATCTCCCTTCCAGCACCAGAGAGGTGAACCAAACCTACGACGTTACAAAAACCCTCACTACTGAATCTAGCACCATGCAAAGTCTAATGACTGAATCTGGGATTATACAAGATCTCCCTTCCAGCACTATAGAGGTGGACCAAACCTACGACGTTACAAAAACCGCCCCTACTGAATCTAGCACCATGCAAAGTCTAATGACGGAACCTAGTGCTGGTGACTTTTCAACGGCTACCTCCGACGTGTTCCAACATTCAGAGATCAAGCGTAACTCTGAGTCATTTATTTGTTCTCATAAGAGAAGCAAACGCTTAAGGCGGTCTAAGGCTTGCGATTGCTGTGGTGAAGCACCACGTCACCAGGAGAAAACAAATACAGAGCCCACGTCTTGTGAGGGAGAAGCTGTTAAACATAAAAAGAAACCTTTAAATCTAATGGTGTCGCAGGTGGCCTCTGATTCTCAGCTAGACGATACAGACTTTTCTGGGCCGTGTGCAGTTAGCACCCCCTTAACCACGGAAAAGGAGGACCCCTGCTTTTTCCAACCGGGTGTAAGCGCAGTGAAATCGGATACGGAGTCGGAACAGGAAAACACGGTCGTTCCGTGTAACGAGCATTCAAGCGAGGTAGAGGTGACTCAGATTTTGGCAGAGACCAAAACTCTTGAAGCCCCCGAGGTGTTTGTGGAACCTAAAGATTGCGAGACTCTAGTTTCTTCAGAGTCTGAGGAAGGTCCACCTGAGAATGCAGATTTGGCAACCGAATGTGTACAGGAATTGAGTGTAGAGCTTGAAGATCCTTCGGTTTCCGGTTTAAAAGAGGATACAAACCGTTACAAGACCTACGATGTAGATGTAACAGTGTCTGCAACGAACGCAGATGGTGAAGAGATGGAATCTGTAGTGGACAAGAGTCCAGTCGCGGCTGGCGATTATATTCTCGCAGACACGGAGCTAGTCGAGAGCTCAGACACTGCCGTGGAGACGGATTGTTTGGCAGTTCCAGAAAATGAAATTGCTGAAGATGCCCTTCTTGCTGTTACTACAGAGCAATGTACAGTTTTTATAAACTCTGAAAACACGGACTGTGCACCTCCTGGAAGGGCTGACACAGATTCCCCTCCGAAGATAAAGGACTTGGCAGTGTTGGCCATGGCTAATGACAGTCCTGGTGGGCACTGTAGCTGGTCTCCCTTGGCATCGCCATCCACCAGCATATTAAAGAAAGGGTTAAAGAGACAACAGGAGATGGACTCCCCATCGCCAGTTAATAAGGTAAATCACAACAGGTTAGGACACATTTTTAAACTATTTGGACAAAAAAAATTAACTGTTTGTTTGTTAAACTGTTTTTTTTTGGGTTTGGTTTTTTGTTCAATCTTTTCATATCGGAGGCACAAATCCTGACTTTAAAATTAAAGTAATTTTCCTGCAGGAAGAGCATAATCTGGAGCCACATCACGTACAACTTGTGTAATGGGGACTTTTCATTTCAGATCCGGAGAGTTTCCTTTGCTGATCCCATCTACCAGGAAGGGCTGGCAGACGACATTGACAGGCGGAGTCCTGTGGTACGGAGCCATTCTTCCAATAACTCCCCATCCTCTAGAAGTCTTAAAATGCTGACAATCTGTCAGCCGAAGGTAAGGACCACGATGTGCAGAATGTATTCCTACTTTTCAGTTTTTACTGCGCCACAGCTCGTGTGATGCTGGCGCATGCTGACGTATGAACATGGGACCCGCCCCATGCGTCTGATTGCTGCAGCTAGTCCAATTAAGTTAATAATTACTTTTATATAAAACACTTGAGTAAAAAAAAAAAAAAAAATGTATTGTTCTTTAATAGAACGCTCCATCTGTAATATGCTCAATCTATTCTTAGTGTTGATACATCTCGCTAAATTCCCCTGTAATATGCTCTGTCTGTGCTTAGTGTCCTTGGATCCTTTCTAACCATGGTACACAGCCATGCTGCTTGTATTTATCTGTACATCACAATGTCTAGTTTAACCCCCTGGTGACCAATGATCGCGGTATGCACACAGACATTGATGTCCACAGAGACTCCTCTGCAGACGTCATTACAGCCAATCACAGTGCCCAGATGTGTATAGCTGTCCATGCAAGTGCCTGCATTGACTCGCTATAGTGTGTCCTTGCTCCACAGTGATGGTTGGGCAGGGAGAGGCGAAGTATAGTGGTAGCAGTTTCCACCCAGCTGTTTTAATAAAAAATAAAAAAATAAGTTTTTTGTTCTGCTAACCCTAACATTTAAAAAAAAAAAATAAAATAGTAATTATATATACAAAACAACATTTTCCCTAGAGGACTTGTGCCATGTTAGAACTGTTGGGATAATTTATTTTATTTTAATAAAGACTGCTTTATTCACTTTTACTTCCTTTATAACATGCCAGGGCACTGATCCAAATGTTCCTTTATTTGAATAAGGCGCGCATTCTGTTTATGGACCTGGTTCATTTTGCAGGACACATTTTAAATGTCATTTTTTAATTTTGTTTTTATTTCTGCGCTAGCTTAATACGACGCCAACCAAAGGGTTTGTCTCCCCAACATCACGTGTTCTAGGATTTAAAAGCTCAAAGAAAAATTTGGTGAGTTCGGAACCGGATCAGACGTTCTCATTCCCAAGTATTGACTTGAATTTTTTTTTTTTATTGTGCCTAATGTTGAATATTGGCAATATTTTATTGTATCATGGGTTTGTGGTCCATTTGGTTATTTCTGGGGCAAAGTTCTAAAAATGATGTAATCAGCAGCAACATTCCGTAGGTTTCCATGGTGACTGAAGCTCTTTTAGAGCTTTGGCCTTCATATATGACTAGTATTTTATGCATTCTATGGCATATTTTGAGATATACGCTCCTACATTTTCTAGTAGGTGCCTAACAAACCTGCCAGCCCTCTTTCTGTAGTTCAGGGTATCTCGCCGACGGCTTTCATTTTTCTTTTGCTCAGAGAAAATCTTTTTTTTTTTTTTTTTAGATTTCAGAAATGACTAAGGAATCCATGCCTTCTCCCAAAGAAAGCGTTTACCCTGCTCTAATGAACTGCACCACGCCTGTTGATGTGATCTTACCTCAAATTACTTCCAATATGTGGTAAGCTGCTATTTAAAGTCTGACTAAAATTGTGTGTTAAACCTTCCAGAAAATAATTATTAATGCAGAAGCTTTGAGCTTTAGTCCTGAGTGGCCATTACAGGGAATTTCAAACTTCATGCCAAAGTATTGGCTGGAAAAATTGCAAAAAAAGCCTAAATTAGGAGTAAAAATCTGGTTTTAATAGACCTCTATATGCAACACATTTTGAATCCTTTTTTTCCATGGTCTACATTCACAGTATAAACAGTATTTGTGACGGTCTCGTTAAGATCAATGGAAGAGGGAATTGCAAACTAAAGGCCAAACTATCAGAGAATGGCTACTTTGGTCTAAAGTTTGAAATTTCCTGGTTAATTCCCCTCCTTCATGAATAAAGCCCACTGATAATCATAGACTTGGGGTATTGGCACTAGTGTGCAGCACAAATACAACCAAAGGAGACCAAACAAAATCTGGGGCCATGGTCCCAGCCGCTCGGCAACGTGACAAATATTAACAGTTTAATTTCCTTCCCTTAGGGCCAGAGGACTGGGACAACTTATACGTGCAAAGAACATTAAAACCATTGGTGACCTGAGCACACTCACCCCTTCAGAAATAAAGACCCTGCCTATCCGCTCGCCCAAAATCTCTACAGTGAAGAAAGCTCTGCGGGTGTATCACGAGCAACAGGTGATGGTGTTTTCAATGAACTGGGAAACCTCTGGAACCCCCTTCACTAGGCCAGAGAGATTTAATGCACCTATTCCAGTGAAAAATCAGTACAGAATATATCCCTATTCTGATTTTACTGAAAACTCAAACCATGAACAAGATTACTGCATAATGGTGCTACTAACTGCCCCGCAAGTGCATTTAGTACCTTGGCTGGGATAACTGAAGGGAGACGGGCCAAGGATCTATAATACAGTGGGGTTATTCCTGCAGCTCAGTGCTCTGGGTTTCTTCCTAAATGTGTTTCTATATGTTGATCACTAGGTAAAGTCTTTCATCTTTTTATTTTGAAATATAAATGCACCTTCAGGGTTTACTACCATTTTTTTTTTTTTTTTGTATTAATCATTGTTCGGAAGGTGGTGTTGTTGTGCTGTTTTTAATTATCATCTTTGAGGCGTTTTTGCAAATAGCATGAGTGCGGACCGCGTGTTACTATAAAAGATACTGAAATCCATAAGTGAATTCACTTTAAAAAAATAAATCATATTTATGGAGAGCACACCTGAGCAGGCTGCTTGTTTCTGACCTGGGTGCATGATCGAAATATAAACTTGGGACACTGGCTTTTAAAACCTATTAAGCAGCTTAACGGCAAAATAAATAATATATTAACCCCTTCGTGACGTTGGGACGTTCTATGCCGTCCTGACTTTAAGTGCCTTAAAGTCGTTAGGACGGCATAGTATTTCCTGTACTAACCGTGTGATGAGCTGTTTTCGGATCCCGCTGCAGGCACTTGGCTACATTTCTCTAAATCGCGATCTGCCCGAACTTCCGTGTTCGGGCACGCCTCCGTGACGTCCGGAAGGTCTCGCGATTTTTTGGCAGAGACCCACAGGGTCTATTAAGACCCTGATCGGGTCTCTGACAGTGTGTTCCTGGCTACCGATCACCTTGTGATAGGTGGCCAGGAACAAATCGTGACGTTTTGGTGCTTGCGTCGTTTGGGACACAAGCACCTTGCGTCATGAAGGGGTTAAAGGACTCTGGAGCTATGGAAACTGTTCTTTGCGAGACAACAGTGTCGTTTCGCTCTATTTTAATGATCAAAGCCTAAAACCTGTTTCCCTACACTGCAGACCAAGACTAAGGGATTTGGTGAATTTGCTGCTCTAGACGAGACTGAGAAGCCAGTGAACGGTGTTGAAGAAAAATCCTGTTCTGCAGAGGAAGAGAAAATAGCAACAGGTAATTTTCTATTTCCCCGTGTGTGTTAGCTGGATCATTCTGCTCTGGATTAGTGGGTTCAGCTGCACACTGATTTTTAAAAGCTCTTTTTTCAGATGTCATCGAACAGTCTGCCACTGCTTTGGATACTCCGACCCCACCGGACATACTGGCCCAGATCAACTCCCTTTCCCTTCAGCTACCTTCAGATGACCTTGGCAAATATTCAGGCACCCAGCTCTTCGAAATGCACGAGAAACTTGGCATCATGTCTACCTGCATCCTAAAACATCTACAGTCCCGATGGAGGTCCCCACCTCATACAAACTCTCTTTAATTGGGGGTCTGGACTTGGGTCACCATCTTTAAACATGCTCCAGGTATAGCACTTTTTAAATAAAAAAAAATAATCCATTTTAAGGAAGGGTTTATTAGAGATCGAGCAGGCTTTTTGAGAGCTGTATCATGTTTTGTACAACTTTCTTCTTGGCTTCTCCGTTTGAGTCATTGCTGCTATAATTACAGTGTTTATAATACAATGTGTGTAAAAAGCATAGAGCTTTTGTGTGGGGGAGGGGAGTGATACTAATATATCTAAGGCTAAATGCAGATAAACATGCACCTGCCATTAAAGCAGTCCTTTTTTAAAAAAAAAAAAAAAATTGATTTTTCTCCTATCGGCAGCAATGGATTTGCAAAGTGTCCTCTTTGTAAGAAAAAAATGCGTTGCGGGTTACCCAACGCATCTCTTAAAGGCACCTGCCCTGCCATAGTTTTTAGAATATTTTTTGGAACAAGTGTGATTTACAGTGAAAATCTGACTTTACATTGGGGCCTGGTTGAAAATGTTTAGGGTTTTTTTTTTTGTTTTTTTTGCGTGTTCACAAAAAAATATTTACAAAAATGACCTTTCTACATAATGAAAGTTCTTTAACCTAATTACTGGCTTTGTAAACCAAGCATCTCCGAACACAAGGACCTGTTTTCATTCCTAGGAGTGAAATGATTTTTCTGAAGTCCAGATTCTCCTTGCCGCTCCCAAGAAGACTAGTTTCCTTCTTTCATTCACCTTTGATGTAGGTTATGGCCCTGAAGCAATGTTTCTCCAGCATCTCTTTGTTTTACTAGCATTTTCTCCTTTTTATTATAGCTGTTCTGTCCTTGATTCATTGGGCTTTGTACATTATGTAAATAGCCGTGACTGCAGGGATTCTGTGGTTTATTTAGTAGGTAATCCACATTGTACATATAATTTAAGTCTTTCTGCACCAACCGCCTTAATGTTATTTGCTGCAGATGGTTTTTAGATTTACTTGTAAAATAAAACTATTAAAGTGATTTTGTCATTCTTTTCCCTTGTTCACAATGTTCTATTATAAACCGGTGAGGCTAAAATTGCAGATAATGAACCCTATGTCCATGCTGGGTATGGATTCTGTTGGAGGAGAAAGATCATATTGCCTTGGGTCTTGGTCACAGATGGGATAGACAGGTCTGCTTCCTTTTTATAATCATTTCAGGGGAAAGATAAGCTGGATAAACTGTACGTTTCCTTGAACATTATTACATAATTGAAGTGAGAAAGGACTCCATATAACATGGCTACCTCAAACACCACAAATCCTCCTTCCACCGTATACTAAGGTGAAACGGCGAAAGATTACTACATATCCGGTATAGACAAACGACTCCCCGAAAAATGTGAGAAATGGTTTGATATGAAATCAGCATTTATAAAGGACTTTAAAGACATTTTGACAGATTTAAAAAAAAAAAAAAAAAGGGAATATCTGAGGTGCTAGGATTTCCGAATTAGAAAATACATTTTACTTGCTTGCGGAAAATACTGAGATAGACTAAGATGAAATCCGTCTTAACTCAATCTTTAAACAAGCAAATGGAAGATGTTGGAAAACCATGCCAGGCGCTTTAACTTACGGCTTCGAGGTGTTCCTTATAATATTAATGTAAAGGACTTTACTGTCAGCTTTTCTGAAAATGTGTTACCCAAAATAAATGTTGAAAAAGACTGCATACCGAATGCATTATAAGCAAAAAGTCAATATACCAAGAGACGTACTGGTTCATCTAACAACCGTATCAGAGAACTAATAATAAAAAAAGCCAGAGAATTAGAATTAAAGGTGTTATATTATTGCACAGTACAAATATTTGCTGATTTATGTACTACTATATTTAAGAGAGGCCATTATATAGTTGACAAAATGGCTTCAAATGCAGCGGATTCCATACTGTTGGACATTTCTGTTTTTGGAAGAACAAAAAGAAGACATAGAAAAAGCAAAGTTCATGTGACACAAAATACTAACAAAGGGAATACAGCAGAGGAAACCGAAGAAACCCGGGATTATTCAAGAGAGATACAGGCTGCAAGAAAAAAGATGATCACAAAGACCTATTATAAATATCATTAGGAAGGACTGGTACAGCAGCTCTAAGACACGCTGATATGCCAAACCTGTGATGGATAAAAGAATTAACCAAAGATATGACATATAGATCCATGTAGCTAGTGCATTAAGAAGCAATGTTATGGAATTGTACATGGATTTGTGTGAATTTCTATGTGGGAACAGTGCAGAATGCTGATCTGCTGAACAATTTTACTTTGCTTTGTAGGTCAGCAGATATTTAACAGAATGTTTCCTATACATTAAAATAATTTATAATCTAAAGTAATTTGATTCAAGTATAATGTGTAAAAATACAGGTTTGAGGGAAAAACTGCATCCATCAGATGAATTATTTATTATAAATATATATATAGTATAAAATAGTGTGTATGTATAAATATAAAGCGCAACACATCTGAAGAGGTTTAGCCCCATATAAGTATTTAGGGTTGGGACCCATCTATATTGGAGTACTGTGACGTAGTGGTGGGCTTATGACCAAATAATGTGACTAAAACTTCAAATAAGGTATCTTAGGTAGTTTTAACATGCTATGTGAATTTGTGACTTGTTTGATGTGAGTGCTCTGGTTCCTGTATTGTGTGTATATATATGTATATTTGTATGTATGTTTATGTATTTTTTTTCATATTGGCAAATTTTTCAGTGGGCGTCTAACAGACTTTCTACAATTCGTAAATTAGTCATTAGCTGACTGGAGATATTTAAATGTAGAGCAGGATAAATGGGATTATTTAAAAGGTGAATTACTTAAGACAACAGAACAATGCATTAGGCTTGTCAGTAAAAGCTAAACATTGGAAGAAACTGCTGTGGTGCTCTGCAGAAGTGGCCAAAATAGTAAAAAAAAACTAAGTTGGCATTTAGTAACAAAAAAGTTAGGAAAATCTATAAGATTAGACAAAGAAGCAAAGCAAATTATAAGAGCTTCCAACGCACACGCAGAAGAGAAAATAGGCCTTTTTAGGTACATAAATGAGAAAAGGAAAGTAGAAGAATTTGTTGATGTAAAAACAAAAGGTATGTAGAAGAGGATAATGGTCTTGCTGACTGCCTCAGTGAATATTTTTGTTCCGTTTTTACAGATAAAAATAAAGGAAAAGAAAACTTAATAGCAAAATAGTAAATGGATTTATTTAACCAATTATTGTTAATGGGCATATTACCAGAACATTGGAAAGGAGTGAATGTTGTGCTCATCTAAAAGAAAGAAAGATTTGAATGAGTCTGGCAACTATAGGGCAGTAAGTCTTACTTCAGTGTTGGGGAAATGAATGGAAACTAAGGTAAAATATAGTACAATTATTTTACATCTAACATCACAAGGATTTTAAGATCAGAGAAAACATGGGTTTACTTTTTTTTGGGAGGGGGTGGGGGGGATTAGGTGACTAAAATAAGGAAGGACAGTAGACATTGCTTACAAAAAGCAAAAACTGTCTGCTCTTCGCCATAACCTCTCATTTATATTATATTTATATATTTGTTGCCAGCTTTATTAGGGTGAGAAGCGCAGACAGTTTTTGTTTTTTGTATACATTGTACAGCCAATCACACTGTATTTGCAGCATGCTCGCACCTGTTTGGTAAGCATCATTTTATAATATTTGAGCCTGTGACTAGCTTAGCGCACCGACATTTTTCTTTTCCCCAGGAGACATTGCTTACCTAGATTTCAGTAAGGCTTTTGACACTGTCGCACATAGAATTTTTACCGATAAACTGCAATCCATGGATTCTAATATTGCTGAATGCATTAGACAATGGCTGAGGTATGGCAAGGTCTTGTTACCACCTGGCTACTTCAGGGATCTGTACTTGGACCCATTATCTTTAATATTTTTATTAGCGATATTGCAGAAGGTCTTGTTGGCAAAGTATGTCTTTTTGCTGATGATACAAAGATTTGCAGCAGGGTTGATATTCATGGAGGGATAAGCCAAATGGCAAATGATTTAGCTAAACTAGAAAAATGGTCAGAGCAGTGGCAACTGGCATTTAATGTGGACAAGTGCAAGATTATGCACCTTGGGTGTAAAAATCCATGGCCAGATGAAAGGGATTTAGGGGTAATTATTTCAGAGGATTAAAAGGTGGGTAGACAGTGACATAGAGCAGCAGGAAATACTAGCAGAATGATTGGTTGTATACGGAGGGGTATTGGCAGAATGATTGGTTGTACAGGGAGAGGTATTAGCATTAGAAAGAGGGAAGTGCTCATGCCATTGTACAGAGCCCTGGTGAGACCTCACTTGGAGTATTGTACAGAGCGCTGGTGAGACCTCACCTGGAGTATTGTACAGCGCGCTGGTGAGACCTCACTTGGAGTATTGTACAGAGCGCTGGTGAGACCTCACCTGGAGTATTGTACAGAGCGCTGGTGAGACCTCACTTGGAGTATTGTACAGAGCACTGGTGAGACCTCACTTGGAGTATTGTACACAGTACTGGAGACCGTATCTCCAGAAGGATATTGATACTTTGGAGAGAGTTCAGAGAAGGGCTACTAAACTGGTTCATGGGTTGAAGGATAAAACTTACCAGGAAAGGTTAAAGCATCTTAACATGTATAGCTTGGAGGAAAGACGTAACAGGGGGGATATGATAGAAACATTTAAATACATAAAGGGAATCAACACAGTAAAGGAGCAAGGTAAAATAAGAAATACTACCACAACACGAGCACAGAGTCTTAAATTAGAGGGGAAAAGGTTTAAAAGTAATATCGGGAAGTATTCTGTTATTCAGTGTGTAGTGGTTACATGGATTAGACTTCCAGCAGAAGTGGTAGAGGTTAATTCAGTGAAGGTGTTTGAAGGACAACTGTCATGCCATTAAGGACATTGAATTAAATAAATAAGCTCTTGTATATTGGGAGATCTCCCTGCAGCCCTGTTACCAGTATACAATTTGTGCGATGTGCACAGTTTTGTCTGCATCTCAATCATGTAAGCTCAGAGGGGAAACAGCATTTGTCAAAGGGAATGAAACGGCTAAGAAGAATTTGAAAAAAACTTTTAAAAACATAGCTGGAGAATTGTGATCCAAATCTCCAAGCTGAAAAGGAGACATGTCTCCAAATGAACATCACAACTATACTATAGGTCTAGATAAAAATATGAATCTATTGATGTATGGAAAAAGAACTTTTAAAGGGGCAGAGCTGCTTTAAAGAACCAAAAACAAAAGGAAATCGCAGATGTTACAATTATCAGGGATATTTTAAATAACCACTTTGTTGTGTGTCTTAATACTGGCATTCTTAGTAATTTCACAGGTTCTTTCATAAATGCCGCTTTGTCAAGAAGAATACTGAGGAGAAAGTAAAGTAGGAGGTTCACGGTAAGAAGAGTGGCTTGCCAGAGCCTCAGGAGATACACAGGCTGCTGACACTGGAGCAGAAGAGGAAGCTCAGTATATGCTGAATATTCCAAGGTTTGCTTGCTGCCTCACATTAGACCACGACAGGTCCTGTTACAGGAAGCCTTTAATATGGCAGTTTATTTATTTATTATACAATTTATAATATTATTTATGAACCCTTTAGTGACATGACCTTTTGACGTGGCTGTTTTGACATTTCTGTGGTGTTTGTGTATAGCAGTCATTTTCTTCTTTCTCACATACTGTACCCACACAAATTATATATTGTTTTTATCGCCATAAGAAGGGTTTTTGTAAGATGCCATTATATTCATGATATCTTATAATTTACTATATAATAAAAGATGATGAACATAGAAAACACTTTTTCTAAATTTGACCTAAATTATTTACACATACACAATCATTAAAAAAGACACCATCTAAATAGTTTCAAAATGGTGTTTCTAGTTTAGAAATATGCTTGTTTGCATGTTTTTCTGCAGTGTTTTGTGAGTTATAGGGCAATAACCATAAATAGTGGTGGGGCAGGGGTTTGACTTTCATTGACCTTTTGACCATCACCCGAACCATACATTTAATCCTAATATCCTTAATCCTTATAACCCTTATGCTAACCCTTAATTTATTCTAATTTTAATTTTTAATTTAATTTTAACCCTAACCCTAACTTAATTGTAACCCTAACCCTAGACTGTAAGCTAATTAAGTCTTTTTTTTTTTTTACATTGCAATTTTGCTGACTGCCACTAGGGGCAGTCAAGGAACAGCATCAAAGCGATGGAAGTGAATTTTTTTCACTTCCGGCGCTCTACCCACAAGAGACCAGAAGCCATATTGGAGGAGCATGCTCCTAGCACCGGATTTCGGTGATGCGTAATGCCTCAACCTTGAGGCATTAAAACATCATGTTTAACACCGCTCATTTAACTGCAGGAAGGACTAGGCCCGTCCAATGTCGGCAAGGGGTTAAAGAAATGGATACATGATTTTTGATATTTAGCTCTTGTCATTGGTTTGAACCTCAGTGATCAAGCAATAGTCCAGCCACCTGATTATTTATATTACATTCCCACTGAACGATCGTGATGGTCTGTCTACCTTTTCGCTTGTGACTGTTCCAAAGCTGCACTTCATTCCTTACCACAACGCTCAGGCTAAACCTGGGTCTGAAATGGTTAAGCTTTTTGTGCTTACCATAATGGAAAATATAGCCCACCTTTGCGACAGTGCCAGAGGTTAGTCATCCTTTTTGCCCACGGTTTGTTTCTAACGTGGGAAGATTAATGAAGCCACGTACTCTCCTCCATCCCACCATCCAAACCCACCAGGCTTGCACATCTCTGTGTGCCGCTTCTCAGAAGTCACACAATAAAAATTCTGCAGAAACTTCAGCTTTTATTTGCTAATTTACAGGGAGTAATGGCTGACCCTAGAACACAATCACATGCACACAGCGTTTGATTTAAGCAGGAGGGGGGGGGGGAGAGGCTTATCCATTCTGTGATAATCCTAGGGTGCTCGCTGGTCTTCCATTTAACCCATTCTAGCACTGTGTCTCTGTAGGTAACAAGCATACAGGGGTATACAGGGGGGGCACCGTATAGTGCAGAGTCATTCTGCCGTTATAATTGCATTTTGTTATGTCCACGAAAAATCTGATTAGTTGAACATGGATTTAGTTGGATTATTTTATCCCAAACATGATGCTAAGAAAAAAATCTGCTGGGGTTAAACTGTTTGTATAGAGTTTGTATTGTTTCTTTTTTTTTTCCCTTCCATTTTATTTAATTTTTTATTCAGACATCAAGGTTACAGAAATAGAACAAATTGGCCACGGCTGCAGGTGTAGTGTTGAATGAGACAGCAGTGCCACGTTTGTCTCTTTTGTGGCTGGTTTAGATTGCTTCCACGTAGTTGGCTGGTAGCATGCCGGTCTTTCCAGTTCTCTGGACAGTGCCGTACATCCAACCTTCATCAATAGTCTGAACATTCACTATAGCGTCGCCATCTCTGAAGGACACTTCATCATTATCCGCTGCTCTGTAATCGTACATGGCTCGGAAGCTTTTCTGTAAAAAAAACCAAACATTTTTTTTCCTATCGTGTGACTATACTGTAAATAAATCTTCTGATCATGTTGAACGGTTTGTATATGTTCAGCTCAAAATCCATTCATAGTGGGTCTTTTTATTTAAAAAAAAAAAAAATCAAATTGTATAGAAGAATTTTTAACAAACTTGCACTTTGCACTGCATCCATTTATTCTGTCCTGCACTATGGACTGCTAATCAGCTCTCATTGGGAAAGTCCATCTACTGATTGGCTTCTCACAACTTCCTTTTTTAATTTATTTTTTGTTTTAAAAAAAAAACGACTAAAAAAATTAAATCCCCGAAATGAACCAATGGAAAACGCTCAAACAATGTCCATGAAAAATCATTTCTGATTAATTGGCTCGGCCCCTGTTTACAAACTGCTGTGTATACTTAGTGCAGTTTCTGAATCAATCTTTGAATATTAAAGCCGTGCTTCCGGTACTAATACTGCGATGTATTGGGTAGACACATCCAAGCCTATGCCTATTATTATATTTCAGCTCTCCATTCCGAAATCTGAATCTCCTTCTTCGATTTCCTATTTACCTTTCCCTACCACACTATAAGAGAGAGCTTTCTATTCCTGAGATTGGGCAGGACCCACCATTATCCCATTGAATGGTTTGGTTTCATCCTCTAATTTTCTAGGACTTTAGAGGACAGGTTTTCTTCAAAAGCACAATAAGATACATATCCACTCTTGTCAACTGACAAAGGCTGTCCAGAGAAGGCCGGACCTTGGTCAGGTACACAGACATCACCAAAAGCCTTGTCACCTAGTTTAACCTACCCTTGGAATGTATAGACTTTATAGCATTCGTTCTCTTTACTGCTCACTTACCCCAGTAGTGGAAGGATGAGAGGGGACAGATGATGCAGTGGTTTGCTGAGTGGCTACAGAAGATGACCTCTGTTGGGGAAGTTCTGTGGTTTTCGCTTGTTTATATCCTGAAAAATAAAATAAGGTTTTCCTAAGATTCAAGCCGCAAGCTGCATTTGATGTAAGCGGGGTTGGACTTGCTTCCAAAGGGAGCTCAAAGCTTGCTAAGCTACGTGATATCAAAGCTCTGCCGTTGGACATACTTACCCTGGTAAAACAGTATATGTCCACTTTCCTTGTGGCCTACAAGGGTTGTGGGACAACGTTAATAAGTATTGTGCAATGTTCTATCACAGAATCAAAGGGCTAATCATTGCTCTATCTTTATACCTGTGACGGTAGTTGTAGTGGTGAAGACGCCTCCGTTGCTGTAATAGGAATGATGGTGGTCAGCCGCTTCGGAGAGTTCAGATTTTTCATCTCCGGCGCTTAGACTCAAAGCGCTGGCTGAGCGGGACTGCTCACGGCTACGGCGGGCTTGCACTGCAAGGAATGAGAATTTATTGAATAAATACAAACATGTGATTCCTGCCCTGCTATTCCTTCTTCTGATAACGCTCGCACCCACTTCTTCAGAGAAAATGCCGTTTAGAAGTATTGGGTCCCGTACAGAATATACCACACACAGAAATCACGCTTAGTAGCTCCACACAATCTCACTGTAGGTAGTGAGTGAACTGCGCCGGTTCCAAACTTACGGGTTTTGTATTTATACCAGCGCTTCCCATTTATAACAAAAAGTGCCAAATGTGCAGCTGAAAATGCATTAAAGATCTTCCCCGCACTGCAAAGTATTAAGATGTATAAAGAAGGAGCAATCACCGCTATATATAACTACAATCGCGCCTTTTCTTTCTTACTTCCTGGCAATTTACAGTACAGAGTTTTATACATAAACCACCAAGGAATTTCAAAATAACAGGAGGATAATATGTCGTACCAGACATCATGTGCAAGCTTCTTGACTGAATGTTGTCTTCTGCTGGGTCATAGTCGAAGACTGAGCCAGGATTAGTACGCCACACTCGGAGGTCTGAAGAATAAACGCATTGTGAGTGATACCTTCATCATTACATTATCTACAGCTACAAAATGATCCTGTTTTATTTTTCCATTTAACCATGAGAGTATTATAGTGTCTTTATCTTCCTCTCTCTTTTCTTAAAACATTCTGTCGTCAAAAAATTTAGTTTAGATTGCACCAAATGTAGATGTTTTAAATAGAAAACCTTTAATACCTTAGAACAGTGCCATTTTGCCCGATATGTTTTTTCCACAGTGCCGTAACATTCCGTTCGACACTACCAGATTCCACTCCATCAGATTCTGCCCACATCCATTCCTACTCCACCAGACTCCCCCCACATCTTTTTCCACTGCACTATATTGCCCCCACAGCACTTTGCACAGTGCCATATTGCTTGCAGGAGGTCTAGTGGGAGCAACCCAGATGCCAGTAAGGAAGCTTGTACCAACAACAATGGCAGGATTGGCTCCCCTTCACTCCCTTGCTGCCCACCTTTAGTCTGCCGCCCTAGGCCTGGGTGCCTCAGCAGATATACAAGACTGCCCTGGAGCTACGTGAAATACCTGTGACGTCTTGATCCTGTTCACTGCGTTTCCTCTCCATCTCCACGACCTTCCTCTGAATTCCGCGGTAATTGATGTCGCTGAAGTCGATCATGTTCTTCTTAACACGTTCGGTTATTGGGTCACTAACGACCGGGGTGAAGCTACCTTTTTGCTTCTCAAAGTCTTCGTGGTATTTCACCTAAAAACACCCAAGTATAATTTTCAACATCAGTTCATGAACCGCTATCAGAATTCACTGCCACCCATAATCCTGGACTATTGGGGGTGCCTTGAGAATTGGGTTGGAAACCACTGATTTAATACACATTTAATGCTCACAAATACCCCTGCTGGGACATCATTTTTGTAGACCTCTAACCTCATCACATTATATCACAAAATCTCAAACTACAAGTAAAATAACTAATAAGTAGTGTTGAGCGAACCCGAACCGCACTGTCCGGGTTCGTACCGAACATTACGGTTTTTGGACCCCGGACCCAAACACGGACATTTCACTGTATGTTCAGGTTGGAGTTCGGGGTTTGATAGTTACATTGTATGTAATGCTATTGGCTTTCTATTGACCTATTCGTATGAATGGGGACATTCTTACCCACATTTTACTTCATTTTGTAGCCTGATTCTCTAGCCCTTTCCAGGACTTTTTTAGAGGCATTTTAGTGGCCAAAACTTCGTGTCCCCATTGACTTCATTGGGGTTCGGGGTCAAGTTCGAGCACGGACCCGGACATTTTTTCGAAGTTCGGCCGAACCTGCCGAACCCGAACATCCAGGTGTCCGCTCAACTCTACTAATAAGAATAATACTGTACTATGTATCTGATACATTTAAAGGTACTTTGTCAACCGAAACCAAACCATTTGTGTCTGTTCTGTCTATTATTTATGACATCACCTTGTGGCTTGATATGCAAATGACACATGTCTCTGGTCCATTTGCATATCAACCCACAAAGTGATGTCAAAAGCAAGAGACACCTCCGACACATGTAAAACATAGTCCCCTCTTTATACATTTGCTGCAGTTCTGACAACACAATGTATAGATCACCCAGCACTTGTTATTCTATATATTCACAATATAATGAATGTTTACGTTGACAGAGTCTCTTTAAGAAAACCAGGAAAAAAAATGAACACATTTTTTTTATGACCTTACACTTTCAAACCCTGAGCCAAAATAGTCCAAAAATCGAACATATAACATGTGCCCTACTTTTTGGCATATGTGTTTAGACTATCATGGTTTTTTTTTTCTTCAAATCACCCATTTTTAGATCTAACACAAGAGAACAATGTATCAAAAAGACGAAAAATGATGATCGGCTCCGCTCACCTATGCTCTCCACGTGGGTGCTCCATCCCGCTAACCAGGCGTGTAATGTACAGGCAAAAAAGACCTTATGATTAAGCGTTGTAATACGCGAAACGCGTAAGGTGCGGTTTTCTGTTTGTTCGTTTTGCTGTACATGTACCTCCTTTTTGGTCTCATGTTCATTGTTTAAATAAAGCACTTTATTGGATCGCTCACTGGAGTGGAGTGCACATCACTTTTTCGTCTTTTTTACAAGAGAACAATACAGAGGGAGAAAATAAAATTACCGATGAAATATGTCGCTGAGTTTCCCGAACTCTCCTCATTTCAGGCGTATCAAGCACAAAGGCGGCTCTTCCCTGGATTTGCTTACGGAAGCTATCAGAGTAAAGGACCTAGCGGATTCAAAGAAGATTTGTTAGTGCGGCCATATTGTGGTGATCTCCAAAGTTCCGTGAGATCGGGACAGGGGAGTTATTACAGGCAGTGGTTATGTGAACTTGTAGCAAACCGTACATAACCTTTCCGATCCTTTGCCGAGATTTTTTTTTAAAAAAACCATCTGAGTTTAACAGTATTTACTTTTCCACCATGGAGGGAGAAGTCACGATCCTTACCTCGTCATCCTAAACTATGTCAACTCAATAATAAATGAATAATGAGTAATTTATAAACAAGTGATGGACGGTTGCAAAAATGTGTTGAGTTTTCTTTTATAACTGGACAGTATTCTGAATACATTCCAATGATTTTCCTTGCATGTAAAATCCAGGGTTATGCCCCAAACAGAAAAAAGTTTGTGAAAAATAATTATTTAAATTAAAAAAGAAAGCATTTCACATGTAATGGAATAAATTAAATACAATAATTATTTTGTTATTCATTAAGCACTGTCAATTATATTTGTGTCTGTAGGTAAAGGTCAATAATAAAAATTATATATATATATATATATATATATATATATATTATTATTATTATTATTGTGCACTGTTTTAATTCTATGAGGAGAATGCATGATTTCACAACTAATTGTAAATTGACTAAACATTGCTTATATTGTGACTGTAGAGAATTAAAACAAAAATGTATTTTGACATCACCTATAGCTTAATATGTAAATTAACTATCTTGCTTGCAAAATTTGTTTGATTCTCTACATTCAGAGCATGAATTAATTTTTGGGTTGACCAAGTCCATTTAATTGTAACTTATGGAATTAATTAAAATTATATATATTTTATAAAAATTTAATTTTTTTTTATAAATCTTTATTCAAAATGTACGCAGTTTATTCCAGTGTTAAAAAGAAAATAAAAATACTAGAATGTTTTCTCTATTTTAAAACAATAATCCCATAATGGAAATTTGGGGTCCATTCATTTAAAACCTTGGTAATCTTTCAGTGTTTTTATTTCACAGTATGTAACTCCTTGTGTTATATTTTATATCCCATTGGCCACAACAAGTAACGAAAATGTTAGAAACATTTCATATTAGATTAGAAAAAAGTTATTTAAAGTTGTAGTAGGAAATATTACAGAGAAATGGGAAATTATTAGAAAAATAATAAAGTCAAAATGTTATATTTTAGTATGAAGTCAGGATTTTAAAGTTTTGGGGAGAAAGTTATCATAAATGGTGATTTAGTTGGAACAAGAGAAACACTTCACATATTAAATCATTAAAATGTTGTAAGAGGGATTTTCTTGGGATTTTTGTATTGAAAATACCGAGCTAATATTTTCTTGATTGCGTTTAACTCGCTCCATCTCTGGAGTGACCGGTGCCGGAGTAGCTTTTCCCAAATTTTCTTTGTATAAAACCTACGGTGTATAAAGAAGCATCCAAAAATCATTAAAAACTGTATTAATACACCAGAGATTAACGTAGCTCATCAACGTACAGAGGATAAGCTAAAATAAAAAAAATGGAGGATAAGATCAAATAAAATAAGAGTTAAGTGGGTGGCGCCTACTATTAAAATGGAGGAGGGTTTTTTTTCTGTTACTGTAAGTCGCTAATGTGAACGGGAATTTCAGGAAGCAGGGATGATAACCTGTTAACTTTAAAATTATAATTAAAAAACATTTCGGTGTGCGTTTAACGCAGGTTAATAGTCAAATCATATTTTAATAGAATGAAATGGAATTACAGTGGTTAAGGTTATCTAGAAACATGTCTGCAGATGACAAGGAATGTAATTATGACAATGGAGAAACGGAGGAGGGTTTTAGACAAAGGGGTGTAATCTTGGCTGCCAAGTTTTCTTTAAAATACCATGCTAATATTCTCTTGGTTACGTTTCACACGCTCCATCTCAGGAGTGACAGGGGTGGGAGTGCCTGTCCCCAAATGTTCTTTGTATGAAACCTATTGGTTACAAAGGCAGTAATCATTACACACATTAAAGTATCTTTTTTTTTTTTTTCTGGGCACTTGTGCCACAAATATTGTGGATTATTGTAGAAGTTAAGAGACAAAAAGAAAAAAAATAGCACGAAATCGATGAAAAATAGATTATAATTACAAGTGCCATTTGTATTTTTTAAATAACTAAAATTGTGATGTAATTTTGTTATAAGGATATAAAATAAATAATTTCCAAAAATTCAAGAAGCACAGCTAGAACTATCTATTTAACCGTTGGTCTTAGGTTCCAAATTAATAGGTAGAAACAAAAAAAAAACCTGTACGAACCCTCTCTAATCGCGATTCATGTAATTCAAACTGTTGTGATTAAAGGCAGGATACTTTTTACGAGTTAGGAAATTATATATAATATTGAAAACATTGTAATTGTGGTAAATTAAAAGGTCGTAAGACTCCATAGCAGAACCGGGTGAACATTTGAGAAAATATTTAGTAAATATTATTACTAGTCATAAAAGAAGAAATCATTTTTTTTTTTTATTATAAACCACTTCACCAAAATCAAAGCGGGTTTTACAGCTTGATGAGCAGAAGCCAAAAAATATAAAAGGTTAGCGATTGGAAACACACGTTGGGCGGCAGATTTTAATTAGCTCAAAAGAAAAAAAATGTTACTTTTCTAGAAACATAAAATACCGAGCTAATGTTTTCTTGGTTGCGTTTAACTCGCTCCATGTCTGGAGTGACCGGTGTGGGAGTTCCCACTCCAAACTGCTCTTTGTACAACACCTGAGGATCCAAAGTGACACAAACAAAGGTCTCTCAATGGTTCAATTATTGCAGAGTCTATCTTGGCCTAATCTCACACCTTTCTGTCAACAGCAGTCAGAATATCTAATGGGAAACCACACACTATAAAAAGCATAACAACACCTTACATAAGCTACCACAACAAATGTGTTACCCAGTCACTGTTACTCTAACATGTAACTAATGGCTTCTCTTTCATTAAAACATATACGAACCTATGTCAAGTCTTCACCCATAAATAGATTTCCCCTATAGTTCTATTACAGAATGTTATGTATGTGTAACAATAAGGACTGGAATGTTCTATACATGTACTGATGTGGACCGGAATGTTCGATATATCTACAAAAAAACGGAATGTTCTATACTTGTCCTGATGAGGACCAGAATATTCTGTATATCTACAAAAAGGCCAGCATGTTCTATACATGTACTGATGAGGACCAGAATGTTCTATATATCTACAAAACACCGGTATGTTCTTCACTTGTACTGATAAGTGCCGGAAAATTCTATTTATCTATAAAGGACCAGAATGTTCTATAGATGTACTAATAAAGACCGGAATGTTCTATATATCTACAAAGAACCAGAATGTTCTATACTTTTACTTATAAGAACCGCAATGTTCTGTATACGTACAAATCAAGAGCAGAATGTTGGTTTTGTGCCAATCTGAAAACTCACGATTCTTTAATTCTTACCATTCGTTTTGGATCACCCGTCATTAGACTTTGATTATAGTTTAGTTAAAAATAGGCAATATTCATAAATATAAAACATATATATCAAGGTGACAGGTTTTCCAAGGAAAAAAGGTTTGTGGGAATGAATAGTTTAGATCTTTGCAGTGATTTAGTATTAAAAAAACAAAGTATAGTATTAAATAATACATTTGCTCCCTGACAAAATTTATGAGAAAAATTAGCAAAGAAAGAATATATAAAGCAAAATGTTGAATAAAAAGTGTTGTTAACAAATGTAACCTTTTAAATCAGGTTCATATTGAACTAGGTTAATACATCTCACAAATTAAATATTTAAGAAGGAAACAAAGATTAGATGTTTATTTTTTTGTTAAAAAAGGGAAATTGATTAAAAAAATAATAATAATATTTTAGTAAATTATTTTTCTACTAAATTATTCTTCTTTCCGGGATCAGTAAGGAATGTATTATTCAGTTTTACGATTAATATTAATGTTTGATATTGAAGAGATGTTATTGGTAAACGTAAGTTTTAATTCAATGTTAGAGGAATCTTTTTTGCTGATTATAAATACCGAGCTAATGTTTTCTTGATTGCGTTTAACTCTCTCCATCTCTGGAGTCGCGGTTACTGGTGTGGCCGTTCCCAGATTTTCTTTGTACAATACCTAAAGGTACAAGAATGTACCCCAGAGTACATTGAATAACCAACATAAAACAAATGTGCAATTAGTTCAGGAGAACATTTTTAAAATACCATTAAGGAGATTGAAACACACGGGACAGGTTGATTGGCACTCATAGTTTTTGTTTAGTAGAAGGGGTTCTGTGAGTCGATGTTTTGGGAGACAAAAAAATTATAGATCTCTTTGTGCACCAGTAGTCACACTCTGTTGAACAAAGATTTCTTTCTAAAATGTTTGTTGGTGCAATAGTTTAGTAATAAAACATATTTTAATTGAGATAAATGGGAAACTATGTTAATAGTATTATTCTAAAATGTTTCCTTCTATATTATAAATATGTGGAAATTTGTATGGTTAAAGCATGGTTTCTCAAAGTCGGTATTTGGGACCTCCAATTAGTGCAAGGGTCAGTATGTGGCTTCATCGTTTTGATGGGTCCACCCATACTCATATGAGTATGTCCTTGCACCGATTAAGGTTCCTGAGGACCAGGGGCAGACGAGGCCTGACTTTTGATGAAGTACAATCTCTATCACCCTCCTGCAGCCATGTAGTAGCAGAGGAGTGTGGGTCAGTAGTTCATCACCAGCTGAAGAACCAAAAGTTCTGCCCTGCTTGGGGACCAAGGTTGAGAAGAAATGTGTTATGGTTAACTGGTTATGTCTTCTGAGCACTCTTGAAAAAGGCTTAAGATTGGTTATGAGGCTGGTGTTTTAGAAGCAATTATCGTTAGCTGTGTTTAAAGCCCATTCTCAGATCCGTAAATACCATGCTAATGTTCTCTTGGTTGCGTTTGACCCTCTCCATCTCTGGAGTCACAGTGGTGGGGGTCCCATGCCCCAAGGTTTCTTTGTACATAACCTAGAGACACAAAAGAGCGTCCGAGATATAGCACCAATTATTACTCTTGGCCACTCAACCTACAATGTACAAACATGATGATGGTATTGGTGGTTTACTTACCAGTCATACTGACTCTGTTATAGGGATAGTACCATTCTAGTTAAAAGGTTTTCCATTGCCATACCCCATTTCACCCATTAGTTTATGTATCATCCCCCAGTCTCATCTACTCCCCATAATGTGTTCTATATATTTTTCTTTTTGCTTTCTTGAGAGGCTCAATGTTATGTAAATACCTTGGGAGATTTATAATATAAAAAGAACATCTATGATTAAACAAAAAGGATGGAGACTAACAAATAAGGGCGATCCCTCTCAGCAAGAATGGACAAAAGCTGAAATAACCTGATCTGATGTAACCTACTCGGGAGAGCAATCTCAGAGTCCAATCTGCTTGAGAAAGAAGTGGAGAACCCCTGACCTACTCTAGCAAGACGTTCTGTTACAAAACTCATGGGAGATCAGGACCAAACTCTCAACAGAATAATGTGACCCCAGATTGTTCAAAATACTTGATACAATGATGTATATCGCAAAGCGTGTTGATACATAAAAAAAATAATAACTATAGCAAAATCTGGTTACCAAACTCGCTTGCTTAAGCTTCCTATCACAATTACAGCAATTACTCTGTCTAGATGTTTTGCACTCTTTTCTGCTCATTCTAGGTTTACCATGAAATAATAGATCCACGTATGAAATGAATTATTTTGTTCGTTCATTCATGCTAACGAGCCACATATCAGATGAAAACACATTATTCAAAACAGAGTCATGGTGAATTTCAATTGTTAGAAAATTAAATTAGGAAATCTTATCTAAACAGACATGGGATGAAAAGGGGGGCAAACACCCAGTTAGTTTTGCAATTAATACACTGGTAAAAGCCAAGGGTAGTTGCAATACATGGTGATACAATGTTACGTTCATGGACAGGATCCTTTAAAGTTAGGTTTGGGTTATTGAACAGCCCAAAAGGATGGGGACGCCCAGCCTAGTTTGAAACCGAGCAGATCTGAATCATCTATTAAATCCCATGAATGGGATAGAGCAGGGGTGTCAAACCCTTGGCCCCTCCAGCTATCGGAGAACTACATTTCCCATCTGCCCGCCTCTTGGCTGACAAACTATTATACGAGATGTAGACCGTCATTAGCTGAAGGTCTGCACTTTGCCACCTCCCCAATACGGGATACAGGATGGGCCTTGGCTTAGAATAGTGTTGATAACAGTATTAGGATCCAGTTTACTTATATTGGGATTATAAAGTGACACAAAACAATTGTTTGGCAAGAATTGGACTAATCTGCCATCCATTGTACTGGACATGGGTTTATGAAACCTCAAACCAAACTAGAAACCGTTTGCAAACTGATACATTTAGAAAAAACAATTATGTACAGTATTTGCTTTTCTACATTAAAAAAACTATGTACAGTATTTGCTTTTCTACATTACTTCACCCTGTGTGCAAATGATTTACCATGTTCAAAAGTAAATCAGTTGCATATAAGGTCAACTAAGGGATGGCGTTTAACGGCTCTCGGTATCAGCCTGGGTCTGAGAAAAGGAAGAATCACAAACATCTCTCCAGTACAGTTTCTCGTGGGTCACCTTAAATCCAAGGAATTAACCCTTGTGTGCCAGCGGAATGGCTGACACGGGTCACTGTAACCCATTATTCCCCGGATTGTAGGCATTAGAAAGGAGAGATTATTTATTAGAGGGGTAGTCAAGCACAGGAATGCAAAAAATATATATATATCGTCCACTACCGAACTAATGTTCTTCTGCATCTCCTTTACTCGTTTCACTTCGGGGAGGTCAGAAATCGGAGTTCCTTTTCCAATAGTCTCCTTGTATTTAATCTACGGAATCACATGCAACGGAAAAAAAAAACAGAACACGTTGCACATTAAGCACATTGGACATTTCCATACATGACTGCATGTATGCTAGAGCACAGGTAGCAACTCGGAACACGCCATCCAATGGGGAGACACAGCTCCTTCTAGTTCCGCCTGCTCATTGTTATTTTATTATCCTTAGGTTTTATATACAGTTTACCTGCAGCCTAGTCTATCCATTATTTTCTTTCGCATGCCTACAGTTTGGATTTGCCTTATCTTAACTGACTTGAATGAGAGTCAGAGCTGTTGCTATAATAACCATGATTCTGTACAGAGAAAGCTTAGAAAAAGAAAACAAAACTGTTTTTTTTCTTCATCTTTTCCCTTTAAATAATGTAGCATTTATTCAGTGATTACATAAGAGCACTATAGGTGGATCAGCATTTTGGTCTACCTGAGCTCCAAACATTACAATATATATTTCATATTAATGATGATGAGTATTGTTGTTTAACGATAGTCTAGCCATTTTATGGCCGACTTATGCTCCTGAGGATAGAGACTGAATAACTGACGTGGCAAATAGAGTTACAAGCAAGGTAATACCTTCATTGGCTTCCAGTTGGTATATGCGTTCAAGCTAGTCTTGCATGCTAGCACTCTAATTCTCCTCTATTCAGTATATAACGGTATCATCTCGATTCCTGTGTTTTTCATTTACTATACAGCTCAATGTTTGTGTTTTTTCTTAGTCTGGCAGTATGAATAACACATTTCTGATTATTTTAGCTCTTTTTGGAAATAAATAAATAGATTATTGTTTTAGTTCTGAAAATTTTATTTTTTACACAATGTGTAATAAAATCTGTACTAATGTTTATGTTGAGGTTTCTTTTCTTAAATACCTTGTTTTAGCAGTTAATGGTCCACCTGCTTTAAAAAACATATATATATCATATATCATATATAAATCCGAATATTTATAAATATATATATTCTGATTTTTCTGCTTATTTAAATTTTAACAAAAAGTCATTTGTTAGCTTAATAAAATTAATAATAGACATTATTAATTAATATAATTAGATCACATTATTAGTAAGAACATTAGAGGTAACAAAAATA
Source organism: Pelodytes ibericus (assembly GCA_036172795.1). Taxonomy (NCBI): domain Eukaryota; kingdom Metazoa; phylum Chordata; class Amphibia; order Anura; family Pelodytidae; genus Pelodytes; species Pelodytes ibericus. The sequence goes on along the minus strand of CM069864.1, from coordinate 7,395,213 downwards.
ATTGTTTCCTTTTTTTAGTTATTTTCCTAGATTGTTTAGCATTAATATATTTTTATAGAGATTATTTTAAAATATAGTTAAGATATTAGTTTGTAAAACACTCATAAGCAATATATTCCCTATCACCAAGATTGTATTCAGCTAATATGGACTTCATCACCTAAATATTTGTTGTAGTCTATACGTAGAGAATGAAAATGATCAAAAATCATCTATAAATTGTGTTACTTGAATTTCTAGCGAGGGCATAAACTATGACTAAAAAACTGTTTTACACATTTCTGTGGCGTCTCATATGACATCACGTGTGGCTTAATAGTTTTCTTTGGGAAACGTGGAATCTGCAAATTAAGCCACCAGACGTATTTAAAACCTATTTTTCTCAAAATTTATGCATTTGCTTGTAACTTTGCAAATACACGGCACAGACCATTTTTTATTCTCTACATCCACAGTTTAGGGAACAGAGTGCCATGTTTGCAGACATTTTGTTTTCCTTGTCTATATTAATATTTAAAGAAAAGAGATTTTTCTGAGATAATAAATTACAAAAAAGGGGGAGTTAATGTTAATATTAATAAATATTTGATTAATATTTTGTCATTTGTTTTTGTTTTGTTTTTGCAAGCCAGTGTTAGGTCAGATAAGGAGGTATCCTATTAATTGTTTAGTGCAGCCGATAAGCTAACTTGCTATACCGTGCTAATGGCATCTTGAGTTCTCTTAATCCTTTCCATCTCAGGGGTGTGTCCCACAGGCGTTCCTGTTCCAACGTCTTCCTTGTACAAAATCTTAACATTCAGAATTAAGATGAGAAGTTAATACGACATCCCTTGAAGCTGGCTCACGTCCCTGTCCTAGGTTAAAATTCTGCCTTGCCCGATTGAGCCACGTTTAATTAAATCATGTAATTTGGAACGGGAAGGGGTGGCTCAAACCGTTCAATTTGTATCAAGCCATTGGAGGGCCAGTAGAGTGAGTATTGTTTTGGCCCTGGCATCCATCTGGGTGTTAAGTTTGCTCAAAAGACAGTTGCGAAATACAAATACAGCCAGGTAGCACAACAAGACGACACTCGATAACGTTAAAAAATAATCGATTTGACTGACGATTACAAACATGACAACACAAAGGGTGCGTGGCAAAGCAACATGACTCTACTACCTACACATAACAAACAGAAACGTACATCCTGATGACAGCAGTAACAAGAAGACGGACAATTTTGATCAGACATCACAAGAGTGTTTAACAGGCTACGCTCTGATTGGAGTGAGGCAGGGATTGGCAATTGCAGTCCTCCCAGAATTCCAAGGGCTGCAATATGCTATCCCTGGCTCCAAGAATCATTACGATATGAGCATGTACAAAGCAAGAGCCATTTGAATGAGTGGCGGTTAAGGTTAGCGTTGCTGTGATGGCTACGTTAGAAGGTGTCTCTTTCGCGGATGAGATTATTTGGGTTAGACTTAAGAAATAAATGTAAATTATATACCGAGCTGAAATTCTTTTGATTTTCTTTAACGCGCAGTATTTCTGGCGTGTCTTTTACCACTGTTACTTTTCCTTTACTTTGTTTAAGGTCACCCTGGTACTGAAGCTACAAGAGAAGATTGGAAAATGGCGTTAACATAGATCACAGGGCAGAAACGATTCCTATGAATTGGATTTTAAGGATGGTTTGGTCCTACAAAGAGTTTGCAGTGAGAATCCAGAGGGTAAAATTACTTTATAAATCATCATAGTAGAACTGCAGGGGAACGTCTCGATTAACAGTATGCTGCCTCCCTTGTGAGCATTACTTCATAGAAAAATCTGACTTTATATATATGACAAAGCTCGGGAATGTCCAGTATACTAGGGTAACGTATGGGAGGGTCCTGTATGCTGGGGTAAAGTATGGGAGGGTCCTGTATGCTGGGGTAACGTATGGGAGGGTCCTGTATGCTGGGGTAAAGTATGGGAGGGTCCTGTATGCTGGGGTAAAGTATGGGAGGGTCCTGTATGCTGGGGTTAAGTATGGGAGGGTCCTGTATGCTGGGGTTAAGTATGGGAGGGTCCTGTATGCCGGGGTAACGTATGGGAGGGTCCTGTATGCTGGGGTAAAGTATGGGAGGGTCCTGTATGCTGGGGTAATGTATGGGAGGGTCCTGTATGCTGGGGTAACGTATGGGAGGGTCCTGTATGCTGGGGTAAAGTATGGGGGGGTCCTGTATGCTGGGGTAATGTATGGGAGGGTCCTGTATGCTGGGGTAATGTATGGGAGGGTCCTGTATGCTGGGGTAATGTATGGGAGGGTCCTGTATGTTGGGGTAACGGATGGGAGGGTCCTGTATGCTGGGGTTAAGTATGGGAGGGTCCTGTATGCTGGGGTTAAGTATGGGAGGGTCCTGTATGCCGGGGTAACGTATGGGAGGGTCCTGTATGCTGGGGTAAAGTATGGGAGGGTCCTGTATGCTGGGGTAATGTATGGGAGGGTCCTGTATGCTGGGGTAACGTATGGGAGGGTCCTGTATGCTGGGGTAACGTATGGGAGGGTCCTGTATGCTGGGGTAAAGTATGGGAGGGTCCTGTATGCTGGGGTAATGTATGGGAGGGTCCTGTATGCTGGGGTAATGTATGGGAGGGTCCTGTATGCTGGGGTAATGTATGGGAGGGTCCTGTATGTTGGGGTAACGTATGAGAGGGTCCTGTATGCTGGGGTAAAGTATGGGAGGGTCCTGTATGCTGGGGTTAAGTATGGGAGGGTCCTGTATGCCGGGGTAACGTATGGGAGGGTCCTGTATGCTGGGGGTAACGTATGGGAGGGTCCTGTATGCTGGGGTAAAGTATGGGAGGGTCCTGTATGCTGGGGTAATGTATGGGAGGGTCCTGTATGTTGGGGTAACGTATGGGAGGGTCCTGTATGCTGGGGTAACGTATGGGAGGGTCCTGTATGCTGGGGTAAAGTATGGGAGGGTCCTGTATGCTGGGGTAATGTATGGGAGGGTCCTGTATGCTGGGGTAAAGTATGGGAGGGTCCTGTATGCTGGGGTAACGTATGGGAGGGTCCTGTATGCCGGGGTAACGTATGGGAGGGTCCTGTATGCTGGGGTAATGTATGGGAGGGTCCTGTATGCTGGGGTAACGTATGGGAGGGTCCTGTATGCCGGGGTAAAGTATGGGAGGGTCCTGTATGCTGGGGTAACGTATGGGAGGGTCCTGTATGCCGGGGTAACGTATGGGAGGGTCCTGTATGCCGGGGTAATGTATGGGAGGGTCCTCTATGCTGGGGTAACGTATGGGAGGGTCCTGTATGCTGGGGTAACGTATGGGAGGGTCCTGTATGCTGGGGTAATGTATGGGAGGGTCCTGTATGCTGGGGTAAAGTATGGGAGGGTCCTGTATGCTGGGGTAACGTATGGGAGGGTCCTGTATGCCGGGGTAACGTATGGGAGGGTCCTGTATGCTGGGGTAATGTATGGGAGGGTCCTGTATGCTGGGGTAACGTATGGGAGGGTCCTGTATGCCGGGGTAAAGTATGGGAGGGTCCTGTATGCTGGGGTAACGTATGGGAGGGTCCTGTATGCCGGGGTAACGTATGGGAGGGTCCTGTATGCCGGGGTAATGTATGGGAGGGTCCTCTATGCTGGGGTAAAGTATGGGAGGGTCCTGTATGCTGGGGTAATGTATGGGAGGGTCCTGTATGCTGGGGTAACGTATGGGAGGGTCCTGTATGCCGGGGTAATGTATGGGAGGGTCCTCTATGCTGGGGTAACGTATGGGAGGGTCCTGTATGCTGGGGTAACGTATGGGAGGGTCCTGTATGCTGGGGTCAGAAGTTAAAATGTGATCTTAGAATTAATGGGAAACTAATGGCGGGCTTTACAAAGTGGAGAATAATTACTTTGTATATGGTGCCACAAGGTGATATCATAAATGGAGCCTAAAAGTTCTGTAGAAACAGTGTATCTATTGTTTGTTTGTTTTTTACTCCCCTTTATTGCCACTGCAAATATAATTTAGGTAAAAAGGCTCCCATAAATATACAGCTGAGCTAAATCTGTGGAATAATAACTCTATAGTTATACAGGGGATTCATTTATGTTTTTATGTATGATGGTCAGGATCAAAATCGAAAAGGAAAAACACAATACAGACTGACCACGACACACATCATTAAAGTATCACCTCGAAAGGACAATACTTTATAAATATTTATATATATATATATAGAAGGACATTTAGGTTACATTTACATCAGCACAATAAATGTAAACATCACTGAATGTGTACACACAATGTATAGTCTGAAATCCTTTCTACAGTAAGTGAAGGCTGAGCCTTGCAGTACTAATGGCCAACGTTCCCTCCCAAGAGCGGATCAGTAGGGGCTTCCGCAGATGCAGTGCGCTCGTGTCCAGCATCACATCCATATTGGCCTAGTAGGGGAGTCCAGAAATTGTATTCTGCCTTAATGGCCTCCTTCCACCCCTGTCCACCACATCAGCCATTAAAACGGACAAGAGCCATTTTATTTAGATGCACTTATGTAAAATGCAAACTGCAGGCTGTAATCTATGTACCGCGGCAGATTGCATCTCGTACAAGCGTCACCAAGGAATGCGACAATGTGGCGGTCACATGGCCATGAATGGTGGCACTTCGTGTACCGAGTCATGTATACAGTTAGAGATCTAGCACTTTCAATAATAGATTGCATTAATGACCTTCTTACTTAGGAAATAATACTTTCCTAAAATCAAACAAAAACAGTAAAATGATAAATATATTTTTACTCTGGAAACAAAATTGTAGAACTTACGGTGCTGAAATTCTTTTGGTTCTCACGGACCCTCTGCATTTCCGGGGTGTCATACACAGACACGTAATACGACATGTTCCTTTCAGCGTCCTCTTTGTATTTTTTCTGTGTTTTGAAGGGAATAATTGTCATACCATAGCACATACAAATATAAACAATACCAAAAAATAAATAGAACTCATGTATACGCCTTTTATAACTCTCCTCTCAATGTTTAGTTACGATTGACTTGATTCCACAGGGCCGTTTCTGGTTCCTGATCATTTAGTAGCAAAATTCGACACAAGAAAAAAAACATCTTTCCAATTTATCGCTAACTATGGACCCAACCGTAAAATAGGCAACTGCCTGTGGTGTATAACACTGCCTGGTGAACTGTTGGGTCGAATTATAAACTTGGCGCACAAGCAAATAACATCAAACACTTGCGCTATCTGTGGATGCGACTATGTATAAAGCAGACTCTTGACATTTGTAGGGGTTTTACGCCCCTGCCGTTTGTCCCACACATCCAGGTTGGGCCGGTGCTTAGTGCATTGGGGCAGCCCATGTAAGAAGCGCCTGATGAGTGCCAGAGAACATCCACCAAGCACTATTTGGTGGAGGTTCTTCTTCCACATTCTAAACGCTGATAGCAGGTTTTTTTTTAGCTTCCAGAAACATTACAGAGTGGGATTTTTGTACAAAACCCCCATTATTTTTAGGGGCACTGTGTGGTCTAGTGTGAGTTACTCACTGCTCTTTCCAGTATGACTATGTCCACCAACTGTTACAACCCTTTTGGAAAACGATTCCGGGCGTCTACAATGTTTTTGTCTAGGTTATCTACAATGCAAACCCTTGAAATTCTGTCATTTATTTCTAATCAATGCACCCCCTCCCTCCATGCACCCCCTCTCCCTCCCTCCATGCACCCCCTCTCCCTCCCTCCATGCACCCGCTCTCCCTCCCTCTATGCACCCCCCCTCCCTCACTCCATGCACCCCCCCTCCATTAAATAATTGCTATATATTACAGTTTACTTGAAAATCTACTTGTATTCTTTACGTATATACATATATATCTATATATATATAATTACCTGGCTCGAGAGATTCTTCACTTGTTGAGCATGGATAATTTCTGGAGTATCCACGACACTTGTGTAATTGGCCTTATCCATTTCTGCAGACTGTTTGTATTTCACCTTTAGATAACAAAGTAAACACAGGTTATGCATTTCACAGCAATTCTCTGTTGTAGGTAAAGGTGACAGACTCAATAGATTCATCTGTGGTGTGGGGGGGGGGGAGGGGGAGGGATTATCTCTCTGGATGGATGTGGTTATACCCTATAAATGAACAGGGCTTACCTGACTGGCAATATCTGTTGCATTCTTTGCCCTCATGTAGTCTGGTGTTTCCATAGCCAAAGTTGTCAAACCTCGGCCTTTAATTTCCAGTTCTAGAGTTTTCTTATATTCTTTCTGTCAGTTACATAGAAACATAGAATGTGTCACCGGGAGATAGAAACATAGAATGTGTCACCGGGAGATAGAAACATAGAATGTGTCACCGGGAGATAGAAACATAGAATGTGTCACCGGGAGATAGAAACATAGAATGTGTCACCGGGAGATAGAAACATAGAATGTGTCACCGGGAGATAGAAACATAGAATGTGTCACCGGGAGATAGAAACATAGAATGTGTCACCGGGAGATAGAAACATAGAATGTGTCACCGGCAGATAGAAACATAGAATGTGTCACCGGCAGATAGAAACATAGAATGTGTCACCGGCAGATAGAAACATAGAATGTGTCACCGGGAGATAGAAACATAGAATGTGTCACCGGGAGATAGAAACATAGAATGTGTCACCAGGAGATAGAAACATAGAATGTGTCACCGGCAGATAGAAACATAGAATGTGTCACCGGCAGATAGAAACATAGAATGTGTCACCGGGAGATAGAAACATAGAATGTGTCACCGGGAGATAGAAACAGTGTGTAGACCAGGCGGCCATCTTCCTCCGAAGAGGCTCTGGCTGGGATCAGTAAGTTAGAATAAAAAGGTCAGTATTTTAGCCATCCAGGTTCCATAGATATGTATATGTGTGAGAGGAGAGACCATCGCCAACTCCACCTTCACAGCCTTTCCCTCCTCTTTGCATTTCTGAATTTGGGGTTGAAAGGGGGCAGTAAAAGTCCAGTGGAAAATGGATGATAACAGCTGGGCCGGTGAAGTTGCACTGAGGACCGCTAAATTATTTTTTCCTGCCCAGGTCAAAAGTAGACAACTCCTTCTCTGCTTTGGCCTTTTCACACCTCAAGGTGGAAACATTTTCCATAAGAAATGTTGGGCTTACCTCGTTTAAGATATGAGTTGCATTTTTGGCCCTTATGAGCTCGGGAGTTTCTTCCAAAGCTGTAAGTCCTCTTCCCTTGGTGTCGTCAAGATCTTTCCTGTATTCTTTCTACGTTAAGGGGGGGGGGGGACATCAAAACATTTAGGCCGGAAAACCGAGAATTGAGATTTTCTTTATTAAAAAAAAAAAAGGTTAACAAAAGTAAACAAGCACAACACACATACACACAATTACACAAAACAGGAACGATACAAGACAACAACACATACTATATGTAAGATATGAAAGGACAATAAGGGACTCACAAAATGATTATATAAACATGTTAATTTATATAATTACTGCATGTAACGTGAGTAAAAAACACATGTAATTGGACACAGACATAGAAATAAACTCAAATCCAATACATCCGGGGCTTTATCCATGAAAGATGCTATTGCAGGACATTGACAAAGGGAATTTCAAACATAGACCCATAAGTAGACGAGTTGCAACAATTCTCCAATTCGGTTCATTGGCAGAAATTTTTCAACTTTCGCCGTAATTTTGAAAATCCCTTGTCAATTTCCTTGTTCATGAACACACCCCGCCCCTCATCCCAAAACGAGACAACAACATAAACAAAAAACGAACACGGAGGATGTGGTGTATATTAGTGGAATTATTCTGTTGGATGGCAAAAGATAAGAGAAGACCAGATGCTACCTCGCAGTTTATTTTTGTAGCATATCTGACATGTAATAATGATGGGGTAACTTCCAAACCAGAAAGGTTTCTGCCCTTAATATGTTCTTCCAAGTCTTTCTTATATTCTTTCTATTAGAGGCAGGAAGAAAAATATCACAGTATTATATTAACATTCAGCTGTATGAGACGGGCTAAGGCCACAACGGGGGGGGGGGGGGGGGGGGGGTTATTCGTACACAGCAATTCCTCGAAACGTGGAACAATCACCCCCCTTAAAACCCAACCAATGGAAATGAGTTCCTGACGATTGCTCCACTTTTAAGGCTTTCTAGAATAGCTCCTTATAAATAATCTCCAGCGTTCTATTCTATTAACACAATTATATTATAGTATGTGCATTCAGATTGTAGACGTTACATAACAATAGATTCCCCCAAAAAACATTACAAATATTTTCATATACAAGCATGTTTCAGTTTGTATAACATATATGTTTAAATATATAGATATTTATATATTTATATGCTCACATTACATTCAACTTCAAGTATATAAACTTGAAGGATAGCGGAACAGATCAAAGGAGATTCACAGACATAAGAACCGATTATCACAGTAATATTCGACCAGTCTAATACCGATGCATACGATGTCATAATGCACATCTCATTAGATATACATCTGATGGACAGAGATATGAAAATATCACAGTTAAAGTCTTAGCTTTATGGTAAACATCAGCATTGATATACCGCTGTTGATGGATCTGTAGGGAGTGTGTAATCCACGTGATGGCTGGTAGCATGTTGTGAAGACTGGACCTGGACACGTGGCGCTCCCCATAAAAGGAAAGTGTGTGTTCATGACAATAATGCTCATATAGCATGATATTGATTGAGGGATAGGAAGTTGAGCTACAATGTAGCTAGAGAGCAGAAGCCTCGCTTTTACCCAGCCCTGCTATTGGCCAAAAGTAGGCTGAGGGCAGGGAGGCTTCTGATTGGCTGACAGTCTCCACTGAGAGCAAAAACATTGGAGGTAGCTCCATTGATTTTTTTTTAGCGCGAGGTGGATATTTTTTATTTTTGGATGGTAACATTTTGGAGAACTCCCCTCCCCACACACACACACCTGACCAAGGTAAAGGTAGGTCAGGCAGGTAGGGTTACTTTATTATTTTATTCATTATTTATTCTGGGGCCTTGAGACAGCCCAAGATGGTATTAATTATTAGGTGGCTTGGGGGGGCGTAGGCAAGCCCCCAGGTATTATTTATTGTTGGAGGCTATTATTTAACAGTGTATGGTCGTGGTTATAACTCTCCATCACTGTGGCATGCTATTTTAAAGGGGCCTGGGACAATCCCGGTGGTATAACTGGGAGAAGAGCTGAGAGCCTGATAAGTATAGGTGCTGGGAGCATCGGAAGTTCCCAGCACCTTTTTTATTATGATAGGGTAAGGCTACTTGTGGGCCTTTTGGGGAGCCCTTTGAACCTGTTTTTACAAGGGGATATTTTTTTCTTTTTCCGCTAATTCAAATTCAACCTTGAGGTCAAGTTTGACTTGGAATAAAAACCTTGTTTCAATTCGTCTTCCATAGGCTATAATGGGAAGTGAATTGCAACTAGCAGGGTTTTTTTTCTAAGTCAAACGCGACCTCCGACCATGAGTTTGTTCAAGTTTAGAGGTCGCGATTAGTACCAAACGCTACCTACAAACTCACATTTCAGTGATGGATGGTCCCATAGCCAATATTTCAGCAACGCTAGCAGCAAAAGTGATTCAAAAGTCGGATTCTCGTTATGTCTTGTGGTCATTGTCTTTATGTGACACGTTTTTTGGTATTTTGTTCCTGGTCTCAAGAAATTGTATTATTGTTTTTTTGTTTTTTTTTTTTATGCCGAAGAAAAAATGCCTATGATTTTGTTTTTGAAGGTCTAACAAGTCTAAAAAGTTTGTTAAAATAATTCCTGTGTTACAATTTCAATGGCCCTGAAAAATACCGGCTCCGAAATAATCTCTTTCGGCCATGTACGTATCCTATAATCAGAGAGCCATTGACTCTTACCTCACTCTGCATGTGCTGAGCTTCCTTAGCAGTGACATATGTTGGGGTTTCAAAGTCCAACATGGCTTTGCCTCTTTCTTTTTCATATTTTTCTTTATATTTCACCTGTTTGACAAAAACATAATTTAAAAGAAAAAAGAAACATTGACAGGATGATCACTGATCAACAGATGGAATGTTTTAAGTACTTTTTCATTTTGTTTTATATTAAAAGCTGTTGAGCAGATATTTTTTTTCTGTAATTTGTTTTTATTAAAGGGACACTACCACTTAAATAAGATGTAACTTAGATTACATGTGCATTTAAAACAAAAACATATATAAAACATATGCCACTGTTTTTTTTCTTCTGTTTGAATTTATTGCATATAAAAATACAAAATAAAATTAGATGTCTGTCTCCAGCACCCATTTTGAGAATTTTACCCATGATGCAACATTCTCCAAAATCTTCCAGCAAGTCTCACTTTACAACTGTGGCAAAAGCCTGCATGATGAGGTCATAAGATACTCCCCTGCTCTCTTACTGGCTCCTGTGTATCATAGTGGGCAGGACTAGGTGTCTGTGTGCAACACAAAGAGAGGAGATTGACCTGATCAAACAGGATCATAACTCCGCCCCTCGTGATGTAATAGTTATATTACCCTCCAATTCAATGCAAGTATATGGTCATAATTCTGACTTATAGACTGCATTCTGTGTCCCCAGCCCCAAAGTGAGATACTAGTGCTGTAAAGTCACTAGGAGGTGGCACCCAAAAACACTATATTTAACAAAATGGCAGCGCCCAGTCACACTTGTTTAGTAAAATATTTCATAAAATAAACTCAGAAAACAAAAGACATATCTGAAATCAACAATACAAAAAAAAAAAGAAATAAACCCTTTTCATTTTCTGGTGGTAGCGTCCCTTTAGGTTTGCAGATTACAGTACAATAAGCTTGATAATAATAATAATTGATATGGTTGATCTAAACTCAGAGTGGTATAAGAGAAGGGAATACATGGGTAAACAAAGAGAGGGCATCTTTTCATTTTATTTTTGATTACAAATCTTTGGTTAATTACTATTATTTGTTATCGATGTCGGATAATGTAATAATCCACATTGTGCCTTAATTATTCACCCTTGATAACAAGAAAAAGAATCAATTAATTCGTTATTGTAATTTGATGAACTATTTTAAATTTTTTGGTTAAAATTTCAACTTAATGGTTATTAAGAATGAATGATCAAACCCCCATTAGTCAGCATGATATGCACAGTTACCAATAAATGGTATAGTTAATAATTACAAGAAATGCAAGCGTTTTCTGGCTCCAAGATTGGTATTTCGGCTTATTTTGACTTATTCATATTTGAAGCACAATTCTATCGATATGAATATGATGAGGAATTGAAGTGTTATTAGTATGATTTTTTATGTTTTCATGGAATAATAGCCAGTTAGCTTTTTGCTTCTCTGTTCTCCTTAACATATGAATGTTGAACAGGAGAGAAGAACAAAGTATGTTAACTTGCTCTCTGAATCCATGATGGTTATTATGCTTGATATTAGACCCTTGCCTGTTTTTTCCCGTTGGGTTATTTGCACCAGAGCAAAAGAAATTGAACGGAAACTTACTTGGCTTTGAAGTTCCGTTGCCTCCTTTACATGCACTTGTTCAAGGTTATCGGGCACCACAAGGTAGTGGCCCTTATTCTTCTCATATTCCTTCTTGTAACGGTACTGAAGGGAAGTGTCAAAAACTGCCTCAAACATAGCCTAACAAGTCATCTGCCCATTTTCCGATAGCGAGCTTGTTTTTTTTTGTAGGATTTTTAAAGTTACCAAAACAATTACATTTTTTAACATCGTTAAAAATAATGTTAATAGAAAAGGATATTTTCAAATTACATATTTCATTTTGTTAGGTATCATTTTTATATTTAGATTTATTTTACATAAAAAAATACTAACAAATGTTAACCAACAATTTAAAAAAAAAAAAAAGTATTAATTAGTTTAGTAAAATTATATTTTGTTAAATCAAAAATACCAATGAGAATGTCTTTGGAAGGGGTTTTGGATTTTTTTTTTTTACATATTATGAATGTTAAAATGTTATATATGTTGAATGTTTTACTGAATATAATTTTTTTTTAGAATTGCTAAGACTGAAAATAAATAAATATTAGATTTTTTTTGTGTGTTAGGTCTAGTTCCAAACTATTATCATGTTTATTATTATTTTAATTTCCACGGCACATCTATATTAAGACTACAAACAGGGCTTTAAAAGAATGTGAGTAAATTAAGAAAGATGACGCCTAATTAATGCTCAAGGTGAAGAGAAAGGAGTGAGCTGTTATGGTTAGAAACACAATGATTAATTATAAAGTTGTCCATAATATTAGAACTTACGTCACTGGACAGTTTACTGGTGCTGGTGATGTGATGCATGTTTAGAGATTCAGCCATATCAGTCACTGGCTTGTGGAGTTTCTTTAGATCTGCCTTGTACTTAACCTGCAACGAAAAGACACAAATGACATCACCAGTCTGCTGTGCTATTATCTATCATATATACCAGTGCTTCTCAAACTCGTCCTCGGGGATATCCAACAGTCCAGGATTTAGGTATTATCCAGTTGTATTTAAATGATGATATGTATAATACCTGGAGTGGTTTCCTATATATATTTTCTTATTTCAAAATTACTGGGTAATCCCCGAATCGTGGACCGTTGGGGGGTTCCTTGAGGACAGGTTTAAAAAGCACAGATTTATACCACTGACATATTATTACAATTTATTACATTTCCAGCACTGATAATACGCACATAAAAAATGATTGATTTATGCAGATATGTACAGGTCTATCTATATATAATGTAAATGTCTATATTGGAAATTAGGATTCATTTCTAAGTAACAATACAGTAAATAAGTATACAAAGTAATTTATTTATTTAGAGTGTACATTTGCTTATACCATGTATGTTATATGTATTTTGTTTAAAAATGTCATGAGAAGGGCTAACTATATATTAATGTAAGCAGCACTGCGTCACCTTCTATATCTGTAAACGCTGATGTAGGTTTGTATTTTGGATGTTGCCATCGCCCATTATAGATGCCCCTATGAAGTCCTGTTTGTGAATAGCTCATGGTGATTTTCAAGTTGTGTGTTTTGGATGCAGAGTGTGTGTCTTACATACCTCACTAGCCAAAGTGTTTGCATCCTTCAAAGTCTGGTATATTTTGGCCTCTTTCAGGTCGTACTGGGGCCGTTTACTTTTATCTTTAGAAAAGTTCTCCTTGTATTTCACCTGATGAAAGACAAATCATTCTTTAAAGCCACAGAAATATTACTATTTTTTCTATTTTATTTTAAGGAATCCACTAGGCAACAGAATCAAACAAAGGGCAAGACAAACACAGAGGAATGAAACGTTTGCACATGCAAGAACTGATGGAAAAGATCAGCAGAAATATATATTGTGTGTTTTAATCACCCAGGGGCATCAGATGGTCAATCAATTTCTAATGCTTTGATATAAGTAAAAGATACTTTTATATTGTGCCTAGTGTGGTGGTAAAATGTATTTTAAAAGATACATGCCATTTTTTCTCATCCCTGGAACTTGTATGCTCTGACCTGAAACATACAAGTGTATCCGGTTGCCGACTGTCACAGGGTGTGACCCCGAGTTTTAGGCTCACCTGATAGAGAGCATGTAACTAGCTCCCTTCTACCAAGTTTAACTGAGGGAGCAGTGAGAGAAAGTTCCTTGCTGACAGCTTTTGCACCAATAGCTGCCTCTGATTGGCTGCAAGCAGTTACCAATAGCTGATCAGCTGTGACATAAGAGACTAAAATACATGATAAATCGCACTTCGAGTAAAGCCACGGGTTACGTGTTTTAATTTTTAGGATAACTGGATAGTCTGTTATATATATATATATTGAAGGGAAAGCTGGGTTTATATTTTTCTGATCTTTTCAGTAGGTCGCCATGTAACACGGTGACTATTTGACCAAATATTAGACGTAACGGTTTAAAGGACGAGATTAGGAACACACTGTGCAAACGGTCACGTGCAATCGATTGGGCTTCACACTTATCAATTATGTTTCTTAGTGAATAAAACTAGGCAATTCAGTAATTTCTCAGACTAGTGCACAAGATCCAGGAGGCAAAACTCATGCAACAAACTCATACAGCTTGTAATATACATTGGATCAAATGTATTGTCGTCACCAAACTGGACTTGACTAATCACAAACAACACAAAGCAAAAAAGCCAGTCCCATTTTGTTGTTTACCTGTCGAGTAAAAAAAAGTGCAAAGTACCATTCTTCACAAGTGTTTTTCTGTCATACCCACTACTTTTTATAGTGCTGTAACTATTACCAGCCCTGGTAAATCTACTCATTCATCAGTCAGTAGACCAGATCTTGCCGCAGCAATGTTAGTAGCCACAGAATAATAACAGGACAGCGTGGAAGGCGTCTAGTGTAACACAGAAGGAGAAGGTTCCAAGTCTGCTGAAGGTCATTAGTCCAGGAAACAGGAGGTGACATTGGCTGACTACCTGCTCTGTGTACCATTCCTGACATTGGCTGACTCCCTGCTCTGTGTACCATCCTGACATTGACTGACTCCCTGCTCTGTGTACCATCCTGACATTGACTGACTACCTGCTCTGTGTACCATTCCTGACATTGGCTGACTCCCTGCTCTGTGTACCATCCTGACATTGACTGACTCCCTGCTCTGTGTACCATTCCTGACATTACCTGACTACCTGCTCTGTGTACCATTCCTGACATTACCTGACTACCTGCTCTGTGTACCATTCCTGACATTGGCTGACTACCTGCTCTGTGTACCATTCCTGACATTAGCTGACTACCTGCTCTGTGTACCATTCCTGACATTACCTGACTACCTGCTCTGTGTACCATTCCTGACATTGACTGACTCCCTGCTCTGTGTACCATTCCTGACATTGGCTGACTACCTGCTCTGTGTACCATTCCTGAAATTAGCTGACTCCCTGCTCTGTGTACCATTCCTGACATTACCTGACTACCTGCTCTGTGTACCATTCCTGACATTGGCTGACTACCTGCTCTGTGTACCATTCCTGACATTAGCTGACTCCCTGCTCTGTGTACCATTCCTGACATTGGCTGACTACCTGCTCTGTGTACCATTCCTGACATTGGCTGACTCCCTGCTCTGTGTACCATTCCTGACATTGGCTGACTACCTGCTCTGTGTACCATTCCTGACATTGGCTGACTCCCTGCTCTGTGTACCATTCCTGACATTGACTGACTCCCTGCTCTGTGTACCATTCCTGACATTGGCTGACTACCTGCTCTGTGTACCATTCCTGACATTAGCAGACTCCCGGCTCTGTGTACCATTCCTGACATTGGCTGACTCCCTGCTCTGTGTACCATTCTTGACATTGGCTGACTCTCGGCTCTGTGTACCATTCCTGACATTGACTGACTACCTGCTCTGTGTACCATTCCTGACATTAGCAGACTCCCTGCTCTGTGCACCATTCCTGGCATTGGCTGACTACCTGCTCTGTGTACCATTCCTGACATTGGCTGACTACCTGCTCTGTGTACCATTCCTGACATTGGCTGACTCCCTGCTCTGTGTACCATTCCTGACATTAGCTGACTCCCTGCTCTGTGTACCATTCCTGATATTAGCTGACTACCTGCTCTGTGTGTACATTCCTGGCACTGGCTGACTACCTGCTCTGTGTTCCATTCCTGTCACTGGCTGACTACCTGCTCTGTGTTCCATTGCTGGCACTGGCTGACTACCTGCTCTGTGTTCCATTGCTGGCACTGGCTGACTACCTGCTCTGTGTACCATTCCTGGCACTGGCTGACTACCTGCCCTGTGTACCATTCCTGGCATTAGCGGACTACCTGCTCTGTGTTCCATTGTTGGCACTGGCTGACTACCTGCTCTGTGTACCATTCCTGGCACTGGCTGACTACCTGCTCTGTGTACCATTCCTGACATTGGCTGACTACCTGCTCTGTGTACCATTCCTGACATTGGCTGACTACCTGCTCTGTGTACCATTCCTGGCACTGGCTGACTACCTGCTCTGTGTACCATTCCTGACATTGGCTGACTACCTGCTCTGCGTACCATTCCTGACATTGGCTGACTACCTGCTCTGTGTACCATTCCTGACATTGGCTGACTACCTGCTCTGTGTACCATTCCTGACATTGGCTGACTACCTGCTCTGCGTACCATTCCTGACATTGACTGACTCCCTGCTCTGTGTACCATTCCTGACATTAGCTGACTACCTGCTCTGTGTACCATTCCTGACATTGACTGACTCCCTGCTCTGTGTACCATTCCTGACATTGACTGACTCCCTGCTCTGTGTACCATCCTGACATTGACTGACTCCCTGCTCTGTGTACCATTCCTGGCACTGGCTGACTACCTGCTCTGTGTACCATTCCTGACATTGGCTGACTACCTGCTCTGTGTACCATTCCTGGCATAGGCTGACTACCTGCTCTGTGTACCATTCCTGACATTGATAATTACTTGATATCCTGTTGCCAGTCACTTTTCCAGTCACTGCCATTTCAAAGAACACCACACCTTGGATAAACATACCTTGAGACTCAACCTTGGCATTATGGTGGTTACACTGAATCCCCCACTACACCAGTAAAAAATATTATTAAACTTCAACAATCCTGCAGTGTATTCATAAGACAAACTATATGCACATGGTACATGCTCAGCAGGCAGGGCATCGAAAACCTTCAAGATCAGATTTACATAATCCACAAATTGAAACAATACTTCCCAAAGCCTCTTTTTTACCTTTAAAGCTCATTTCAGTAGTTAATTAGCGATTTTACTCCTGTGTGTAATGTGAGAATAGTTCTTCATCAGACGCTCAGAGAATTCTATTTGGTTTTTGTTTGTCTTGTAAAACTATATAAATATCAGATGTAAAAAGATGCACAGTTCATTTAGAATTGTTCTCTCTATAGTACAGTAAAGAGCAATAAAGGGGGAAAAAAAGGCTTTTTTATAATATGTCTGCACTTCCATTCCCTGACACAATCAATATGCAAACAATGCATGATGGGAGATCCCAACAGGGAGATTGGAGGTGATCTCCACATGTTTCTTACACTACTAGTCAGATCATTTGCTTTCTTAAGTTGTCTCATGATGGGTGTGTCATATGATGCCGCTCCGTGACCCCACATCTTTCCTTTGACGTACTCAGCCTAAAATATGCAGCAGAATATCAAGGTGAGATTAGCAAAGCATGTTAGGGTAAACAATGAGTGATAGTGTAACTAGTATAACCATGCCCCCGCGGAGTGGAGGAGAGATACTGTAACTGGTATAACCATGCCCCCGCGGAGTGGAGGAGAGATATTGTAACTGGTATAACAATGCCCCCGCGGAGTGGAGGAGAGATACTGTAAATCTTATAACAATGCCCCCGCGGAGTGGAGGAGAGATACTGTAAATCTTATAACAATGCCCCCGCGGAGTGGAGGAGAGATACTGTAACTGGTATAACAATGCCCCCGCGGAGTGGAGGAGAGATACTGTAACTAGTATAACAATGCCTCCGCAGAGTGGAGGAGGAGAGATATTGTAACTAGTATAACAATGCTCCTGCGGAGTGGAGGAGAGATACTGTAACTAGTATAACAATGCCCCCGCGGAGTGGAGGAGGAGAGATACTATAACTGGTATAACAATGCCCCAGCGGAGTGGAGGAGAAGATATACTATAACTGGTATAACAATGCCCCCGCGGAGTGGAGGAGGAAAGATACTATAACTGGTATAACAATGCCCCAGCGGAGTGGAGGAGGAGAGATACTACAACTGGTATAACAATGCCCCCGCGGAGTGGAGGAGGAGAGATACTACAACTGGTATAACAATGCCCTCGCGGAGTGGAGGAGGAGAGATACTGTAACTGTTATAACAATGCCCCCACCGAGTGGAGGAGAGATACTGTAACTGGTATAACAATGCCCCAGCGGAGTGGAGGAGGAGAGATACTATAACTGGTATAACAATGCCCCAGCGGAGTGGAGGAGGAGAGATACTATAACTGGTATTACAATGCCCCCGCGGAGTGGAGAAGGAGAGATACTGTAACTAATATAACAATGCCCCAGCGGAGTGGAGGAGAGATACTGTAACTGGTATAACAATGCCCCCGCAGAGTGGAGGAGAGATACTGTAACTCTTATAACAATGGCCCCGCGGAGTGGAGGAGAGATACTGTAACTAGTATAACAATGCCCCCGCGGAGTGGAGAAGGAGAGATACTGTAACTAATATAACAATGCGCCTGCAGAGTGGATGAGGAGAGATACTATAACTTGAATAACAATGCCCCCGCGGAGTGGAGGAGGGGAGATACTGTAACTAGTATAACAATGCCCCCAGGAGGAGGAGGAGTATTACTGTAATCAGACTTTTTAAAGACTGAGAGGAAGGAGAGCTGTGGGTGTCAGTTTCTAGAGACAAGTGGCATCTTGAGAAAAGTCTGATATTGGTTAAGTGGGAAGAGGGAAAAGGAGAGCTGTGTAGACAATGTGAAGTGAGCACTTTGTATGTTATTGTCAGTATTACTATGTTACTATTTCTGCACTAATGTGTGCTATATTTTAGAAAACCAACATCACAATTACTGGTGCTAAATGTGGGAGACAAAATTCTAAACACTAAAGAATAAACAAACAATGTATCTGTCATGAGTCAATTCCATGCTCATCCAGGCTGTATCCAAGCACTTCTGTATCCTTATTGCTTTGCTCGCTTGTTTGGCACCTGACTAAGTCTGGGTATAGTTGGGCACCTGCCCTGTACTGAGCCCTGTAAAAGGGGAGTCCTGAGCCCTGTAAAAGGGGAGATCTGAGCCCTGTAAAAGGGGTTACCAGAGCCCTATAACAACGGGGTGACCTGAGTCCCTTAATGGGATGCCTTGTCTTAGAGACCCTGTAATGGTGATGTCCTGTCTTACAGTCCCTGTAATGAGATGCCCTGTCTTAAAGTCCCTGTAATGAGGATGCCCTGTCTCAGAGTCCCTGTAATGAGGATGCCCTGTCTCAGAGTCCCTGTATTGAGGATGCCCTGTCTTAGAGCCCCATAGGGGGAACGCCCTGTTATGGTTCTTCCCTGTTATAGTTTTGGCTTGCTGGATATGGCAGCTGCTTCCATTCCTGGAATCTGTGGCCTCAAGTCTCTGGAAAAGTACAGTTACTCTGGACCAGACCCTGTCCCTCCACATCTGCACTGGAACTCCCAAGCTCAGGGTCCCATTACAAATACCCTATAAAATACCTGTGCAAAACGTATTATTATATTATATAGTTATTATATTGTGCACAGGTATTGTATGTGTATTTTATATGTCAATGTTTTGAAGATTGTTAAGCAGTTTATTAGAAGCAGCAGATTTGTAGCTTTTGCCATCCATCACTTACAGCACTGGCACCTATGTGACTTTTTAACTGTTTTTCTTCTAATAATTTTATTTGGGACAAACCAGAGTATTTGTAGCAGCTTAACATAGTCTTATCAGGAGTACACTGTTTGTACAGCGCTCCTACCCATGTGACTATTCAAAGGGACTGGGAATATAACTGATAAAACTGGACGGAGCACCATATTTTTGGGAGCATCGCACTAATGCTGGTCTTACCTGACTGGTGAGTTTCGACACTTCCTGAGCCAGTTCGATGTCTGGACGGCCGAGCACAGTGATACCACGCCCCTGTTCCTCTCGAGCCTTGGCTTTGTATTGGATCTGAAAGGAGCAGGGAATAGTTTAATAGACGAGGTGCAGTCTTCATGTCTCCATGAATCAGAGCAGGAATAGGACGGCTTCGGTTCTCCAACTGCTCTTGGCCTAAGCTACCAATGGAACCAGCAGACCAGCAATACACAGTATCCCCCAGGTAGCCTATCCATGTTCCTCTCCATGTTCTCTAAGTTTGCTAACTTGCAACTGTACAATACAAAGATATACTCACGTTACTGACTAACTTGGCCACCTGCGTTGCCTTCTGGATATCAGGTCTGTCAGCAATGCTGGTGTAGTTCAGTTTGGCTTTGGCGTCCTTTCTATAGGCCACCTGCATGGTAAAAAAAAACATAATGAAGAAATAGCGGACGCATACACTACCATTCAAAAGTTTGGACTCACTCAAAAATGGCCCTGTTTTTGAAAGAAAATCTAATTTTGTCCATTAAAATAACTTCAAATGGGTGAGAAATTCAATGTAGACATTGTTAATGTTGTAAGTGATTATTGTAGCTGGAAATGGCTGATTTTTAATAAAATATCTATATAGACGACAGAGGATCGTTATCATCAACCATCACTCCTGTGTTCCCATGGTGCATTGCGTCATCTAATCCAAGCTCATCGTTTTAAAAGCCAACGTCTGGACTGTATTTCCTAAACATTTTGCAACTCAAGGGAATTGCAAAGTAAATCCTAAACTTATCTGATGAGCGGATATAAAATAGCAGGCTCCACCCCAAGGGCAGATTATTAAAACTCTCAGAATACGGCTGTATGTTGAGAAATGGCCACTAATGGCCGGAAGAAAGATGGCTAAAGTACTTACGTTGCTCTGAGCTTTGGCGACGTCCATTGCGTGTCTCACCTCCGGTGGTTCCAGCATGATGGCGTAGTTAGACTTGCCTTTCTCCTTCTGGAACTTTTCTTTGTAGTGTTTCTAAGATGTTACGAAAAAGGGGGGAGGGATTCAATATCACAGATTTAAACGCTCTATTAAACTAGATATTTTTGGCCTACCATAAAGGCCAACGATGGGAGCATCGTTAAATTACCACCAAAACAAAAAATCAGTATAACGCACGACTCCTGGCAGTAAAAAGCAAGGTGGACATTTACTGGGGTTTGTGGTGGGCAATTTAATGATGTCTAATGGACCTTGTCCCAGACGCTCTGCCTGTCCCTGGTGATAAGGCTAAGGTAAACGGCACTCACCTCACTGACAATCTTCGTCACCTCTTTGACGTGAATGGTGTCCCGTGTCTCGGGAAGGGTGGTGAAGGAGCCGTGTGGCAGCAACTTCTTAACCTGTTCCTTGTATTTATTCTGAACGTGAAACAGAAGATGTCGTATTATTATTTCCCTTTCGTCTAAAGCGTTTTGTATCATATTTGGAGTAACCATGCAAACTAAGGCTGTCCAAACCTACTTAGACCACTACAAAAGGTGGGATTAAGGTAAACAAAACAAAAAAAAGATTTTTCCTAAATAAATATCTACATTAAGATAAATTAAAAAGATTTTTTTTCCCACAAGATATTTAAGATTTGAAATCAATTGGCTCCCATTTTTTTAATATATGTCATTTTCTTCAGAGACTTTCCCAGAGCCTAGCACAGTAAGAGACACTTGTTTGTCTGGTTTACTCTCTAAGGGGGCTAATGTTAAAAAAAAGTTTTGTTTTTCTTTCTATCTTTCAATGTGCTCTGTGGGAGGGTATAAATTACCTCAGACACGAGGCCACTAGCGGATTTAGCATGGATTATCTGAGGGGTATCCGAGACAACTCCAAATTCCCCTTGGTAAGTTCCCTTCTCGTACCTCTTCCTGTATTTCACCTGTAAAGCAAACAGAAATCTCATCATGCAAATAAAAAAAAAGTGATAAACTGATGGCATGACAGTCAACGGAAGACAATACATGGATGGAAAGAGTGCAGGAGAGAGAGAGAGAGAAAAAGAGACACACATGCGAGAAGTTCGGAAACGAGGGAAAGAGAGCAGGAGAGAGAGAGAGAAAGAGACACACATGTGAGAAAATTCGGAAATGAGGGAAAGAGAGCAGGAGAGAGAGAAAGAGACACACATGTGAGAAGTTCGGAAACGAGGGAAAGAGAGCAGGAGAGAGAGAGAGAAAAAGAGACACACATGTGAGAAGTTCGGAAACGAGGGAAAGAGAGCAGGAGAGAGAGAGAGAGAGAAAGAGACACACATGTGAGAAGTTCGGAAACGAGGGAAAGAGAGCAGGTGAGAGAGAGAGAGAAAGAGACAGACATGTGAGAAGTTCGGAAACGAGGGAAAGAGAGCAGGAGAGAGAGAGAGAGAGAAAGAGACAGACATGTGAGAAGTTCGGAAACGAGGGAAAGAGAGCAGGAGAGAGAGAGAGAGAGAGAGAGAGAAAGAGACAGACATGTGAGAAGTTCGGAAACGAGGGAAAGAGAGCAGGAGAGAGAGAAAGAGACACACATGTGAGAAGTTCGGAAACGAGGGAAAGAGAGCAAGAGAGAGAGAGAGAAAAAGAGACACACATGTGAGAAGTTCGGAAACGAGGGAAAGAGAGCAGGAGAGAGAGAGAGAGAGAGAGAAAAAGAGACAGACGTGAGAAGTTCGGAAACGAGGGAAAGAGAGCAGGAGAGAGAGAGAGAGAGAGAAAAAGAGACAGACATGTGAGAAGTTCGGAAACAAGAGGACTTATTTTGAGGGTACAGGAGTGTTAAAGAGCCACTAAACTTTCTATTTCTCTTGTGCTACTAATGTAGAAGCCCACGTGAAAAGTCCAGTGGCCCTAGTGTGGCGATTAAATGTCATGTACTTTTTAAGATACATGCCATTTTATCCTCTGCCTGGAAGCTGCTATGTTTTCCTGTGAAGCATGCAGGCTGATCTGGTCGTTGACTGTCCTAATAAGGCGATAGGGCAGTAGGGTTAGGATTTTAGCTGCCATATATAGTGATATCTGATTGGGTGGTCGCTCAGTTGATATATTTAGTTCCAACGCACTTCACACTGATAGAGATGAGCTAACGAAATGGTTCATATTGTCCATTACTCACATTGCTGTTCATTTCTGCATTCTTCAGAGCCAGGACTAGTTCCTTGTCGTCGGTGACAGAGAGCTTACATCCTTTCATGAACTGTCTGTCCAGTTTGTACTCGTACTGGGGGGAATTAATGTGGCATTTAAAAGTAGTAATAATAACAACCCTAATTTTAAAACACTACTGCACATTCCTATATATAATAATGAACGTATGCATTATGTTAGGATCACAAGACTTTAGACTGTATGTTTTCATAATATGCAAAATTACTAGTGAGTTTATTACATCTATTGGAAAAAAAAAAAAAAAACTCACTAACTTGGACCACATTTCTTCTTAACATGTAGATTTATTTCTAATATTTCTTAATAAAGCCTCATATATTTTACCGAAGCACAAATGCAGAGCCATAAGATGAAGTAATTGGGGGCACTTGTACTAAAGCTTGCCATCTAATCTGCTCTACGTTACTAAATGCCCAACTGCAGTTCTGCAACTCTAAGTCCCATAATCATCTGACCTTCTGATAGGCACTGCAGTGTAACAGTAGATATGTCTCTTACGTCACTCTGCTGTAAAGATGCCTTGGCATTTTGCATGAAGTCAGGTCTGTCCACAGTCCACTGCCACTGGGCTTTGGTTGCCTCGTACTTCTTCTTGTAGTCCAGCTGGGGAGAGAGATAAAGGAGAGCATTGGCCATGGGCAATAAAGAGACAATTTCTCACTGCAATGTGGAACGCGTTTACAGATAGTTGAGTTGCACACCTCACGATGGACTTAGAGAACTTACATAGTTACTTAAGTTAATTAGGCTGAAAAAAGACATATAGTCCACCAAGATCAACCATTCCACACAGTCGTATTAACTGACTGAGAAGAAGTCAAGGACCCCAACGTCATATGATAGAGGAACGAAAATCCTTACATTGCTGATCGACTTGTAGGCTTCCTTGGCAGTCTTGATCTGGACGGCGTCAGGAATCAATGTACAGTGTCCCCGACTCTTCTCATACAACTCCTTATATTTCAGCTGGGAAATAATAAAACCAATACAAAATTAAGTCACATAGCAGCACATGATGGGGGTTTTAATCTCGGTATA
The DNA here is from genome assembly GCA_036172795.1 of Pelodytes ibericus. Classification (NCBI taxonomy): domain Eukaryota; kingdom Metazoa; phylum Chordata; class Amphibia; order Anura; family Pelodytidae; genus Pelodytes; species Pelodytes ibericus. Next base: position 7,371,313 of record CM069864.1, on the reverse strand, counting down.
ATAAGAGATGGTTCACCTAACAAATATAAGGACATTTGGCCTCAAGGATGATTTAGATACATTGGGCGAGATGTTAAAAAGATTCCCCGCGTAATAAAGTTGAAAAATAAAAGGTGTAGTTGCCGTTTCTTATGTATAAAAGGGATTGTTCTTTTTTGGTAAATCCCAAATCTTTATGGATATTATGACACGGCTGTTAGGTGGAGGTCAGTTTCCAGGCAATATAAAGTGTTTGAAGACTTATCGAGTGTCTGCAGAGGCGCTCAGTCAGGTGTCATTCACTAGCGCATCTATCGGTAGCGGCAATAATATATTTAACATATAACTGGACGTAAACAATGATCAAAGTAGCAGTACCACCTGGCTTATTTTCTGTACATGTGTGAAATACACTTATCATTACTTGAAAACTGTAGCTTTACATTGAAAATAATTTCACCGGGGCTTCTATATTCAGCGGCATTCCAATAAGGAGGGGCTTATTGGAGAGAGGCGGGAATGTTGCTATAGCAACAGTAATACATCTATTACAAGTGTAGAGAAAAATGATTTAATGCATCATCATAAAGTTTCAAATAAAAACCAAAAATTGCCCCGTTAAAGGCGAAATGTGTTTGTGACCAACTCATCGATACAATGTAACAATGCGTCCAAACTTACATCGCTGATCTTGTCTTTGACCTTGCGCACATGCAGTAACATGGGGGTATCATGGATCGACGTGTATCCTTTAGCTTTGCCTTTATTGTAGGCCATCTTGTAAATAATCTGGAAATAGAGAAGGTAAAAAAAAAATCAAAGCTCCAAACCTAGAATCCAGTGTAACAATGCGTCCAAACCGCAAAGGTATATGGACGCAACAGAGGACTTGGCCTACCCCATGTCCCTTCGTACAGGGCCAAACGCAAAGTAAGATGAATTAATAACAGAATGGGGAACGGACTCTCATCAGATACTCACATCACTGATCTGCTTGCTGGCTTTATTCGCTCTCTGGTTTTCCGGAGTATCCAATACACTCGTGTATTTATCTTTCACCTTTTCATAGTTTTCTTTATATTTCCACTAATAAAAGAACCACAGAAATGAGCCACCAGGGTTCAGAAGGCATCGCCAGGAGCAGCAGTGGGACATGTGGCAGCAAATGTACATTCTAGCTACATACGTGTAATAAATATATACTAGGATTGCTATGTGCTTGCATTAAATTATATCCCCAGGCTGAGAAATAACAGCCGTATATATATATTATTTAAAAATATGAAATCAAGTATCCATATAAGTAGTGTGTAATAAAGCAAAATGAATATATATATATATATATATATATAAAATAATATATGTGATGTTCAAGACGTGAAGTAATGACTATTTGTTGCAGAGAGTCCCCAGTTATATATTTTGATTGCACTTTTAAAGAAGCAAGGCGTTCCCGTACATGCTGAGACACACACGTATTCACCGCAAACTTGTCATTAGTGACGAGTAAGACGAGACAGGGTCGATGAGGTAAAGATTGATTAGATACAGAGTCGACATGCAAAAAAAAAAAAACTTATACTTGTTCAGCAAACCCCCCCTGTGCTGTGCACAGCTCCGGCTGCAAAATCTGGAGTAAAATTGTCTGAATGGGTAAAGAATAAGCGAGGAAGCCTGAATCCTGTATCACTGCTTCCTCTCCTTTTGGCAGTAGATTGATTCGAGTCCTGCCATCTCATCCCACCCACGCCACAATCTCTTTAGTGACACAATTACACTTTTTCAGACGAAGTGCGAATGGGCAGAATTAATCTGCGATTTTTTTTTGCCGCACAAGGACCGTTACTTATTTGATGAAAGTACAAGTGCTCTTAGATGGAGATAGCAGGATTAACTATTGGATGCCTTTTGGGCCTGGCTATTGTTTTTTTGATTTGATTAACCCAACGCTGTCCAAACTAAGAACAGGATGACCCAGAACTCTGGAAGGTTCTTACGCCAAAGCTTAATTGAAGCAGTTACGGAATATAATAAAATCAACAGCTTTTCCAGGCACATGAGGATCAGAGAGACCTGTAGTGGTTGGAAACAATTCGCTCTCAGGATTAACCAGGCTGCTCCTTGCTGGGGGGGGGGTAATGACTTTGGACCTATAGTGGGCAGTCCCTGTTACCATGCACTTGGCCCTGCATTAACCCTTTGAGTATCGAGGGATGCCTTTAATGTTACGCTGTCAACTCATCAATGATCGATGAGTCGCTCAATGTGATACAGTTTCCAAAAAGGTGAAATAGCGTTCCACAAATCAACCTCTAAATAATCTGCACTCTTTTCTGTTATTGTTAGACACAGCCTTTTGTTTGTACCCTCCGGTATTTTGGAAACTGAAATTGTGCAGGTATTTTGGGAAATATGGGCCCTATCCTGATATGAATGGGACGAGCGATTTCCAAGTTGGAGTAGATTAATTTTATTTGTTAGTTAATCGTTCTATCGTTGTTTAAATCGTCGCTTGACAGATTAATTGCACTTAGTAGCTTCGTGATTCAGCCAAGGCCTCCTTACATTGAGATTAGCGGAGAACTCTTCAGCGTTTGTTTTGTAATAGTGCGTTATATTTAGCGGCTATAAGCATGTAGCGGTGTTTGATGGCAGGGAGGGCCCATGGCTTCCTTTTATTACCTGGCTCCACATCTTTGTGTTGTCAAGGGCCCGTAAAACATCTGGCCTTCTTATTTCATTACAGCCGTGTTGCAGTAACATCTTGGCATTAGATTTGTACTTTTTCTGTTCATGCAAAAACCAACATACAGAGAGAGAGACATGAAACACAGAACTAGCATCCCGCCGGAAAAAGGGATGTAGCCGGAAACGCTATACGGACTATAATATACCAAGGAAAAACAATTCCCAAAATGTACTCCCATCCACCCAACTCGTTTAGACTGTCAATACTATTTTGGATTTTTTTCACTTATAAATATATAGTTTGCCACAGGTATATCTTAGTCCATATAGTTTTTTTTTTTCTAAGGCTCATTCAAATACCCGGAGATATTTGAGTGGCAAGAAGAGGAGATCTGAGCAGAAGGACTTGGTCTGACGACATCGTACTTAAGACAGGACACAGGACCAGATAGGAACTCTACATGGACCATGGTTACCTGGCTAATCTGTTCACTTGCACTCTTAGCAAGTAGATGCCTAGGATCATCAACCACAACGCTGTAGTGGGTTTTCCATTTCTCATAGTCAGCTTTGTATAATTTCTGCTCAGAATATCACATCCGTTATGGTTTAAATAACATAGTACCGTTTAACACAGTTTGGGACGTTGCTAAACAAATCTTTACTCATGGGGGGGGGGGGGGGGATAAAGAATAAACTAACAGGGAGGGGAGCATTTTCAACAACACAGGAATGAGATTTGTAAAATGAAACTACTGGAAAGACTATGGAAAGAAAATGTTAATTGAATCCTGGAAAAAAAAGTGAAATAGGTTATGTCTGAGAAATGCTTTTTTTAAAAAAAAATAACAAATAATTCACATTTTTCGACATCTTTAACCAAAAGCCCGACCCACATTTTCCCTAAAACTTCCGATGGTCGGCTTGTGGCTTTCCAGTTCTTGCAGAACTGCAACTTAGCGTGATGAGAGTTGGAGTCACACAGGCTGCACTTTTCATTGCCCCAGTCGATACAACTTTCAATGTCTCTAGCCAACTGTCCTGCCTGCCAGTCACTGTCTGTGCGTTATCTGTCAGCAATGCTTGTCTATTGGGGATATTCTCTAAGATTCGAGAATAGCTCGAAAAGTTCAACTTTGTATTTGACTTAGTCTCAAAAAAAGCTTCAATCATTTCTCCTCCCATTACTTTCAGTGGGGAAGATTCGAATCTCGGGGTTTTTTTTAGAAATCAAGGGCCAAATTTGACTTTGAACAAAACGAAAGTCCTAAGGGTATTCTGGAATATTAGTAAATTGTGTCTATCTCTGAAGATACCAGGTTGGCTAATCACATGGCACCATCGCCAATATGTCTCTCTCCCTGGCCAGTCCTCCCCTGCCAGTGGTTCCAACTGCATCAGAAATTACTAAATTGCTATTAGTTAATACTGAATTGACGTTACCAGAGCTATCACACCTGCAATCAGATTACTAGATTCAAACTACATGATTTCCAATATCAAATATATTACAAATAGAATATATGATTCAAGCATTTAATTATTCAAATTCAGGTGCCGAATTTCTCCAAACCAGCTTTGATGATTTCATCTCCCATTACATTCAGTGGGGAAGATTCTAACCGGGTTTTTTTTTTTCTAATTCAAACTCAGGAGCCGAATTAGACTTAGTTCTCAAATGAAAGTCAACCTCCAAAGTCGAGTTTTAGTCAGTAGACCCAATAGATTATGCAATGTGCTATTTAACCTTTCTGGTAACAGAGGAAATAAAAAAATAAAATACAAATCACAATAAACTTAGTTTACTCAACAAATGCACCAAAAAATATTAAATTAAATCTAAGTACGAGAAAATCTAGCAAAAACGCATTGTAACAGTCGGTCCAGTTGAGGCAGATCTTACACATTATCATGAAAGAAATGGATATAATTTATTCATAAAGGACCAATGTAGACAAAAAATATATTGGCTTGTCCGGTTATAAACCACTACAACAGGCAGCTATACAGCCACCAATGTCTAAATTACTCTGTATAGCTCTATCGGGGGCAGCCATGTTGTTTAGAATCTTTGCTCTGTATAGCTCTATCAAGGGGCAGACATATTGTTTATAATCTTTGCTCTGTATAGCTCTATCAGTGGGAGGACATGTTGTTTAGAATCTTTGCTCTGTATAGCTCTATCAGGGGTGGACATGTTGTTTAGAATCTTTGCTCTGTATAGCTCTATCAAGAGGCGGACATATTGTTTATAATCTTTGCTCTGTATAGCTCTATCAGGGGGCAGACATATTGTTTATAATCTTTGCTCTGTATAGCTCTATCACGGGGAGGACATGTAGTTTAGAATCTTTGCTCTGTATAGCTCCATCAGGGGTGGACATGTTGTTTATAATCTTTGCTCTGTATAGCTCTATCAGGTGGTGAACATGTTGTTTATCATCTTTGCTCTGTATAGCTCCATCAGGGGGAGGACATGTAGTTTAGAATCTTTGCTCTGTATAGCTCCATCAGGTGGTGAACATGTTGTTTAGAATCTTTGCTCTGTATAGCTCTATCAGGGGGCAGATATGTTGTTTAGAATCTTTGCTCTGTATAGCTCTATCAGGGGGCAGATATGTTGTTTAGAATCTTTGCTCTGTATAGCTCCATCAGGTGGTGAACATGTTGTTTAGAATCTTTGCTCTGTATAGCTCCATCAGGTGGTGAACATGTTGTTTAGAATATTTGCTCTGTATAATTCTATCAGGGGGCGGACATGTTGTTTAGAATCTTTGCTCTGTATAGCTCTATCAGGGGGCGGGCATGTTGTTTAGAATCTGGAATAATATTTTCCTTCATTTTGGGTCCGATGAAGGAAGATCTGACTCAAGATTCTAAACATGTCTGCCCCTGATAGAGCTATACAGAGGGATACATAAGGTACTGGATTTGTATTCTTTCATTAAAGCATTTCAGTTCAAACTGCCTAAACATGATGTGATATGTTAACTAACGTCAGTGTTTTTTTCCTACTGTTGTCCTTGAATTCAGGCACTGGAGGCCATAAACCCCCCTGATTTAATGGTTTCTAGCTGGACAAACCTGAACGAGAACTGTTAATTCCAGGGGCTAATGTGCGTTACAGCTAATTATCAGCGGTACGCCCCCTATGGGTAAGAGCATAAATAGGTAATAAGAGAGCTCTCGTCTTTGTAGAAGGGGTTAGCTTACCTCATTCTTTAGCTGGGTTGCAAACTTGAAGTGACTTAGCAGTGGGGTGTCAGCTGTCTCCTTGAATTTGGACTTTGTCTTTTCAAAAACCTCTCGGTACTTGTACTGCAGAATGACAGACATAAAACCAATGATCCCTCTCTCCGCAGACTCACAGCTCAACCCAACATGTGACATAATGCTGGGTCTACCATCCCAAGCCAACCAAACACCGACTGAGCATTGATGGGAATAGTACAGCAGTGCCCTCAACACAATGCTAGTTTGTGGCACTCAACTAAGTGATCCCAATACGGTTCACCTTGCTCGGAGGAAAGCTGCAGGCCCACTGAGAGGTGGAATAAAGTATCATTTAAGCCTTTGTTTCTCACTGTTAAAAGATGTATAGAACATTAGTAGATTTATGCCTATCGAGCAGGACAATCTGCCCTTAAAGGGACTCTGGGAATAGAAAATGATGGGAAAATGTACATTGTGTTGGCAGAATTGCAAGTGAAGAAATAAGAGAAATATCTGTCTTCAATAATGTGTCTGGGCTGCCTCCTGATTATGACATCACTGCGTGGCTTGATATGCAAATCACACATTTCCCAATTAAATCGCAGGTGATGTCATTAGTAGGAGACCCCACACACACATTTATAACATATTATGGTCTTATTTCCCTTCCCAACAGGAAAGGTTGGCCCTGCCTGACACAGGAATAAATACAGATATATATATATATATATATATATATATATATATATATATATATATATATATAATAGAATGCATTTGCTGCAGTTCTGCCAGCTCAATGTATAGATCATTTTCCAGAATTTTTCATTCTCTACATTCACACTAGAAATAGTTGTTTAGGTGACAGAGTCCCTATAGGGCATTTATAGGTGAAGACCCTTTTCATGTTATATTCAGAAACAAAACTATTTCATAAGAAAGACACTATGAATAATACATCACTAATAGAGTTGAGCGGACACCTGGATGTTCGGGTTCGGGCAAACTTCGAAAAAATGTCCGGGTCCGTGCTCGAACTTGAGCCCGAAACCCCGAATTGACCTATTCGTATGAATGGGGACTCTATTTCGGTTTATAGAATAGCAATAGCTCTATTTCGGTTTATAGAATAGCAATAGCTCTATTTCGGTTTATAGACTTTCGGTTTATGGAATACAATGTAATCGCCGTACCCCGACCTCCAACGCGAACATACAGTGAAATGTCCGTGTTCGGGTCCGAGGTCCAAAAACCGTAATGTTCGGTACGACACTACTCACTAACCAAACCCTGAGCCGCAAGATGTAAAATTCTACCAGCAGGGTATTACTAAATAAAAGTGGGATAATCTACATTCCCTGAGCAAATAACTCTTCATCCGTCCGAGTCAGATAACATGAATACCATTAAGTTGGATAATAGAGGTATTAGGAAATGAGCGGATAGCTCAGTTTGCCCCTCCAGGCTAGACACTTTATTATCACTGCAGTTCTGTCTCATGCAAGTTATTTGGATTGTGTTTATAACCCTTGTATGACTATTATTTGGTATATATTGTCCCCTCTCTTACCATACTGTACAGTGATTTGTTCTGCCCTGCAAGGGTAAAATCAGGAGTATCCCACGCGTAACATCCTATTCCCTTCAGCCACGTCAAGTCTTCCTTGTACTTGGACTGTAGGAAGAAACCAAAATGTCAGAAAAAGTGTCTGAAGGCATCAGACAGACGACGGTATCACATCCATCAGTCTTCCTTCCAGCACCGGATTGTTATATGCAGCCGCGTGTGACACCTAGCTTTCCGTGACTTTACCAGGGAAAAAACATTATACAGATCTTCCCATGCCCTCCCTGCTCTTCCTCCATCACTGGATCCACCCTGGATGCAAGGTTTCCCATGTCAACATCATGAAAGAGGAGATTGACAAAGGAATGTCAAATGTAAGGCCAAAGTAGCCGAGTTGGAAATATGCTCCCGTTCAGTTATTCTTCTTTGGACTTTGTTTTGCAAATCCCTTATCAATTCCCTTTTTTCTAAACCCACCCATTCATAGAGGTGAATATGTCCCAACTCTAGCAGTCTGCTGACCCCAGCTATCTATAAATCAGTGTTCTCAGACAGGCTGGCCTTCTCTGGATCCATTACCCGTTGGATTGTAAGCTCTCTGGCAAGGCTCTCACTACTCTCCCCTTCCAGCAATCTAACTGCTGGATTTACTGTTGCGTAATCTGTCCGCTCTCTTGTTTCTAAAAGACAAAGGTAATATGTGACATCATCGCACATACGTCGCTAATGGAGTCGGTCACTGCGCGATGGTGGAAATACTCGGGACGGTCTGGGATAGACCTCCAGACACCCAGCTGGCTCACATACTTTTCTTTGTATTTAACCTGGAAAAAAACAACAACATAGTTTATAAAAGTCGTCTGGTGAAGCTGTGATTAAATAGGAAGTGTTTGGACATAACCACCAATAAGAACCTTACATTGCTGATGTCATCGGTGACCTTTCGGTGATAGACAATATCCAGAGCATCCTTTACCGTGTGGTACTTGCCCTTGGCATTCTCAAAGGTTTCTTTGTATCTCAGCTGGAGAAAAAGAACATGTGTCAGACTGTGAGATACTTGGATTAAACTGTTTAATATCATTTGTGATGAAGTGGAAAGATGTATTAATCGATCTATAACTGTATAATTAGGTGGTTGGATACCAACATTCAAATAGAATGCTGTGTGCAGCCAATCAGAGGTTAGTAGTGTGAGGATCCCTTTTACGATTGGCTGCTCACAACCTGGTCAGCCTGATTTAAGGTAACTTATTGCTGACCTTTCAAAACTTACAGGGGGTAAGCTCTACGGGTCAAATGTTGCCCATTATAAATACCTCACAAAAGAGCGTCTAAAGTTCGATTTACCCCGCTAACGAACCATCTAAATAATCCACCAAATAAGAGAGTAGAGGAGGGTATTGTTTGCTGTAGCATATTTGTGGGTTATATAGAAAGTATAACATTCATTGTATAACAATATCTTGGTACATTTCCTTCTATTATATTAATTGACCAGTCATTAAAAAGACATTTTCTTATACAGTTATCATACAGTTAATCAATAAAGTGATAGCATTACATCTCCCGGCTTATATTTGGTACCGCAGATTTATTTTTATTAAGTCTCCACCTCTATATTACATACGTGACTGATATAATGGACTTACATCACTAGCGTTTAAGTAGGCTTTCTTTGCCCGTAAAACGATGGGCGTGTCGGCGATAGAGGTGTGCTTGTGCTTCAGCTTTTCATATTGGGCTTTGTATTTCCTCTGTAAAAATGAAAGAAGCACAGGCATGCACATCAATATTACAATATTATATATAAAAAAAATAAAACCCACAGGAATACGGACAAATATTCATCATGTAATATATATAATCATGGCATCCTCCCTGCTCCTCCCACCACTGAAAGTACTGAAAGACAAAACAATGTATGGGATCACACATTAAAAAAATGATCTGGTGCTAATGTTTTAAAACACACCCATATATCTGCCTCTATGTCTATACTTCTGCTAGTCAACCATACATCTGCCTCTGTACCCATACATCTGCCTCTATATCATAATTCTGCTAGATACCCATATATCTGCCTCTGTACCCATACATCTGCCTCTATATCCATAACTCTGCTAGACACCCATACATCTTCCTCTGTACCCATACTTCTGCCCGTAGACTCATACATCAGCAAGGCTCCGTTGGAGATAATGAAAAAGTCTGGGTTCCATGACTATTATCAGATTCAGCCGACACTGCATTAGCTCTGTGATACATTACTGACAGTCTTACCTCACTGACAAGATCCTTCACATGCCGTGCAAGTTTAAGGATGGGGGTCTGTCCATCGGCGTGATGGTGAGGTCTCTCCTTGGAAGCAACCTCTGTATATAGATACTAGAAATAAGAGAATGAAACAATGAAATGTATATTTTATTAAAATTCATATTACGTTGTATATATACACACACATTTATAATAAGTATATATATTTTATGTTAATATATAAATATAGCATAAATATGTTCTTCAAAGATATAAATAAAATATTTTTTTAAATCATAAGAGAGAGAATTTCAAATAAGGCCAAAGTAGCCAACTTGGAAAAATTCTCAATTGCCGGAAAAAATTCCAATTACTTTAGCCTTAAGTTTGAAATTCCATTGTCAATTTTCTGCCCTCGTATGGGTCTATTCCCTAAACATTAGAGATTAGGTAGAATTTTCAAATTCAACCTCCAAACTTGTTCTCCTCCAATGATTCACTATTATTCGAGTTCAGACCCTCTCGCCATGACTCGTCATCGTCGACCTCCTGTCTCACCATTGAGATCCATAGAAAGAATTAAAAACTGGTATTCACTAACATCTTGAGAGGTTGAGTTGGGACCCCGAGTTTGTCTTACAATCATTCTACCTCCCGTTAATTTCAATGAGGAAAATTGGAAATGCGGGTTTTTTTTTGTCAAACTTGACCTCCGAATTCAGATTTATTTAAATTCGACTAATTCCCCTCGCATTAGAACCTACAAAAAGCAAAATGGAATGCGGGTATTTCTGCCTAAGTGAAACTCGGCATCCGATCTTGGAGGTTGAGTTTGACGCCGAAGTCGACCTCCTCGCCATACCTCACCTCAGTGAATACAATTATGCGAGCTCGAGATGAGGCATTCGAGAGGGTGGCGAGTCTCTTTGAGTCTGGAGGTCAAGATGAGTACTCGACCTCCAATCTTGAATTTTAGTGAATAGACCCAACAGTTTGTGCATGCCACCCCTTAGTTTACCTCCGGGGATATCAGACTGCTTGTGATTGGATGGTCACACATTGTAATTTCCAGCTCACCTGACTCCGGATCTCTTGCCCCTTCTTGGCTCGGAGGAAGTCTGGAGTATCCAGGACCGTGGTATAGATTGACTTCTGTTTATTGCCATCCGCTCTGTACACAAACTGGGAACGTAAAGACACACAAATACATTACGTATACAACATGTAACAATGTCTGTCAATAAATCTGCTAGGAAATAATAACAGAAGCTAAATCTACCTGCCCTGCACACTGAGTATAGTACACACAATGCAATGTATATTCTCTATTGCCAGGAGAACCAGTGAGTTAGGTACATCGTTTGAACTCTTGTATTATCAGAGTGGGGTTTAATGATCTGTTTTTTACATAAGTAAGACTTATTGTTAGAAGTGGGGGAAATATTGATATGTTTTTTTTTTATAGGGGAAAAGTGTTGCATAAAGTATTTAACTGAACATCAGTAAAAAGGCCTTTAGTTAGTTTAATTCACTTATTAGGCACAAACTGTTGACCGTGGATCATAGGCAAAAGTCAGAGGTTTATGGGAATAAAGGGTGTGAGGTTTGTGGGTGGTGCAAAGTGACTTCCAACTGCTTAGGAGATTGGGAGCCTTGGGTCATTGCTGATGGTACAGGCAAGTATGATATCATGGGTAAAAATCCAGCTTATCCATCTGATTCTCCCGTGCCCAGATGGAGACAATCCTGACAATGTATCTGCTCTGGACTACAACTCTCTTAGCTTTGCTGTCACTATGGGAGTTATAGTCCATTTAGCAGGTATGTCTGTGGAGGCCTGTGTGCTCAGCCAGTGAGTTCCTTAGATCTCGTTTTTTTTGGGGGGGGGACTACGGAGGACCCCTGTCTACCAGCAGTGCTTTAAAAAAAATAAAAGAAAACATATGTAATATTTATTTTGTATGGAGAATGAACGATGTCATTTCAGTTAGAGAATTAGTCAACATTTCACCAAATTATAAATACTGCCCTCCTCAAAAAGAAATAAAACACGTTCCAGCATGGCCCGAGAAAAAGACGTGTAATTAACATGTAAATATTGACTTACCTGGCTCAGATGGGTCTTTAACTCCTGGACTGTTCGGTACTCGGGGGTATCCAAAACCACACTGTATTTATCCAGCATCTTTTTGGCTGGGGTGGTATACAGGTAGTTAGACTAGAAAAATAAACAAATATGATAATCAGTTCTGTATTTGCGGCCTGTTGACACAATTTGATGAGGGTGGAATAGATATTGAATATTTCTTTAAAAAAGATTTTAATATCTGATTTTCTCCCCCCCCCCCTCCCCCCCCCCGGGGGGTATTGAACTGTTGGTCGCTCAGAGTTCTAGACTAGAATGTGAGGATCAAGGAATTCTGAACAGATTTAATTCCAGAAAAGGATCAGGAAAAGTAGTGGATCAGTCTTCTTGTGTCTTTTCTTAAATACCATTTCTGCAGAATAGCAAAAAAGTTGCTCTTGATTTATGCATTTTATTGAAATGATGCTAACACAAGGTATAACTCCTTTGTGATCATTTGGTTTTCTACTCACACAGTACAGTACGACAGGTATAGTGATAACACAGAGGGGCTAAACATGCCTTGTTATCTGAGGATCAGTGTCCATCAGGTTTGACAAATATCGCTAGAGTTCTATGTAAAAGAATCAGAAGCCAACACTACACATACTGGAAGACATGGCCGCCTGGCGCCTGGGATTAGAAAATAAGCACATTTCAGCGAAACCTACCCAAAGCTTGCGCAAGTCCCGATGGCGCACCATATCCGGCGTATCATAAAGGAAACATCCCAAGCCCTTCAGCCACTGCAAGTCTTCCTTGTACTTATTCTAGAAGGTAGACAGAATAAAACACACTTAACACACTTAACCTGTTCTTGATCTGTAAATGGCTTGTGCCGTGACGATAATGAGAGTATTTATATATAAGGATATACAAGTGAAAAACGAAGCTCTTTAACACGATCTCCAGTGGATACAGCTACTTACATCGCTAGTGATTTCTCCGACGTAACGGCAGTGGATAGTTTGCGGGGTGTAAGGCATGGAGGTCATATGTCCTTGTAGCTTGAAGTAGTCAGATTTGTAGACCAGCTGGTAACACAAAAGAATAGTTTATTGGAAGATTTACGGACAAGGACATCTATAGCCTCCCGGAAAAAAATAACCGGAAAGGTAAAAACGTACATCACTGATAGCTTCCTGAGTGGCCTTCACTTGACGTATCTCTGGAGTATCTGGTGTGGTGTGGATCTTATCCTTCTGCTTGTGATACAGCTGGCGGTAGAGTCGCTGAAATTTAAAAAAAAAAACGAATTCAGCATTTAAATCCCAAACTAGGACAGAGAACGGTTGAAATCTGTGAGATGTGTCACAACTTAGATTTGTCGAATACTAGCCTCTGACCACTATAAAACACATTGTATGTCAGTGTGTATTACAGAGGCTAAAAGGCGATATCCTAATAATAACCATGGGTAGATCCATCTACCCCCAACAACTGCTTTCAGAGCTATTATCCTAAATCTTATTTTGAGTGCTCCCTTCCTTTTTTTTATACTTTGACATTAAAACACAGGTTCGAAAAATAATTAAACTGACTACATTTTTGTCAAGATCCCAAATAAGAATAATACCATTTTTTTTTAAAAAAGAAAGAGTAAAAAAAAAAGAATAATACAATTTTCGTGAAACCAGTTGCAAATCTAGTTAGAGCGAAATAACCCGAAATCAGACATTTCTCTCCTACTGAGTATCCATTGCACCTCTCACCCCTCCTTACCTCGTTAAGGATGCTATTCACTTTCTTTATATTCACTGAGCTGACATTGTCCGGGCCCAAAGTGTAGGATTTGGCCTTCAGATGTTCATAGACTTCTTTATACTTCAGCTATTGGAAAAAAACAAAGGAAGGATGAATTTCGATACAATGTAACTTTCAAGAGTCAAAGTGGAATTTGTTCCAGGTTATATTTAGCCCTAGTTAGTTTGCGATCCACTAGTGAACTATAATGATACATAGTATGTATAGTTTTCCCAGAACATATGCTCTGATTTGAGGAAGGATGGGTAGAAAAGGGTCAGAAGATGGGAGTCAAATTGTGCAGAAACAGAGAAGGGAGGAAAGCGAGGGAATATTAAAATATCACTTACATCACTGCCGATAGCTTGGGCCTTCTTGGCCTGTACAATAAGTGGAGTGTCCTGTGGAAGACTGTATCCCTTAGAAAGGGATTTAATACCAGCTTCGCGGTACAGGTTCTAGATTGAAAATGAAAGAAGCAAATCACAATAAACTCATTTGTCATCTTAAAATAATACATCAGAGGCGGAAAAAAGCCCATTGCCCCTTTATCATCCATGACATTCTGGATAAGTGTGAAATATAATAATACTGAATCTTTTTTTCAAACACCGTGCTGCTGTGTTAATTTACTGATTCACCCAGATTCACCCGCTCATACCTCACTCTGTATCTTGTTAGCGTTGTTGGCTCTATCCAGATCGATACTTGTAGTAGATGATGTGACTTTTCCTCTGACGTTTTGTTCATAATCAGAGTGGTAAATGACCTGGGAATGAGAGGAACATGATTAATCCCGTCCTCCTTCCAGCTTCCAGCACCCAATCTAGAGGGTTATACGGCTCAGACAGCTCATCACTGTTTTTCAACGACATATCCCATGATTCACAGCCAAACCAGGGGGAGAAATACACGAGAGACACGGATGTATCTCTTGTAATTCTGGGGATTTGTTTTCTGCAAACCTCCAGGAAATAAACACGATACATCCGAGGGGGCGACAGCAGCTGCAATTTCGGCCACAGAGTAGGAATAGGAATTTTCATACACTTTTCGTGCTGGTCGAATTTGCAAAAGACTGAGTGCTGCTGTTGCCGTCTGTCTCCCGGATGTATTTGCGGGGTCTGTGTGTGCTCTCTGTTCGGAGCACGCAATCTCTGGAAATAGGTAGCAAGGCGACAAACCTAGCACATATGGAGCATTCGCCACGGTGCCAAACACTTAGTGCATTAGTCTCCACATGTTAATAAATTACCCATGATTCACAGCCAAACATACGGTACATAGCTCTCCAGATGTTAATGAACTGCAAATCCCATGATTCACTGCAAACTATGCACCTATAGTTCTCCAGCTGGTTATAAACTATATATCCCATAAATCACTGCAAACTATGACAGTCTATAGTTCTCCAGCTGTTAATGAACTACATATCCCATGATTCACTGCACATTAGGACAGTCTATAGTTTGCCATCTGTTAAAGAAGTATGTATCCCATTATTCACTGCAAACTACGTATCTATATATTTTTTTTTATCTGTTAATAAATTGCATATTCTCTGATTCACTGCAGACTATGACAGTTTATAGTACAAATGAAGCACTGACATGATCCAGCCCCAATAAATGGGATTTATTTATTAGTTAAAACTTTGTTACAAAATATCTTTTTTGTTTTTGTTTTTTTTAAGGTGCTCGGGTGGATTGAACTCACATCGCTGCTCTGCAACCCGCTCGCTTTAGCCTGGACGTAGAGAGGCGTTTCCATCACTGACGAGTACGTTTTCTTCAACTCCTCGGCTTTGGCTTTGTACTTGTACTGTAAAGAAGCAGTATATTTATATTATTGTCGGTTCCTCTGCCACAGACTTTGCAGCTTGTCTGAATTGTTTAGGAATTGCACAGACGTGGTTCCCTGGCTCGCTGCACCTAGCGGGGTACCAGCCGTACCACACCGACGATGCCAGTGAAGGCCGAAACGTACGTCTGTGGTTGCTGTGTTTTATCCGCTCAGGTTGTAGGCTTAGGTTAGGGCATTAGGGTTAGTATTAGAGCTTAGAGTTAGTATTAGGGTGAGTTTTAGAGACAGTATTATGGTTTACTTAGGGTTACTTTTAGGGTTAGTGGGTTACTTTAATAGGGGGGCAGTATTTGGCACTAGTTCAGCACAGAAACAGTCGCGACAAAATGTCAGCGCTCTAACTGCGGCGGAGAGCCGGCCGCTGTGAACTCTCCTAGATGCCCTTATGGTTGGGACCAGTCTGATATGTTAATGGAGAGGTTTCATCCTATAGGCCTGGCTCATATAGCACTCTCCATTCTCGGTCTTCCATTTTTTATTTTTTCTCTGCTAGTTATGACTAAGAATTCAAACTTAGGGCTTTATTCAGGAAAGAGTGAACGGCAGGGAATTGACAAGGGAATCGGGAACTTAAGGCCAAAGTAGACAAGTTGAAAAAAAACTCTCCAGTTCAGCTGATTCGCAGTGTATTCCCAACTTGGGTACTTTGGCTGTAGGTTTAAAATTCCCTGCAGTTCCCTCATGAATGAAGCCCATAGACTATGAAGGAAGTAGGAAAATAAAGTATAAACATTAATAAAAGAGATCTGTCAGTGGTTTAATGAAATGGGGAAAATTCAGACTTTGGCATAACTTTTATTCTCTAAGCCTGAGCTGTAATGTAAACTGAAATGTAAACACTTTGTCATGTGCCTCCAATTTCAACATTTTCCATGATGCCAGAGGCGGCAGCTGCTGATATTGTAGGGGTGCTAAATCAGACAAATGGGGCAACTGCCCATACTGTCCTTTGTGCCCCGTTTTGGTTGGTGTGTGCATTATTTGCACCTAGGAGTTGTATGCAACATAGATCCGGTGCTGCAGGATTTTTTTTTTTCCGGTATATATATAGTCCAGTTCGAGATTATTTTACTTACTTCACTGCGGAGGTCATATGCGTGCTTGGCGTGGAGGATTTCGGGGGTGTCCCAAACTAAGCATCCAAGTCCCTTCAGCCAGTTGAGATCATCTTTGTAGACAATCTAGAAGGACACATTGCAAATAAAGTCAAGGCGGATGGATGGGGAATAAAATAAAGGGAAATATAGGCCGTTATTCACGAAAAAGAGGGAATGCAGGAAATTGAGAAGGGAATTTCAAACTTAACGTCAAAGTAGCCGAGCAGCAAAAGTGGCCTCAAGTTTGAAATTCTCTTCTCACTTCCCTGCAATCGTCTCTTTCATGAATAAAACTCATAGTGGACTTATCGAAAGACACAAAAGCAAAGTTCATTTCATGGGTCAGTTATTGCAACAGTTTAGCAAACCCAGAATGTTTATCATTTGTGTCGGTATCATTTCGGAGAGAATACATTTGAGAGAAAGGCGCTGCACTCACATCGCTGAGCTGGTCGTTGACCTTACGGGCATGGACGTACAGCTGGAGGTCAGGCAAGCAGATCCATTCGTGGAGGCGCTTGCGGTAATCGATCTCACTGACTTTGTTCTGTGTCTCTCTGGCAGCGATGATCTCCATCATGTCGGGAGCAATATGAATCTTGGCCTTGTTCTTTTCATACACCTCCCTGTACAAACGCTGGAGCAAGACACATAAAAAAAATTAATCTTTGTAGCGACAATGCAAGTAAATCCGGTGGACTGTTTGCATCATTATAATATGGCCAAAGGTTGGGAACTGACAGGGTTAGATGCTTAACCTTCTGATATTGTGGCAAACTGGGATGTCATAAAATATACAGTGCGGGCTCAGGTAAGGACTATTCAGCCCCAGGGACGAGAAAAGTGACAATATGACGATGACAAGGTCAGTGAAGGTCAATAGAAAATCGTTACATTTTCCATGTGTTAATGTCTTAAACTTACCCCTTGAAGCTCACTTCTACCTTCCCCCAGTCTGCCCTACCTATAGCATTTATTTTAGCATCACTAGGGTGAACCGTTATTTGAATTTATGGGTTGTTTAAGCCATAACGGTTATACGAGTTGACCAGGGATTCTTGGCGCCCGAACCAACGCGCTTCAGCATAGAGGCATGGTTTCCTCCACGTGTTATATAGAGGGGACCTCAAGTGATAAAGCCTCTAGTAGGTGAAACGCGTTGTGAGGAGACCTGGCTGCTACAAGACACGGAGCACTTTAAAGAAACGTTTACCTGCATTTGAAATCTACTGTTTTTAATGTAAGATCTCTGCTTTTTCATTTTATACTCTATTAAAACGTATTTTACTGAAGCCGGGTGCCCTTCCGCTTCCCTTTCTTTCATATTGCATTGGAGTGAAGATCTATTGAGGGAAAGTGTCATTTGCCATACCCCTATAGGGGCCCCTGGATGCCTTTTTTACTGAGCATAGCACTCAGCGAAATGTGAGTGGTCTGACTTTGTTTTTACCATCACAACTTTATTTCTATATGACATACTTCACTATTTTGTATTGTTACTTTGTTTTGCCCTCTATATAACACCATGCCTCTATATAAAGGGTAACTAAGTGTGTGAAGTGTTGGGATAGCGCACTGATTCACTTGTTGTATTATTTGTATGTTTAACTAGAAGTGGAGCACTAGTTTGGTTTGGTGCTGCGTTAACCACTACATAAGGCGCAGTATATTGTTTTTTTATTTTTATATATTGTGCTTCAATATAGACCAAATTACTCTCTTGGCAACAAAACAGCAATGGGTTCGATATCACAGTCCCTGCAATGACTTCTCATAATGTGAGAATTCTCATAATGTAATGTTAT
The DNA here is from genome assembly GCA_036172795.1 of Pelodytes ibericus. Taxonomy (NCBI): domain Eukaryota; kingdom Metazoa; phylum Chordata; class Amphibia; order Anura; family Pelodytidae; genus Pelodytes; species Pelodytes ibericus. Next base: position 7,352,977 of record CM069864.1, on the reverse strand, counting down.
ACAAGGAGTCATTAACGGGGCAGAGACTGATGTCACAGGAACATCAATAAAAAAATCTAAGTATTGACTAGAGTTGAAAAAATGTCCGGGTCCGTGCTCGAACTTGACCCCGAACCCGAACCCTATTGAACTCAATGGGGACCAAACCTTTGGCCACTAAAATGCCTCTAAAAAAAGTCCTGGAAAGGGCTAGAGGGCTGCAAAATGAAGTAAAATGTGGGTAAGAGTGTCCCCATTCATACGAATAGGTCAATTGACCTATTTGTATGAATGGGGACTCTATTTCGGTTTATAGAAAGCCAATAGCATTACATACAATGTATATGTATGTAATGCTAGGGGCTTTCTGATTGGCTGCCCTGCAGCCTTTCAAAACGTGCCATTAAATCTCCGAACCCCCGAACTCCAACCCGAACATACAGTGAAATGTCCGTGTTCGGGTCCGGGGTCCAAAAACCGTAATGTTCGGTGCGAACCCGAACAGTGCGGTTCGGGCTCGCTCAACACTAGAATTGACATCTACACGTTGCTCCTGCAAGCAATCACATCCTACTGCTAAGACCAGCTATGGTATGTAGACTATGACTCTGAAGGTCAACATGACCATCCCCTAGTGCCTACAAATTATGCCCATCCTCTTCTGATGTTCTGCAGACTTGTTTGCACAGAGGGACCTTAAAAATCATTTGAATTTACAAAAACAACCCCAAAAGGCTTGGGAAGTTGCTATCCAGCTCATACTCACGTCCAGAGGAAGCTTGCCGACTCTAAGACATCTTGCAGTCCCTGGATCGTCCTGGATACCGCGTGGTATGGTGTACAGAGCTTTAAACTTCTCATATTCCTCACGGTACTTCAACTGTTTCAGGGGAAAGGTTTCAGCATTTACTTACGGAGGTCAAGACAATAAAACGACAATACAATGGGATTGCTGTTTGTGAACCACTGGAAGGTTATTTAGTAATAACACATTACTGAGGTTAGCGCTATACTTACAGAGCTGGCGATGTGTTTATTCTGCTTGGCGAAGGCTAATGCGACAGTGTCTGGTGGCAGCTGGTAGCTTGTGGCTTTTACGGTGTCCCAGGCTTGTTTGTACAGGTTCTAGGGCAGAATAATAAAAACATTACCAATTAATGGTTTGCTAAATTCCAACACTTTCTGCCTCCCAGACCACCCGAAAATGGCAGGTACTTTGTAATGGTGCCACCTGGTGTCGGCGGACAGAATAACCGACGCTTTAACTTAGCAGGGGTAAGAAACATCCAAACTCACATAACCTCTTCATCTTTATTATACCGTGCCCCTATGAAGTATGCCATCCTAAGACACTCTGATTATTATAGTTTTATACAGTGGGACTTCGTCATCTAAACCTTGTGTATACAATGAATGTAGCGAATAAGAATTGATTGGCTTGATCTATACATTGTGATTGGATTGATCTATACATTGTGATTGGATTGTTCTATACATTGTGATCAGATTGATCTATACATTGTGATCCGATTGATCTATACATTGTGATCCGATTGATCTATACATTGTGATCAGATTGATCTATACATTGTGATCGGATTGATCTATTCATTGTGATCAGATTGATCTATACATTGTGATCGGATTGATCTATACATTGTGATCAGACTGATCTATACATTGTGATCAGATTGATCTATACATTGTGATTGGATTGATCTATACATTGTGATTGGATTGATCTATACCTTGTGATTGGATTGATCTATACATTGTGATCAGATTGATCTATACATTGTGATTGGATTTATCTATTCATTGTTATTGGATTGATCTATACCTTGTGATCGGATTGATCTATACATTGTGATCAGATTGATCTATACATTGTGATTGGACTGATCTATACATTGTGATTGGATTGATCTATACCTTGTGATCGTATTGATCTATACATTGTGATCGGATTGATCTATACCTTGTGATCGGATTGATCTATACATTGTGATCAGATTGATCTATACATTGTGATTGGATTGATCTATACCTTGTGATCGGATTGATCTATACATTGTGATCAGATTGATCTATACATTGTGATTGGATTGATCTATACATTGTGATCAGATTGATCTATACATTGTGATTGGATTGATCTATACATTGTGATTGGATTGATCTATACCTTGTGATCGGATTGATCTATACATTGTGATCAGATTGATCTATACATTGTGATCAGATTGATCTATACATTGTGATTGGATTGATCTATACATTGTGATTGGATTAATCTATACATTGTGATTGGATTGATCTATACATTGTGATCGGATTGATCTATACATTGTGATCAGATTGATCTATACATTGTGTTGGCAGAATTGAGAGTTAAGAGAAGGATATGGTTCAAATATGTCTGTGGTGTCCCCTGCTTATGACATCACCTAGTAGCTTGATATGCAAATTACACATTTGTCATTGAATACCAGTTGATTTATATTAAACCACGGGTGATGTCATCAGCTGGAGACACACTTGTTATAGCTCATTTTGTATTCTCTAAATTCACAGAATAAAATTGGGCTTTATTCATTCAAGCGAGAACTGCAAACAATCGAGTCCAAAGTAGCTATAAATGTAGCTGGATTAGAGAATTGACCCGACTTGGCCACATTGACCTTAAGTCTGAGATTCCTTCAAATCCCTGCAATTCCTTTATATAAATAAAGCCGATGTTTTCTGTTTTCTCGATGTCTGCGCGTCTTTTCTCCCCTTCCATGTGCCAATACGTTCTTCCCTTGATACTCACATGACTGAACAGGTCCTTGAGGTTCTGTCTGCGGTTATAATCCACAGTCTCCAGTACTGTCGTATACTTATCCTTGGTTTTATTAAAATCCTCTTTGTATTTCAACTGGAAGAAGGAAAAGACAATGAAGGTCATTGTATCAGTCATGGAATCATCGGGGAAATCTCTCCCCCCCGCCACCAACAAAACAACCCCCCACATTACTCACATCACTTGCGTTAATGGCGCTCTGGACACAGGTGACGTATACCGGCGTGTCTGTAACGACGCTATAATTCTTCAGGTTATCCTTTCCGCTGGACGTGTATTTGATCTGTAAACAGGAGAGTAACACAGTGAGCAGAGAGTCTCAATCCCCTATATATATATATATATATATATATATATATATATATATATATATATCCCTCTGAAAGGGGGGTAGGTAGAGCTCAGTGAGTTAAATATATAATGTGACAAGATAACAATACCAAATGATGCAATATTCAAATCTTACAGCAATCGGCAGGATCTAAACTCTTTTTTTTTTATGTCCACACAGAGTTTTTTCATAAACAATAACAAAATTACAACAAGTCACAGTCATTTTTGGTCCAGAAAATAGTAACAATAAGCCTAAAATGTCCACACTTTCCCCCCATCTTTTAACCCCTTAGTGACAAGACATTTTCACCTTGACTTTCCCTTGGTGACAATGGCTGTTTTTACATTTCTGGGGTGTTTGTGTTTAGCTGTAATTTTCTTCTTTCTCACATACTGTACCCACACAAATTATATGTTGTTTTTATCTTCATAAGAAGGGCTTTCATTAGATACCATTATGTTCATCATATCTTATAATTGACTACAAAAAAAATCATAAAATATGATGAAAATTTTTTAAAAAACCACTTTTTCTAACTTTGACCTAAAATATAATTTACACAAATAAAATCATTAAAAAAGACCCCGTCTAAATAGTTTCTAAATGTTGTCCCGAGTTCGAAAACCGCTTGATTCACCGCAGGACGTGCCAGGCACGTCCTTAGTCGTTAAGGGAGTTTCTCCCAGGACGTGCCTGGCACGTCCTTTGTCGCGAAGGTGTTAAATTGTGTTTTGTCAGTCTGGGAAGTATAAGATCTGCTAAATCTCAGGGAAAATGTCAGTCTAATTTGGGACCAGTACCCAAGGTTTGTGACTTTCCTGTTTTGTATAATGCTGTGGGATTCACTCTTATTGTTCTGTTGTATAATGCTGTGGAGTTCACTCTTATTGTTCTGTTGTATAATGCTGTGGAGGTCACTCTTATTGTTCTGTTGTATAATGCTGTGGAGTTCACTCTTATTGTTCTGCTGTATAATGCTGTGGAGTTCACTCTTATTGTTCTGTTGTATAATGCTGTGGAGTTCACTCTTATTGTTCTGCTGTATAATGCTGTGGAGTTCACTCTTATTGTTCTGTTGTATAATGCTGTGGAGTTCACTCTTATTGTTCTGTTGTATAATACTGTGGGATTCACTCTTATTGTTCTGTTGTATAATGCTGTGGAGTTCACTCTTATTGTTCTGCTGTATAATGCTGTGGAGTTCACTGTCATTGTTCTGTTGTATAATGCTGTGGAGTTCACTCTTATTGTTCTGTTGTATAATGCTGTGGGATTCACTGTCATTGTTCTGCTGTATAATGCTGTGGAGTTCACTCTTATTGTTCTGTTGTATAATGCTGTGGGATTCACTCTTATTGTTCTGCTGTATAATGCTGTGGGATTCACTCTTATTGTTACGCTGTATAATGCTGTGGAGTTTACTCTTATTGTTCTGCTGTATAATGCTGTGGAGTTCACTCTTATTGTTCTGTTCTATAATGCTGTGGAGTTCACTCTTATTGTTCTGCTGTATAATGCTGTGGAGTTCACTCTTATTGTTCTGCTGTATAATGCTGTGGAGTTCACTATCATTGTTCTGCTGTATAATGCTGTGGAGTTCACTCTTATTGTTCTGCTGTATAATGCTGTGGAGTTCACTCTTATTGTTCTGTTGTATAATGCTGTGGGATTCACTCCTATTGTTCTGTTGTATAATGCTGTGGGATTCACTCGTATTGTTCTGTTGTATAATGCTGTGGAGTTCACTCTTATTGTTCTGCTGTATAATGATGTGGAGTTCACTATCATTGTTCTGCTGTATAATGCTGTGGGATTCACTATCATTGTTCTGCTGTATAATGCTGTGGGATTCACTATCATTGTTCTGCTGTATAATGCTGTGGGATTCACTATCATTGTTCTGCTGTATAATGCTGTGGAGTTCACTCTTATTGTTCTGCTGTATAATGCTGTGGAGTTCACTCTTATTGTTCTGTTGTATAATGCTGTGGGATTCACTCTTATTGTTCTGCTGTATAATGCGGTGGGATTCACTCTTATTGTTCTGTTGTATAATGCTGTGGAGTTCACTCTTATTGTTCTGCTGTATAATGCTGTGGGATTCACTCTTATTGTTCTGCTGTATAATGCTGTGGAGTTCACTCTTATTGTTCTGTTGTATAATGCTGTGGAGTTCACTCTTATTGTTCTGCTGTATAATGCTGTGGAGTTCACTCTTATTGTTCTGTTGTATAATGCTGTGGAGTTCACTGTTATTGTTCTGCTGTATAATGCTGTTGGATTCACTGTCATTGTTCTGCTGTATAATGCTGTAGAGATCACTCTTATTGTTCTGCTGTATAATGCTGTGGAGTTCACTCTTATTGTTCTGTTGTAAAATGCTGTGGGATTCACTCTCATTGTTCTGTTGTATAATGCTGTGGGATTCACTCTCATTGTTCTGTTGTATAATGCTGTGGGATTCACTCTCATTGTTCTGTTGTATAATGCTGTGGAGTTCACTCTTATTGTTCTGCTGTATAATGCTGTGGAGTTCACTCTTATTGTTCTGTTGTATAATGCTGTGGAGTTCACTCTTATTGTTCTGCTGTATAATGCTGTGGAGTTCACTGTTATTGTTCTGCGGTATAATGCTGTGGGATTCACTGTCATTGTTCTGCTGTATAATGCTGTGGAGATCACTCTTATTGTTCTGCTGTATAATGCTGTGGAGTTCACTCTTATTGTTCTGTTGTATAATGCTGTGGGATTCACTCTCATTGTTCTGTTGTATAATGCTGTGGGATTCACTCTCATTGTTCTGTTGTATAATGCTGTGGGATTCACTCTCATTGTTCTGTTGTATAATGCTGTGGAGTTCACTCTTATTGTTCTGCTGTATAATGCTGTGGAGTTCACTCTTATTGTTCTGTTGTATAATGCTGTGGGATTCACTCTTATTGTTCTGCTGTATAATGCGGTGGGATTCACTCTTATTGTTCTGTTGTATAATGCTGTGGAGTTCACTCTTATTGTTCTGCTGTATAATGCTGTGGGATTCACTCTTATTGTTCTGCTGTATAATGCTGTGGAGTTCACTCTTATTGTTCTGTTGTATAATGCTGTGGAGTTCACTCTTATTGTTCTGCTGTATAATGCTGTGGAGTTCACTCTTATTGTTCTGTTGTATAATGCTGTGGAGTTCACTGTTATTGTTCTGCTGTATAATGCTGTTGGATTCACTGTCATTGTTCTGCTGTATAATGCTGTAGAGATCACTCTTATTGTTCTGCTGTATAATGCTGTGGAGTTCACTCTTATTGTTCTGTTGTATAATGCTGTGGGATTCACTCTCATTGTTCTGTTGTATAATGCTGTGGGATTCACTCTCATTGTTCTGTTGTATAATGCTGTGGGATTCACTCTCATTGTTCTGTTGTATAATGCTGTGGAGTTCACTCTTATTGTTCTGCTGTATAATGCTGTGGAGTTCACTCTTATTGTTCTGTTGTATAATGCTGTGGAGTTCACTCTTATTGTTCTGCTGTATAATGCTGTGGAGTTCACTGTTATTGTTCTGCGGTATAATGCTGTGGGATTCACTGTCATTGTTCTGCTGTATAATGCTGTGGAGATCACTCTTATTGTTCTGCTGTATAATGCTGTGGAGTTCACTCTTATTGTTCTGTTGTATAATGCTGTGGGATTCACTCTCATTGTTCTGTTGTATAATGCTGTGGGATTCACTCTCATTGTTCTGTTGTATAATGCTGTGGGATTCACTCTCATTGTTCTGTTGTATAATGCTGTGGAGTTCACTCTTATTGTTCTGCTGTATAATGCTGTGGAGTTCACTCTTATTGTTCTGTTGTATAATGCTGTGGAGTTCACTCTTATTGTTCTGCTGTATAATGCTGTGGAGTTCACTATCATTGTTCTGCTGTATAATGCTGTGGAGTTCACTCTTATTTTTCTGCTGTATAATGCTGTGGGATTCACTGTCATTGTTCTGCTGTATAATGCTGTGGAGATCACTCTTATTGTTCTGTTGTATAATGCTGTGGAGTTCACTCTTATTGCTCTGCTGTATAATGCTGTGGAGTTCACTCTTATTGCTCTGCTGTATAATGCTGTGGAGTTCACTCTTATTGTTCTGCTGTATAATGCTGTGGAGTTCACTCTTATTGTTCTGCTGTATAATGCTGTGGAGTTCACTCTTATTGTTCTGTTGTATAATGCTGTGGAGTTCACTCTTATTGTTCTGTTGTATAATGCTGTGGAGTTCACTCTTATTGCTCTGCTGTATAATGCTGTGGAGTTCACTCTTATTGTTCTGTTGTATAATGCTGTGGAGTTCACTCTTATTGTTCTGCTGTATAATGCTGTGGAGTTCACTCTTATTGTTCTGCTGTATAATGCTGTGGAGTTCACTCTTCTTGTTCTGTTGTATAATGCTGTGGAGTTCACTCTTATTGTTCTGTTGTATAATGCTGTGGGATTCACTCTCATTGCTCTGCTGTATAATGCTGTGGAGTTCACTCTTATTGTTCTGCTGTATAATGCTGTGGAGTTCACTCTTATTGTTCTGTTGTATAATGCTGTGGAGTTCACTCTCATTGTTCTGCTGTATAATGCTGTGGAGTTCACTCTTATTGTTCTGTTGTATAATGCTGTGGGATTCACTCTCATTGTTCTGTTGTATAATGCTGTGGAGTTCACTCTTATTGTTCTGCTGTATAATGCTGTGGAGTTCACTCTTATTGTTCTTTTATATAATGCTGTGGAGTTCACTCTTATTGTTCTGCTGTATAATGCTGTGGAGTTCACTTATTGTTCTGCTGTATAATGCTGTGGAGTTCACTCTTATTGTTCTGTTGTATAATGCTGTGGAGTTCACTCTTATTGTTCTGTTGTATAATGCTGTGGAGTTCACTCTTATTGTTCTGCTGTATAATGCTGTGGAGTTCACTCTTATTGTTCTGTTGTATAATGCTGTGGAGTTCACTCTTATTGTTCTGTTGTATAATACTGTGGGATTCACTCTTATTGTTCTGTTGTATAATGCTGTGGAGTTCACTCTTATTGTTCTGCTGTATAATGCTGTGGAGTTCACTGTCATTGTTCTGTTGTATAATGCTGTGGGATTCACTGTCATTGTTCTGCTGTATAATGCTGTGGAGTTCACTCTTATTGTGCTGTTGTATAATGCTGTGGAGTTCACTGTTATTGTTCTGCTGTATAATGCTGTGGAGTTCACTCTTATTGTTCTGTTGTATAATGCTGTGGAGATCACTCTTATTGTTCTGTTGTATAATGCTGTGGAGTTCACTCTTATTGTTCTGCTGTATAATGCTGTGGGATTCACTCTTATTGTTCCGCTGTATAATGCTGTGGAGTTCACTCTTATTGTTCTGCTGTATAATGCTGTGGAGTTCACTCTTATTGTTCTGTTCTATAATGCTGTGGGGTTCACTCTTATTGTTCTGCTGTATAATGCTGTGGAGTTCACTCTTATTGTTCTGCTGTATAATGCTGTCGAGTTCACTATCAATGTTCTGCTGTATAATGCTGTGGAGTTCACTCTTATTGTTCTGCTGTATAATGCTGTGGAGTTCACTCTTATTGTTCTGTTGTATAATGCTGTGGGATTCACTCCTATTGTTCTGTTGTATAATGCTGTGGGATTCACTCTTATTGTTCTGTTGTATAATGCTGTGGAGTTCACTCTTATTGTTCTGTTTCATAATGCTGTGGAGTTCACTATCATTGTTCTGCTGTATAATGCTGTGGGATTCACTATCATTGTTCTGCTGTATAATGCTGTGGGATTCACTATCATTGTTCTGCTGTATAATGCTGTGGGATTCACTATCATTGTTCTGCTGTATAATGCTGTGGAGTTCACTCTTATTGTTCTGCTGTATAATGCTGTGGAGTTCACTCTTGTTGTTCTGCTGTATAATGCTGTAGAGTTCACTCGTATTGTTCTGTTGTATAATGCTGTGGGATTCACTCTTATTGTTCTGCTGTATAATGCGGTGGGATTCACTCTTATTGTTCTGTTGTATAATGCTGTGGAGTTCACTCTTATTGTTCTGCTGTATAATGCTGTGGGATTCACTCTTATTGTTCTGCTGTATAATGCTGTGGAGTTCACTCTTATTGTTCTGTTGTATAATGCTGTGGAGTTCACTCTTATTGTTCTGCTGTATAATTCTGTGGAGTTCACTCTTATTGTTCTGTTGTGTAATGCTGTGGAGTTCACTCTTATTGTTCTGCTGTATAATGCTGTGGAGTTCACTGTTATTGTTCTGCTGTATAATGCTGTGGAGTTCACTATCATTGTTCTGCTGTATAATGCTGTGGAGTTCACTCTTATTGTTCTGCTGTATAATGCTGTGGGATTCACTGTCATTGTTCTGCTGTATAATGCTGTGGAGTTCACTCTTATTGTTCTGTTGTATAATGCTGTGGAGTTCACTCTTATTGCTCTGCTGTATAATGCTGTGGAGTTCACTCTTATTGCTCTGCTGTATAATGCTGTGGAGTTCACTCTTATTGTTCTGTTGTATAATGCTGTGGAGTTCACTCTTATTGTTCTGTTGTATAATGCTGTGGAGTTCACTCTTATTGTTCTGTTGTATAATGCTGTGGAGTTCACTCTTATAGTTCTGTTGTATAATGCTGTGGAGTTCACTCTTATTTCTCTGCGGTATAATGCTGTGGAGTTCACTCTTATTCTTCTGTTGTATAATGCTGTGGAGTTCACTCTTATTGTTCTGTTGTATAATGCTGTGGAGTTCACTCTTATTGTTCTGTTGTATAATGCTGTGGAGTTCACTCTTATTTTTCTGTTGTATAATGCTGTGGAGTTCACTCTTATTGTTCTGCTGTATAATGCTGTGGAGTTCACTCTTATTGTTCTGTTGTATAATGCTGTGGGATTCACTCTCATTGTTCTGTTGTATAATGCTGTGGGATTCACTCTCATTGTTCTGTTGTATAATGCTGTGGAGTTCACTCTCTTTGTTCTGCTGTATAATGCTGTGGAGTTCACTCTTATTGTTCTGATGTATAATGCTGTGGAGTTCACTATCATTGTTCTGCTGTATAATGCTGTGGAGTTCACTCTTATTGTTCTGCTGTATAATGCTGTGGAGTTCACTCTTATTGTTCTGCTGTATAATGCGGTGGGATTCACTCTTATTGTTCTGTTGTATAATGCTGTGGAGTTCACTCTTATTGTTCTGCTGTATAATGCTGTGGGATTCACTCTTATTGTTCTGCTGTATAATGCTGTGGAGTTCACTCTTATTGTTCTGTTGTATAATGCTGTGGAGTTCACTGTTATTGTTCTGCTGCATAATGCTGTGGAGTTCACTGTTATTGTTCTGCTGGATAATGCTGTGGAGTTCACTCTTATTGTTCTGCTGTATAATGCTGTGGAGTTCACTATCATTGTTCTGCTGTATAATGCTGTGGAGTTCACTCTTATTTTTCTGCTGTATAATGCTGTGGGATTCACTGTCATTGTTCTGCTGTATAATGCTGTGGAGATCACTCTTATTGTTCTGTTGTATAATGCTGTGGAGTTCACTCTTATTGCTCTGCTGTATAATGCTGTGGAGTTCACTCTTATTGCTCTGCTGTATAATGCTGTGGAGTTCACTCTTATTGTTCTGCTGTATAATGCTGTGGAGTTCACTCTTGTTGTTCTGCTGTATAATGCTGTGGAGTTCACTCTTATTGTTCTGTTGTATAATGCTGTGGAGTTCACTCTTATTGTTCTGTTGTATAATGCTGTGGAGTTCACTCTTATTGTTCTGTTGTATAATGCTGTGGAGTTCACTCTTATTGCTCTGCTGTATAATGCTGTGGAGTTCACTCTTATTGTTCTGTTGTATAATGCTGTGGAGTTCACTCTTATTGTTCTGCTGTATAATGCTGTGGAGTTCACTCTTATTGTTCTGTTGTATAATGCTGTGGGATTCACTCTCATTGTTCTGTTGTATAATGCTGTGGAGTTCACTCTCTTTGTTCTGCTGTATAATGCTGTGGAGTTCACTCTTATTGTTCTGATGTATAATGCTGTGGAGTTCACTCTTATTGTTCTGTTGTATAATGCTGTGGAGTTCACTCTTATTGTTCTGCTGTATAATGCTGTGGAGTTCACTCTTATTGTTCTGATGTATAATGCTGTGGAGTTCACTCTCTTTGTTCTGCTGTATAATGCTGTGGAGTTCACTCTTATTGTTCTGATGTATAATGTTGTGGAGTTCACTATCATTGTTCTGCTGTATAATGCTGTGGGATTCACTCTCATTGTTCTGTTGTATAATGCTGTGGGATTCACTCTCATTGTTCTGTTGTATAATGCTGTGGGATTCACTCTCATTGTTCTGTTGTATAATGCTGTGGAGTTCACTCTCTTTGTTCTGCTGTATAATGCTGTGGAGTTCACTCTTATTGTTCTGATGTATAATGCTGTGGAGTTCACTATCATTGTTCTGCTGTATAATGCTGTGGAGTTCACTCTTATTGTTCTGCTGTATAATGCTGTGGAGTTCACTCTTATTGTTCTGCTGTATAATGCGGTGGGATTCACTCTTATTGTTCTGTTGTATAATGCTGTGGAGTTCACTCTTATTGTTCTGCTGTATAATGCTGTGGGATTCACTCTTATTGTTCTGCTGTATAATGCTGTGGAGTTCACTCTTATTGTTCTGTTGTATAATGCTGTGGAGTTCACTGTTATTGTTCTGCTGCATAATGCTGTGGAGTTCACTGTTATTGTTCTGCTGGATAATGCTGTGGAGTTCACTCTTATTGTTCTGCTGTATAATGCTGTGGAGTTCACTATCATTGTTCTGCTGTATAATGCTGTGGAGTTCACTCTTATTTTTCTGCTGTATAATGCTGTGGGATTCACTGTCATTGTTCTGCTGTATAATGCTGTGGAGATCACTCTTATTGTTCTGTTGTATAATGCTGTGGAGTTCACTCTTATTGCTCTGCTGTATAATGCTGTGGAGTTCACTCTTATTGCTCTGCTGTATAATGCTGTGGAGTTCACTCTTATTTTTCTGCTGTATAATGCTGTGGAGTTCACTCTTATTGTTCTGCTGTATAATGCTGTGGAGTTCACTCTTATTGTTCTGTTGTATAATGCTGTGGAGTTCACTCTTATTGTTCTGTTGTATAATGCTGTGGAGTTCACTCTTATTGTTCTGTTGTATAATGCTGTGGAGTTCACTCTTATTGCTCTGCTGTATAATGCTGTGGAGTTCACTCTTATTGTTCTGTTGTATAATGCTGTGGAGTTCACTCTTATTGTTCTGCTGTATAATGCTGTGGAGTTCACTCTTATTGTTCTGTTGTATAATGCTGTGGAGTTCACTCTTATTGTTCTGTTGTATAATGCTGTGGGATTCACTCTTATTGCTCTGCTGTATAATGCTGTGGAGTTCACTCTCATTGCTCTGCTGTATAATGCTGTGGAGTTCACTCTTATTGTTCTGTTGTATAATGCTGTGGAGTTCACTCTCATTGTTCTGCTGTATAATGCTGTGGAGTTCACTCTTATTGTTCTGTTGTATAATGCTGTGGGATTCACTCTCATTGTTCTGTTGTATAATGCTGTGGAGTTCACTCTCTTTGTTCTGCTGTATAATGCTGTGGAGTTCACTCTTATTGTTCTGATGTATAATGCTGTGGAGTTCACTCTTATTGTTCTGTTGTATAATGCTGTGGAGTTCACTCTTATTGTTCTGCTGTATAATGCTGTGGAGTTCACTCTTATTGTTCTTTTATATAATGCTGTGGAGTTCACTCTTATTGTTCTGCTGTATAATGCTGTGAGTTCACTCTTATTGTTCTGCTGTATAATGCTGTGGAGTTCACTCTTATTGTTCTGTTGTATAATGCTTTGGAGTTCACTCTTATTGTTCTGCTGTATAATGCTGTGGAGTTCACTATCATTGCTCCGCTGTATAATGCTGTGGGATTCACTATCATTGCTCTGCTGTATAATGCTGTGGGATTTCCTGGAGTTCTTACAGTTACATTTGATAAATAAGATCTTATGTTGGCTAAGCCTCTGGCAGGGACAAAATAACATTGAATTCCTGTGTAACGAGTTTTTAATGAAGCCCGTCCGCCGTGTAATTACAAGTGACTGACTTCATGGACACGCACTGTGGACATCTTGCCAGCAGATCCTGGCTCCGCTCGGTGGGTTTAGTCATATTTGGCTCCAGGGATAACGTGTGTTTTGTGTTATCCACACTCATTGTGGAGCAGATTTACACTCTTGCTTGACATGTGGTTATTAATACTGCATTCCTTGTTCTCGGTGGAGGTCCTGGCAGCTGATTGCAAGATCTCTGTCTTAGGCTTGTAAGCTGGTCCTGTTCAGTTGTGAAATGTCAGTGCAGACTTTGGTGGCTGGCACCGCCCATTTATATGTTATATATGCCATATATGTTACCAGGCATTACGTATATGTCTTGTATGTTTTAGTTTTGAAGCATTTTATTTCACCATTCATCAGCCACAATATACTGCCATTTGGTGTACTCCCCCCCCCCCCCCTCCCCTCCCCACACACATAGCATATTAATACAGAGTGTGCATATCAGATTAGAGTTTACCTGGCTCTGAAGGTCGTATGACTTCTTAGCCAGGAGGATTTCGGGGGTGTCCCAGACATAGCATCCAATGCCCTTCAGCCAGGTCAAATCTTCCTTGTAGAAAGCCTGAAGTAAATAAAACCAAATATGAACGAAAATGAAAATATAATATTATAAAGCAGGACAAGCAGAGAAGTGACTGGACGTAAGGCAAGTTTGAACAGGAGTTGGAATGTTTTATGGTCACACATCAAAATGAAATTCTAAATAAATGATTATTATTTACAATGGAAAGGTCCAGTTTTTCAGATCTTTGATGTATTTTTAATCCCATTCAAAAAAAATGTTTAGATCAAAATTTGCATTATTTTTGTGGGACTGCATCCTTTAATCACGTATATCTTGCGGGACCTCCCTATTATCATCTATTTGAAGCAATGTGTCTGCAACTAAACTATCTTATTTTAATATTGCATGACCATGTTATAAGGAGAAATACATCAGTCAGTAATATTGCATGGTCATTTTATAACCTGGCATACATCACTCAGTATCATATGGTTATTTTATAACCTGGCATACATCACTCAGTATCATATTGTTATTTTATAACCTGGCATACATCACTCAGTATCATATGGTTATTTTATAACCTGGCATACATCACTCAGTATCATATTGTTATTTTATAACCAGGCACACATTATTCAATATTATCATATGGTCATTTTATAACCGGACATACGTCACTCAGTATCACATGGTTAATTTATAACCAGGCATACATCACTCAATATTATCGCATGGTCATTTTATAATTGAGCATACATTACTCAATAATCCATGGTCATTTTATAACTGTGCATACATTACTCGATATCGCATGGTCATTTTATAACCGGACATACATTACTTGATATATCATGGTAATTTTATAACTGGACATACATCACTCGATATCTCTTGGTCATTTTATAACAGGACATCCATCACTCGATATATCATGGTCATTTTATAACCGGACATCCATCACTCGCTATCGCATGGTCATTTTATAACAGGACATCCATCACTCAATATCTCATGGTCATTTTATAACAGGACATCCATCACTCAATATCTCATGGTCATTTTATAACAGGACATCCATCACTCAATATCTCCTGGTCATTTTATAACAGGACATACATCACTCGATATTGCATGGTCATTTTATAACCGGACATACATCACTCAAGATCTCATTGGCTTTTCTAGCATGGATGACATTCCTTTCGTCGGGCAGACATGTCCATTCGTGGAGGTAGTGACGATACTCGATGTCGCTGAGGATCTGCTGACATTTCTTTGCGAGCACATTGTTTAACATGTCTCCAGGGATATTGATCTTCATCTTGTTTTCTTCGTATGCCTTGTGGTAGCCCAACTGGAAAGAAAGGGCATATTATAGCGATGAAGAGCTAGCACAACAAGGAGGCACTCATTTGCTGTTATTTATAGAGTTCTGGGGACAAGTTCTAAAATTGGAACAGTCGTTAAGAACTGCTCCACTTTCTGGACTGCTTTTTATTCATCAGCATCAATGTTTTGTGAATTCCAGTCCCCAAAACCCATTGCACACTGAATATCTTGTCTACTGCCTAGTGCTGGCCATTACTGCCTAGTGCTGGCCATTACTGCCTAGTGCTGGCCATTACTGCCTAGTGCTGGCCATTACTGCCTAGTGCTGGCCATTACTGGTCAACATTGAAAAACCACAAATCATCCCATGCCCCTAAAGATACTAATTAAGAAAATGTTACCAGGCTTCTCATCTTCTGGAAGGCCAAGGATCGGTTAACGTTTGGGAAATCGTCAATGTGTCCCCCGGCGAGGTAGTGACCTTTCTCCCTTTCGTAATTTTCTTTGTATTTTAGCTGAAAAACAGAATTGAGGGTTTTTGTCAACTGGTAACTGGAACCAATGGACGTCAATAAAATATAAACAAAGCATGCTTGTGTTTACTTACATCACTGGATACTAGCTTAGCGTGCTTAGCTCCAACAATGGGTATGTAGTCGGGGGGTATTTGGTAGCCCAATGCTTTCATAGTATCCCACGAGTCTTTGTATAATTTCTGAAAAAAACAGAAACTGTATTAATGAAAAAAATACTAGGACAACAATTTTTTGGGATTCAATATGTGTGTTTTTAACTTTAATTCCTTTCTCATTTAGTGTACTCATACAACTTATATATATTTTTAAGGGAATATATGTCTTAACTTTGATGCCAAATGTATCCTATCTTACAAAGCAGAATTATAGAGAAACCAATATATTGACGATGTCCCTTAACATTCACTGCATTTTTTTATTCAGTTATAAACCACAACAGCTTTTCACTGGAACTTTGACGAGTGGCTGAATCGCTTTTAGAAAAACTGAGATGTAAGCTCAAAACAGAGATTCAAATTACAGTATAACACATTTTGTCATGCTCTGAATTAAAAAAAAATTTTTTTTTTATAGAATACAATTTTTTTTTTATGGCTATACAGGGTTAGTATGAAGATGTTTCTTTGATTGGATTAAGGTCATCTTGTTTACCTCGCTGGCGAGTTTCGACATCTCTCTCGAGTGCGACAACTGAGGTGTGTCTGCAGAACCTATATAATGGCCTCTCTCCAAGTTAAATGTTTCTTTGTATTTGAGCTGAAAAGGAAATATACATATATATTTATACATTTCTGCATTTGTGATCACTTTATCAATTTTAATTCCAAACAGTCAGTTTAATTCCATGAGTATTAAAGAGAGACTAAAGCCCAGTTTTATTTACTAAGGTAGTAGACGACTTCTGCTACATTAAAACTGTAATTTGGATGGAGTACTGACTGCGCGACATTTCGAAGATATTCACACCTGAACTAGGTCTTGGGAGCTGCCATCTCTCAGAGCCTACTGGCAGCAGAGGAGTGCGTCAATCACGCTGCAACAGCCAATACATAGGGGATGAGCATCTCATCCCATCTTAGACGGTGTTTGGGGTCATGATAAAAAATTAAAGATGTCTGATGTTTTAGGCTGTACATACTGAGGTAGGGAAAATTGAAACTACAAGAAATAGAGGTGAGTGGAACACAAAGTTCCAGGGGGAATTACTGAGCTGGATTTTTGGGTTAACTCGGAAAATGTTTTTTTACATGACAACTGGTTACTTACTAGCAACCCTGGGAATGTGAACAGTTATTTTCTCATCATACCATTGCACTCAAAGTGTTACTAAAGGGTTGTTTTATTTAATCCACTTCTTTTGCCAGTAAAGGTTGGCACAGTGTTAATTTTGCAAGACGAAAGAATATATATCAACTGTTGGCTGAACTGGAAGGTCACAAGTATCAAGACTCACATCACTTTGGTTGATGGCATTGAGCTTGGCAAGGACGACGGCTGGTGGATCCACCACATGGGAGTACTTGGCAAAATTGTCCATGGCATCCTTCTTGTAGGCTCTCTGCAAGGTTAAAGGAAGTGAAATAGAACCATTAAATGGTACCCCGAATGACTAACCGACCTAAGTTATAATAACAACAATCTAGAATAATTAGAATGTAACTACTTACCTCGTTCACCAGCTCTTGAGCTTTCCTGACCTTGTTGTGCTCCACAGAGTCCAGAGGAACCCAGCCAACACCTCGAAGCCATTCTAAGTCAGATTTGTAAATACTCTATGACAGAAAGGGAAGTTTTTAACCAATGACCACTGTATTGAACTGAATTGCCCTCTATAACCCATGTTTAGGCCTCCATTAGACAAATTTCTGGCTTTCAGCAAGGAACATGGTTTCCTACTTACATCACTCTGGAGATCGTAAGCTTTCCTGGCTTGTATGCAGTCATTCTGGTCTGGGTGGCATGTCCATTGGTGAAGGTAATGACGATAGTCAATTTCACTGGCTATGCTCTGGCCTTGCTTGGCAGCCTCAATGGAGACCATGTCCCCAGGGATATTGATTTTTGACTTGATCTTTTCATACAACTTTTTGTACTCCCGGTCGTTCTGAATAAAGTTGGCGTGTTTGAACCATTTCAGTTTGGGGTCTTCATCTGCACTTTTGACCCCAACATAGTGGCCCCTTTGTTTGATGTACTCGGCCTTGTATTTCAGCTATGGAGAAGGTGAAAAGAGAACAATTATAATAATACTACTATCATTTTTGTTCATTGAATGAAATGTATTAATCATAATGAATATGTTGTGATATTAAAAGAATAAATGTCGACCAACAATTAACTTATGTTTGGTGAACAATACTTTACTGAGAACTCTTTGCACCCTAAAGCTATATCAGGGGGTAGATATGTTGTTTAGAATCTTTGCTCTGTATAGCTCTATAAGGGGGCAGACATGTTGTTTAGAATCTTTGCTCTGTATAGCTCTATCAGGGGGTAGATATGTTGTTTAAAATCTTTGCTCTGTATAACTCTATTTGGGGGCGGACATGTTGCTTAGAATCTTTGCTCTGTATAGCTCTATCAGGGGGTAGATATGTTGTTTAGAATCTTTGCTCTGTATAGCTCTATCAGGGGGTGGACATGTTGTTTAGAATCTTTGCTCTGTATAACTCTATCAGGGGACGGACATGTTGTTTAGATTCTTTGCTCTGTATAGCTCTATCAGGGGGTGGACATGTTGTTTAGAATCTTTGGTCTGTATAACTCTATCAGGGGACGGACATGTTGTTTAGAACCTTCGCATTGTTTGGCTCTATCAGATGACAGACATGTCATTTTAGAATCTTGGGTCAAATGAAGGAAAATCGGACAACATGTCAGCGATACTGAGCAAAGAGGGCTCAATATGGTGCTTTATTTGTATTCTTAAATGAAAGCATTTCCATGTAACATTCCTACACATGCAAGAAGTTGGTGGTTGCATTTGACTTTGAGAATTCAATTCCCACTGCAGACACCAGCAATAGGCGGAGAAAACTATAAAAGACATTTACTGGGAAGTCAGAACATATGGTAAATATTTTTTTGGGTACAAAACACTGAAATATAAACCTTCCTCGCAAGAGGCTCTTTAAAGCTGAGAATAATATGTAAAAAATTTGTTATGGATGTTATAGTTCCTCGAAAAAAGGAGTATCAAAGATGCAAGGTCGTTTTTGAAGCCGAGGTATAACATTTTACTTTAAGTGATGGTAGATCCTTTGAGTTTCAGAGGAATGTGTTATTTACCCCATTTTAAACACACATTAAAGTTGATTTACAATGTATGTCTTTCATTTGTATCTCAGGTTTTTTTCTTGCTGGGGAGAACTTGCTGCCGGTTATACACCTTACGTCACATGTTTAGATAAAAATGTATCTGTTTCTCTGAGAAATAGATCGATTTTCATAGAGTTTCCATTTCACTCAGTAACTTTAATAAATAGTATTGGAACTGTCCTGACTAACCAGGCCATGTTATGGAACTGGAGCAATGTAATACAATTTAAGTGAACTATGTCAAATTCAGAATAGAATCCATTCTTATCGCTACCATGGCTCATCACGAAATTGTTAATTTTTTTCTTTTTTTTATGTTTTTTTTCTTTGTTATGACCTTGTTGGAACAAGGGGAAAATTCTCCCATTCTACTCATGAATTCCCTCCAAGTCCCTGGAATTCTCTCTTTCCTGAATAAAATCTCAAGTCTCACATTAGAGAAACGGTGAGCGTACTCGCTCGCACACACAATCTGCAAAAATCCGCGGCATTACCTCACTCGCAGCAGTTCCGCTCTTCTTAGCATGAGTTATTTGAATCGCGTCTTGCGGTAGAAGGTAACTTGTGGCTTTCACGTTCTCCCAACCTTCTTTGTAAAGTTTCTGAAAGGAAAAAATAGTCAAATCTTTATTGTCCAAGCGAGGACTAAAACACCAAAAATTGTGTTAAAACAAACAAAAAACCAAACATTTAAAAAAAAAAGCTTTTTTTGTATTTCCACAATGTACAAGGATGCTCGTGATTAATTTCAACAAAAAATATTTGGAAACAAATAAATCCGTTCAATGATTTTACACCCTTGCCACTGCCTGTGCCTAACTTTGAAGAGCCCTATCTGTTTCTTCAATAGTTTTTCTTGATCTTTAAAAATGTTAATGGACCAGCGTAAATGTAAATGCCTGCAAATTTCCTAATTATTCCTACGCAATTTTTCCAAAGCATCTTAGATTTTTATCCAAAAAAGTAATTTGGATACAATTAAAATAATCCAGGTGACATACTGTTTACTTATTCGTCTAAAAATTCTCATTAATCCTAATTTATTTTACCTCTACCTCTAATTAAAGAAGTTTTGTATTTTTGGATAGAAAAACTAGTTATGTGTAGCATGGTTTCTGATTTGCAGGGATAGGATTTGTCAAATGTATCGTGTATAACCTTAATTTTATTCCAAGATAGTATTACCAAGTGGTAATCCCACCAAATAAGTGAATAGTTTCCAAATTCTATACGACGTATCTAAAAGTTACCACAATTTTTTTTGTATTTAAAGTAATAACCAAGTGATATTTTTTATTGATCTGGTCAATGGTTTTTAACACGAGTCAGTGAAGAATTCATGATTTTTTATTGTTATGGACTTTGGAGGAATATAGAAAGAATATAATACTTACATTATTGACATTCTTGGCTGCTTCCCGTGCTGTGATTAGCAGTGGGGTATCATTCACAGTGGTGTATTTGGTTTTAATGTTGTTCCAAGCTTCATGGTATTTAATCTGGAAAACATACAACACATACTTCAAATCCAACACTGGGGAGAAAGAACCACAGACAGAACAAAACAATATATAGAATATGTGCTATCTGTTCGGGGATTACAGAATAACTCAGCCTGCAAAGTAGCTGATCTTTTAATTATATATGATGTTTGATTTTTTTTGTTCTTTTCTTTTTGTTTTTTTTTCAATAAAGACTATCGGACCAGTACATGAATGTAATAACAGTAACAAAGATATAAAAATATAGCTGTGAGCTGTAACTATCTGGGTTGAAAAGAAAGGCAGATTGGAGAATTCTACAAAGTCTGCAATTCATGTCTGATTTTTGCAGTTCCTTTGGAAATTCTCTACAGTTCATTGTTTAGTAAACGTGAGCCCCAGAGAAATAACCATATCCTGCTGGTCTAGCGTAATCAGTCAAATGTTCCATCATTTGTACATGTTTCAAGAACCGAACAGAGATCAGTTTAAAAAACAAAACAAAGGCTTCTGAGCCAAGCCTCTGAGTAGCCATCTTTTCTGCAAAGAATTAGAATGGAACTGACAAGATTACTTCTCCACTAAAGCGTAGTGATTTGATAAGGAAGATGGGGGTCTCAAAAATGTATGTGCAAATATTAAAAACGACAGTGCCCTTTACTACGCAAAGAAATTGCAAACAAAATTTGATAATCGAGAAGAACTTATTTGTTGAACTCAATTCCGGGGCAAGGTTCTAAAAGTGATGTCATCAGCTGGAACATTCCATTGGTTTCCATGGTGACTGTTCTAATTTTAGAACTTTCCCCCAGAACTGACTTTTTTAGAAATACCCCTCACGTGTGTTGGCAGAATTACAAGCCAATTAATAGATTAAGGTGAAAATGTATCCATGGTGTCTGCTGTTTATGACATCATCTGTGGCTTGATATGTAAATAATGTGTTTTAATGTTGTATGTGTCCCTACTAGTTATTGGGCTAAAAGACCAGGACGATCTCTCTACTTTTTGCCGATATACTTACATCACTCAGGATCTCTGCTCCTTGCTTAGCGCTTACGTAGTCCACTCTGTCAGTGACAGGAGTGAAGTTCAGTGTCTCAGGCTTAGTTCGGTATTTCCTCTACGAAAGATAAAAGAAGGAACCGTTCCATTATCAATGCAAAAAAGCCTTTTGCCAGGCACTCTAATTTATCGCTGACCGAGCTGCGTTGCAGCCAACACTTTGCTCAACACTTACATCGCTCAGAATGTCCTGGGCAAATTTAACTTTCTTGACATCGTAGGAATCGTTTGGCATCCATCCAACCCCGCGAAGCCATTCCAGATCGGACTTGTAAAGAGCCTGCAAATATAAAAAAATAAAAATAAATGAAGCTTGTAAAAACTTAGCTTGTGAAACATGTGAATGTAAAGACCTGTTAGTATTCTCCCAAAAATCTGCCTAAGTTAAGTGAAATATTTCTACTCCGGTAACCCTATACATTTTTTCCTATTTGCGGAGGTCACTGATTGGTGACATACTAACACTAGCCCACTCTGATCGCAGCACAATCTCTGCCCCTTTGTGCAGACAACAAGTTAAACAAGAGGGGGATCTTTGTCGTAAAGGATGCTTGTGTTCCATGTCTGTAAACTATTTTATTTACATTATGTTTAGCTTTTGATAGGCGTGTAAGGCTCAGAGCTGAAGAAACTGAAGGTAAAACTTACGTCGCTTTGCAAGTTGTAGGCTTTCCTTGCTTGGATGACATCGTTCTGGTCTGGGAGACAGGTCCACTGGTGCAGATAACGGCGATAATCGATATCGCTGACCAGGGTTTGGCACAATTTGGCTGACAGGATGGACACCATGTCAACCGGTAAGTTCACCTTGGTCTTTGTCTTTTCAAAGTCCTTCTTGTACTCTAGGTTGCTGGGAAGCTTGGAGGCCTTCAAATACCAGGCCAGTTTGTTGTCATCCTTTGCCGATTTAGTTCCAATATAATGGCCTTTCTGTTTCTCGTGGGTTAGCTTGTATTTATACTGTGGGCAGGGGGAAGGAAAGACATGGGAATTAGAGCATTCACACCTACATATTGCTTACATTGAATGGGAATGTGTTAAAGAGGCATACTCACGTCACTTGCAATTTCTCTGGAAGCCCGGGCTGCTTTAATAGGAATTGCGTCCGACCTGAGGTCGTACTCCATCTTAACTTTATCCCAATCACTTCTATACAGTTTCTGAAATAACCCAAATTTATGGTTAAAAACAGAGTTGAGCCCGTGCAATCTACAGGTAAGCAAACAGTTAAAGGACAACTGTCTGTAAAAAATGTAGCTACATTTAATTTGAAAATTGTATTTAAGTGTAGGCTTTTGAAATAGAAATGCATTAATGAAATAATACAGACAAAGTGTCTTCCTAAGCCATACAGCTCTATCAGGGAGCGGACATGTTTCTTAGAATGAGTATTCTATCTAACACAGGATTCTAAACAACATGTCCACTCCCTGATGGAGCTATACAGAGCAAAGACTGCTCAATACGGCACTATATTTGTAGTATTTCATTAAAGCATTCCTATTTAAAATATATACACCACAAAATATTTCTACTAAGCCTCATTTTTTGGCTGACAGTTATCTTTTTACTGTAGAAAACATGACATTCATTTCTGGTGCTACATGAAAATATACTAACAATTTTATGTGTTTCTATAATTATTGTAATAAATAACTCTAAGCTTTGTTCTCTTGCCTCTCCTCGATCATGTTTAGCTAGCCTGTTATCTAACACAAGTTAATGGTCTTAATGGCAAGATTGTTGTGTGAAAATAATGTCTTTGTTCTTCATTAGCAAAAAAAATACCTTGAAATGTGCATTTTAATGTCAAATATAATGGAAGAGTTGCTTGGCTCATCTATGGAGATTGTACTAGAAGTGCTGACATATACGTTTCAATAATGGGCAATGGGTGCAGAGTTACATACATTGCTGACGTTAAGGGCATTAGCTCTTGAAAGCATGATTTCAGGAGTGTCTGGCATGATGTGGATTGTCCTCTTGTCTTGCTCCCAGGCTTCTTTATATTTGCTCTTTGGAACAGAAAATAGAGATTTGTTAAAAGGGGGGGGGGAGGATTTATTTTCAGTTAAATGACGGCATGATTAACATACCTCGCTGATCTGGTCAGCATTTGTCTTAGCCAGGACAATAGAGGGCAAGTCGACGATGCTGGTAAATTTGAGACTGCTGGCTGGTTGGCGATACAGGTGGTCATTTAGGATGTCTTGGGCGTTTTTCACTTTCTTGACTTCCACGGAATCGTTGGGAAACCATCCGCACCCGCGAATCCATTCTAGGTCGGACTTGTAGATATTCTAGAGCAACAATAATCAATTTATTTAAGTTCTCCCTCCCAAAAAAAAAAAGCAAAATACGAGATAATCTGTACTTGCAGAATGATTCTTTACAATTACAGATTAGATTTAACCTAACCAAATGACAAGTATTAACCCCTTCGTGACGTTGGGACGTTCTATGCCGTCCTGACTTTAAGTGCCTTAAAGTCGTTAGGACGGCATAGTACGTCCTGTACTAAACAGCTCATCGCGGCTCCCCGCGATGAGCTGTTTTGGGATCCCGCTGCAGGCACTTACAGCGGGATCCCACCTGTCAGATGAGGCCACTTTGAGTGGCCTCAGTCTGACAGGGGAAATGTAGCCGGTGCTCAAAGCGAGCACCGGCTACATTTTGCTAAATCGCGCTGTGACCGAACTTCCGGGTTCGGGCACGCCTCCGTGACGTCACACGTGACGTCCGGAGGTCTCGCGATTTTTTGGCAGGGACCCACAGGGTCTATTAAGACCCTGATCGGGTCTCTGCCAGAGTGTTCCTGGCTACCGATCACAAGGTGATCGGTGGCCAGGAACAAATCGTGACGTTTTGGTGCTTGCGTCGTTTGGGACGCAAGCACTATGCGTCACGAAGGGGTTAAGCACTTATAAAGAATCTTGTTAGAAAAGAGAGAGTTTATAGACTCTCAAGTCTAGATTATAATCCATGGGTTTTTAAGGTTGTTACTTCTAACCTATCAAGGGCAGTGGTCAAACTATAAGATCACAATTGATGCAGTTATGGCCAATTTCAAATATCTTAGTGGTGGTCTTATAAGAATAAGCGCATCTCTCTATATTTTGGCTTCTATGCTGGTCCACATTATGTACACAATGCCTTTTGCCATCTTATATCCCCATTAAATGATGCACCTTTACCCATGAATACAGAGGGGCAGAGGAAACAAGATCTGAGCCACAGAAGGCATATTTATCCCAATTATTAGAAACCATGCAATGTATGGTGAACTTCATCTTCCAAGCATGACAAGTATGGAAAGAAGGTGAAGTTATGGAGCTTTTTAAATTGTGCAACATTCCCAGCTTGTTTCACTGCAAGGCATTGTGAAAAGATTCTGAAAACCCCACTACTAACTCTGAGAGCAGGCTGTGTTATAACCAGGTATTTGTATCATGTTTATTAAAGTGTTCAGGACTAGGGAACATATTGATGTCACAAAAAACCCTTAAGATGAAATGATTCCGGTACTCACATCACTCTGAAGTTCATATGCTTTCTTTGCCTGAATGCAGTCGTTCTGATCAGGATGACATGTCCATTGATGTAGGTGCTGTCGATAGTCGATCTCACTTGCAATAGCCTGGCCTTGTTTGGCCGACACGATGGACACCATGTCCGCTGGAATCTGAATCTTGGTCTTTGTTTTTTCAAAGTCCTTCGTGTACAGCCGCTGGATTGGAAGCTTACCCGATTTTATGAGCCACATCAACTTGGGGTCATCCTGAGCCGTGGGGGTCCCAATGTAATGACCCTTCTGCTTTTCATATGCAGTTTTATATTTGTACTAAAACAGGAGGAAAACAAGGAGAGTATATTTTTATTCCACTATGTATTTTACTGCCAACCATGTAACTGCTACAAGAAGAAGGTAATTGTTGTAACAAGCATGCAAAGTACATAGACTCTTACAATATACAAAAGAGACAAACAGTACAAAAAACAAAATTGTGCAAAAGGGTTTGATGGAAAAAGGACTGGGTACCCAATAGTAGGAATATGTGAAATCTTGGTAGATCTATACTCCCTACCTCTCTCAACCAATCATTGGTTAGAGAAGGATAATGGGATTTGCACACCAGCCAAAAAAACATAAAATGGTCAATTCTACTCCATGCCCTTTCCACACCTCTCCAGCACATTCATTCAAACAAGTCTTACATCACTGGCAATGTCCCTTGAGGCTCTTGCAGTGCGGATATTGATGGCATCAGCTCGTAAATCATAACCTTTCTTCTTTGCATCTTCGTAACTCTGCTTGTACGCTTTCTGTAAAATTAAGAAAACATTGAAATATGGGCACGGGACACAAGGTAACTGCCTGTCCCCTTTACGTTCCCTGATGTGAAAAATAGTGATGCGGAAGGGTGACACATTGTAGTGTAATGTGAGATTTAAAGGGCAACTATAGGCAATTTACTTTATGTTTAATTGAAATAGTAATTGAAAGAGTATATTCATATGGTCTGAAAGAATAGAAATACTAAAAAGAAAGAATATGAATAAAGTACCTATATTTACCCCTCTTTGCTCTGTATAGTTCTATCAGGGTGCGGACATGTATAGAATCTTGGTTCAGATCTTCCTCCATCCAGCCCAAGATTCCTGAACATGTCTGCTCCCTGATAGAACTATACAGAGCAAAGTGCATTCTACACTTGATACAATCTTTTAATTATATATAAGTTATGTTGCTGTTACAGTTGCACTTACAATTTGCACTTAACTTCTTGCATTGGACGAGAGATTAATACATAGTGCCATTTGCCAGTCCAAGAATTAATATAATAAAATGTAAAGTTACTTCAGTGGTAGATACAGTATAACAGTAACAATCACAGCGATTGCTGAGATTTAAGACCTTTCAATGGGTCACTCTAGATAGAGATATACTTACTTCACTGATGTTCACGGCATTGACCTTGGACTGTACCATCTGGGGAGTGTCTGAAGGAAGACTGAACTGTGTCTTCTCTTTATCCCATGCGTCTCTGTACACACGCTGTGGAACCATTTTAAATGTTACAATGTAACTAATGTGTCTTGAGAAAAGTGCATTGAAAATGTCTTTATAATAATCAAAGATTAAAGATAATCAATAGAAGTGTTGGGAAAACTGGGACTTGGATGTATTGTATAAGATAAAATGGCATCCTCTAAAACATTATGGTTGGGACAATGTTAGGACATGTGGCGCAGGACTCATTGTTTGATGCAGATGTGCTTACAGGAGGAGGTCTGTAAAACTGCTCTGTTGCAGAGGCCGGAGGGGTTTACTCTCAGGCCTGTTAAACCAGGATCTCAGTGCTACAACTTCTCAAAGACTACAGGGTTTCATAGTGAATTTTATCTCTGTTGAATGCAGAATTCATCTCAAAGATGGATTGAATAGTTCTTCTATATTACATGGTATATTTGAGCTTTTCATAATGTCTATGCAGCGCCTGGAACGTTTCATCTTTGAGAGCATTACTAACCCAGTGGATAGTCAGAATAGTCTGCGGAACTGGTGCCCAGACTGTAACTAGGCTTTAGTTATAGTGAAATATGTCATTTTTATGAAATGTATGCAAGGAAGGCTATTGACCACTCACGTCACTGATTTGGAGAGCATTGGCTTTGGCCAGCACAACAGATGGAGAGTCAACAATACTTGTAAACTTCATGGTGTCCGGTGCTTGGCGATACATGTGTTCACTTAGGATCTCTTGAGCTTTCTTGACTTTATTCACTTCCAGAGAGCCACTAGGTATCCATCCACAACCACGAATCCATTCCATGTCAGATTTGTATAACCACTAAGAAGATAAGGCATGTCACCATTACTGGAATTGGTTTTATTTTCCTATTGACTTTGAAACTAAGGAAACCACCAAAAAGACCCCAAAACATAAGATTTTGGCTCAATATATAACTTACGTCACTCTGAAGCTCATAGGCTTTCTTCGCTTGGATGACGTCGTTCTGGTCAGGCAGACAGGTCCATTGGTGGAGATAGTGACGATAGTCAATGTCGCTGACCAGTTTCTGGCAGTTCTTGGCCAACAGAACGGACAGCATTTCCACGGGGCTGTTGTACTTGGTCTTGGATTTTTCAAAGTCCTTCTTGTACACCCGGTCGCTCTGAATCTTGGCGACATGCATGGCCCACACGGATTTGGGATCGTCCAACAGGCTCCTGAACCCGACATGATGGCCTTGCTGCTTCCGGTACCCAGTTTTGTATTTGTACTAGTCGGAAGAAGTGGTTACAATGAGACATCTCACCTTTTTGCATTATTAGGATTTTGATAGTATAGTTAATTCTAGCTGTATTTAAGCACCACATATTTTTTATGTTGATAGAATAGGTACTTACATCACTAGCGATGTCTCTTGAAGCTCTGGCGGACTTGATAGAAATAGCATCTGCTCGCAAATCATATCCTTTCTTCTTTGACTTTTCCCAACCTTCTTGGTATTTTTTCTGTAGATAAAATACACTCACATATTTCCAACAATGACGTTCTAGAGATGTTTTAATAAAAGTTTCAAATTCTTTTGATTACATAAGAAGAAAACTAAGTGTGTCACAGACACTCTGAATATAAATATACATGTATTTTTCATTCTAAAAGCAGTAAGGATTAATATAATATTGATGCATTACTTGGATAAGATTTTTCCCTTTCTCCATTCTCCTTATAGTTTAATAAATGGTATTTTGCATAAAGAGTTGTAGATGCCTCGTCTTTATTTTTTCCTGAACTTTCAATACTTTGCAAGCGCTGGCAGGCGCGTCGGATATGCAAGCATACTCACATTACTGATGTTCACTGCATTGATTTTCGATTGTACCATCTGAGGGGTGTCAGCAGGGAGATGGAATTTTGTCTTCTCTTTCTCCCACGCATCATGGTAAATGGACTAGCCGAGGAAAGGAAAAACATAAGAAAAAAAATGTATATATATATATATATATATGGCTAATATAACTTATGTGTTGGAGTGTCTCAAAGCTAGTAAGGAATTGCTTTTGCTTTCCATAAAATGTTAAATATCTCACATCGCTTTGCTGAAGAGCGTTCGTTTTGGCCAAAACAATGGAAGGAAGGTCAACAATGCTGGTGAATTTGATGGTGTCTGGTTGTTGCCGGTAGCTTCTTTCGCTTATGATCTCTTGAGCTTTCTTGACTTTATTTACGTCCAAAGAGCCACTAGGTATCCATCCACAACCACGAATCCATTCCATGTCAGATTTGTATAACCACTAAGAAGATAAGGCATGTCACCATTACTGGCATTGGTTATACATTCATACCAGCTTTGAAACAAAGAAAAGCACCAAACAGACCCCAAAACATGAGATGTGTGTTCAATATATAACTCACATCACTCTGGAGGTTATAGGCCTTCCTTGCTTGGATGACGTCGTTCTGGTCGGGCAGACATGTCCATTGGTGGAGATGGTGACGATAGTCAATGTCGCTGACCAGTTTCTGGCAGTTCTTGGCCAACAGAACGGACAGCATTTCCACGGGGCTGTTGTACTTGGTCTTGGATTTTTCAAAGTCCTTCTTGTACACCCGATCGCTCTGAATCTTGGCGACATGCATGGCCCACACGGATTTGGGATCGTCCAACAGGCTCCTGAACCCGACATGATGGCCTTGCTGCTTACGGTACCCGGTTTTGTATTTATACTGTGGTAAATCACATTTAAAAAATTAACATTTTGTTTTCTTATCCCTTTTACAGCAGGTTTCAGTGTAGTACATATATATACAGCTAAAAATGTTTAAGTCTATTAATAGTCATTGTTCCAGTCTTTTTTAGCCTCATTGAACACTTTGAATATACTACATAGTTGCTTGCAACTATATTTGCCACTAAGGTCTTTTCTATCACTCGCTCTATCTCTGTTGGCACCCTCAGTCTTTCCAGTTTATCTTTTTCTTAATCTTTAGGTATATTCAAGGGAAAATGAATGAAACAATCTAAAGGGTACAGAAACAAACCCGGGGGTTATGACATGATCCGGGTCACAAGGTCCAAGTTACCATTTCTCTTTTCTTTTTTAACTACAACTCACCTTATTTTCAGAAAGATCCCCTACACTGTGAAGTGGTCACTGGTCAATGAGAAATCTTGTAGCTTAACATAAATAGTTTGCTGCATGGGTAACCTACAGAAATATGGCAGCATGCTTTATTTAAAAAAGAAAACATAATACGGTTGAGGATAGCAGGCCATGTGGATTATCTAAAAAATACTCATTTGAAGAGCAATGTTATCATGGCAGCCATGTTGTTTTTTAATGGCATAACATTTTGTGGAATCTTTGTGGCAACCATCTTAGTTACGGAAACAAGAGTTGGGGACATGAAGTGGATTGAGGTAAAATAATGGTCACAGACCTCGTAAGGAACTATGTTACATATGTATAGGAGAGATAAAAAGAGAAGTTGTATATTGGTCATATAGTTAGTGAGGATCTTGGGATGTGAATGTGTGAAATCAGTCATATAACAGGATCTTACATCGCTAGCGATATCTCTGGAGGCTCTGGCACTTTTGATCGGAATGGAATCAGCTCTGATATCAAAGTCTTTGGCCTTGGCTTCATCCCAACCTTTTGTGTAAAGTTTCTGTAAGAAAATGAAAATCAAAGATTGCAAACTTCATATAGATAAACATAATGAAAATCCCAGTGAAAACTTAACAAATGGACCTCAAAAAACACCCCCTTGAATATGGAGTACAAATCTGGGTATCAGTCCTTAAAAAGGATATTATGGAACTAGAACATGTGCAAAGGAGGGCTACAAAATGAATAAGGGGTTTGGAGGACTTTAGTTATGAAGAGAGTAAAAAAGTTGCATTTATATACGCTAGAAAAAAAGGCGTCTTAGAGGGGATATGATAACATTATGCAGGACCAATATAGAGAGCTCTCCAGTAACCTGTTCATTAACAGAAATGTACAAAGAAGAAGAGATCAAACTTGTTAAGACTGGAAGAGCAAAGATTTCATAGACAGCAAAGGAAAGGATTCTTTACAATAAAGATTTGGAACTCACTGCCAAGAGAGGTAGTGCTATCAACTACAACAGATGCATTAAAAAAGAGTCTAAATATAATTTTTAGAAAAGCGGGACATACAGGGCTATTAATAATAGTATAAACATTAATAATAGAGCTTCTTGATCCAAGGAAAAATCTGATTGCCCTTTGGAGTCAAGAAGGGATATTTCCCCCTAAGTGGCAAAATTCAAAACAGCTTACTTCTTTATTTTTTATTTTGTTTTTCATTTTTTGGGATATAAAGCAGGAATGATAGGTAGAAGGGTTGAACTTGATGGACTTGGGTCTTTTTTCAATCTAAATTACTATGTTACTATGAAGAACCTGGGAATCCATTGTTTTACATTTGGCCAGAGGGGGCACCACAGACATCTGTTTGTAGTTATCATGCTGGATACAAGTAAACATTGGACATGTAGGCACTGTTTTGTTATTTTTTTTTTTGGGGGGGGGGGGCGAGGGTTTTAGATGCGTTGTTATCTCACTTGTGAGACAATACTTACATTGCTAATGTTTACAGAGTTTGATTTAGCCAGCAGAATTTCGGGAGTGTCTGGCATGACATGAATAACTCGCTTGTCATTCTCCCAGGCTTCTGTGTACAGTTTCTGAAAAACACAAGTAGAAAACAAACAGCCCAATGTGGGTTATTTATGCTTTGCAACAAAGAATCTAAAGAGTAATGCTCAGAAAACACTGCATTGACCCTGCCTGGAATACAAAACCTGCAAGCCTGGTGTTTGAACAGGTACTGCAATCATGCAAGAATATCGCTCTACTCTTAACAAAACCCCAAATCTTTAGTACAAGAAATTGTTGTGATAATACATATATTTTTCTTATATAGTTTTTATGACTTAATTATTTATTTAATTGAGGACCTAATTAAAATTATATTATAATTAAATTCAGTTATTGCTGGGTTATTCTATGGTGTTTTTGATAGAAATAAACTTAATATGTTTCCTGTATTGATATGTATTTCTGCCACCCAAGTAAGGCTACAATATTATATAATAAAAAAATACTAGAGGAGCATCTGCAGATCTTCTCAAAGGGCAGTATAATGATGCAGTCTAAAACACCAAGGTTTGGACTATCCTCGGGGATATGAGGGCAAAGTTACAACCTTTTTTTTAACTACGATTCCCTGTATATTCAGCAAGTTCTCCTACAAGGGAATGGGGTCACTGGTCGTCGGAAAGCTTGTAACTCAACATGAATATTACTAGACATGTGCATTCGTTTTCGGACGAATGCATTTTCGTCCGAAAATAGCATTTTCGTCCATTCGTCCGAAAAACGAATAACGAAACTGCTAAGCTAACGAAAGCCGAATGAACGAATGGTTAATAAACGAAAATAATTCGTCCATTCGTAGTACTATTGCATTCTATAAGCCGAAATGGAGTCGGTTTATAGAATACAATAGCATAGTACACTTACATTCCATAAACCGACATAATGAACGACTTTCTCCGTGTAGTGAAATGCCGACAGCCTATAAACCGAACGTTCGGTTTATAGGCTGTCGGCTTATGTAATACATGTAATCCTATTGCTATTCTATAAACCGAACGTTCGGTTTATAGAATAGCAATAGGATTACATGTATTCCATAAGCCGAAAGTCTATAAACCGA
This sequence comes from Pelodytes ibericus, assembly GCA_036172795.1. Classification (NCBI taxonomy): domain Eukaryota; kingdom Metazoa; phylum Chordata; class Amphibia; order Anura; family Pelodytidae; genus Pelodytes; species Pelodytes ibericus. The sequence continues at coordinate 7,320,655 of CM069864.1, read as the reverse complement.
ACGTTCGGTTTATAGACTTTCGCCTTATAGAAAAATGTAGCCTTTCTATGAACCGAACGAGAGCCCCATTCATAAGAATTTCTTATGAATGGGGCTCTTGTTCGGTTTATAGAAAGCCAATAGTATTACACGTATTCTATAAAACGAACGAATAAAACGAAACGAAACGAAAATAATGAACAAATTTTGTCTGCAACGAATGCAGTAATGAACGAAATTCGTTTTAGACAAAATAAATAACATTTTCGTCCGAATGGACGAAAACGAAACGAAAATTTTAGTTTTGCACATGTCTAAATATTACACTGTACAGGTAACACAGGCAGAAGTCTTTATTAGATATGAGAGCACAATACGTAGAAAGATGATTGGTCATCAAAATGAACTTACGTTGCTTGATTGAAGAGCATTGTTTTTAGCCAGGACCAATTCCATTGAGTCAGGAATAGACGTGAATTTTAAAGTGTCAGGTTTCTGACGATAGGCCTTCTCGCTAAGGATTTCCCCAGCCTTTTTAGCTTTCTCGACATCAAGGGAACCGACAGGCACCCAACCGATGCCTTTCAGCCATTCCAAATCAGATTTGTAGAGAGCCTAAGGTGAAAAAAAATGCAATAAATGAAACAAAACACAACTTTATCGAAAGTCACAATCAAGCGAATGCTGTATGAATAACTTACGTCACTCTGAAGGTCATAGGCCTTCCTTGCTTGAATGACGTCATTCTGGTCGGGCAGACATGTCCATTGGTGGAGATGTTGACGATAGTCAATGTCGCTGACCAGTTTCTGACAGTTCTTGGCCAACAGCACCGACAGCATTTCCACAGGGCTGTTGTACTTGGTCTTCGATTTTTCAAAGTCCTTCTTGTACACTCGATCGCTCTGAATCTTGGCGACATGCATGGCCCACACCGATTTGGGATCGTCCAACAGGCTCCTGAACCCGACGTGATGACCTTGCTGCTTGCGGTACCCGGTTTTGTATTTGTACTGTGGTAAGATTACATTTGTGCAAAATTAAATTATTTGCTCATCCTTTTGCAGCAGGAATTATTTATCCAATCTGCGTAGAGCTCGATATACAAATAAAACTTATTAACGCAATATGAAGCCTAATCTAGCTGTTTGGTGTTTTTTGTGTCTCTCACCTTATGAAAGAGAGCATTTTGCATTAATAAAATGCTACCTATGTTATATATTAATGTTAGGGGATGCAGGAATAATTCACTACATATTAACGTTATGGGGTGCAGAGTGGAGATCTGTGCATCTGCTTGTACAGATCTCCAAAGAAGTGTTCACTTCAAGGATCGCCTGCATGCATTATAATGACAGCAAGAACCAGAATACGACTCCCAAGGGACCAGGAACGAAGACTGGAAGAAGCACAGTTCTCCCCTCAGCTCACTTCTGAAATGGCTAACTATATAAGGAGTAGTGTCTTATCATCAGACTTTCATTACACAGGACTAAAAATATATCTACTATTTGTGACAAACTTCTTAGTATAAAGTAAATTTAATTGTAATTATTATAGGACAATACCTAGCTCAACAATGTTTCCATTTAATTAGATATGGCTTCTAACACATGCCGTAAAATCATTGACAGGAAATGCTTACATCACTGGCAATATCTCGCGATGCTCTGGCTGCTTTGATTGCGATGGCATCACTACGTAAATCATATCCTTTCTTCTTACTTTCTTCCAAAGCAAGTCTGTAAAGTTTCTAGATTAAAACAACAAAAATAAATAATGAGAACTTGTAGTTACCTCTACTTGACAATAGACAACATACACTGCTCAGTAAGCTTGCAAAGAAACATTACATGGTGAACCTTACATAACCTACCTCATGCTATCCATTGAAGCATGGTTAGGATGTCCAGTGTCACCACTACTGTTTGTAGTGTCATGGAAATATAGGCAAGAAATTATATTGAAATACGTACCTCGCTGAAGTTGACTTTGTTGGCTTTTGCCAGCATGATTTCTGGAGTGTCAGGCATCACGTGGATAGTTGTCTTATCCTTGTTCCAGGCATCAGTGTACAATCTCTAGAGAATAGAAACATGTGCATCAGTGTAATTGATCATCAGTGTAAATCGCTCCATCTCACATTCTGGTATGAAAAATTAACAAATAAATTACAAAATAAGATCAACATAGCTGAGTAAATGAAGCAAACTGGAGAATTTTTCAACTCCTCTATTATGGCCTGATTTTTTTTCAACTTTGTATACCAATTGTATACCAACTGTATACCACAATTCAGTGTTCCGCCATTCTTTCCCTAGCAATTTAGCTGTAGGCAAGTCTACACATCTTTAGTGAAAACTGGACATATACATGCATATTAGATCTGATACTTTGAAAATAAATGTATTTGTTCCAGTTCTTTGCAGTCTTTCTCATTGGTATTTATCCAAAATAAGTGTGGACAGGATTGCCTGGGAGCCAACCAGAGGTCTCCCATAAAGGTACTAGGGACACTGACACACAACTCTCCTGCCCCACCAAACACTACTATAAAAAAAGCAGGAAGTTTAATAACTTTTGAATAAAACTAAACTATGACCAAACATGCTCAGAGTGGAAGGACTCAGTTCATCTGAACAGATCCTCTTGCAATGTAAACAAAAGCAAATGTATCCAAATGAGGGCTGGAGCAGGAATCTTTGAAGAGATTCTCCAAGGACTGCTTGCATGCATAGTTTAAACACGATCAGATGCATTAAAGTATTTTTTATGCCTGAAACATCCCTTTAAGCAAAATTAATACTTTTACAAATTAGTTTTTTTTTTTACCTTCACTCTGTCAACTACAAATCCTTGCTCTCTTGCTTGATTACACCTCTGCTTTTCCAAACTATATTATTATACCTTTACATTATTAAATCTGAAACGCAATGAAAGATTTCTGTCCTGCCTCCGTTCTGTATTTGGCTTACTTTGTTCATGATTTCCGCATTTGATTTAGCTAGCTCCTGCTCCATGGAGTCTGTCACACTAGTGAATTTAAAGGTATTTGGAGGCTGACGGTACTTCTTGTCGCTCAGGATATCGGCAGCTCTCTTGTTTTTCTCTACCTCCAAGGAGCCGATCGGAACCCACCCCACTCCTTTAAGCCATTGGAGGTCTGATTTGTACAGATTCTGTAAAATAAATAAAAAAAACATGTAAGTAACACTAACAAACATGTAAGTAAGAAAAAGATACAGGTGAACATTTTGAATTGTTTGTAATTATTACTGAAATATGTAAATAAGTCATAAAAACAGAAAGAAGACTGGGGAAGAAACCCAACTGAGAAAAAGCAAGACCTAACGATCTATGTATGAAGCCCGCTCGAAAATGTTTTACACATTCTTGTACCATTTCAAGGAACAAACCACCCACAAAAGCCAGTCTAGACTCGAAATGTCATGCATGAAAGACACACCAACCTCAGATGCTAGTTTATTATACATATTAATAATAATTCCACGTATAGATGCCTTGTAAACATCTTGCATTATATTTTCACATTCAGAGCTACATTTCAAAAACACTAATTTACTGTTGCCCATTCATTTTGTACAATTATGAATTTTGTTTTACCCAAAGAAGGAACATAGCTTGCGGTCCTGAACGCTTACACTTGAGTTCTTGCTAGCCCACTAAAGGATATCCTCTTAACCGTTCTTGTTTTCAACTTTGGCTTGTTAATACTCACATCGCTTTGCAACTCGTAGGCTTTCCTTGCTTGAATGACATCATTCTGGTCTGGCAGGCAGGTCCACTGGTGAAGATGTCGTCTGTAATCAATATCGCTGACCAAGGTCTGGCACTTCTTAGCCAGCTGGATGTCGAGCATGTCAGCGGGCATATTAAAATTGGTCTTGGTCTTCTCAAAGTCCTTGTGATATTCCCTCGCGCTCTGGATTTTGCCCACGTGCATGGCCCAAACAGATTTCGGATCATCCTGTAGACTGCGGAAGCCAACATGATGTCCCACTTGCTTGCGGTATCCCGTCTTGTATTTGTACTGAAACAAGATATGAAAATAACATTTTATTTATGCAAAAACAAAGCATTGGAGAGTTCCAATGGTTGTAGATGGTGGCCTCTGGGATCGATATCCATCCAAAAATGTATTAAAAGAAAACATTTTATAACTCTTGGTAGCTGAATAGAAGCTACATGTAGTGGTCGGTTGTGCTGTGACTAGCTGATGCTTGGTGTCTTTCCTGCTTTCTATTCCCCCGTTATTCCTTGCTGGCAATTTGGACACGTTGTTAACATCTAAAAGATCTCAGAAAAACCTGCTTTTAATGCCCATTGTTTTTGATGCACCATATGTCCTTGAGCCTGCCCCCAAGAGGCTCTACAAAAGGGACATATGCCTTGGGACTCCTACGTTAGAAAACATATATTGCACGATATTTCCATTTTATTTGTCTTTGTTTTCTGTTTTAAGTAGAAGTGTATACAAGGCCTGTATTAGTTTATTGTCAAATGTTTGATATGTATGCTCCCCCTCACTTATTCTATATCAAATTACATGTGTCTTGTGGATATTTAAAGGGCTATACAATAGAGTAGGTTTTCCACACTTACAACAGCAGATTGTATTTTGAGAAAGTGCCCCCACCTCTTCACAGACTTTTTTTTTTTACATAATTCCTGGTGAAGTTCACTTTCAGTAACACGGGACAGAACATTTCACATCAGTGATTAGTCTAGTGTTGGTAGATACGTAGATGACGTCTAGCAAAAATCAGTAACTCTATAGGTCTAAAAATGGTCTTCCCGCCAGCAGGGGTGCAAATGTGCGTTCAAAAATGTGATGTTGTAACATTGTCATTCTTTCCATTTGTTGTTTTAATCTCAGTTCTATGTGGTTTGCCCCTAAAGCCCCCACAGACTATGCCCAATGTCTCAGTTGTCGGAGGTGCAACTAGCAGGATTCCTCATGTAGAACTTACGTCACTGATTATATCTCGAGAAGCTTTTGCAGCTTTGATTGAAATAGCGTCGACTCTCAGGTCGTATCCTTTCTTTTTTGATTCTTCCAGAGCAAGTTTGTATAAGCTCTAAAAAAACAAAATAAATACAAACACACGATTACTGCATGATAACCACACTGCTACATGTACAGGAAGCACTCCATACAATACAGTTCCTATTATGTCTCTTAGTTACACAGCCTTATACACAGGCAGGGGAGGAACTCTCATATAAGGAAATTAGAAAACTGCTTAGGGGGTAAGACGTTATGAAGAAGGGGCAAGTTGCTGACACAGGGCTCCAATCTAGCCTATCAGTTAAAGCCGACAAAAACTTACAACCACCCCCTGGATACACAGGTGGACAACTTAACACTATAATAATACGAAGGACCAGTAAGGGAAGACATATCTGATATGGCCTCTTATAGCTGAGACACCAGATCTTCTACTCGGCAGTCAACTTGATATGAATTCACTTTGCAGTTGTGTCTGTAATTCCAAATAACACTCTATTTTTTGTGTTGTGTTTGTTCCCCGGTTCATCATTACACAGGAAATGCTTTGACCAATGCAAGTAAAATACTATTCCCATCAGGTTTTACACTATCCAACACTTAGATCTTTCTTCGTGCAACAGGGAACTGAGGAGGGAATTTCAAATGTAAGGTTCAAAGTAGCCAATTGGAAAAATTCCCCAATTCAGGTGAACTGAAATCCCTACAATACCCTCTTTTATGAATGAAGCCCTTGGACAAATTGTAACAATCCATATTGGAGATAATGCTACTGTTAAAAACGTATAAATGTATTGAGCAGATATCAGACACTACGCCGAGGGTAAACATAAACAATAATCAATAATGCTAAATGTTAGCAATTCCAGTCTGTTGCATTGTGTCAATAATTTCACAGAGGAGTCACTATTGGGAGTTAATCAGATAAATCTATATGATATTGACGTGACAGGATAAAGGTGGCCATTTAATAGTGAACTAAATAATGGCTTACCTCGCTGTAGTTGATCTTGTTCTGTCTTGCGAGGGTAATCTCTGGAGTATCAGGCATGATGTGCAATTTAGTCTTGTCTTTATTCCAGGCGTCTGTGTACAACCTCTGTAAGATAATATTATTCACAATCAGCCAGAATCCCATTAAAAGGGGAGAAAACAAGCCTGAGAATCAATCTTCAGAAATACTACAATCACTACAGTCTAACATGTAAAGTGTGTTAGTACGGAACCCATCACCCCTTATTGACAGCACAGCGTAGAGAATGTATACTGCGCTGGCTGAATAACTAGCAAAATGTAGGGATTCAATATATTTCCCTATACATTGTGCCTGCTCATTTGCAAAGGGTACGGAAGGAATATGAGCGATAGGGCCTCTTTATCTGATGGGCACTCGCCTAGAGCCAACCATTAATTGGGGGCCACAGACCTGTGAATTGGAGATCTCAATGGACAAATAGGTTGGGATGCAAGAGAGTGGATAAATGTTCTAGGGGCACAAACTGAGGGACCCTTGTTAGTATACTGGTCAGTCAAAAATGGTGGGAAAGAGGAAATAAGATGATTGGTAATAGCTTGGGTTTCTTTTATTGCTTGTTACTTTAAAAAATTATTTTAAAAAATGGGTGGGACTATTAGACTAAGGTCTGCCCAGGGCCCACCTGTGCCTTTATACAGCCTTGATTATCGGGATTACTTTGGGGGTCTTGCACAATCCCCGCCCACCAGTGCGCATGCTAATATCCCGAATTATGCTAGACAGTTTGGCTGTGGGATTATAATTGCTAGGTCCCAGTGTATTGGAGGAAAAGGATTGTGTGCGTTTCTACTGTTAAAAGGTTTGGGGCCACTTGTGTTTTAAAGAAAAGTAAATTGTTTCCATTAACCCATTGGTGATGCTAGTGCGTTCTACACCGTCCTGTTTTACTGGTCCCAAAAGACCACATAGAACGCCCTTCAGTAAACAGCTCATCGCGGCTCCCCGGACTTGTCAGACGAGGCCACTTTGAGTCTGACAGGAAAAATGTAGCCATTGCTCAAAGTGATCACCAGCTACATTTGACTAAATCGCGCAGTACTCAAACTTTGGGCTTCAGGCACGCCTCAGTGATGTCAGAAGTGACGTTGGGAATTCTCGCGATTTTTTGGTTGTGTATACCTGGCTACCGATCACTTTGTGATTGGGGCCAAGAACAAAAAAATAGCGTCACTCCTGTGTTCCAATGGCGCTTTGTGTCAGTCAATCCAAGTTTATCTTTTTAAAAGTCCACATCTTGGCTGTGTTTCCTATTCATTTCGCAACTCGTCTGATGTGTGTTTTCTTGGTAAAACAAGGAAACTTCTAAGTGACCCCAAACTTTTGACGGGTAGCGCATGTGCAACCAGTGTGCAGACTGGATTACTACCACACGGCATGAATAGTTGGCTAATTAGCACTTTGCATGCTGTGGGTAGCTATCATGTCAGTACACAATCACCCTCCATGACCGCGCCCCTCCTGGTGTCCTGCTTAGCTCATCCTGTAAGCGGCAAGGTAAGCAGTAGGCTTCTCCCTTCCACATGGCCAATGACTGTTCTTTAAAGGTCACTCAGTTAATGTGCTTTGCTCTTACCTTGTTCATTGTCACAGCATTGAATTTAGCCAGTTCCATCTCCATAGAATCCGTGACGCTGGTGAATTTGTTTTTGTCCGGAGCCTGTCGGTACTTATGGTCACTTAAGATCTCTCCAGCCTTCTTAACTTTCATGACGTCAAGTGAGCCAATGGGGACCCAGCCAGTGCCCTTCAGCCACTGCAGATCTGATTTGTACAACACCTGAAAGCAAGAGAAATATTCATTTGTTTTTAAAAATAAATATTTGGTTCGTAGGATCTTCTTAAAGACCCAGGACATGCATTGCGCATCCCGTGTCACAAAGGGGTTAATGAGGGAAGGATTGAGTCTCAGGAGAAACCTTCTAAAAAGATTTGTACTTCAATTTTCTTTTTTTTATTATTGTCAGCTTTAATTTGTTCCTGAATGGAGTGGTCCCTTCAACCTCTTGCAGCGATCACATGCGCTTTTGACATGAAGAGGTTAATAATTGACGCTGATATCAGAAAACATATCCTAATGAAAATTATTCAACGTCACGTGTACATACATCACTCTGAAGCTCGTAGGCTTTTCTGGCGTGGATGACGTCATTTTGGTCTGGTAGACACGTCCACTGGTGAAGGGGACGGCGGTAATCAATATCGCTGACCAAGATCTGGCATTTCTTGGCCAGTAAAATTCCCAGCATGTCCACTGGGCTGTTGAATTTGGTCCTCCACTTGTCAAAGTCCTTCTTGTACTCTCGGTCACTCTGGATCTTGGCCACGTGCATGGCCCACACAGATTTGGGGTCATCCTGTAGACTGCGGAACCCAACGTGGTGCCCCTGCTGTTTTCGGTAGCCGGTTTTATACTTGTACTGTGTTAAAAAAAAAATATGCGTATATTAAATAAGGGGTTTATGAAAAAAAGCAGTTAACGAGACAGTTCTCCCTAGCTTTTTTTCTGTGTGTTATATAGTATTTAGTATATGTCGAATATTTATCATAAAACAATTTGCTTTAATCTCCTTTAACACTACTTGATGCACAAGACAAAACAGACAAAAAGGGCAAAATACTCACATCACTGGCGATATCCCTAGAGGCCTTGGCTGCCTTGATGGAGATAGCATCAGTGCGCAGATCATACCCCTTCTTCTTTGATTCTTCAAGGGCTTGTTTGTAAAGTTTCTAGATAGCGAAATACGTAGGAAATTAGTCATAGTTATGTCAGATCTTATGTGAACTTCACAACTGTAGTTGGAGTTTGTTTATTGGACATGCAAAAGTAGAAATTCCACATCTTTTGCTGTTTTTTTCCAATTATTCTTATCTTATATTTCACCTAAGGCCGTCAACAGATTATATTTTAATCATAAATCAATTTAACAAAAATCTATACTGAAAATGCTTATTTTAAAAAGCTACAAGGGTTGAGAAGCTAGCTGTACACTCGTTAATTTAATACTGTACTGGCTGTTATGTGCTGTACAAAACATGTAGTGATATGTTATATGGGCTTTGAGCCCATATAAAGGAACTGAGAACAATCCAATTCCGTCGTAACCCTCGCAGGGCCCAAAAAAACGCTAAACACACGTCCTATCGCTGGATGCGTTAAGTTGGCTCCTTCTTGTTTCTTAAACTCAAAAACCAAGGGGACAATTTCCAAAAATGATTAATACATAACAGGGAAACATCCCAACAAGATCCACCTCTGTAAAATATCCGAAAAGGGAACAAACCTCGCTAAAGTTTAACTTGTTCTGCTTGGCAAGAAGGACCTCGGGGGTATCAGGCATGATGTGGATGTCCGTTTTATCTTTGTTCCATGCGTCGGTATACATACGCTAAGAGAAGGAGAGAGAAAATACATTAGAATGTCAATCAGGGAGAGGAACATATAAATAAACATTACAAATACAAGATTTCCCATTCTTGAAAATACTTATTTTTTTAATTACATTGCGGAAAAAGCAATATATAGTTAGGCGACTAAAAACTAGTTAGGCTAGTTTTTTTCATTGCCTATATTTGTTGGTTTGTCTGCAATACAACTGAAATAAAGAAAGCATTGTGGTAAGTATTTTTATGACTGGGGAGTCCCGTATATGTTCCGTATCTTGATTGTGAGCTGGATGACTCAAGTTTGAAGCCATCTATTAAACATCCTAGCAGGAATCTTGGAGTTCTATTTTCCATTCCGTCACCGAGCCGATATGCTGTAAAGCTTGTTATGTACAAATATTCCCGAACGCAAAAGTGGCGGAAAGCATTTTCTAGTTACACATCCTAACATCTTCCAAACAGTATTTCATGGAGATTCTCTGACACTTTTCTGGCACTTTTTAGCACATGTTGCCTCATACATGGGTTGTGCTAGAGCCACTTTTAGGCGCTATCCCATAATTCTCTGCCATACTGAAAGATTGGCCAGGGTGCTGTAGAACCTCAGCTGCTGGGCGGACCATATACCAGTAGACCCTACCTTATTCATGATGTCTGCGTTCGTTTTGGCCAGCACCATCTCCATGGAATCGGTGATGCTGGTGAAGTGGAATTTATCCGGGTGCTGGCGGTATTTATTCTCGCTGAGGATGGACGAAGCTCTCTTGTTTTTCTCGTCGTCCAAGGATCCAGAGGGAGCCCAGCCTATGCCTTTCAGCCACTGAAGGTCAGCTTTGTACAAATTCTAAGGGAAAGGGAATGTTTTTATTGGCTACGAAATTCGTGGACCTGTCGAAAGCTGGCAAGACCAGTCAAAGCATTCCATGAGTGGTACACTTTATTAAAGGATTAGCTGTCAGCAATGAAAAGGTAAGTTATGTTTAATGGAAGGTTGCATGAAATGTAGACATTTTAAGTAGAAATGCTTAAATGAAAGAATATAAATAGAGTAACTCATTGAGCCGTTGTTGCTCCATGTAGCTCTATCAGGGGGCAGACATGTTGCTTAGTTTAGATGGTTGAAATCTTCCTCCAACTGATTCAAGATTCTAAAGATGTCTGTCTTCTGTCCTCTGATAGAACTAAATGGAACCAAAAGGGTTCAGTACAGTAATTTATTTGTAATTCAATCATCTACACTTGATGGAATCTTTTCAATTCAAATATAACTTCATGTTTTGCTGACAGTTGTCCTATAAATCGAGTTTATGCAAACTTGCAGGAAACATGGAGGCAGGAGCTGTTTACTAACTTCCAGGGGATACTTACATCACTTTGAATTTCGTACGACTTTCTGGCATGGACTACATCATTCTGGTCAGGTAGGCAGGTCCACTTGTGAGGTATGTTCTTATAGTCAATGTCGCTGACCAGTGTCTGGCACTTTTTGGCCAGCAATATGCCCAACATATCCACTGGTGTGTTGAACTTGGTCCTCCATTTTTCATAATCTTTCTTGTACTCTCGGTCGCTCTGTATCTTGGCCACGTGCATGGCCCACACAGACTTGGGGTCGTCCTGTAGGCTGCGGAACCCAACGTGGTGACCCTGTTGCTTACGATAGGCCATTTTGTATTTGTACTGCGGGAAGAAAATATACAATTATTCAAGGGTGACGAGATAGCCCATTGCACTTAGAGATGGTGAAGCCGGCCATGGGATATGCTCAGAGCTCTTTCTAAGTTTTTCCAAATAGCTCTTTGGGGGTCGTTCAGAAAATACATTTTGGGCCAAACTTCCAAAAGATTTAAACAGTAGGAATATTCCATCGGTTTCCATGGTGACTGAGCCACTGTTAGAATGTTGACCCAGAATTTCTATAAAGCCCATGGGCACATTAAAGCAACAACAGCCAATTTATTAACCCCCGCGGTAGGGGGCCCATACATGTCCAGGCTCCCAATGCATTGGTGACAATGACCATCCATGTACGGCCTGCGTTAAAAACTCTGCAGTGTATGTTATGTATACGGCGGACTGAATTACCTTTATACATAAATAAAAAGCAAAACAAGCAGCATGTTTCTTATTCCCACTTGGTGTTCAGTGCAGACGGCACCAGAATAGGATCATTGTAGTGCAACAAAGACATTTTGCAACTTGCTACAACACAACAGGCTACAAAATGAAATGTAATACTGCACATTAACTGTAATAGAGCAAACAGTCCTGTCTATGGATAACTGAAAATTGTTTTTAAAGGAAAAAATAAGATTAAACACATGTACAACATACAGAAAAGAAGTGACTTCTCACCTCGCTAGCGATATCTCTTGATGCCTTTGCAGCTTTGATGGATATGGCGTCGGGTCTCAGATCGTAGCCTTTCTTTTTGAGCTCTTCATACCCGGCTTTGTAGATTTTCTGTAAAAAGAGACTGGCGTGAGTTTGCTAATACACTCCTTAACGACTAATGGCGCTTTTCTCCATAAAGACCAAGAACACCGAGATGACAAGTTTGCGTTCCTGACCCCAATCACAGAGTGATCAGGATCATGGGAGCATAGAGCCAGGAATACAGAGTCAGAGAGTCAGGGGCACGGAGCAAGAGAGTCAGGGGCATGGAGCCAGAGAGCCAGGGACACAGAGCCAGAGAATGTCAGGGGCACAGGCAGAGAGTCAGGGGCATGGAGGCAGAGAGTCAGGGACACAGAGCCAGAGAGTCAGGGGCACAGGCAGAGAGTCAGGGGCATGGAGGCAGAGAGTCAGGGACAGAGAGTCAGGGGCACAGGCAGAGAGTCAGGGGCATGGAGGCAGAGAGTCAGGGGCACGGAGCCAGAGAGGCAGGGACACAGAGCCAGAGAGTCAGGGGCACGGAGCCAGAGAGTCAGGGGCACGGAGCCAGAGAGTCAGGGACACAGAGCCAGAGAGTCAGGGGCACAGAGCCAGAGAGTCAGGGGCACGGAGACAGAGAGTCAGGGGCACGGAGCCAGAGAGTCAGGGACACAGAGCCAGAGAGTCAGGGGCACGGAGGCAGAGAGCCAGGGACAGAGAGTCAGGGGCAAAGGCAGAGAGTCAAGGGCACGGAGGCAGAGAGCCAGGGACAGAGAGTCAGGGGCCCAGGCAGAGAGTCAGGGGCACGGAGGCAGAGAGTCAGGGACAGAGAGTCAGGGGCACAGGCAGAGAGTCAGGGGCATGGAGCCAGAGAGCCAGGGACACAGAGCCAGAGAGTCAGGGGCACAGGCAGAGAGTCAGGGGCACGGTGGCAGAGAGTCAGGGACAGAGAGTCAGGGGCACAGGCAGAGAGTCAGGGGCATGGAGGCAGAGAGTCAGGGACAGAGAGTCAGGGGCACAGGCAGAGAGTCAGGAGCATGGAGGCAGAGAGTCAGGGGCACGGAGCCAGAGAGCCAGGGACACAGGCAGAGAGTCAGGGGCATGGTGGCAGAGAGTCAGGGACAGAGAGTCAGGGGCACAGGCAGAGAGTCAGGGGCACGGTGGCAGAGAGTCAGGGACAGAGAGTCAGGGGCACAGGCAGAGAGTCAGGGGCATGGAGGCAGAGAGTCAGGGGCACGGAGCCAGAGAGTCAGGGACACAGAGCCAGAGAATGTCAGGGGCACGGAGCCAGAGAGTCAGGGACACAGAGGCAGAGAGTCAGGGGCACAGAGGCAGAGAGTCAGGGGCATGGAGCCAGAGAGTCAGGGACACAGAGGCAGAGAGTCAGGGGCACAGAGGCAGAGAGTCAGGGGCACAGGCAGAGAGTCAGGGGCATGGAGGCAGAGAGTCAGGGGCACAGGCAGAGAGTCAGGGGCACGGAGGCAGAGAGTCAGGGACAGAGAATCAGGGGCACAGGCAGAGAGTCAGGGGCATGGAGGCAGAGAGTCAGGGACAGAGAGTCAGGGGCACAGGCAGAGAGTCAGGGGCACAGAGGCAGAGAGGGACACAGAGGCAGAGAGTCAGGGGCACAGGCAGAGAGTCAGGGGCACGGAGGCAGAGAGTCAGGGACAGAGAGTCAGGGGCACAGGCAGAGAGTCAGGGGCACGGTGGCAGAGAGTCAGGGACAGAGAGTCAGGGGCACAGGCAGAGAGTCAGGGGCATGGAGCCAGAGAGCCAGGGACACAGAGCCAGAGAGTCAGGGGCACAGGCAGAGAGTCAGGGGCACGGAGGCAGAGAGTCAGGGACAGAGAGTCAGGGGCACAGGCAGAGAGTCAGGGGCACGGTGGCAGAGAGTCAGGGACAGAGAGTCAGGGGCACAGGCAGAGAGTCAGGGGCATGGAGGCAGAGAGTCAGGGGCACGGAGCCAGAGAGTCAGGGACACAGAAGTAGAGAGCCAGGGACACAGGCAGAGAGTCAGGGGCACGGAGCCAAAGAGCCAGGGACACAGAAGCAGAGAGCCAGGGACACAGAGGCAGAGAGCCAGGGACACAGAGGCAGAGAGTTAAGGGCACGGAGCCCGAGAGTCAGGGACACAGAGGCAGAGAGCCAGGGGTACAGGCAGAGAGTCAGGGGCACGGAGCCAAAGAGTCAGGGACACCGAGGCAGAGAGTCAGGGGCACGGTGGCAGAGAGTCAGGGACAGAGAGTCAGGGGCACAGGCAGAGAGTCAGGGGCACGGTGGCAGAGAGTCAGGGACAGAGAGTCAGGGACACAGAGGCAGAGAGTCAGGGACACAGAGGCAGAGAGAGCCAGGGGCACAGAGGCAGAGAGTCAGAGGCACGGAGCCCGAGAGTCAGTGACACAGAGGTAGAGAGCCAGGGACGAAGAGGCAGAGAGTTAGGGGCATGGAGGCAGAGAGTCAGAGGCACGGAGCCCGAGAGTCAGGGACACAGAGGTAGAGAGCCAGGGACGAAGAGGCAGAGAGTTAGGGGCATGGAGGCAGAGAGTCAGAGGCACGGAGCCCGAGAGTCAGGGACACAGAGGTAGAGAGCCAGGGACGAAGAGGCAGAGAATTAGGGGCATGGAGGCAGAGAGTCAGGGACACAGAGGTAGAGAGTCAGGGACACAGAGGCAGAGAGTCAGGGACACAGAGGCAGAGAGCCAGGGACACAGAGGCAGAGAGTCAGGGACACAGAGGCAGAGAGCCAGGGACACAGAGGCAGAGAGTCAGGGACACAGAGGCAGAGAGCCAGGGACACAGAGGCAGAGAGCCAGGGACACAGAGGCAGAGAGCCAGGGACACAGAGGCAGAGAGTCAGGGACACAGAAGCAGAGAGCCAGGGACACAGAGGCATAAACCTGATCAAAGTCTTTACAGACCAAGTGGTTCCCATCCAAAATATCCCATATCTCGCAATGTCTCTCGTGACGGTGCAGAGGTGTGTCCGAACTTCTGGGTTTCAAGTAACTACAACCAGTGCTCAGTTTAAACCATCAGTTGCATCTACTCTGTTGGACTGGGGTTTGAGTGGCCTCTTCAGATAGAGGGGATCCTGCTGAAGTAGTACAGAGCATCGCAGGGGGCTGCAATGAGCTGCTGTTCCCTGTCCTGATAGACGATTAGGTCAGATGATGTACAGATTGTACAGAGTGGTCCATAGAGATTCTGCAAACTTGCTCTACCAGCTACTTATAATTCTCTTTACCTGTGACTTCTTTATCAACAGATTGTGTTGTACATATATAATATGGCCATATAATGGGACTAAATCTCCAATATTTTTTCATCTAAGATAGGTGCTTTTAAAATACCTAAAATTATGTAAAAAATGTATATGGATGCACACTGTATTTATGCATTGTAAATAAATGATAACAGAAATAATATTGATTAATGCATGGGGTAAGGAGGAATTTTATAGTTGAGAGCGAGGGTGAGGTCATGACGCATTACTGGGGTCTGTGACGGACAATTTAATGGTGTCATATGGACCTGCACAGACCTTGCTACGGACCCTGAGCTCCTCATATAGACACTTTGCCTATCCCCGGTTAAGAGAGAATGTTTTGGTGGCTTATGAGGCCAAATCATCACAGATATCAGGTATCACTTTAAGATCCCCTGATCCGGGTCAGTGTGCTCATAGTATAAATCCTTACGTCGCTGGTGTTCACTAAGTTGACTTTTGCCTGGAGAATTTCAGGTGTATCTGGCATGATGTGAATTTGTGTCTTGTCCTTTTCCCAGGCCGCTATGTAATGTTTCTAAAAAGTAAAAAAAAAAATTAAAACAGTATTAAATATGGCAACAATATAACACAATGTCACAAAATGAATTTCTTCTCTGTTATTGTCCAGTTCGTTATTGGGAAAAAATATGATCAATACATCGTGTTAGCAGAAGTTAAAGCAAATACTTCAATAAAGAGTAAAAATGTGTTTCAAATGTGGCGTCACCTGCTTATGACATCACTTGTGGCTTGATACGCAAATGAACTACTTTTCAGTGGGAAATGTCTAAATTGCATATCAAGCCACAAGGTGATGTCATAAGCAGGAGACTCCACAGATACATTTTTAAACATATTTTTCTCTTAATCTAAGCATTTGCTTACAATTCTGCACAAAACACACAAAATGATATTTTTTTTGACCAACAATACTTTAAAGGGAAACTCCCACCAAAAAATTAAAAGGTTTTACTTTTTCTTATTTTGTAAGTCTTTTGTTTTTGTTATGTGAGTTTATCTTATGAAATATTTTACTTAACAAGTGTGACTGGGCGCCACCATTTTGTGAAGTATAGTGTTTTTGGGTGCCACCCTCCAATGACATTACAGCACTAGTATCTCACTTTGGGGCTGGGGACACAGAATGCAGTCTATAAGTCAGAATTCTGATCATAGACTTGCATTGATTGGGAGGGTAATGTAACTATTACATCACAAGGGGGCGGTGTTATGATCCTGTTTGATCAGGCCAATCTCCTCTCTTTCTGTTGTACACAGCCACCTAGTCCTGCCCACTATGATACACAGTAAGCCAGTAAGAGAGCAGGGGAGTATCTTGTGACATCATCATGCAGGCTCTGGCCACAGTTGTAAAGTGAGACTGGCTGGAAGATTTTGGATGATGTTGCATCATGGGAAATATTCTCAAAATGGATGCTGGAGATAAACACTTAATTTTATTTTTCCTTTTGTATGCAATTAATTCAGTCATAACAGTTGCATATGATTTATATATGTGTTTGTTTTAAATGGCCAGGTTATCTAGTTACATCTTATGTAAGTGGTAGTGTACCTTTAAGGCAAAAAACTATGGTGAGCATGTTTACAAATTTGCACCTTTTTAAAGGTGTAGCACCTTCCAAAATACACTGGATTTCTTGAGTGACATTTAGAAGCCCAGATGTGTTATTTTGGTCATTGTGACGTTGGTGCCAGTTTAACTTACTTTATTCATGGTTTCCGCATTATTTTTGGCCAAAACCAGCTCCATGGAGTCCGGTATGCTGGTAAATTTGAGAGTGTCCGGGTGTTGTCTGTATTTCTTCTCGTTGAGGATATCCATGGCTTTCCTGTTCTTCTCTGCTTCCTGGGATCCATAAGGAATCCACCCGATGCCCTTCATGAACTCGTTATAATCAGCTTTGTAATTGTTCTGGAAAATAATAAGCAGCGTGTGCTCAGGAATAGGAAAGGAAATGTAACGTGGAATCAGGATGACCACAGCTGCCACGGATTTTACACTCCAGGAATTAGTAAGGTCCGGATAAAACCCATCCACAGCTTACTCTAAGCAGACACAACATGCAAAGGTACTTGGCTTAGAGGCCCGTAGATTGCTCTTAAAATACATGATACATAGATTAAGTTATAACTTGATTATGAGTGTGTACAATTAAAAGATGAAATGTAACAGCAAATAAAGTTAGCCTGCTGATATTCCCTCTAAATATTGCACCACTGCAAAATCTCAGGTTTCTTGATTAACCACAACTCCTGGGACCCTGGTAGTCAATCCCAGGAGCTGGCCTTCACCTAACGGTTTTCTTAGCATAACCTTCCCGAGAGGATTGTTTTCTTTGCAATTGATCCAAAAGGACAAAATAAGAACACATCGCAGTCAAGCCATATCCACTACTAAAACAAAGACTTAATTATGTTACAAGTCTAGACTACCATGACACATTGCCCAGACAGCTTAAACCTCTGCTGCAACAATTTACCAATTTAGTGTTTACTTGTTACATTGTTCTAATCCGAGTCACTTGTATCCATAATCAGAGGCGCTACTCATCTCATAGCCTCTGTTTTGTCACGATGTTTAATTGCTTGCTCGGACAGGATTGTTTGCAATTTTAATGTATGTATCATAATATGCCTTCTACTGACTCTCATTTAGTATATTTAACACTAATGAGACAGGTGCCTTGTGCAGGCTAATCAGAAGGGGGAGCACATAAAATTGGGGTTGCTCTCCCCTCTGATTAGACCTATGACCTATAAGTCCTTCTGGACGAGACGCGAAAGGTGGTTCCATCGTGTGTGGGCTCCTATGTGACCTGTTTGTTTTACGATTTTTACCTATCACAAGCTTATGTTTTAAAGGATGTGGCATCTTTTTCCTGATCTTCAGCATATTGCACTTCTTGTTTCAACAATCTTTCCTACCATGGTAAAAACCTGAATGATAATTAGACATGTGCAAAACTAAAATTTTCGTTTCGTTTTCGTCCATTCGGACGAATATGTTATTTATTTCGTCTAAAACGAATTTCGTTCATTACTGCATTCGTTTCAGACGGAATTCGTTCATTATTTTCGTTTCGTTAATTTTTATTCGTTCGTTTTATAGAATACATGTAATACTATTGTCTTTCTATAAACCGAACGAGAGCCCCATTCATAAGAAATTCTTATGAATGGGGCTCTCGTTCGGTTCATAGAAAGGCAATAGTACTACATGTTTTCTATAAGCCGAAAGTATAGAGTATAGAACGTTCGGTTTATAGAATAGCAATAGGATTACATGTATTACATAAGCCGACAGTCTATAAACCGAACGTTCGGTTTATAGGCTGTCGGCATTTAACTATACAGAGACAGAGTCTCCATTTATAAAATTATGAATGGAGACTTTGTCTCCGTGTAGTGAAATGCTATTGTATTCTATAAACCGACTCTATTTCGGCTTATAGAATGCAATAGTACTACGAATGGACGAATGAATGAATGATTTTCGTTTATTAACCATTCGTTCATTCGGCTTTTGTTAGCTTAGCATTTTCGTTATTCGTTTTTCGGACGAACGGACGAAAATGCTATTTTCGGACGAAAATGCATTCGTCCGAAAACGAATGCACATGTCTAATGATAATACTTACATCGCTCTGTATATCGTACACCTTCCGTGCCTGAACAAAGGCTGTTTGATCAGGCAGACAGGTCCAGTTGTGTAAGACACGTCTATAGTCCACGTCGCTGACCAGGGTCTGGCATTTCTTAGCCAGCAATATGCCCAACATATCCACTGGTGTGTTGAACTTGGTCCTCCATTTTTCATAATCTTTCTTGTACTCTCGGTCACTCTGGATCTTAGCCACGTGCATGGCCCACACAGACTTGGGATCGTCTTGTAGGCTGCGGAATCCAACATGGTGACCTTGTTGCTTGCGGTAAGCAGCTTTGTACTTATACTAGGAGGAAACACAAAAAGTATGTCAAATACGACCCTGCCATAGTTACTAAAACTCATGGTATATTTTATAACATGCATTCTAAAACATGGAAAACCAAACCAAACTTTAATAAGCTTTAATAATATGGGATGTCACTTTTTACTGTAATTTTATAGAATTTTATTTTGTGAATTATAGACATCAAGTTCGAAATTAAAATACATTATTAACTGTATTATTCACAGCACCTACTGAAATATACCTTGCTTATACAGCACAATTGGAGAACTACTTATTACTGCTCAAATACATTAAATGCCTTTAACAAGAGTCTGAATACTTTTGTCTGGAAAAGCAGAATGAAAAGGGTAAAATTGACAATAATATTTAAATCCTGTTGTTCCAAATCGACTACGTTTCGACTAATGTGTCTATTCACTAAAATTCGACTTTGGAGGTCGAGTTTCATTCTGATCAAATTTGGCACCGAGTTTGGAGTCTTCCCCATTAAAAGTCATGGGAGGTGAAATGATCAAAGCTATTTTTGAGACCAAGTCCAATTCGGCATCTACCATTAATTTCAATGGGGAAGATTGGAACCTGGGTGGAAAATTTGACACAAAATGAAAGTCGACCTCCAAAGTCGAATTTTAGTGAATAGACCAATATGAGTAAAAAAAAAAAAAAAACATTTGAACTTAGTGGATCTAAGCCTTTTTTACTCTAAAATATAAACATTTGTTTTTTTTTTCAATGAATAAAGTACCTAAAGCTTATTTTTCACCTTACTATTGGAAGCAGTTCTGAAAATAAACCATGTTAACCTTACAAAGGTCCAGAGTCAATCAAGATACTTACGTCACTTGCGATATCTCTAGAGGCTTTGGCGGCCTTTATCGAAATCGCGTCAGGTCTGAGGTCGTAACCTTTACTAATGGCTTCCTCCCATCCTTGTCTGTATTGTTTCTAAACCAGAAAAAAAAAATTATAGTTAATAACAGGGTCAAGGCCCCAGCACTGCTCATGTTGGAAATTTACAGGACTTTGGAACGGGCAATTTAACGATGTTCAATTGAGCTTCACCGACTTTGTCATGGACGCCTTGCCCATTCCTAGTTCAAAACAGAAGTAATTCAAACACAAATGTGGACAATAAAATCTAGAGAGACTGGAAGAGCGAAGATTTAATTGACAACAGGGATTGTTCACGGTAAGGACAATAAACTTGAATGTCACTCACTGCCAAGAGAGGTGGTGCTATCAAAAAAAGGAGCTGTCTGGATATAAAAGCTGAACATATAGGTTTATAAATAACAGAATCAGCATTAATGTTTAGAGCTTGTTGAATGAAGGAGAAATTGGAAATCGCCCCTTTTTGAGTCAAGTAGGATTTTCTTAGAGTTTTTTTTACTTTCATTTGGGTTTAGGGTTTTTGCCTTCTTTAGGACAAGAATAGACAAAGGGTCTGATTGATTTGTGGAATTAAGTATTAGTTAAGTTACTTTGAAAGCATAACGTTAAAAAAAGGCATTTGTTACAATTAGCTTTTTTTCCTCTAGTCTATACATTTTGGCATCTCTCTGCATGGGAAGATAATGCGATCAACCTCGATGGGTTATTATTTGCCATCTACCAATTCCATTGTTGGCGTTAATACGAACCTCACTAAACGTTATCTTGTTCTGTTTCGCCTGCAGGATATCGGGCGTGTCCGGCATCACATGGATCTTCGTCTTATCCTTCTCCCACGCATCAGTATACAACCGCTGCGGAATATAATCAAGACATCAGTCCTTATCTCACGCTACACCTCGACTTATTCCAAAGGTCCGTTGTATCATTTTTACAATTAGAACAATTTTTTTTTTTGTTACAAATCAGAGTGAGTTTCAGCAACGAGAGATATTTATGAGGTTTTTTTTTTGGGGGGGGGGGGGGGGTCCTTACCTTATTCATAACCTGGGCATTCTGCTTGGCCAGTTCCAAGTCCATAGAATCGGTCAGTTTGGAAAATGGGAACTGACTCGGGTGTTGGCGATACTTGGCATCACTTGCTATCTCAGTGGCTTTCCTACTTTTCTCGACATCCAGAGAACCCAGCGGGCTCCATCCCATTCCTTTGTACCATGTCTTGTAGTCTACTTTGTATTCATTCTGCAGAGAACATTGGAATATAACAAGTCCATCATCAACAGTTAACAAATGATGTTTAGATACAATGTATACATTGAAGCCAATGACTATGACATTTGTAGCTGTGCATTAAAGGGGGCCTAATTCACTCAAATCTGAAATGGCTGCAAGGGTCAAAAAAATCTGATAAGTTAAACCAACAAGCAGCCTTGGTATTCACAAAAGGGTATTAATAAACACAATAGCTATTGAAAAACCAGGCAGGTTTTTCAACACCTAGGACCCTGCCAGGTTCATAGAACACCTATGGAGAGCTCTAGATACATGATGCTGGCACAGGTGGCAAACTGAAAAGCTTGAAACCAAGTTCCCTTTAACAATGTGGCACTCCACGGCTGGTTAGTTAACCTTTGAAGCCACTGAATTCTACAGAAAACCGTGCCATAGTTTTCACCCTGAAAAATGCTACCTTGGAAGGCAATATATTATGCCATGAGATGCTATATATAACATGTGTGGACAAGCCCACAGCACGTTAGCTGTTGTGGTCAGCAACATAGGAGGGTTATTATATGTGTGGTCACTGACTATAGACTTCAAGAGAACATTTTGACAGCAGTGAATCAATCAGATCGTTAGAAACTCACGTCGCTCTGGATTTGATTCATGTTCTTTGCAAGCTGGAGCTGAATTGCGTCTGGCAGTAAGATGTACTTATGAATCAGATGCTTGTAGTTTATATTTGAAGCAATGGCTTGGGCTTCCTTGGCAGCCATGACACTAAACGTGGTGACGGGAGTGTGGTATTTGGTTTTGGTCTTCTCGTAGTCCTTGTGGTACTCCCGGTCAGACTGCATCTTGGCCACATGCATGAAATGGACCAGCTTGGGGTCGTCTTGCAAGTTCCTGAAGCCGACCATCTTGCCTTTGTCCATCTCGTAGCTTTTCTTGTACTTATACTGAAGAAAACAAACAAACAGGCATGTTAAAGGGAATCATCAGTGTTCAGCATCTTCTCGAAGAGACACATGACTGGAATCTCAGGCAGGTTTCCTTCCACCATTATGACAACACTTACGTCACTGGCGATGTCTCTAGAAGCTTTAGCGGCTTTAATAGAGATTGCGTCAGCTCTGAGGTCATATCCTTTCTTTTTCGATTCTTCCAGAGCTTGCTTGTATTTTTTCTGAAAAAATGAAAGCCAGAAAGAAAGTTGAGAATCAATTGTGTAATAACCTGCCCATGAAAAGGGAAAAAATGTAAGACAAATATGGATGAAAAGATGCATTAAGTTATTCATTGTCGTTCTGACGATGCAGGTTGGATGTGCTTAATATATGCACTAGATTTCACCATGGGTTCAGTATCTTTTTTTACCTCAATGCTCAGTATACACTCTATCAGGAGGCAGACATATTCTTTTTTAATCTTGGGTCAGAAGAAGGAAGGACTGGACCCATCTGGACCAAGATTCTAAACAACATGTCCGCCCCCGTGATAGTGCTATAGGAAGCAGAGATTCTACACAACATGTCCGCCCCGTGATAGTGCTATAGGCAGCAGAGATTCTAAACAACATGTCCGTCCCCATGATAGTGCTATAGGCAACAAAGATTCTAAACAACATGTCCGTCCCCATGATAGTGCTATAGGAAGCAGAGATTCTAAACAACATGTCCGCTCTGTGATAGTGCTATAGGCAACAAAGATTCTAACAACATGTCCACTTCCTGATAGGGCTTTACAGAGCAAAGATTCTAAAAAATATATCCTTCCCCATGATAGTGCTATAGGAAGCAGAGATTCTAAACAACATGTCTGCCCCCTGATAGTGCTATAGGAAGCAGAGATTCTAAACAACATGTCCGCCCCGTGATAGTGCTATAGGAAGCAGAGATTCTAAACAACATGTCCGTCCCCATGATAGTGCTATAGGAAGCAGAGATTCTAAACAACATGTCCGTCCCCATGATAGTGCTATAGGAAGCAGAGATTCTAAACAACATGTCTGCCCCCTGATAGTGCTATAGGAAGCAGAGATTCTAAACAACATGTCCGCCCCGTGATAGTGCTATAGGAAGCAAAGATTCTACACAACATGTCCGCCCCGTGATAGTGCTATAGGCAGAAGAGATTCTACACAACATGTCCGCCCCGTGATAGTGCTATAGGAAGCAGAGATTCTACACAACATGTCCGCCCCGTGATAGTGCTATAGGAAGCAGAGATTCTAAACAACATGTCCGCTCTGTGATAGTGCTATAGGAAGCAGAGATTCTAAACAACATGTCCGCCCCATGATAGTGCTATAGGCAGCAGAGATTCTACACAACATGTCCGCCCCGTGATAGTGCTATAGGAAGCAGAGATTCTAAACAACATGTCCGCCCCGTGATAGTGCTATAGGAAGCAGAGATTCTAAACAACATGTCCGCCCCGTGATAGTGCTATAGGAAGCAGAGATTCTAAACAACATGTCCGCTCTGTGATAGTGCTATAGGAAGCAGAGATTCTAAACAACATGTCCGCCCCATGATAGTGCTATAGGCAGCAGAGATTCTACACAACATGTCCGCCCCGTGATAGTGCTATAGGAAGCAGAGATTCTAAACAACATGTCCGCTCTGTGATAGTGCTATAGGAAGCAGAGATTCTAAACAACATGTCCGCCCCATGATAGTGCTATAGGCAGCAGAGATTCTACACAACATGTCCGCCCCGTGATAGTGCTATAGGAAGCAGAGATTCTAAACAACATGTCCGCCCCATGATAGTGCTATAGGAAGCAGAGATTCTAAACAACATGTCCGCCCCGTGATAGTGCTATAGGAAGCAGAGATTCTAAACAACATGTCCGCCCTGTGATAGTGCTATAGGCAGCAGAGATTCTACACAACATGTCCGCCCCGTGATAGTGCAATAGGAAGCAGAGATTCTACACAAAATGTCAGTCCCCATGATAGTGTTATAGGCAGCAGAGATTCTAAACAACATGTCCACTTACTGATAGAGCTATACAGAGCAAAGATTCTTAACAACATGTCCGCTTCCTGATAGAGATTTACAGAGCAAAGATTCTAAACAACATGTCCGCCCCATGATAGTGCTATAGGCAGCAGAGATTCTAAACAACATATCTGCCCCGTGATAGTGCTATAGGCAGCAGAGATTCTACACAACATGTCCGCCCCGTGATAGTGTTATAGGCAGCAAAGATTCTAAACAACATGTCCGCCCTGTGATAGTGCTACTTTATTTGTATTCTCAACATTATTTTTTAAAACATGTACATCAGATGCAGTCCTCCAATTAAGTAGAATTATTTTTTTTGGGGGGGGGGGGGTACAAAGGTCTTTGTAACAAATACAGCACATATAGCTGGCAATGTGCTCATGGTAATCTGCCAAAAGGGTGTAAAAAAATTGAAATAAAACTACTATTTTACATATCAAGGATTTTTTTTATCACTGGATAGTCTCAGAAGCTTGCAATCTGATGTTGGAACAAAGCACCATAAGATAAGATACTGTTCATGATTATAATTAAAGTCATTAATTAGTCTTCCTGAATTGCTTTATTAATGAGATTCATGGTAATATTTACTAGTTAGAGCCTACTATTCTCTCAGACATTGGCATATTAAAAGACACACTGGATGATCTCTGATATTTAAATCTAAGTTATCCTGCATATATAAAATACATAGGCATACCTCGCTTATGTTAATGGCATTAGCTTTAGCCAATAGTACATCGGGGGTATCTGGCATGATGTGAATGGTGGTCTTATCCTTCTCCCAAGCTTGTGTGTACAAGGCCTAAGAAGGAAGGGGGGGAAAGAACAAAGTTAATCAAGCGTTTTTTTAAATAAATATTCGTTACATTTGATACAAGATTTATTTTATTAGTTTGTGCCGATCATTCCAAACCAATACATATTTATGTAGCTTTTATTATGATCAAAACTATTACATGTATTCCCCATATATTATAACTGGTTGTTAATAACATAATTCCCATTTCCAAAGCATGTGACTGAAACATGCATGTGTACATCTGTTATAATAATAATAATAATGTCTTATTCTCTTTACTCTCGACTCTGTAGACGTCTGATTAATTGTATCTGTTCAGCTGTGACATGTTGCAAGGCTCTGCCAGTGTTGCCAATCTCTGTTTCTTCTCGTTTCTCTCCTGCCCTCTCTCTTCTCGATACCTCTGTTCTCTCCTGCCCTCTCTCTTCTCGATGCCTCTGTTCTCTCCTGCCCTCTCTCTTCTCGATACCTCTGTTCTCTCCTGCCCTCTCTCTTCTCGATACCTCTGTTCTCTCCTGCCCTCTCTCTTCTCGATACCTCTGTTCTCTCCTGCCCTCTCTCTTCTCGATACCTCTGTTCTCTCCTGCCCTCTCTCTTCTTGATACATCTGTTCTCTCCTGCCCTCCCTCTTCTCGATACCTCTGTTCTCTCCTGCCCTCTCTCTTCTCGATACCTCTGTTCTCTCCTGCCCTCTCTCTTCTCGATACCTCTGTTCTCTCCTGCCCTCTCTCTTCTCGATACCTCTGTTCTCTCCTGCCCTCTCTCTTCTCGATACCTCTGTTCTCTCCTGCCCTCTCTCTTCTCGATACCTCTGTTCTCTCCTGCCCTCTCTCTTCTCGATACCTCTGTTCTCTCCTGCCCTCTCTCTTCTCGATACCTCTGTTCTCTCCTGCCCTCTCTCTTCTCGATACCTCTGTTCTCTCCTGCCCTCTCTCTTCTCGATACCTCTGTTCTCTCCTGCCCTCTCTCTTCTCGATACCTCTGTTCTCTCCTGCCCTCTCTCTTCTCGATACCTCTGTTCTCTCCTGCCCTCTCTCTTCTCGATACCTCTGTTCTCTCCTGCCCTCTCTCTTCTCGATACCTCTGTTCTCTCCTGCCCTCTCTCTTCTCGATACCTCTGTTCTCTCCTGCCCTCTCTCTTCTCGATGCCTCTGTTCTCTCCTGCCCTCTCTCTTCTCGATACCTCTGTTCTCTCCTGCCCTCTCTCTTCTCGATACCTCTGTTCTCTCCTGCCCTCTCTCTTCTCGATACCTCTGTTCTCTCCTGCCCTCTCTCTTCTCGATACCTCTGTTCTCTCCTGCCCTCTCTCTTCTCGATACCTCTGTTCTCTCCTGCCCTCCCTCTTCTCGATACCTCTGTTCTCTCCTGCCCTCCCTCTTCTCGATACCTCTGTTCTCTCCTGCCCTCTCTCTTCTCGATACCTCTGTTCTCTCCTGCCCTCTCTCTTCTCGATACCTCTGTTCTCTCCTGCCCTCTCTCTTCTCGATACCTCTGTTCTCTCCTGCCCTCCCTCTTCTCGATACCTCTGTTCTCTCCTGCCCTCCCTCTTCTCGATGCCTCTGTTCTCTCCTGCCCTCTCTCTTCTCGATACCTCTGTTCTCTCCTGCCCTCTCTCTTCTCGATACCTCTGTTCTCTCCTGCCCTCTCTCTTCTCGATACCTCTGTTCTCTCCTGCCCTCTCTCTTCTCGATACCTCTGTTCTCTCCTGCCCTCCCTCTTCTCGATACCTCTGTTCTCTCCTGCCCTCTCTCTTCTCGATACCTCTGTTCTCTCCTGCCCTCTCTCTTCTCGATACCTCTGTTCTCTCCTGCCCTCTCTCTTCTCGATACCTCTGTTCTCTCCTGCCCTCTCTCTTCTCGATACCTCTGTTCTCTCCTGCCCTCTCTCTTCTCGATACCTCTGTTCTCTCCTGCCCTCTCTCTTCTCGATACCTCTGTTCTCTCCTGCCCTCTCTCTTCTCGATACCTCTGTTCTCTCCTGCCCTCTCTCTTCTCGAAGCCTCTGTTCTCTCCTGCCCTCTCTCTTCTCGATGCCTCTGTTCTCTCCTGCCCTCTCTCTTCTCGATACCTCTGTTCTCTCCTGCCCTCCCTCTTCTCGATACCTCTGTTCTCTCCTGCCCTCTCTCTTCTCGATGCCTCTGTTCTCTCCTGCCCTCCCTCTTCTCGATACCTCTGTTTTCTCCTTGGCTATTGATGTTCCCTTCACATGCTTCTCATTCATTCCTTATCTGCTTTCCTTACCCCTTTTGCAAGGTTCATTTCTCTTCCTTTTATATATCTGTCTCTATCTCGCCTCTCTTTTTAAAAAAAAATTGGCCACCACTTTCTTAGATGAGTTATCTAAAACAAGCCATTCGTTCATCGATCGGTAAAACACTCAACGAGCCACCACTTTTAAGTCCAGTCTAGATACCGTGTAATGTTCTCCATTGACGGCAAAGTTGGGCACAATGTTACACATCTTCGCATACTCACCTTATTCATTATCTGGGCATTGCTTTTGGCCAAAACCAACTCCATGGAGTCAGGCACACTAGTGAATTTCAAGGTATCTGGATGCTGGCGGTACTTCTTCTCGCTGAGAATTTCCATGCCTTTCCTGTTCTTTTCGGCTTCTTGAGAACCATAAGGAATCCACCCCACGCCTCTGACAAAGTCATTGTAATCCGATTTGTAAACATTCTGTAACAGTAATACATATAGATGTGAGAGGGTTGTACAGTAACACATTGTTTAGAATACTGTCTTAGCTGCATATGAGTGATAAAAAAAAAACAAAGAAATTAAACAAATATAAACCTAGTATAATGGTTACCCACTCCCCCCCCACCCCCCAAAAAAAATAATAATAATAACCTCCGTATACAGTTTGTGTAAAACATAAACCTTGATATAAAGGCTGGAAAATACATTTAAAATGAAGTAACCTGTATATTAAATGGAAGAAAGTTATGCGAAGTGTGTAATACAAATAAGGGTCCAATTACCTGCCTATTGCAGTCCAAATTTCACCCACATGACACCTGATTCCAGACTAATTATAACCAAGTATCACATCATTTATACTGTGAATATTGAGAATAAAAAAGATCTGCCATTTTTGTTGGCAAAATTGTGAGTGAATCCATCGTTTAAACCAAAAATGTGTTTAATATTGGTGCGCAGTCTCCAGCTTATGACATCCCCTTGTAACTCAGTATGCAAATGAAAGAAATATGCAATTTGCATATCAAGCCACAAGTGATGTCATAAGCAGGAGATGCCCCAGACAAGTTTATTTTCTCTTCATTTAGGGATTTCCTGGCAATTATGCTAAGACAATGTATAGATCATTTGATATTGTTTTTATTTTCTAAGTATAGACAGTGGTTAGATGACAACGTCTCTCTAACTTTTGTATTTGTGTTCTGAAATAGAGATCCCAAACCAGATAAATGGGTTTCACAAGCAGATTTCCCCCAGATCCCATCCCTTGTGTTACTCACATCACTCTGTATTTGCATCCGGTTTCTGGAGAGCTGGAGTTGCATGGCATCTGGAAGGAGGTTGTAGTGATGGATCAGATGTTTGTAATTGGTGTTTGTTGCCACATTCTGGGCCAGTTTGGCTGCGGTGACGCTGAACATGTCCACAGGGGTGTGGAATTTGGTTTTTGACTTTTCGTAATTCTTCTTATACTCCCGTTCCGACTGCATCTTCGCCACTTGCATGAAGTGCACCAGCTTAGGATCATCCTGGAGACTGCGGAAGCCAATGTGCTTTCCTCTAGTCTGCTCATAGGCTTGCTTATACTTGTACTGTGAAAGAGAAAGAGGGAGAAAGTGACAGATGGGGGGAAAGAAAGAGAAAGAGTTGGAGGGTGAGAGAAACAGAGAAAGAAAAAATGCGAAAGAAAGAGATAAAGGAAGAAGGAAAAAATAGAGGATTAGAAAGAGATATAAATAGAGAAAGGAAGATAGGTAGAAAGAAATATGGAAAGGAGAATAAAGATTGAAAGAAAGTAGGAAAGAAAGAAAGAAATAGAAAGAATAAAGAAATGAAAGGGAGAAAAGAAAAAGAAAGTAGGAAAGAAAGAAAGAAATAGAAAGAATAAAGAAATGAAAGGGAGAAAAGAAAAAGAAAGTAGGAAAGAAAGAAAGAAATAGAAAGAATAAAGAAATGAAAGGGAGAAAAGATAAAGGAAAGAAAGTAGGAAAGAAAGAAATAGAAAGAATAAAGAAATGAAAGGGAGAAAAGAAAAAGGAAAGAAAGTAGGAAAGAAAGAAATAGAAAGAATAAAGAAATGAAAGGGAGAAAAGAAAAAGGAAAGAAAGTAGGAAAGAAAGAAATAGAAAGAATAAAGAAATGAAAGGGAGAAAAGAAAAAGGAAAGAAAGTAGGAAAGAAAGAAAGAAATAGAAAGAATAAAGAAATGAAAGGGAGAAAAGAAAAAGGAAAGAAAGTAGGAAAGAAAGAAATAGAAAGAATAAAGAAATGAAAGGGAGAAAAGAAAAAGGAAAGAAAGTAGGAAAGAAATAGAAAGAATAAAGAAATGAAAGGGAGAAAAGAAAAAGAAAGTATGAAAGAAAGAAAGAAATAGAAAGAATAAAGAAATGAAAGGGAGAAAAGAAAAAGAAAGTAGGAAAGAAAGAAAGAAATAGAAAGAATAAAGAAATGAAAGGGAGAAAAGAAAAAGGAAAGAAAGTAGGAAGGAAAGAAAACATGAAGGAAATTTCAAACAAAAGAAAGTAAGATCAAAAGAAAAAAGAGAGAAATAAAGGGGCAAAGAACGGAAAGAGAGAGAAACAGAGAAAGAAAGAAAGAAAGAAAGAAAGAAAGAAAGAAAAAAAGAAAGAAAGAAAGAAAGAAAGAAAGAAAGGAAGAAAGAAAGAAAGAAAGAAAGAAAGAAAGAAAGAAAGAAAGAAAGAAAGAAAGAAAGAAAGAAAGAAAGAAAGAAAAAGAATGAGAAAGAGAGATATAAAGAAAAGGGGTGAAAGGGTGTTAGAGAGATATATTAATAGGGACAAGAAGAAAGGTAGAAAGAAAGATGGAAAGAAGAATAACGAGTAAAAGAAGGAAACAAAGTAAGAAAGAAAGATCAAAGAAAAAAGAGAAATAAAGACGGAAGGAAAGAGAAACAGAGAAGGAGAGAATTCGAGAAAAGAAGACAATAAAAGGTAAAATGATATTAATACAAGTACAATCTAAGGTTTCCCAGAGTAAATGACATGCAGTGACCTGGTTCATGTGATATGAGATATGACTTTCCTCCTGGATCATGCTCCATGAAATGTATCAATGTGTATTAATACGTAAAGTAATAGTGATCTATTATCCACATCATCTATAAACTGTAAAATCATTTCCCTTAAATTCAGTTCCATTACTAGTCTGGTAAACGTACATCACTGGCGATATCTCTGGAGGCTCGAGCTGCTTTGATGGAGATTGCGTCAGGCTTCAAATCATAGCCTTTCTTCTTGCCTTGTTCGTAAGCCAGACGGTACTGTTTCTGTGAAGGAAATACAGAGCGGGGGTCAGCCGATACCGGACCTGCAACTGGAGCAGCCGAGCATTTATTTCTGCCTATATTTATATCTTAACTTAACTTAAATACTCTTAAATCATAATGTTCTAATGGAACAACCACCTCCCACATTTCGGAGAATTATTAAAATGTCGAATAAATTAATTGGGAAATATATTAATGAGGATGTGAATTTTACATAAGGATCTGTCTATGCTGCGAGGAGTGTAAAAAAATATTATTATAATAAAAGTACCTAATCATTTTACACGACTGCCAAAGTCACCACCACCTTCTACTCATATATATCGCTTTTTCTTATTTACTTGTTCTTTGACAACTTGGGAACATTGACATGCTGTTAACTGCTAAACAAATGCGTTGCTTGTTTAGTCGAGCTGTTATTTTCTCTCGAAAAACGCTGCACGAGATTCAAGTAAAACAACGGGAAAATCATTTACCAAATATAAACTATCAGCAACTCATTACGCTTTCTAGAGTTCACGTGTTGCTCTTAGTCTTAGACTTGTTTTGCTGAGGTTGAACGACTAGCAAGTCGAAGGGATTCTAATTGGTGTTTACCACCCAGCGAGCAGCTAAAGTGAAGTAAACCCATCTGATGCCCCATCTCAACCTTAAAAAAAAAAGCTATTCACAAAGCATTTTGTCAAAGTGGATGTGTGACGAATGCAGACAAGATTGAGGTCGAGTGAGGTGTGCTGAGGA
Source organism: Pelodytes ibericus (assembly GCA_036172795.1). Lineage (NCBI taxonomy): Eukaryota > Metazoa > Chordata > Amphibia > Anura > Pelodytidae > Pelodytes > Pelodytes ibericus. The sequence goes on along the minus strand of CM069864.1, from coordinate 7,289,453 downwards.
GTTTGAGTTCAGAGGTCCACACTGTTCGACTCGCATCCCATTATTATAGTCAGTGGGAGGAAGACATGAAACTTGTGGCTTTTGAGTTGGACTTAAGTCTCAAATACTGCAAGAGTTATTTCTTCCCCCAAAAGGAAGTACTGGAACTTGCCTAGAGGAGACAAGTGATTTTTTGAAACTAAGTCCAATTTGACCTTCAGAGAGAAGCGCCTCGGTTTTTGCGAATAGCAATTTGAGATGAATTCTCTGGAGGTCGAGGTTGGGATGGAGGTAAAGATAAGTTTGGTGAAGAGCACAAGGTGTTCTTGGGAGGACGAGTTCACTTTGGAGACTGAGTCAAACACAACCTCAACCTTAAAGATAACCTCAACTTTTAGCAAATAGACCCCTTCATTTAGGATTTGGTTGGTGGCTTTTCCTTCATATAACATTGTATATAATGCAGAGCTATAACGTTCCACTCTGTACCTGTGTGCTTGGGGTCTAAGATAATACAGTGTCTAAAGTGAGAGGATTCTCTATCTACTTTGGACTGCACAACATGCCACCCAATTAGCTTGATACCTTCAGCTTCATCCCCTTGGGGGAGTTGAATAGGATATCTTATAAGTTGACTTACATCGCTCATATTTATTTGGTTTGCTTTGGAAAGTACAATTTCAGGGGTGTCCGGCATCACATGTATTTTGGTCTTATCCTTCTCCCAGGCGTCAATGTATAACCGCTGCAAAGTAACGCACAAGGACATGATTACTCAGGATGCATACATACAGCAAGCTCAAGAAGCTTTCTACTTATCCCACTAGAACACCCATTAATTAACCTCTGGCCAAACCCACCCAGCTCCCACTGTCCCCAAATACTGTTAGGAATAAGGAAGCTTACTATTCATCCTACTAGAACACCCATTAATTAACCTCTGACCAAACCCACCAGGCTCCCACTGTCCCCAAATACTGTTAGGAATAAGGAAGCTTACTATTCATCCCACTAGAACACCCATTAATTAACCTCTGACCCAACCCACCCAGCTCTCACTGTCCCCAAATACTGTTAGGAATAAGGAAGCTTACTATTCATCCCACTAGAACACCCATTAATTAACCTCTGACCCAACCCACCCAGCTCTCACTGTCCCCAAATACTGTTAGGAATAAGGAAGCTTACTATTCATCCCACTAGAACACCCATTAATTAACCTCTGACAAACCCACCCAGCTCTCACTGTTCCCAAATACTGTTAGGAATAAGGAAGCTTACTATTCATCCCACTAGAACACCCATTAATTAACCTCTGACCAAACCCACCCAGCTCCCACTGTCACCAAATACTGTTAGGAATAATGAAGCTTACTATTCAACCCACTAGAACACTCATTAATTAACCTCTGACAAACCCACCCAGCTCCCACTGTCACCAAATACTGTTAGGAATAAGGAAGCTTACTATTCATCCCACTAGAACACCCATTAATTAACCTCTGACCAAACCCACCCAGCTCCCACTGTCACCAAATACTGTTAGGAATAAGGAAGCTTACTATTCATCCCACTAGAACACCCATTAATTAACCTCTGACAAACCCACCCATCTCCCACTGTCCCCAAATACTGTTAGGAATAATGAAGCTTACTATTCATCCCACTAGAACACCCATTAATTAACCTCTGTCCAAACCCACCCAGCTCTCACTGTCCCCAAATACTGTTAGGAATAAGGAAGCTTACTATTCATCCCACTAGAACACCCATTAATTAACCTCTGGCCAAACCCACCCAGCTCTCACTGTCCCCAAATACTGTTAGGAATAAGGAAGCTTACTATTCATCCCACTAGAACACCCATTATTTAAATTCTAACCAAACCCACCCAGCTCCCACTGTCCCCAAATACTGTTAGGAATAAGGAAGCTTACTATTCATCCCACTAGAACACCCATTATTTAAATTCTAACCAAACCCACCCAGCTCCCACTGTCCCCAAATACTGTTAGGAATAAGGAAGCTTACTATTCATTCCACTAGAACACCCATTAATTAACCTCTGACCAAACCCACCCAGCTCCCACTGTCCCCAAATACTGTTAGGAATAAGGAAGCTTACTATTCATCTCACTAGAACTCCCATTAATTAACCTCTGGCCAAACCCACCCAGCTCCCACTGTCCCCAAATACTGTTAGGAATAAGGAAGCTTACTATTCATCCCACTAGAACACCCATTAATTAACCTCTAACCAAACCCACCCAGCTCTTACTGTCCCCAAATACTGTTAGGAATAAGGAAGCTTACTATTCATCCCACTAGAACACCCATTAATTAACCTCTGACCAAACCCACCCAGCTCTCACTGTCCCCAAATACTGTTACTAACAACACATTCACCTTTTATGTGTCTTCTACCCCCTCTAGATTGTAAGCTTTGCAAACAGGGCTCTCTACCTCATGGATCAGTCGGTCTATTAGTCTAACGTAATATATAGTTCTCTTCTATGCTCTGTATCAAATGCAAGTGAATTGTTGGCTTTATAGAATAAGCAATACGATGTAGTTCATTCCCCTATCCTCTAGGACGGAGCTGTATGAGGAATCAGAGGGGGAAGGGGACTTCTAGATGAAGTCATCTTACCTTGTTCATAGTGATGGCGTTGGATTTTGCGAGGACCTGATCCATTGCGTCGTTCGGGATGGTGAATTTCCACTGGTCTGGGTTTTGTCGGTATTTCTTTTCGCTGAGGATGTCTTTAGCCTTCTTTGCTTTCTCGACATCCAGGGAACCAATGGGCACCCAGCCGACCCCTTTCAGCCAATTGTTGAAATCCGTCTTGTACAGGTTCTAGATCAAGAACACAAAAGACAATGTCAATAAAGCCTCACACCCTGGTTTGCCCTGGACAGCTACAGTCACGAGTGAGAAACATATCAAACACATTGTCTCGGAGAAGGCGTACCGTTTCCTAATACACCCTGCGACTTCTAAATAGGCGACAAGGCATCAAATAAATCCTACTGTATAGTACCTATATATCTATTTCTATCTATCTCTATCTATCTCTATCTATCTATTGATCTATTTATATCTATCTCTATATCTATATATCTATCTATCTATCTCTATATCTATCTATCTATCTATCTATCTATCTATCTATCTATCTATCTATCTGTCTGTCTATCATTAGCTGTCTCTGTCTATATCTCTCTCTCTCTCTCTCTCTCTCTCTCTCTCTCTCTCTCTCTATATATATATATATATATATATATATATATATATATATATATATGTCTATCAGTCTGTCTGTCTGTCTATCTATATCTATCAGTCTGTCTGTCTGTCTATCTATATCTATCGATCTATATCTGTCTATTTCTATCTATATCTATCTATTGTTCTATCTATCTATCTGTCTGTCTCCTCTATCTATCTCTATCTATCCATATCTCTATCTATCTATCTATCTATCTATCTATCTATCTATCTAACTATCTGCCTGTATGTCTATCTATCTCTATCTATCTATCACTATCTATCAGTCTGTCTGTCTGTATATCTATCTATATCTATCAATCTATATCTGTCTATTTCTATCTATATCTATCAATCTATATCTGTCTATTTCTATCTATATCTATCTATCGTTCTATCTATCTATCTGTCTGTTTCCTCTATCTATCTCTATCTATCCATATATCTATCTATCTATCTATCGATGTATCTATCTATCTTGCTATCTAACTATCTACCTGTATGTCTATCTATCTCTATCTATCTATTTCTATCTATATGTCTATCTATTGATCTATCTATATTTATCTATCGCTATCTATCCATATCTATCCATCTGTCTATCTATCTCTAGCTATAGATATATATATATAAATGATAACAGTGTGATGGCTGGTGGAGTCGGAGGACAATATACTCACGTCACTCTGGATTTGCATCATGTTCCTGGAGAGCTGAACATTCATTGCGTCAGGCAGCAGGGTGTAGGAATGGATCGGCTGCTTGTAGTTCACATTAGTGGACACTTCCTGGGCTTTCTTGGCCGCTGTGACGCTGACCATGTCGATGGGCGTGTGATACTTTGTCTTGCTCTTCTCATAATCTTTCTTATACTCGCGGTCCGACTGGATCTTCGCCACATGCATGTAGTGGACCAGTTTGGGGTCATCCTGCAGGCTGCGGAATCCCACCTGTTTGCCTTTATCCTTCTCGTAAGCTTGTTTATATTTATACTGCAGAGGGAAATGGCATATCAAGCAATGATATATATTACACACACATTATTTATTTTAAAAAAAGCGAAATTATGTATAATGGTGAGTGCGACTTTTTTATCACTTACTCTCCGACACTAATCTGGCACTTTTCAGGTTCACTTCTTACATGGGCTTCACTGGTGCACCGAGTGCTGATGCAACCTGGAAATGCTGGGAGTGAGGAAACCAGGGTCTGTCTACTTTATTCATAGACCCACACGCAGATAGCGCCAGTATTTGGTGCAATCTGCGTTAGCGCCATGTTTATAACTCGGCATAGTAAGGACCTGCCGCTGTTGAGCTAGTGGTTTAATCAATCTCAAGATTTCCCATAAAAGCTGTGTGAGCGCGTCGGAGCACAGCACAATCCTAGAGCGCTAGAAGTGGCACACTGAGCAGTAGCATTCGATTGGTCTCCACAGTGATTGCTTTTAGAACTTTCAATAATCCTATGATAATTTTACCCCCGAGTAACAATTTTATACATTGAATTTGATAGATTTTTGGGGGGGGATCGATGAGAACGAAATAATATATTTCTTTGCATCATAATTTTTTGCAATCGTGAAAGAGGGACCTTCTCCATTCCCCCGCATTTCTCGCTTTCATGAATAAACCCTCAGTAACTTTTGTAATATAGTAAGAAAAGAATTGTACGTACGTCGCTTGCGATGTTTCTGGAGGCTTTTGCGGCACGAACGGAGATGGCGTCTGGTTTGAGGTCATAGCCCTTAGCGAGATGTTTAATCCAGTCGGCTTTATAGGAGGACTATAGGAGCAAACATATATGGTTCATGTAGATGTTGGAGTCACATTAAACATTTTATAATATGAATGAATATGAATGATAAGATTAATGGACTTAATTGTTTGTCTTAATAACAAATAACAAATTCATTATTAGGATTTATTCATTTATTTTTGGGTAATAAAGACTGCCCTACGCCTTTCAAAGGATACAATTTAGCAAAGGTTTATAGTCAAAATCGTATACCTACAAATGTTGAATTGCATTACTTTGGCCTAGGAAAAAAAATCTATAAATGCAGCTGGAGTCGAAAGATGGCCTCCAAATTAAATGACATCACTTACTTCGCTAATGTTAAAAGCGTTGACTTTGGCTTGGATAAAATTAGGGTCGTCAGGGTTCAGATTATACTTGTGTTTCATTTTTTCACCGGCCGCTTTGTAGGTTATCTAAAAAGAAAGAAAAAAAAAACACAATCATTGTTGTACATAAGTTATAGGTCTGTGTTGGAGATCTGATATCTGGTACCAAGCACAAACTACAACATGTTAAACTTTATAGAAAACATAAAACAAGTGGTCTTTATGTTTAACCTTCCCTGCATGCCCTCCATGATACAGATTCACACACACAAAAAGGCAAATAAAAAAAAGCATTTTCTTCTCTTTTAATGATGCTTTAAAATATGATTGATTTGCTCCGAGAGGAGAATCTGATCTCTAGGTCAACAATCTACCTAATGCGGACATTCTTGTAACACTGTGTCCCCTACAGGAAGAATATGATGGGCTAATAGCCATGATTTCTATGCACATCTATATTCGCAACAAATAATGTCACTCACTTCACTTCTCTGCTTGGTGTTGCTTTGAGCCAGAGTCATTTCCATCGAATCAGGGATACTTGAGAATTTGATGGTGTCTGGGGGCTGACGGTACTTCTTCTCGCTTAAAGCATTTCCGGCTTTCTTGACTTTTTCCACCTCCAGAGAACCCAGGGGGATCCAGCCTATGCCTTTAAACCAGCTGTTATAATCTTGTTTATACACATTCTGAAACAGAAGATAGGTGTCAGCATGGAGAGTAGCAATCTGGGCAGGATGTAAAGACTTATTTCACTAGTGGCACCTACATCGCTCTGGATCTGCATCCTGTTCCGAGAGAGTATAACGCTCATAGCATCGGGGAGGTACGTATAATGGTGGGTGGGATGCTTGTAGTTGATGTTGGTGGCCACCTCTTGGGACTTCTTGGCAGCGGTGATGCTGACCATGTCCAAGGGAGTATGGTACTTTGTCTTGGTTTCTTCATAGTGCTTCTTGTACTCGCGCTCCGACTGCATCTTGGCCACCGCCATGAAATGGACTAGTTTGGGATCATCTTGGAGGCTTCTGAACCCAACATGTTGACCTCGGGACTTTTCATAAGCCTGCTTGTACTTGTACTGGAAAGAGATTGATTAAAATAAATTATTTCACCCACTAGCCGGTAAAAAAATTGGCCTTGAGGTCGATGTTTGGTCTACTGAGGAGATAGCATGGGCAGTATTTTTTTTATAGTTTTTTTTTTCTAAGAAAAAATGGCAACCATACAAGGTGATCATTTGGTGTGTGGAGATAAGGATATTCCTATACATGGCAATTCTTTAAAAAGGATTTAACAAAAATAATTGAAAAAATTATATATTTATTATTATTGAATAAAAACTAATTACAGGATATTACTAGTTTTACATAATTAACTCTGACTTTTGGACTATACTGTATCGTGAATATAGATTCTTGCATTTTTAGTAATAATCAATTTTTTAGCAATATATTAATTGAAACAGCAACTTTATAGAAAATATAAAATCAAATGCACTTTATATTTAGCCTGCCCAATAATATGCTTTAAAAATGGAGAAATATCTTTTTCTCCCCACCCAATAACCAGGAAATCCCGTCAGACTTACGTCGCTAGCGATATTCCGCGAGTTCTTGGCAGCAACGATAGAAATGGCATCGCCCAGGACATGGTGGCCCTTGGAGATGGTTTTCAACCAGTCTTGTTTGTAATATTTCTGCAAGGAAAAGTAAGTATTCATTTGGAAAGGTCAGGAAATGGGGGAACAGCAGCGGATCATTAAACGGGACGGTGAAACATTACAAATGGAATCTTCCCTGAAAGATGGAGCTTGTTTCAAAGAAGACCTCTGACCTGGTAACCAAAGAACTCTGATACGTTGCGGATCCGAAATTTTTGGGAGATGGGCATATTTTGGCCCTGCTACTGTGGACAATCCCAACAGTTTCTATTTTTCTTGGAGGAGGAGGAATATTATAAACCCAGCTCTGCGGCGATCCGTACTCACATCACTAATGTTAGCGGCGTTAAACTTGGCCTGGATGAACTGAGGCACGTCTGGGGTGAGATGGTATTGATGAAGAATCTTCTCTCCGCCTGATTTGTACAGTCGCTGAGGGTTGGACAAATGAACACGAAAAGAGGTTAGAATTGAAAAGAAAATACACCTTCTAAATAAAGCCATTCCACAGTGTCACTTGTTCCACTGGAGGTCGGACATATATAGTTTGAAGATGCTGGAGTTGGACATTACAAATTGTGTATCTATAGTATAACTCTATAAATATAGCCCTGATACATGGATTAACACCACTCCTTTGAAACCAGTCAATAAGTCAATATGGCTAACTGTTGCCGTGATATTGGACAGAGTGTCTGTTATGGAGCTACGGAAAGTGAAGGTAATGGATTTAGTTGCTCCTTCTACATCCACTATTTCTCCACCCTGGTTTAATATTATAATTTAGATTTATGGATTGTACACTACACTTTAGATCCTTGTGTTTTAATGCTATGGTTGTGATGACTGGACTTGTATAAACACTAGTTTAAGGCTTAACTCGGATGCATGTATTAGTTAATGGAGCATCATCTATTCAGCTGGTCTATTCCCGCCATGTCAGGTCACACTTGGTCAACAAAAAGTCTATCTCACTGACTTACATCACTTAGTTGAAGAGCATTTGTTTTGGCCTGGACCATGACTGGTGAGTCCGTCACGCTAGTAAACTTAATGGTATCTGGGCGCTGGCGATAGTGTGTTTCATCCAGAGCTGCTGCCGCCTTTTTGGCCTTCTCCACATCCAGAGACCCAATTGGGATCCATCCTGTGCCTTTCAGCCAGCCCAAGTCTGCCTTGTAGAGGTTCTGCAAATAAATGGAGAGGGTTAGTTAGAATAATACTGCTTACGACACAAAATCGGTCAGTCTACACGTCAAACGCCGCCAGTACACTCACATCACTCTGTATCTCCATCATCTTTTTGGACAGCCCTACACTCATCGCATCCGGCAAATAGGTGTAATGGTGGATGGGCTGCTTGTAATGGATGCCGCTGGCGATATCTTGGGCTTTCTTGGCAAGTGTCACGTTGACCATATCTAATGGAACGTTGTATTTGGTCTTTGACTTTTCGTAGTCCTTCTTGTACTCCCTTTCAGACTGCATCTTCGCCACATTCATGTAATGGACAAGCTTGGGGTCATCTTGCAAGCTTCGGAAACCTACCAGTTTTCCTTTCTGGGCTTCGTAAGCTTTCTTATATTGCACCTGGCCAAAAAAACAAGAAGTGTATTTATCTTTCACTCCAAGCTTCCTATATAAACATACTAGGAATAGTAGATAAACTACCAAAAATAACAAAATACACTAAAGGCTCAACTCAATAAAGAGAGAACTGCAGTGAACTGAGACAGGAATTTCAAACTTTAGGCCAATGTAGCCGAGTTAGAAAAATTCTCCAATACAGCTGAATGGGTAAATTTCTCCAACTCAGCTACTTTGGCATTAAGTTTGAAATTCTCGTCTGAATTCCTTACAATTCTCTCTATTGAATTGACCCTTAAAGTTAGGTTTTGTTTGTTGTGCAGTTTTTATGTTCCATTTTGGGCTGGGCTCCAGAGCTTAGATCTCTGGTTACAATACTTGGGAGAAACGTTTATTGGGTTTACAAGGTAAATTAGTTATCAACTTAAAGGACATTTGCCGGAAAAAAATTAAGTTGTGTGTAATTAAAAGTTTTCAAGTGTAGGCATTTTAAATAGTAACACTTTCATGAAAAAGTACATAAAAAGTAGTATACTGGCCTATCTTTGCTCCTTATAACTCTGTCAGGGGGCAGACATGTTTGGAATCTTGGATCGGATGAAGAAATACCTGATCCACCTCACCCAAGATTCCAAACATCTTGTTAACCCTCTAACAGGAGCAAAGAGCTCTCAATAAGGTACTTTATTTATATTCTTTCATAGAAGCATTTCTTTTTAAAATGTCTACACTTGATGTTGTCTTTCGATTAAATAACTTCATTTTTTTTTTTGCCAACCGATGTCTTTTAAGCAAAGATGAAGAAATTGCCATCATATTATATATCTATTTTACTGAAAAAAATATTGCCCAGGAATTGAACTGCTTTAAAAAATGAAAAAAGTTATGAAACGCAGGATCGGATCCTCTCCGTAAAATATGATCCCGTCACTTTGTCAGCTAGCGCAATGGTCTTACGTCACTCGCCGCTTTTTGAGCAGATTTTGCGGCCTTTATGGAGATGGCGTGGGGGGTCAGGTCATATCCCTTGGCTATCAGTTCATCCAGTCCTTGCTTGTAGCAGTTCTGAAAAAATAAAGATACGTTTCACCGCTTAGAGATCATCCACCTGTTAAAACAGAGCGTATGGCGGGTCGGTTAGTGGGAAATCCTTACGTTGCTCAGATTGTAGGCGTTAACTCTGGCTTGAATAAATTCGGGAATATCGGCCGGAAGGGAATATTTGTGAATCACTTTCTCACCTTCCGCTTTATACAGAATCTGGAAAGGAAAATAACACGTTAAACAGAATCGTTTTCTGGGGCAGAAGAGAAGAAATTACAGCTTAATGAGTCAATGAACTTTACTGAGTCCGTAAAATGAGTCCAAACTGGCTGGTACGTTTTAAGGAACAGGCCCGTTTATCCTCTGACTGGCAGCCGTGACAGCTGGACTCTTACTGCTGCAGCTTAATGTTTATTAAATATATATAAAAAATATGTTTCATATATCCATATATTTGTAAGATTTTTTTTATATAGATATATAGACGTGTAAATTCTATACTGTAGATTATTTTGCAAAATTATAAGCAAAAAACATTTTTTCATGGTTCTGAGAGCAATAAAATGTTCCCCGCTGTCAGTCCATCTACTGACAGCATCAGTGTACGACAGGAACCAAGGGAGAAGTAGAAGAAAAAAGTAAATAAATCAGGGGGCCGATGTCAAATAGTATTAAAGTCTAGTTTGTATCATGCATATACTTTTGAAGCGCACATAATCTCTTTTTGAAATAAAATAAACTTACATCACTCCTCTGCTTCTGGTTAATTTTAGATTGGACCATGACGGGATCGTCCTCTATAGAAGTAAATTTGAAAGTGTCTGGATGCTGACGATATTTTTTCTGTGAAGGAAATTTTTTTTTTAAAAAAATGTTTAAAATATTTATTATAACAAGTTGATAATGACTGTTGTCAGGGAGACAGGTTGCTGTTATATTCAAAATTACTAACCAGGGATACGAGGGCAGCCATTTTGTTTTCTAAAAGACTTTCGATAAGTCACTTAGTATATAATCTGATACCAGACATTTATGAGTAACTGCTAATTTCCCAAATCAGTTTTTAACAGCCGCTAAGGCACCCAGACATATTCTCTGTGCCCTCCCCTGTACAACCAGAACATAATGGAGATAATTATCTCCTGTTCTACCCTACTAGGATCCCAAGCAATAATGTAAGTATGTATCTCCTGTTCTCCCCTACTAGGATCCCAAGCAATAATGTAAGTATGTATCTCCTGTTCTCCCCTACTAGGATCCCAAGCAATAATGTAAGTATGTATCTCCTGTTCTCCCCTACTAGGATCCCAAGCAATAATGTAAGTATGTATCTCCTGTTCTCCCCTACTAGGATCCCAAGCAATAATGTAAGTATGTATCTCCTGTTCTCCCCTACTAGGATCCCAAGCAATAATGTAAGTATGTATCTCCTGTTCTCCCCTACTAGGATCCCAAGCAATAATGTAAGTATGTATCTCCTGTTCTCCCCTACTAGGATCCCAAGCAATAATGTAAGTATGTATCTCCTGTTCTCCCCTACTAGGATCCCAAGCAATAATGTATGTATGTATCTCCTGTTCTCCCCTACTAGGATCCCAAGCAATAATGTAAGTATGTATCTCCTGTTCTCCCCTACAAGGATCCCAAGCAATAATGTAAGTATGTATCTCCTGTTCTCCCCTACTAGGATCCCAAGCAATAATGTAAGTATGTATCTCCTGTTCTCCCCTACTAGGATCCCAAGCAATAATGTAAGTATGTATCTCCTGTTCTCGCCTACTGGGACACGAGGCCATAATGTAAGTATGTATCTCCTGTTCTCCCCTACTAGGATCCCAAGCAATAATGTAAGTATGTATCTCCTGTTCTCCCCTACTAGGATCCCAAGCAATAATGTAAGTATGTATCTCCTGTTCTCCCCTACTAGGATCCCAAGCAATAATGTAAGTATGTATCTCCTGTTCTCCCCTACTAGGATCCCAAGCAATAATGTAAGTATGTATCTCCTGTTCTCCCCTACTAGGATCCCAAGCAATAATGTAAGTATGTATCTCCTGTTCTCCCCTACTAGGATCCCAAGCAATAATGTAAGTATGTATCTCCTGTTCTCCCCTACTAGGATCCCAAGCAATAATGTAAGTATGTATCTCCTGTTCTCGCCTACTGGGACACGAGGCCATAATGTAGATACTTATCTCCTTTTATCTCCTGTTCTTAAACTATTAGATATTTATCTCTGGATCTCCCCTTCTATGCCGACATGAAATTATTTACTTATCTCTTGTTCAACCCTACTAGAACACAAGGCTTAGTGGCGATACTTATTTCAGGATCTCCCCTACTAGAACACATGATATATTGGGGTCACATGTCCCTGGTCTCCCAGCTAGGTCAGCGTAATAACTTTTTTACACAATGCTTATATTCCTTTAGACTGCTCACAAAAATGATGGCTGTAAAATGATTACCTCATCCAGAATCTGACCGGCTTTCTTAGCTTTCTCGACATCCAGGGATCCATATGGGATCCAGCCGCAGCCTTTCATCCAGCTGTTATAATCTGATCTATAGTCAACCTGAGGAAAGCAGAACATAACATGAGATCAGCTTGAAGGTTATTAATACAGCCCCAAGCTATTATCTGTCAGAGGAATAACAAAAAGTGCAGAGCATTTATCTGCAACCAGTATTAATTATAGCGCCCCCCCCCCCCCATTCACCTATAGAATTGGCACAACAATGGACAACAGTATGGACATGAAGTACATGTAACGATTGTATCTACGGTTTAATGTAACCTAATGCTCATCTCTGCATAAATGATTGGTAAACACAAATGCAAAAAAATATATATCTAATTATAGAATAAAAATACATTAAAAAGAAACAAAAAAGAAGCAAGCATTCAGGTTATCTATCAATATATGTCTCTATTTGACATAATATCCATCCCGCTGTCAGGATCCATCCCGCTGTCAGGATCCATCCCGCTGTCAGGATCCATCACGCTGTCAGGATCCATCCCACATTTAGTCCATCTTGGTTATATTCAGTTTCTTTGGATTCCTCTCTGCCATTCCGCTTACTTGTTATTCTTGTTCCTGGGTTCTTTATTATTCTGTTCTCCTTGTGTGTTCTTTACTTCCCAGTCCCGGCCACATATGGGTATTTCCTAGTTCTGGCCCCAAAAGTGGTATTTCCTAGTTATGGTCACCGAATGGTATTTCCTAGTTCTGGTCCCAGAAGTGGTATTTCCTAGTTATGGTCACCGAATGGTATTTCCTAGTTATGGTCACCGAATGGTATTTCCTAGTTCTGGTCACCGAATGGTATTTCCTAGTTCTGGTCCCAGAAGTGGTATTTCCTAGTTATGGTCACCGAATGGTATTTCCTAGTTATGGTCACCGAATGGTATTTCCTAGTTATGGTCACCGAATGGTATTTCCTAGTTATGGTCACCGAATGGTATCTCCTAGTTATGGTCACCGAATGGTATTTCCTAGTTATGGTCACCGAATGGTATTTCCTAGTTCTGGTCCCAGAAGTGGTATTTCCTAGTTATGGTCACCGAATGGTATTTCCTAGTTATGGTCACCGAATGGTATCTCCTAGTTATGGTCACTGAATGGTATTTCCTAGTTATGGTCACCGAATGGTATTTCCTAGTTATGGTCACTGAATGGTATTTCCTAGTTATGGTCACCGAATGGTATTTCCTAGTTATGGTCACCGAATGGTATCTCCTAGTTATGGTCACTGAATGGTATTTCCTAGTTATGGTCACTGAATGGTATTTCCTAGTTATGGTCACTGAATGGTATTTCCTAGTTATGGTCACCGAATGGTATTTCCTAGTTATGGTCACCGAATGGTATTTCCTAGTTCTGGTCCCAGAAGTGGTATTTCCTAGTTATGGTCACCGAATGGTATTTCCTAGTTATGGTCACCGAATGGTATTTCCTAGTTATGGTCACCGAATGGTATTTCCTAGTTATGGTCACCGAATGGTATCTCCTAGTTATGGTCACCGAATGGTATTTCCTAGTTATGGTCACCGAATGGTATTTCCTAGTTCTGGTCCCAGAAGTGGTATTTCCTAGTTATGGTCACCGAATGGTATTTCCTAGTTATGGTCACCGAATGGTATTTCCTAGTTATGGTCACCGAATGGTATTTCCTAGTTATGGTCACCGAATGGTATCTCCTAGTTATGGTCACCGAATGGTATTTCCTAGTTATGGTCACCGAATGGTATTTCCTAGTTCTGGTCCCAGAAGTGGTATTTCCTAGTTATGGTCACCGAATGGTATTTCCTAGTTATGGTCACCGAATGGTATCTCCTAGTTATGGTCACTGAATGGTATTTCCTAGTTATGGTCACCGAATGGTATTTCCTAGTTATGGTCACTGAATGGTATTTCCTAGTTATGGTCACCGAATGGTATTTCCTAGTTATGGTCACCGAATGGTATCTCCTAGTTATGGTCACTGAATGGTATTTCCTAGTTATGGTCACTGAATGGTATTTCCTAGTTATGGTCACCGAATGGTATTTCCTAGTTATGGTCACCGAATGGTATTTCCTAGTTATGGTCACTGAATGGTATTTCCTAGTTATGGTCACCGAATGGTATTTCCTAGTTATGGTCACCGAATGGTATTTCCTAGTTATGGTCACCGAATGGTATTTCCTAGTTATGGTCACCGAATGGTATCTCCTAGTTATGGTCACCGAATGGTATTTCCTAGTTATGGTCACCGAATGGTATTTCCTAGTTCTGGTCCCAGAAGTGGTATTTCCTAGTTATGGTCACCGAATGGTATTTCCTAGTTATGGTCACCGAATGGTATCTCCTAGTTATGGTCACCGAATGGTATTTCCTAGTTATGGTCACCGAATGGTATTTCCTAGTTATGGTCACTGAATGGTATTTCCTAGTTATGGTCACCGAATGGTATTTCCTAGTTATGGTCACCGAATGGTATCTCCTAGTTATGGTCACTGAATGGTATTTCCTAGTTATGGTCACTGAATGGTATTTCCTAGTTATGGTCACTGAATGGTATCTCCTAGTTATGGTCACTGAATGGTATTTCCTAGTTATGGTCACCGAATGGTATTTCCTAGTTATGGTCACCGAATGGTACTTCCTAGTTCTGGTCCCAGAAGTGGTATTTCCTAGTTATGGTCACCGAATGGTATTTCCTAGTTATGGTCACCGAATGGTATTTCCTAGTTATGGTCACCGAATGGTATTTCCTAGTTATGGTCACCGAATGGTATCTCCTAGTTATGGTCACCGAATGGTATTTCCTAGTTATGGTCACCGAATGGTATTTCCTAGTTATGGTCACTGAATGGTATTTCCTAGTTCTGGTCCCAGAAGTGGTATTTCCTAGTTATGGTCACCGAATGGTATTTCCTAGTTATGGTCACCGAATGGTATCTCCTAGTTATGGTCACCGAATGGTATTTCCTAGTTATGGTCACCGAATGGTATTTCCTAGTTATGGTCACCGAATGGTATTTCCTAGTTCTGGTCCCAGAAGTGGTATTTCCTAGTTATGGTCACCGAATGGTATTTCCTAGTTATGGTCACTGAATGGTATTTCCTATTTATGGTCACTGAATGGTATTTCCTAGTTATGGTCACTGAATGGTATCTCCTAGTTATGGTCACTGAATGGTATTTCCTAGTTATGGTCACCGAATGGTATTTCCTAGTTATGGTCACTGAATGGTATTTCCTAGTTATGGTCACTGAATGGTATTTCCTAGTTATGGTCACTGAATGGTATTTCCTAGTTATGGTCACTGAATGGTATCTCCTAGTTATGGTCACTGAATGGTATCTCCTAGTTATGGTCACTGAATGGTATTTCCTAGTTATGGTCACTGAATGGTATTTATAAGTTCCTGTTCTGGGTGGCACCTGTCTTGCCTGGCCCCAAACAGGCTATAGCCAAACGGTGTCTGCCTACATTGGCCACAGAGTGTCACCTGCCCAGTTGGCCCAGAGTGGCTTTTGCCATGGCCTGAGTCCCTTAAATTGGATGGCCTGAGTACATTAAATGAGATGCCCTAAATCACTTAAATTGGATATCCTGAGTCCCTTTAATGGGATATCCTGAGTCCGCAGGTAATGTGGGGTACCTTGCCTGAATGTGGGGTACCTTGCCTGAATGTGGGGTACCTTGCCTAATGTGGGGTACCTTGCCTGAATGTGAGGTACCTTGCCTAATGTGGGGTACCTTGCCTGAATGTGGGGTACCTTGCCTGAATGTGGGGTACCTTGCCTAATGTGGGGTACCTTGCCTGAATGTGGGGTACCTTGGCTAATGTGGGGTACCTTGCCTGAATGTGGGGTACCTTGCCTGAATGTGAGGTACCTTGCCTAATGTGGGGTACCTTGCCTAATGTGGGGTACCTTGCCTGAATGTGGGGTACCTTGCCTAATGTGGGGTACCTTGCCTGAATGTGAGGTACCTTGCCTGAATGTGGGGTACCTTGCCTAATGTGGGGTACCTTGCCTGAATGTGGGGTACCTTGCCTAATGTGGGGTACCTTGCCTGAATGTGAGGTACCTTGCCTAATGTGGGGTACCTTGACGTGGTTGGCAAACTAACATCTAACTGGCCAATAGGTGAACTAAACCCCCACCATGTTACCATCTCTAGTGTCAGGATAGTTCCTGTGTGTATGTTTGTATGCTCTTTTGTGTTCCTTAACCCTGTATGTAGTCTTAGTTATATCTGTGCCTGTTCCTTTAAGTTCTGTATCAATGCCTTTTGTTTGTGTCTTTTTCTATGCTATATTCTCTAACCCTGCACCTTGTATTGTTTATCCTTAGTATGGCTTTATCTTGGTTTACCTCTGTGCTCCTTAGTGCTGTCCTGTAGCCCTGCACTCTGTATTCAGTTCTGTCTCAGTTCCTTTTCGCTCGGTCTGCTTGGTCCATCTGATTATCTTACTATTAGCTTGCTTGTTCAAGTTTGTACTCCATGCTCGATCCAGGATGTCAGCAAGGTATCTTCAGCTCCTATTCTTTGTCTACTGAATACAGTGGCTGTTCCTACAGGGTCTTGAAATGTGGCCGCAAGAACTTGGGGTCCCAAACCACTAGGGGAAATGCGGTTACCCAGCTTCAAGCCCTGTCTCTCTGTTCCTGCCCATTCAGGCCCCCATGCGTGACAATAAATACATAAATATATTTCATTCTCTATTTTATTGGGAGACAATTTAATGTCCTATAACTGGGGCACCTCCATGATATCCCACCTGTGAATTATCTACAAGTCCCATAATCCTCCCAAGACTAGCAGAGGATCATGCTTGCCCCCCTGCTACACCCTCTCGTATCCCGATTTTTAGGGAAAACGAACTCCGCTTAATCAGCATCCCTGGCATTGCCTGGCAACCGGACTATGCCTGTGGAGCAGTGCTGGCACACCCCTCTCCGCCAGCCCCCCAGCTTCCGGACCTGTTGGGAGTGGCGTCAGTGTGGAATAAAATGTAAGCATTAGGAAATAAAACAACTCACATCACTCTGAATAGTGTAAGATTTCTTGGCGAGCTGTAAGTTGACGGAGTCTGGGGGGTAGAAGTAGGAGTGGGTCAGGTGTTTGTAGTCAGTGTTGCTGGCGATCGCCTGCGCCTTCTTGGCGTTCATGACTGACACCATGTCCAGCGGGGAGCTGTATTTGGTCTTCATCTTTTCATAGTCTTTTTTGTATTCAATCTGCAAGGAAAGCGGGGAGAAGATGTAACATTTACACAGCACATCCTGCCACTTTAAATGATCTGACTGTAATATACAGGAGTATGGAGTGTCACAACAAACAGCCTAAAACTCAGTAACTCCACCCAACAAATTTTGGGGGGCCATGTCCCCCTGCGCTCTACCTCTGTCCCGCTTTTCGGGGCCATGGGTAGAGCTCAGTGGGACAGCAGGAATCAGGACCCCAATCCCACGGTCTGGATCGCATTCTCTGGTGTCCCAGACGCGCAGTATTGTTCACATGCGCAGTAGCAATGCTGGCTTCAGAAGCCAGGATCAAAAATGGATGACAGTGTTACCGCACATGAGCCGTAGCACAGACACCCGCCTCCCCAGACTCCGCCCCCCTGTGTCCAGCCCCCTCCCCAAACTCCCCGAATCTCCGGGGGGGGGGGGGGCGGGCAAAATTGTGAGGTATGCTTTAACTATTTATGAATAAAGTGGTAAGTAAGTTTCAGCTTAGGGGCAAAAGCAACTAGATGGCAAACAATCCCAATATAGTCTGTCTTGCCAAATGATGTCAGTAGCATGTGCACACTAAACACCGAGTCAATGACATTAAAGCAAAACTGATTACATCAAATGTATGCATTTCGAATATATAAAAGAGGTGTATAAGCAGGAGGGCTCAATAATGTGCTTTATTTGTATTATTTCAGTAAAGCATTTCTAGTCTACACTTGATGCCATCTTTTAATTAAACAGAACTTTTGCAGAATTGTTTGCTGGCCCTTGTCCTTTAAAATGGTCTCCGACGCCCCCTAATGGCCATTAGTGGTATCATAGGTTTTATAGAACCAAAGCCAAATCCAAATTCTTTCAATCAGGACCTCCATTGGTGAAATGAAATCCCATTGGACATTAAAGAAGGCATATTAAACCAGCTCTGTAACAAGTAGTGATGTTAAAATGATTATTGCATTATTATTGCACACTTGTGGACACAGGTAGGATCTCCATCTCTTCTTGTACAAGTGCCAGCCCTGCTATAGGCTCCTTAGACTGAACACTGGCCTCAAGAGTGGCAAAGCTATACAGGAGCTACGCTCTACACTGGATCTTATTTATTTCCTATGTTAAAACTACACATCGGCTGGGCACTGAGACAGCCATATCCACCCACCATAGTGGCTAGTGTTTGGACAACCGACCGGAGGCAGACATATTGTTTGGAATATTTGGTCAGATCCTTCCTTCCTCCCTCTCACGATTCTAAACATTATGTCCGCCTCCTGACATTTACATCTGATGCAATCTCTCAACTCAGGCCAAAGCAGCAGCAGCAGCGTAACTTTCTTCTAATCCACTCCAGGAAAGATTAGAAGACAGCCAGTTCATGGAAGAGCTTTCTAACATCTTAGACATGGAAAACTAACTTACATCGCTTTGATTGTGAGACGCTTTTGCGGCTAGCAGCATTTTGGGGTCGTCGTTGATGCTGAGTGCACCTATCATCTTTCCCCTGCTCATTTCATAGTCCTTCTTGTACAGCACCTGCAAACACAAATCACGTGTGAGACAATCGAGGGAGCGGCAGGAGTCTAACCTAGGATACGGGCTTAGCGTCTTACATCGCTGACTTTCCTCCGGTTGGCTTTTGCCGCCACCAGCGGAATTGCATCGATTTTAATATCAAACTTCTTGGCTTTTGACTTGTCCCAGTCATACTTGTACCATTTCTGAAAAATAAGAGAAACACAGTGACTAGTGTGTCCGACCTGGTCCAACAAACCATTCAAACCATTACAATGCCATGAAAACATGTAACTACAGAAGGGGCTCTGAGTCAAAGGTTCTGTACTCATTGCACTTGTAAATAATGGTGTGGCTAACTGATGTTCGCATATATAAATGTCCTTACCCCTTCAATACTTTTTTCAGAGACTTAAAAAGCCCTCAGTTTGGTTATGTATCGCTAGAACAGGGGGCAGCCGAGCTAAATTCAGGTTTATCAGGTCCAGTCTAACAAGTTCAATTTCTTTTACAAATTGATCAAGACTAGAGCTTGCTTGGTCATTCTGTTGCGAAGTACCATTGTTTCCTTCATTCCTAGCTCTGTTTTACAGCTAAACCATAAACACAGCAGTGGTGTGCTTTGTTGTGTTGAGTTACTTTTAAATTCGCTGAGAAGGTTACAAGGCACTTTACTGAATACCTGAGGTGATGTTTGTTGGCTTTATCTCCACAGGCCAACTTATGTCTATGTGATCAGACCCAAGAAGATAAGAGATCTATCTGATGTAGAGAAGATGTAAAGATAAACTTACATCACTGAGGTTGTAGGCATTCAGTCTGGACTGGAGAATGAATGGAGAGTCTGCTGGGATAGAGCACTTGGCTTTATCTTTCTCATACTTTGCTTTATAATTCAGCTAAAAGAAAAATAGGACAAAATAGAAACCAGAATAATAATATAACTGTGTCAGGAATTAATTCATTAATGTTCCTTATACTATGATAAGTAGTATAAATGTTTTGCGTGGTTTGTATCTTTCTTAAAAATAATTCCAACGCATAAGAAAATGATCACTGATAGGTATTTGTACATGTTATTGGGCTCAGGGTACGGTGATGCAGTGGAGGAGATAGAGTGTTACTGGGGTCAGGGTACGGTGATGCAGTGGAGGAGATAGAGTGTTACTGGGGTCAGGGTACGGTGATGCAGTGGAGGAGATAGAGTGTTACTGGGGTCAGGGTAAGGTGATGCAGTGGAGGAGATAGAGTGTTACTGGGCTCAGGGTAAGGTGATGCAGTGGAGGAGATAGAGTGTTATTGGGCTCAGGGTAAGGTGATGCAGTGGAGGAGATAGAGTGTTACTGGGCTCAGGGTAAGGTGATGCAGTGGAGGAGATAGAGTGTTACTGGGCTCAGGGTACGGTGATGCAGTGGAGGAGATAGAGTGTTATTGGGCTCAGGGTAAGGTGATGCAGTGGAGGAGATAGAGTGTTACTGGGCTCAGGGTAAGGTGATGCAGTGGAGGAGATAGAGTGTTACTGGGCTCAGGGTAAAGTGATGCAGTGGAGGAGATAGAGTGTTACTGGGCTGAGGGTACGGTGATGCAGTGGAGGAGATAGAGTGTTACTGGGGTCAGGGTAAGGTGATGCAGTGGAGGAGATAGAGTGTTACTGGGCTCAGGGTAAGGTGATGAAGTGGAGGAGATAGAGTGTTACTGGGCTCAGGGTACGGTGATGCAGTGGAGGAGATAGAGTGTTACTGGGGTCAGGGTAAGGTGATGCAGTGGAGGAGATAGAGTGTTATTGGGCTCAGGGTAAGGTGATGCAGTGGAGGAGATAGAGTGTTACTGGGCTCAGGGTAAAGTGATGCAGTGGAGGAGATAGAGTGTTACTGGGCTCAGGGTAAGGTGATGCAGTGGAGGAGATAGAGTGTTACTGGGCTCAGGGTAAGGTGATGCAGTGGAGGAGATAGAGTGTTACTGGGGTCAGGGTAAGGTGATGCAGTGGAGGAGATAGAGTGTTACTGGGCTCAGGGTAAGGTGATGCAGTGGAGGAGATAGAGTGTTACTGGGCTCAGGGTACGGTGATGCAGTGGAGGAGATAGAGTGTTACTGGGGTCAGGGTAAGGTGATGCAGTGGAGGAGATAGAGTGTTCCTGGGCTCAGGGTAAGGTGATGCAGTGGAGGAGATAGAGTGTTACTGGGCTCAGGGTAAAGTGATGCAGTGGAGGAGATAGAGTGTTACTGGGCTCAGGGTAAGGTGATGCAGTGGAGGAGATAGAGTGTTACTGGGCTCAGGGTAAGGTGATGCAGTGGAGGAGATAGAGTGTTATTGGGCTCAGGGTAAGGTGATGCAGTGGAGGAGATAGAGTGTTATTGGGCTCAGGGTAAGGTGATGCAGTGGAGGAGATAGAGTGTTACTGGGGTCAGGGTAAGGTGATGCAGTGGAGGAGATAGAGTGTTATTGGGCTCAGGGTAAGGTGATGCAGTGGAGGCGATAAAGTGTATGTCTCCCACTTATTACACACAGTTGCAATGCTCCCTGTTAAATAAAAATTTGGTGTTAGCAGTAAACTAATAGGCATTGCGGATTTATTGCCCGCCCCTAACACTATCAACGGGTGTGGTAATATAATTACTGAACCTATTAAAAAGATACTTTCTATGGAGATTTAGCAGAGCCGGTAAAGCCACAGGGGCCCCACCAAAATCCCCAACCCCCCTCCTCCCCCCCCACAATTTCTTTTTAATAATTGGCCCCTCTTGAATAAAAAAAAAGAGGCCCCAAGTTTCTATGGGCTGGTGCCATGCCCGCAGTCACTAAAACCAAAATAAAATCAATGGTCCCCAAGGACATGGGGCTCGTCTATGCCCCAGGTCCCTAATAATAACAAATATGGCCCTCCATGGGGCCGGCGCTATCCCAATTAAAAATAAATAAAATCCCCCACACAACCCGCTACGGGGACTTGGGGAGCGCTGTCCCCCTACAGAAACCTGCTCTCCTCCAGTCTAGTTTAATGTCATCACATCAAAGTACTCACATCGCTAAGCTGCTTGGAATTAACTTGCGCTTGGAGGATATCTGGAGAATCAGCCACTTGCGTGTATTTTATTGTATCCGGACGTTGTTTGTAGACGTACTAGAGAAAAGTAAAAAAATAGATATAAAATCAACCTGCACAGTTACACAGCTGCAAGTTATCACTTCCAATGAAGTGAAATGTAGTGTTCAGTTGAAAAAGAGACAAACTTGTTGGAACAATAGCTACGTTGTCTCATTTCACCAACTGGAGAGATGCATAGAAAGGGGAATAACTATTTTATAATCTATTACTACTGGCTTGCATGGGGGTTCATGTGGGTCCGAGGTTGCTGTGCAAAACTAGATGGACAGTTATTTACTCTACAGGTATAAGGCTCCCACAACCAAGAAACAGGTCATCTGGCACCACTGGCACCATGCTGACCATAGAGAGATGATCACTGTATACTCAGTGCAGTTTAATTATTATACCAGAGAGTGGACAAGTGTCTCTCATCGCTTGAACATGAACTGAATTTTTTTTATTTCCGAATTTTCCTGGTGACCAAAAATGAATTCAAGATTGGCTCAGGATAGTCTGAAATAATAAAGGTTTCATGATGGGCAGAATAGATGGGCTTGTAGTTTGGTGTTACTGGGGTTCGGCCGAACTTCGGAAAAAAGTCCGGGTTCAGGGTTGAACTTGACCCTGAACTTGACCCCGAACCCTATTGAAGTCAATGGAGACCCGAACTTTTGGCCACTAAAATGCCTCTAAAAAAATCATGGAAAGGGCTAGAGGGCTGCAAAATGAAGTAAAATGTGGGTGAGTGTCCCCATTCATACGAATAGGTCAATTGACCTATTCATATGAATGGGGACTCTATTTCGGTTTCTAGAATAGCAATAGCATTACATGTATTCCATAAACCGAAAGTCTATAAACCGAAAGACATTCGGTTTATAGACTTTCGGTTTATGGAATACATGTAATGCTTTTGCTATTCTATAAAAAGAAAGTCTATAAACAGAATGTCTTTCGGTTTATAGACTTTCGGCTTATGTATTACATGTAATACTATTGGCTTTCTATAAACCAAACTAGAGTCCCCATTCATAAGAAATTCTTATGAATGGGGACTCTATTTCGGTTTATAGAAAGCCAATAGCATTACATACAATGTAATCGCCGAACCCCGAACTCCAACACGGACATACGGTGAAATGTCTGTGTTCGGATCCGGGGTCCAAAAACCGTAATGTTCGGTACGAACCCGAACAGTGCGGTTCGGGTTCGTTCAACACTATTGTTTTATTTATTTATAAAGGGTTTTACCAGGAAGAATACATTAAGAATTCACTCGGTTCCAGGTATGTCCAGGGGACAATATATCATCCTACCTACAGAGAAGAAATAATTCCAATAGGAGAATGGCTGCAGTATGTGGTACTTACATCTTTGCACAGGTCTAATTTCTTGGTGGCGTCATACTCCTGGGTAATCGTTTGTGGGAAGTAACAGTTTGCTTTGTCTTCTTCATAATCTGCTTTATAATTTTTCTGTAAAGAGCAGAAAATGTACATTTTTAGGATTTCCTCATTTTATAAATACATTTTTTCTGGCGCTTTTTAAACCATGCGCTGTTCGTTTCACTTACGTTGCTTAGTAAATTGGAGACTTTGGAGCAATGTAACATGTAAGGATCCTCATAGCTCCCAACGTAACGCCCTAAAACATTCTTCTGATAATGGTCTTTGTATTTAAGCTGAAATGAGACATTATATATTAATGCAAAAGGGAGATTTGTTCACACAGATTGGATTCGTATTTGCCAACAAGCCCATGATTTTGAACAGGTTTCGCAGACTTGAAAGCAGTGTCTGGTGGGAAATGGGACCCCTCTCACTAGAATACACACAATGGGGTAGATCCAGTGACCCCCGTTAATGAAAAAACGTTACCACACCGGCTAAAAAAAGACCACGCCCGTTAAAATCAACCTTATACTAACAATGGAGGGTTACCACACCCATTAAATGTAATTACCGCCCAAAGAGTGATTCAACGAGGGCCGTTAAAAAGGGAACTCAATTATAAAGAAAGAAGTTATTGGGGAGCCACGGGGTCTCCCCCAAACCACCCATTCCCCATCTTATGTAGGCGTTGGGGCTGCCAAGTGGGAGGCTGTATCAGATAGGTCCTTTTATTACCTGTTTTTTGGGGGTGAAACGTTTTTACACCCCAGTCACCAAGGGTTAAGGTAACATTTTTAGGGGTAATATCAGTGTTTTATAGAAAACTCCATTATTCCCTTAGAGCAGACCTTGAAGTTTGATGCACAGAATTTTAGCAATCTGCACTGCCATTCATCACGTTATCCTCTAGGAATTAATGAAACTTTAACTTTTGCCGGCTTTGATGGTATTGAATCTTAGCCACCGGCAATACTTATAAAGGGAAGTTCTGGGGTAAAGTTCTAAAAGTGATGTAATCAGCAAGAACATTCCATTGGTTTCCATGGTGACTTTTAGAACTCTGATCCACCATTGACCTTTGTATATAACTCCATTAGCCCATCAAGACGTTACACTCTGGTCCTATGTACATAAATTCCATTAGCCCATCAAGACATTACACTCCGATCCTTTGTACATAACTTCCATTAGCCCATCAAGACATTACACTCTGATCCTATGTACATAACTTCCATTAGCCCATCAAGACATTACACTCTGATCCTTTGTACATAACTTCCATTAGCCCATCAAGACGTTACACTCTGATCCTTTGCACATAACTTCCATTAGCCCATCAAGACGTTACACTCTGATCCTTTGTACATAACTTCCATTAGCCCATCAAGACATTACACTCTGATCCTTTGTACATAACTTCCATTAGCCCATCAAGACATTACACTCCGATCCTTTGTACATAACTTCCATTAGCCCATGAAGACGTTACACTCTGATCCTATGTACATAACTTCCATTAGCCCATCAAGACGTTACACTCTGATCCTATGTACATAACTTCCATTAGCCCATCAAGACGTTACACTCTGATCCTTTGTACATAACTTCCATTAGCCCATCAAGACGTTACACTCTGATCCTTTGTATATAACTCCATTAGCCCATCAAGACATTACACTCCGATCCTTTGTACATAACTTCCATTAGCCCATCAAGACATTACACTCCGATCCTTTGTACATAACTTCCATTAGCCCATCAAGACATTACACTCTGATCCTATGTACATAACTTCCATTAGCCCATCAAGACGTTACACTCTGATCCTTTGTACATAACTTCCATTAGCCCATCAAGACGTTACACTCTGATTCTTTGTACATAACTTCCATTAGCCCATCAAGACGTTACACTCTGATCCTTTGTACATAACTTCCATTAGCCCATCAAGACGTTACACTCTGATCCTTTGTACATAACTTCCATTAGCCCATCAAGACGTTACACTCTGATCCTTTGTACATAACTTCCATTAGCCCATCAAGACGTTACACAGTTCAGAGAACGACCTGTGTCACTTTACAATAATGAGTGAATTCTAGCAGTAGTGGATCTGTCGTCCCTTTCTCTGTCACTCGATGATTACATCATCTCACTGAGACAGAAGACGGGGGCAGATATTACTAAACCAGGTTTTAAACCAAGCAAGACGCTCCCAGGGAAACCAGCAAACAATCGCATGATACAAAGTGGGAATTAGTTAGCAGATAACTGGGAGCTGAAAGTGGTCTCGAGAAATAGTTTTGCTGTATTTTTCCTGATGAAGTTAATAATGGGGGGGGGGGGCTGGTCATATGAGCAAATTAATGCTATTTAGGGCCCCCGTGCACAGTGTGTCCTACTTGGTTGCAGGGTGGACTGAGTTAAGGATGGACTGGTGGGAAGATGTAACACGCAATGCGAGGGACCAAATAGTTGGAAGGGGGGCCTCCTGTCTGATTTTGAGTTGTGGGCTTACAAAAGCCTAAAACTGTTTCCATAGTTGCCAACAGTCCTGAATTTGTTAGGACAGTCCCATTTTTATTTTGGTCCTGTAGGCAAGCATACTGGTTACTACCCCTCTCTCCATCTCAGAAAATAAAAAATACTACACATAACATACGTAACATCACAAATACTTACATCACTGAAGTTCTTCAGGACATTATCAATTTGAAACTTTGGTGTATCACAATAATTAATACTCGTTCCTTTAGCTTTTTCATAGGTTTCCTTGTATAATATCTGGAAGTGGAAGGGGATATTGGAAAGGTAAGTGTTACATCCCCATAATGTATCACAATCTCACCTATTGCGATGTACCAACTAGCAGGCAACTGAAGTATCCCTCACCCTCCCAAAACCTCTAAATCAAATGTGCAAAATAGGCACCAATCACCACCCTCCAAATAGGGGAACATACTGCCCCCAAACAGGGGAGAACATGCTGCCCCCAAACAGGGGAGAACATGCTGCCCCCAAACAGGGGAGAACATGCTGCCCCCAAACAGGGGAGAACATGCTGCCCCCAAACAGGGGAGAACATGCTGCCCCCAAACAGGGGAGAAAATGCTGCCCCCAAACAGGGGAGAACATGCTGCCCCCCAAACAGGAGGCATATAAGCGCTCTTCATGGGCAGAGTAAACTCTCTGCAAGGGCATATTAAGTGCTCTGCACAGACGTAGTAAGCGCTCTGCGCGAGCATATTAAGCGCTCTGCACGGGCGTAGTAAGCGCTCTGCACAGGCATACTAAGCGCTCTGCACAGGCCTAGGAAGCATTCATACTGGGATACTCACGTCACTGAGGGATTTTCCAGCCAATTTAAGCTGACGAAGCAATGGGTTTTCTGTGGCGGGGAGAGTGTGGTATCCTGTCGGCCCCTTGGTCTTCTCATAGTCTGCTTTATATTGTACCTGTTCAGTGGGGGGAACATCGGTATTATAAGGAATCCCACCAGACGCTCGGCTCTGCTGAATATCAGCAAATACACTGCTTAGCCTCCTGCCCCACAATGCCTGACTGGGGCTATAGCTTACCTGGGACCCCCAATCTCAATTTCAGCTTAAGGCCCCCCAAAACATAAACCCACCCCTACAAAACTGTGTCAACATATCATAGAACATAGCTTCCTTTCAGGATTAAACCAGTGATAGCTAACCTTGGCACTATAGATGTAATGTGAAATACATATCACACATGAGCCTCCCCAAGCATTATGAAATATGTACTTCCCAAAACAACTGCAGTGCCATGGTTAGCCATCACTGAGCTAGACCTGGCCAGAGATATCAGGATAACCAGTCTGGATCTTGCAAATCATTTCCAGTGCAATAGTACAGGAGAAACTGCAAACAGATTTAAAGTAAAAAAGAGACATATTTTACTTATACTAGAAACAAGTCCTAACAGAAAGTATGCCTGGCGGGACTGTCCCTTTAAATTCCAAAGTGGATTAAACAGATCTCATAGATCCTGTACCGTGCTGGCGTTCAGCCGGGCCTTTTTATTGGCCTTGTATTGTGGGGTATCCGTCTGCATAAAATAGATTTGGTCTTTAACATTCTCAAAATCCTGCTGGTATTTCCGCTGTTGGAGGAAAAGAAAAAAGAAAGTTATTTTTATTCTTATCCTTTCCGGGATCAAGTTAATCTTTTTATCTTGCGCAGTATGACGCAGTATGGCGCAGCATGGCGCAGTATGGCGCAGTATGGCGCAGTATGGCGCAGCATGGCGCAGTATAGTGCAGCATGGCGCAGTATGGTGCAGCATGGCGCAGCATGGCGCAGTATGGCGCAGTATGGTGCAGCATGGCGCAGTATGGTGCAGCATGGCGCAGTATGGCGCAGCATGGCGCAGTATGGCGCAGTATAGTGCAGCATGGCGCAGTATGGCGCAGCATGGCGCAGTATGGTGCAGCATGGCGCAGTATTGTGCAGCATGGCGCAGTATGGTGCAGTATGGTGCAGCATGGCGCAGTATGGCGCAGCACGGCGCAGCATGGCGTCGCTTACTCACGTCACTTAGATTGTCAGCGTTCATTCTCGCCACCGCTATTTCGTAGCATGGCGTCTGGCTCCACTTGCCTTTGATCTTCTTCTGATAGTCCTCGCGGTACTTTATCTGAATCCAAATAGGTAACAATGAATCAGTGTCTTATACAGAGAATAAAGCGAGGGATGAGACAGACTGATAGGGTAAAGCAATCATAGGGGGCGCTATTTCAGGCTTGTGCCACTTGGGGCTGGCGGAGGCTGCATAGGTCAGTGTGCCTCATTGTAGTGTTTGTCATTGCAGCCTGTGCATGGTTATTCTCTTTATAATCTCTTGCCCTGATCAGAGATTTAAACCTGACTTGAATTGTATTCACTATTAGTGAGTTGCAGGTGAGATGGACATTCCATCTCACCAATGTAGTTGTGCATAGTGCAGGGACCAACCTGGTGCGTCTAGCTTCTCCTGCTAGACAAACTCACCCGGGTTCTCCCACGTTCTATCACTGAATTTAGAGGCCCCCTTTTAAAGTAAAAATAAGTGCATTTTGAATATATATTAGTACATCATACAAAATAAGTTTTTAAGTGGGCCAAATAGAAGATTAAATAAGGAGGGCACTGGGAAAGCTTCCTTTGCTCCAGTCTGGGATCCTGATCTCCTGGACCTTACTAGAGGAGATCTTTACACATTTAAGGGCATAATACTTGGGGGAAGTGGCTACTGTACTGAGACCCCTGGTGATGTCCACAGACAGCCGTCTGCCTCGAGAAACCAAGAAACGTTGGAAAGACTCACGTCGCTGAGCTGCTGGGACACCTTCTTGGCCATTTGGATATCGGGCCGATCAGCCAGCGATGTGAACTGCAGCTTCTGTTCATTGTGACCTTTTTTATAGTTTATCTGAAAAATAAAAACGCCATACATTTCAATAACCAACAGTGCAAAGTATTGTGCTCAGCCGGTAGGATCCCATGATGTAACACTAACATCTCACACAAGATACCTGACTGTGTGGCCCAATACCCTGCCTTGGTGCCCCTCTAACCTCATCTTCTGGGGGGCTACCTGGCCCCTAAGTTGATCTCATACTTACATCACTCAGAGCTTTCTGAGCTTGGGCCACTCGTCTTAGCTCCGGACTATCGGAGTAAGGGAAGAACGTAGTTTTATCTTCTTCCCAGTCTTGCGTGTACAGTTTCTATGGAGGGGGGAGAATTGTTTTGTTGGTTATTTTAGATGCACAGACATCTCAAAGTACAATACAGAGCAAAGTAATCAACATGTTTCACTGCAGAGAGAATAAAATATTTGGAAATTATTATTTGTCTTTCTAAGATCCCCTATATGGTGAAAAGTATTGGGACGAGCCATTTAATTATTGAATTCAGGTTTTCCATCTGATCCATTGTCACAGGTGTATAAATGGAAGCTCCTAGCCATGTAGTCTGCATTTACAAACATGTGTGAAATAAATGTGTCATGCTAAAGAGCTCAGGGAATTCGAGCGTGGCACTATGATAGGATGTCGTGGCACTGTGATAGGATGTCGTGGCACTGTGATAGGATGTCGTGGCACTGTGATAGGATGTCGTGGCACTGTGATAGGATGCCGTGGCACTGTGATAGGATGCCGTGGCATTGTGATAGGATGTCGTGGCATTGTGATAGGATGTCGTGGCACTGTGATAGGATGTTGTGGCACTGTGATAGGATGTCGTGGCACTGTGATAGGATGTCGTGGCACTGTGATAGGATGCCGTGGCACTGTGATAGGATGCCGTGGCACTGTGATAGGATGCCGTGGCATTGTGATAGGATGTCGTGGCATTGTGATAGGATGTCGTGGCATTGTGATAGGATGTCGTGGCACTGTGATAGGATGCCTTGGCATTGTGATAGGATGCCGTGGCATTGTGATTGGATGTCGTGGCACTGTGATAGGATGCCGTGGCACTGTGAAATTTAATCGCTGCTAGATATTCCATGGTCACTGTCAGTGGTGTTATTGGAAAGTGGAAGTGTTTATGAACATCAGAAACTCAGCAACGAAGCAGAAGACAACGTAAAGTCACAGAGCGTGGTCACTGAGTGCTGAGGCGCATTGTGTGTAAAGGTCACCAATGCTCTGCTGATTCCATAGGTGAAGAGTCAAAACATATATGGTCAGGTGTTCCAATACGTTTGTCCATCCAGTAGAGCGTCTGTGAGGCCAGGCACTAATGTTGGATGAGACGGCCTG
Source organism: Pelodytes ibericus (assembly GCA_036172795.1). Taxonomy (NCBI): domain Eukaryota; kingdom Metazoa; phylum Chordata; class Amphibia; order Anura; family Pelodytidae; genus Pelodytes; species Pelodytes ibericus. Next base: position 7,259,280 of record CM069864.1, on the reverse strand, counting down.
GCTCCCAATCTCCATTCCAGGAATCCAGGGTCCAGGTCACGGGTTCTGTACTGTATTATTAAATATAATGCTGCACCCAATGCTTTCTCACTTAGGGCTTCATCCATGAAAGATGGAATTGAAAAGGGAATTCAAAATGCAAGGCCAAAGTAGCCAACTTGGAAACATTCTCCCAATCAGCAATACTTCAAACTCTCCTATTTTGGCCTTAATTTTGCACATCCCTTCTCAATTTGCAATTATTGCAAGTGATTCCTATTGCCGCCTTTTCTCTCCCAAATAAGTATTTTCTTGCATTAGCTATAAACCACCATCAAAAATACAGCAACCCTAACCCTACAGGTACTGGAAGGATTAATGGTGACAAGCAGTAACAATACCACAATACTGTGCAAACTCCATTCATGGAACTCACTTTGCTAAACATGGACGTGTTCTTCACAGCCTGCACCAGTTCGGGGGCATCAGGGGGTAACAGGTACTTTTCCTTCGTGTCCTCCCAGTTTTGTTTGTACAGAATCTACCGAAAGAATTGTGACACAAACAGTGAGGTTATCTTTTAATCAAGACGCGGACGCCATTTTGAACTCCTGACCCCCACAGTCACCTGTACTTACCTTGCTCACTTGGTTAGACACCTTTTTGGCGTGTTCGATGTCCCTCGCTTTCTCATCCACATGGCAGTTGGTTCTGGCGATGTTCCCATCCATACGATACTTCACCTGTTGAAAAAAAAAAACATGAAAACCGACGAAAAACGTCTTTGGCATCTTAGTAGGGGGCGGGACAAGAAGCTCCCAGTGGCTGGATTAAACCAGCACCTCACTCAATGACTGCGTCACAATCTACCTTCCAACGCAGTAACTCCGGGTCTCGCTTGTAGAATTTTCTACAACTCCTATGGCAGGGGTGCTTCATCTCTGGTGACGCAGGAAGGGAGCTGAGCTCTGTGCATGCTTCCTTGGCATGATGACCTGGATCTTTACAATGCAGAGCTCACTGGGCTTAGATATTAATTCTGCACAGATCTCAGCTCCCCCTATGGTTTCCATACAGGTTTATTGTCTGTCTTACCATTCTATTAAAGTGTAAGAAAGAAATATAGAGTGCCTTTATAAAAATGTTATTTTATATGATGCTTGGTGAGGCAGGGTGCTTGGGTCCCAAACGACGCAAGCACCAAAACGTCATGATTTGTTCCTGGCCACCGATCACCTCACCATGGCAGAGACCCGATCAGGGTCTTAATAGACCCTGTGGGTCCCTGCCAATAAAACGTGAGGCCTCCGGATGTCACGTGTGACATCACACAGGTGTGCCTGAACCCCAAAGTTCGGGCACTGCGCGATTTAGTGAAATGTAGCTGCCGTTCACTTTGTGCACCGGTTACATTCCCCCCTGTCAGACTGAGACCACTCAAAGTGTCCTCATGTGACAGGTGGGATCCCGCTGCAAGTCCCTGCAGCATGATCCGAGCACAGCTCATCCCGGGGAGCTCAGGACGGCATAGTACATCATAGCACCGGGAAGTGGTTAATACATAGATGACGGCTTTAGATTGTGGGAACAAACCTCTCACTCTTCTTCCCAGTTTTTACTTTCTTACAGATACGTGTGACAAAGAGGGTTGTATTTTTACATAGACCATGTGTATCCAAAACTGAGTTGTACTGGTTCTTTAACTCACTGGGAGGTAACTTGCTGGGAGGTAGCTTGCTGGGAGGTGACTCGCTGGGAGGTGACTTTCTGGGAGGTGACTCGCTGGGAGGTAGCTTGCTGGGGGATAACTTGCTGGGAGGTGACTCGCTGGGAGGTAGCTTGCTGGGAGGTAACTTTCTGGGAGGTAGCTCGCTGGGAGGTAACTCGCTGGGAGGTAGCTCGCTGGGAGGTAGCATGCTGGGAGGTGACTCACTGGGAGGTAGCTTGCTAGGAGGTAGCTCGCTGGGAGGTAGCTTGCTGGGAGGTGACTTTCTGGGAGGTGACTAGCTGGGAGGTAGCTTGCTGGGGGATAACTTGCTGGGAGGTGACTCGCTGGGAGGTAGCTTGCTAGGAGGTAACTTTCTGGGAGGTAGCTCGCTGGGAGGTAACTCGCTGGGAGGTAGCTCGCTAGGAGGTAGCATGCTGGGAGGTGACTCACTGGGAGGTAGCTTGCTAGGAGGTAGCTCGCTGGGAGGTAGCTTGCTGGGAGGTGACTTTCTGGGAGGTGACTAGCTGGGAGGTAGCTTGCTGGGAGGTAGCTTGCTGGGAGGTAACTCGCTGGGAGGTAGCTCGCTAGGAGGTAGCTCGCTGGGAGGTAGCTTGCTGGGAGGTGACTTTCTGGGAGGTAGCTCGCTGGGAGGTAGCTTGCTGGGGGATAACTTGCTGGGAGGTGACTTTCTGGGAGGTGACTCGCTGGGAGGTAACTTGCTGGGAGGTAGCTTGCTGGGAGGTGACTCGCTGGGAGGTAACTTGCTGGGAGGTGACTTGCTGGGAGGTAGCTTGCTGGGAGGTAACTTGCTGGGAGGTGACTTGCTGGGAGGTGACTTGCTGGGAGGTGGCTCGCTGGGGGATAACTCGCTGGGAGGTGGCTCGCTGGGAGGTGACTTGCTGGGAGGCAGCTTGCTGGGAGGTGACTTGCTGGGAGGTGACTCGCTGGGAGGTAGCTTGCTGGGAGGTAACTTTCTGGGAGGTAGCTCGCTGGGAGGTAGCTTGCTAGGAGGTAGCTTGCTAGGAGGTAGCTTGCTGGGAGGTGACTTGCTGGGAGGTGGCTCGCTGGGGGATAACTCGCTGGGAGGTGGCTCGCTGGGAGGTAACTGAGGGATTTTTGGGATGTCTAGTTGGGTAAACCACTCTTTGGGAGTGCTAATCTTGTCTGTCCCTTGGTGAGGAGAGCACAGCGGAAGCAGAAGTGAAGACCCAAGATTTGAGCCACAAGTAGAAGATTATTAACCTGTACAAGTTTTACCCGTTTCTGTTATCTGTTGGATATGACCTGGTTATATGTAATGTGTACACCATGGATTTTCTTTTATAACAGTATCTTAATATCAATCAATATACCTTTTTCCATACACTTGTCTCTGTGCTTCATTCGTCACACATTTCCTAGAAAGACTAACCCTATAGGTGGGTGATGTAAAATGTCTTGTTGTTTTACGCACCTCACTCAGCTGGTTTTGCACTTTCTTGATCCTGCGGAGTTCAGGTGTATCTGTTGTGATGGCATACGGTTCTCCTCTGTGTTTCTCATACTTTTCCTTGTACTTGTTCTGTGAAATTGCATAGTGTATTATTAGGATAGTGTACTATCAGCATAGTGCATTAGCAGCATAGTCAAATATCAGCAAAATGTATTATCAGCATAGTGTATTATCAGCATAGTGTATTATCAGCATAGTGTATTATCAGGATAGTGTACTATCAGCATAGTGTATTATCAGCATAGTCTATTATCAGCATAGTGTATTATCAGCAAAGTGTATTATCAGCATAGTGTATTATCAGGATAGTGTACTATCAGCATAGTGTATTATCAGCATAGTGAATTATCAGCATAGGGAATTATCAGCATAGTGAATTATCAGCATAGTGTATTATCAGGATAGTGTACTATAACCATAATGTATTATCAGCATAGTGTATTATCAGCATAGTGAATTATCAGCATAGTGTTTTATCAGGATAGTGTATTATCAGCATAATGTATTATCAGCATAGTGTATTATCAGCATAGTGAAATATCAGCATATTCAATTATCAGCATCCTGAAATATTATTGAAAAACTCTGGGCACACTCTCATTTTCAGCTCTGTGCTTGATAACAAGTATCACATCCCAAAAGTGAAGGTAGGCTCCACCAGGCAAAACAAAAAAGCGATGATCACAAACAATGATGCTGAAAATATAATGACACAGACACATTAATATAAGGCAACGTATGGCCCAGGAGAGGTCCACAGCTTTATATCCCAACAGGGACAAAGTGCAATAAGTAGGTGCTTGATAACTATTTAAATAATTACTAAATAGCCATTTATTTTCAATTTTATTCTATTTCGATTAGAAAAAGATCTTTCAATTCCTCCATAATTCCACTAGGTGGCAGTGGCCTCCGACTCACACACATACTCCCCTTATGATTACCTGGCTGAACATGTCTTGCATCTTCTTGCTGTGAGCCAAGTAAGGAGTCATGAACTTAGAAGTGTCCACTTTCTTACGAATCTTCTTCTTCCTGGGGGTTTGCTCCGATGGGCCAACCGTTTCAACTGCCTTTGGGGCATCTTGCGTTGGCTGCAAGAATTTGCAAACATTAAATAAGCTTAAGGTCTAAATTAATAGGGAATTATACATTAAAGGACCAAAAATCAACTTAGGTTTAATTGAAAGAATGAATGAAGAATAATGTACTAAAATAAAAAATATATAAATAAAGTACAATGTATCTTTGTGTATCTCTTTCAGGGGGCGGACATGTTGTTTAGAATCTTGGGATGAATGAAGATCTGACCTAAGATTCCGCACAACATGTCTGCCCCCTGATAGAGCTATATGATTCAAAGAGGGCTATATAAGATACTTTATTTGTATTCATTTATTAAAGCATTTAAAAAAAAATCTACACTAAATGCAGTTTTTCAATGAAACATAAGCTCACGTTGTGACTACAGTTGTATTTAAAAAAAAACAAGAATAGTTTGTCATAAGGAAGTGTATCATTGGACAGGTGAATTCTTTGGCCAGAATTTGGTAATTTTGCAAATACATATTAGAAGTGTCACTGTGCACAGCGAAATAATACTGTCATTAAAGAAAACATTTACTAACAATCGAGCAGTAATAGCTGGCGTTGGAGAAATGTAATCAATATTCCCGTCGTTCCAATTTTTAATGCTGGAATTTTTTGCAGCTCACTGTTTAGTAAATAGACCATCACCTGAGAGTGTATAATATGGTGTAACATGTGTAAATGAATTAAATCCAATGTGAAAGGTTATTAGCCAATACTAACTATGGTGTGTGGTCATTAAATTGATTATTGATAGGTTATCCACTGGTTAGGGATTCACTGGAATTACAATTACTGACTTGAAACTTGGAGATTCCAACATATCTGTTAAAGCCAGTGACAGACATCCTGTCTATAATGTCACTTTCTCAACATCTACTTTCTTATATAAAAGGACATATCTGTGGGAGGGAGGGGGAGTTATACAGATAACACTTGTTCCATTGTGATAATATAAGAATATTTTTCAAATGTCTGGTATCCTGTTTCCCAATATAAGACACAGACACACTTACCTGCACATAACTTTTATCAGGGGTACATTTCCTACAAATGATGGGTCATAAGAACAGGCTGAGCTGGCTGGAGGGGCGGAAAATGCCTATATTATAGTGGTTTTGGACCACCATGGTGGACCACTGTGAGAAAAAATGGGAATGGAAATCCATCTCTGTCGGGCTTTGGGTTAGGAGTTAGGAGTTTGATAGTTTTATCTTAGATATTCTAAGTAATCTCTAAAGATTCTAGGTTCTAGGATGTTCTAGGCTGCTCTAAGGTTCTATTCGATCTCCCACACTGATATCTGGAAGAACATCACGCAGTTATGGACTGGGGAATCTCTAAAACAGATGTAGCCAACACGTAGGGCTTCACATGTTGTCGAACTACATTTCTAATGATACCCAGTCACCCAGAGGCGGTCAAATCAATATGGCAGCTCTGCAACTGCTTGGGGGGAAAAAAAGCTTACAGCTCCTTTGGACTCAGCAAAGGGACTCTGCAGGATGCGTCAGTCAGACCTGACTGAGTTCCGAGAGAGCTGTTAATATCAACATAGCCATGCGGCCGCTGAGTTTACAGCCAAGTTCGAAAAGAACTCAGAACGAAACACTGACGTCAGGTATTCCAGCAACTTGAGTCCTCTGCTGAGTTCTGCAAATTGAATTTGAACTGAAGGAGTGTTATCTACTTGGGAACAAAAGTTGTGTTTCTATAGAATGCAGGGCTAATGGGGCTACAGTAACTTTATTCCTTCTCCCCCCAAATCCAGCTACCAGCCTGTTCCCCAGACCGCAAACACCAAGTATATAAATATTCAGCCATTGAATGAAATTGGTTACATCTTCAGGCCATTAAAAGGACACAATGAAGAGAAGAAGCAGGTAACATGTAGCTTACACGAGGTAGAAGAAGCCAATTAAACAGGAAAAATAGAATAAAAAGACAGCAAAGCAATTTGTGTAAAGTGTTTCCACAGACAGATTCTCCAGCATGCAATAGGTGGTCAATGCAGCAAATAGGGAAAAATCACAATAATGTTTTTATTTTTTGTATTTTATTTTTTCCGGATCATATTAAGCCTTTAATGTTGCTTTAAAACGGAATTTGATGTATTGATAATATAATCATATTGACAAGTTACTGCATTGCACTCGTTTAATAAATATTTTTCAACCTCTTTGGGAGAAAAGCAATAATTTGGGTTTTTTTTCCGCTTTTTCAAGGTTTATTCTGCAGAAGCTGATTTATCAAAATGTATTAATTTTTTTAAATTTTTCATTCACAGAAGGATTTTTTTTTTCCACCGTAAACAGCTGTTAGAATTGACATTAGAACAATTTGGACAGAGTACAAATCACATTGTCAGCATCCTGGTAAACTCCGGCTGTGTATTGTAACGAGTACATGGGCTTTGTATTGTAACGAGTACATGGGCTGTGTATTGTAACGAGTACATGGGCTGTGTACTGTAACGAGTACATGTGCTGTGTATTGTAACGAGAACATAGGCTGTGTATTGTAACGAGTACATGGGCTGTGTATTGTAACGAGTACATCGGCTGTGTATTGTAACGAGTACATCGGCTGTGTATTGTAACGAGTACATGGGCTGTGTATTGTAACGAGTACATGGGCTGTGTATTGTAACGAGTACATGGGCTGTGTATTGTAACGAGTACATGGGCTGTGTATTGTAAGGAGTACATGGGCTGTGTATTGTAAGGAGTACATGGGCTGTGTATTGTAACGAGTACATGGGCTGTGTATTGTAACGAGTACATCGGCTGTGTATTGTAACGCGTACATGGGCTGTGTATTGTAACGAGTACATAGGCTGTGTGTTGTAACGAGTACATGGGCTGTGTATTGTATCAAGTACATGGGCTGTGTACTGTAACGAGTACATGGGCTGTGTATTGTAACGAGTACATCGGCTGTGTACTGTAACAAGTACATGGGCTGTGTATTGTAACGACTGCATCGGCTGTGTATTGTAACGAGTACATGGGCTGTGTATTGTAACGAGTACATGGGGTGTGTATTGTAACGAGTACATCGGCTGTGTATTGTAACGAGTACATCGGCTGTGTATTGTAATGAGTACATGGGCTGTGTATTGTAACAAGTACATCGGCTGTGTATTGTAACGAGTACATCGGCTGTGTATTGTAATGAGTACATGGGCTGTGTATTGTAACGAGTACATCGGCTGTGTATTGTAACGAGTACATGGGGTGTGTATTGTAACGAGTACATTGGCTGTGTATTGTAAAGAGTACATTGGCTGTGTATTGTAACGAGTACATCGGCTGTGTATTGTAACGAGTACATGGGCTGTGTATTGTAACGAGTACATGGGCTGTGTATTGTAACGAGTACATGGGCTGTGTATTGTAATGAGTACATGGGCTGTGTATTGTAACGAGTACATGGGCTGTGTATTGTAACGAGTACATGGGCTGTGTATTGTAACGAGTACATGGGCTGTGTATTGTAACGAGTACATCGGCTGTGTATTGTAACGAGTACATGGGCTGTGTATTGTAACGAGTACATAGGCTGTGTGTTGTAACGAGTACATGGGCTGTGTACTGTAACGAGTACATGTGCTGTGTATTGTAACGAGAACATAGGCTGTGTATTGTAACGAGTACATGGGCTGTGTATTGTAACTAGTACATGGGCTGTGTATTGTAAGGAGTACATGGGCTGTGTATTGTAAGGAGTACATGGGCTGTGTATTGTAAGGAGTACATGGGCTGTGTATTGTAACGAGTACATCGGCTGTGTATTGTAATGAGTACATGGGCTGTGTATTGTAACGAGTACATAGGCTGTGTATTGTAACGAGTACATCGGCTGTGTATTGTAATGAGTACATGGGCTGTGTATTGTAACGAGTACATCGGCTGTGTATTGTAACGAGTACATGGGGTGTGTATTGTAACGAGTACATGGGGTGTGTATTGTAACGAGTACATTGGCTGTGTATTGTAAAGAGTACATTGGCTGTGTATTGTAACGAGTACATCGGCTGTGTATTGTAACGAGTACATGGGCTGTGTATTGTAACGAGTACATGGGCTGTGTATTGTAACGAGTACATCGGCTGTGTATTGTAACGAGTACATGGGCTGTGTATTGTAACGAGTAATAACAATTCTATATAAGATAATGAGTGATGTGTTGGGAATCACTAAAAAATGAACTGTGGTGCAACTGACATGGGAAATGCAAAAAACAGGCATTAATAGCTGAGTTAGGAAAACTCTCCAACTTGCTTATGTTTCCAGTTCAGCTATTAATGCCTGAGTTTTGCACTTCACTTGCACTTCACTTGGTAATAAATGGACCTGAACATGGCTGATACTGCGAATGTAGATAATACAAATATCTGTAAGTTGTGTTCGCAGAAATACAGCAAATGCCTGAAATAAGAGAACACTGTGTCCGCGGAGTCTCCTGCTGATGACATCACCTTGTGGCTTGATATGTAAAATAACACATTAGCCATTGAAAATTGGGTACTTTGCATATCCAGCCACACGTGATGTCATAAGGGAGAGACGCCGCAGACACATTTCTCTCTTATTTTATGCATCGCCATGCATTTTTGCTAACCTAATGTCATGACTCCCAACTGACCTGCTTTGAGTGGGACAGTCCTGATTTTGGGAGGCAATCCTTCCGTCTCGCTATTTGGGACAGAGGTAAATCTCAGCAGAAAAGCAGGACTTTGTGACCGCAGCCTGGCAGTAAAAATGTAAATCTGCGACGTCTAGAACACCGGAGACTGGTTACTGCGCATGAGCAGCATGGCTGCCAGTTTGATTGACAGCAGCTATGGCGATGGTAGCACTGATGGCCAAACTCTAAATTCCGCCCTCCAGCATTGCGAGTTGGGAGGTGCCATGTATAGATCATTTGTATCATTATTAGCAATGTTTGGGTCTCTGGTTAGGGATAGAGCTGCACCTTGGGTAATGGAGTAATGGGAGTTAATACGTATTTACATAGAGTTTCCCTTTCTAAATGACTCCAGCGATACAATGGAAGAATCACCTGACTGGCCATTTAACAAGGAGTTTGTGTCAGACCAACTCCTACTTATTACAGAAGATTTTCTCTATAGGAAACAGCCTTGATTTCGACCAGGACTGACAGTCTTAAACCAGCATTGGCTGAACTTGTCTCTTGTAATCAGACTGACGGGATAAAATCACGGAAACAGGGAATTTCGAAGCCGAATCAAATAGTTTACGATGGAAAAAGAAAATGTTTGCTTAGCGCAAAGCAAGGGTTATATACAAATAAGAAAATGGCTGGATTTCCAATCTGTCGAAGGTTTTACCTCCACCTCATCTCCACCTTCTTCAGTGATTGTTTCTTCATAATAATACTATAAAGAAAGTGTAAATCCCAAGACTTAATCAACAGCGTTGACAATCATTCACATCCCATTAAACAAATGACAAAACAAAACACAAAACATTTCGAGCATTTGTTGCTGTAAAAAAAAAAACCCAAAGCGTTAATCATTGTGTCTATTAAAGAGAATCCTAAACATACCTTACAGTGCGACTACAGAGAGTAAAAACATGTGAAAAAATAATCTGTACATTGTGCTGGCAGAACTGCAGCAAATACATAAAATAAGAGAACAATATGTGTTAAATGTGTCTATGACATCACCTGTGGCCTGATATGCAAATGACACATGTCTCACAGAAAAAGAGTTCATTTGCATATCAGGCCACAGGTGATGTCATAGACACATTTAAAACATAATTGTCTCTTATTTTATACATTTGCTGCAGTTCTGTCAACGCAAGGTATAGATTATTGTTCATTATTTTGTATTCTCTATATTCAGTATAAGCAAGGTTTAGGTTGATTGATTCCTTTAGCACTCCTTTTTATTTGGTAGGTTGGGAGCAGTGATGAACAATTTGTCATGGAATATTCGGGATGTTTTGGGAAACCCAGTGTCAGTAGGGTGATCACCCCAAATGGCAATCATTTTTAGCATATATAATAAATTCATCATTAGACATAAATAGCAGAATGGATTTTTAGGCTTTTTTTTTTTTGATGAGTCTAGACCAGTGATGGCGACCCACGTGGTACAAGTGCCACTCAGACATGTCTCAGTGACGCCACTCACTGTCTACAGTATCACCATCGATTATGGAGGATTCGGGAAATGTTGTGATCGGAGACAGATATTGGTGGATGTTAACCACTTTTTTGCATGTTTTTACTTGAACTCAGAAAGGGAAGGAGAACAAGAATGAGCAGGGTACTAATGGTGGAAAATGCTTAAAATGAGAGGGTACGTCGAGAGTGTCAGCCTGGCGTCCTGCAGAAAATGGGACACTCAAATTTAAAAATGTTCACCATCACTGGGCTAGAATAATTGCTTTAAGCCACAACTCTAAATTTGCATATACTTATGAAATAAAGGATTAATCTAATGAGATATAAAATGCATGTCCGGATACCATTCATTGAGACGGTCGGCTCTTCTTATCAATATTAAGATATATATTCTGCTAATACCTCTCCCTATACAGCCAAGCATTCTGCTAATACCTCTCCCTATACAGCCAAGCATTCTGCTAATACCTCTCCCTATACAGCCAAGCATTCTGCTAATTCCTCTCCCTATACAGCCAAGCATTCTGCTAATACCTCTACCTATACAGCCAAGCATTCTGCTAGCATTCCTGCTGCTCTATTACATTGTCTACCTACCTTTTACTCCATCCCTTTCCTGTTGAGGTTAGGACTGTATCAAATATTCTATACTCTGCCTTTGTTTTTTTCACTCAAGATGCATAATCTTGCACTTATCCACATTAAATGTCAGTTGCCAGAGCTCTGACCATTTTTCTAATTTACGTAAATCTTTTGCCATTTGACTTATACCTCCAGGAACATCAACCCAGTTGCAAATCCGTGTGTTATCAGAAAAAAGACATAACTTACCAACAAACCAACAAGCCCTTCTGCAATATCACTAATAAAAATATTAATGAAAATTAGTCCAAGTACAAATCCCTGAGGTACCCCACTAGTAACAAGACCTTGCATCGAATATACTCCATTGACCACAACCCTCTGTTGTCTGTAACTCAGCCATTGTCTAATCCATTCAACAATATTAAAATCCAAAAGCCATCTAGGTAAGCAAGGTCTACAATCCCCACCCTGATCTATTATTTTAGATACCCAATCCAAAAAAAAATCAATAAGATTAGTTTGGCATGATCTCCCTGAAGTAAACCCATGTTGTCTCTGATCTTAAAATCCATGTGATTTTAGATGTTCAACAATCCTATTCTTTAACAAGGTTTCCATTATTTTCCCCACTACTGAAGTAAGACTTACTGGTCTATAGTTGCCCGCCTCCTCCTTACTACCTTTTTTGTGAATGGGCACAACATTAGCTAATTTCCAATCTTCTGGGGCTACTCCCGTTTACAATGATTGGTTAAATAAATCCATTAAAAGGTTTTTCTAGTATACGACTATGGGCCAACAGTATGCCTCCCACCTGTGCTGCAGGAAAGAGGTCGAGCGTGGGGTGACAGTGGGCATAGCAGGGGCCCCAGGTTCCCTTACATGGGACATACCTAGGAAGGTGCCTTGCAATCCTGCCTGCTCTTAGCAGTAGAGGACGATAAAGAAATGTGGTTCTGTGTTTGATAATAAGGATCATGACTCTGCAGCCCACTGAATTCCAGATGGAGAAGCTTTTTCAATCACGGTTATCCCACTATAACTTGGTTTATTCTCCTATGTATCATCTACAGAGAGTTATTCCGTCATGGCCGCCTGGTCTGGGAGCAGTGGATCCGCTCAGTTATTTTTGTACTCAGCCCTCAGTGCCTACAGATGCCTGAGTCATTTTTTCCACCAAATGCCTCTGTGGTCACTGTCACTGTCTTCTCGTCACTGTCAAAAATAAACTTTGAAGTAACATAACCAACAGAATGTTAGCCTCTGAGGCAAAAAAAGAGCAAAGACCTGTGTCTACAGTGTCACAAGTTAAATACAATGTTTAAACATATAATAAAATCTGAAGGTAGGGGGATTCTTTTCCATAACCATCCTCCACATCGTGTCACTTCAGATAACCAATAGTAGCTGAAAATGTTCCAGTTCAGCTAATTTGGGGAACTTTTCCAGTGTAAATACTTTGACCTTTGTCAATTCCTGCAATTCCCAATGTCGATAAGCAGGGGTGGGACTACCCTATTGGTAAATGAAATGTCTGCTTAAGGGAGCCAGTTACTAAGTGGCCAGTGAAAGCCACAACCAGCTTTAAGACATTGGTGTCAAGCAGTCTTTGGGTGGGAGGTATAATTACCATGTGTAAATCATGCACAATTAACACATGCCCACCCATAGTGGGTGAAAGCCAAAAAATAATAATAATAATAATAATTGTCCCAGTAAATTGCTTTTAGGCCATGTCATAATAGTTTGTGTCATTAAATAATTATTCAAAACAGAAATGGCCACTGTGAACTATCCAGCCAAGAAATATTAATATATGCCCTAGGATTTTAAACTCTTGAGATTAGCAGAACGATGGATACTGGGAGGAATCCTGTAACGTAAGTGATACCCAGCAATCATTACTGCAAGAGGAAGTTATATACTCTCAGCCTTTAGCAAAATCTATTTTTACTGGGCTGTCGGGGTGTCTAGTGATTCCAGGATAACTACAAGATGTTATATATAATCTATGCAGTCTTTTCAGACATTAAAAGACAAATATGTTTTATCTGCCACATGGTCAGTCCTTACATCTGAACTAACCGAATCAAATAAAACATACGTGAATATCTGAGGAGATCATTATTTAATGGATTATGGTCTCAAAATAATATTTATCCGTAGAAAGAAAAAACATACATTTTGTTTATGTAACAAATGATTTTATTTATTTAAATTTAGCCAACAACTTTTTAAAACAATAATAAAATGTCATATTTTGTTTATTTATATTGATTGATGTAGTTTAAATCAGTATATCATTATACATAAGGGGGTACTAGATAAAGACACAATTGTAGGGAACTGAGACGAGAATTTCTCTCTTTATTGAGTACACCCTATATGTTCTAGATTTGTTTTATGTTACTGTAAATATAACACTTTAAATGTTACTGATTGGGGAAAAAAATGAATTCATTGTTTGGAGGTTAACAGATCACCACATAATATATTTAGTTGTATAAAAGTGACAGTATATTAATATGTTGGGCTAAGAAAACATTTCAGCCCCATAAGTGTAGAGGCCTGAAAACTATTTGCAGGTTTATTTAAAATCATACTGAAATATTACACCAGCAGCCGTGTCTAAAACGGACCCATGACTGCAGATTGACAGACTCACGTCCATCATTAAATGCATAGCCTCATTATAACATGGATAACTGTTCAATATGTAAATCAATGGTTTATATTACCAGCTACTCTGGTATAAATGGATGAATTAAAATATTCTAATCTGGGGGGTTTTATGGACAGGTAATAGTTTAGGTGCACCAAAATAAATTGTTTGTTTTTCATTAATGTTTATTAGTTTACAGAGGTTTTTGGAGGATATAAGGAACTCTAAGGTCAGTGACCCTGTATAACTCTCAGCTGGATTAAAGGACCATAAATGAACTGAGCTGTAACTGAAAGATAGCATCAATTGTATACATTTTAAATAGAAATGCTTTAATTAAGGAATACAACGTTCCATATTGAGCGCTGTTTGCTCTGTATATCTCTATCAGGGGGCAGACATGTTGTTTAGAATCTTTGCTCTGTATATCTCTATCAGAGGGTGGACATGTTGTTTAGAGTCTTTGCTCTGTATATCTCTATCAGGGGCAGACATGTTGTTTAGAGTCTTTGCTCTGTATAGCTCTATCAGGGGGGCGAATATGTTGTTTAGAATCTTTGCTCTGTATATCTCTATCTGGGGTGGATATGTTGTTTAGAATCTTTGCTCTGTATAGCTCTATCAAGGGGCGGACATGTTGTTTAGAATCTTTGCTCTGTATAGCTCTATCAGGGGGCGGACATGTTGTTTAGAATCTTTGCTCTGTATATCTCTATCTGGGGTGGATATGTTGTTTAGAATCTTTGCTCTGTATAGCTCTATCAAGGGGCGGACATGTTGTTTAGAATCTTTGCTCTGTATAGCTCTATCAGGGGGCGGACATGTTGTTTAGAATCTTTGCTCTGTATATCTCTATCAGGGGTGGATATGTTGTTTAGAATCTTTGCTCTGTATAGCTCTATCAAGGGGCGGACATGTTGTTTAGAATTTTGGGTCTTCCTTCATACAGCCCATGATTCTAAAGCAGCATATCCGCCTCCGATAGTGCTATACAGAGTAAAGATTCTAAACAACTTGTCCGCTCCCTGATAGAGCTATACAGAGCAAAGATTCTAAACAACATGTCCGCTCCCTGATAGAGCTATACAGAGCAAAGATTCTAAGCAACATGTCTACCCACTGATAGAACTATACAGAGCAAAGATTCTAAACAACATGTCCGCCCCCTGATAGAGCTATACAGAGCAAAGATTCTAAACAACATGTCCGCTCCCTGATAGAGCTATACAGAGCAAAGATTCTAAGCAACATGTCTACCCACTGATAGATCTATACAGAGCAAAGATTCTAAACAACATGTCCGCTCCCTGATAGAGCTATACAGAGCAAAGAGGTCTTAATAAGCTACTTTATTTGTATTCTTTCATTAAAGCATTTCTATTTAAAATGCTTACAGTTATACAATCTTTCAATTTATTAATGCAATTAAGTTTTTTGGGGTTTTGTCTACAATTATCATTTACAGGAAGTAGCATTAACTACCAAGCCGGCCACCATATTCCACCAGAAACAAAACATACCAATAACAATATAACAATATCCCCTAATTATGTTTTTCTGCTAATTAACCCCTGAGGTGACCATATAGTACCAATTTCTCATAATTTAGAAGCAGTGATGACAGTGTAAGGCATTATCATGCTCTAGATGGTAAGAGACCTAAATCAGGCCTGCAGCAGCTAAGCTATGTAATGTCCGCAGGGTCCTGCAGAGTTTGCTGACACCCCCAAAAGAAACTTCTAATACAGCAGAAGGTATACAGAGCACAAACCTGGCAGAGCAGGTCCCATTGGTGCGTAAGTGAATAAACATGCACAGTACGATAATATACAAGTCTGGATAAAATACAGGACACAGGAAAAACAAATAACACAGAAATCAACCAAATAAACTCAAATTTGATGAACGAGAAGAAAAAAAATCTATGAAGAATACAGTGAATTTTATAGTAATAGATATTTGGACACTGATTTTACTGACACATTTGTATCCGATGTTTTTAGCCTGTGTGTTAATTGATTTATAATTGTATAATATTATCACATAACATGTATAACAAGTATCGCTGACTGTCAAGGGCAGGGAATTCACGTAGCTAGTTTGCCATATCTGAATCTGCAGACTGTATCAGAACAGGTCAGGCTCCTGTTACACTCACGGACACTCAAACTATTTTAGCATACAGTATCATTCCAGCTTTTACATACAGTAAATGATACACGCAGATTACACCCCTGCATGCTGAGTACCCTACAAAGGACACATAGTAACAGTAATGCTCCACTTCCCTGTGCAGAAATCTATAAGTTATCCTTTTGTTTAAATGACTTATTTCAAAATTGGTGATCGTATCTGCATCATACGGAGCCCAGATTAAATTCCGTAATGGTTAAAAAAATAATATCCATTTTTCCAGCAGCACAAACAGTAATTACTAAACACACATTAATCTGTGTGCTTTTCCAGGGCTTGTCGAATCCCAGGAAGATCCGGTCTGCTGGCTCCTAAAAAATAACTAGGCTGGCTCCTGAATATCTCTGCCTGGCTCCTAACATTTGTATGGGCCATGTCCCTGGCTCCTAAAAAATAACTAGGCTGTCTCCTGAATTTCTCTGCCTGGCTCCTAACATTTGTATGGGCCATGTCCCTGGCTCCTAAAAAATAATCAGGCTGGCTCCTGAATTTCTCTGCCTGGCTCCTAACATTTGTATGGGCCATGTCCCTGGCTCCTAAAAAATAACTAGGCTGGCTCCTGAATTTCTCTGCCTGGCTCCTAATGTCTACAGACGTTTGTCAAGCCCTGTAAACAGGTATCATTGTTTATTATGAAAGGTCTGGAATGAGGGTTTTGACATCATTTGCCGGGTGTTACTTGTAAAATGATATGCAGCTCTGGTCTCAGAGAGGGGTAGACCTGACTAGATAACAAATCACAAATATTAAGGAAAAGGAACTGGGCGCTCTAATACCATGATATTACATACAGCTGTGCTGATATGATGTCACTGGCTGACGCACAGCGCTGAGTATATCACCAAGGAGAAAGGGTATACTGACAGTGCAGGGTGCTAGGAATGGTGCATACCTGTCATATGGGGCCAGATCTGCTGACTAAATGAGGATCAGAGTACACTCCGATCACTTTATCTCAGCCTGTTAGCTGAGGTAACTGGATAAACTCTACATGTGTTCAGACCCTTCTCTCTGTCTCTTTATGGCTCTCAATCTGTATGTCACATTGGTCTCTCACTGCCTAATTGGACACTGTCTGTGTCATTGGCCTCTCTCTCTCTCTGTCTCATTGGCCTCTCTCTCTCGCTGTCTCCTAATCCTCTCGCTGTCTCCTAATCCTCTCTCTGTCTCATTGGCCTCACTCTCTGTCTCATTGGACTCTCTCGCTGTCTCATTGGCCTCTCTCTGTCTCATTGGCCTCTCTCTCTCTCTGTCTCCTCATTCTCTCTCTGTCTCATTGGCCTCACTCTTTGTCTCATTGGCCTCTCTCTCTCTCTGTCTCCTCATTCTCTCTCTCTGTCTCATTGGCCTCACTCTTTGTCTCATTGGACTCTCTCTCTGTCTCATTGGCCTCTCTCTGTCTCCTCATTCTCTCTCTGTCTCATTGGCCTCACTCTCTGTCTCATTGGCCTCTCTCTGTCTCATTGGCCTCTCTCTGTCTCATTGGCCTCTCTCTCTCTCTCTCTGTCTCCTAATCCTCTCTCTGTCTCATTGGCCTCACTCTCTGTCTCATTGGCATCTCTCTCTGTCTCATTGGCCTCTCTCTGTCTCCTCATTCTCTCTCTGTCTCATTGGACTCTCTCTCTGTCTCATTGGCCTCTCTCTGTCTCATTGGCCTCTCTCTCTCTCTCTGTCTCCTAATCCTCTCTCTGACTCATTGGCCTCACTCTCTGTCTCATTGGCATCTCTCTCTGTCTCATTGGCCTCTCTCTGTCTCCACAGCCTCTCTGTAGACTCTACTCAATAAAGAGAGAATTGCAGTGGATAGAGAAGGTCATTTCTGTTATTCAACTCTGATATTAACATATTGTTTAGCATATTATTTAGTAATTAATTTATACTTCACTATACGACCTGAAGGCTGCTTCTTTCTCTTTAATTGATTACTTGTTTATTTACATAGGAAACTAGTAACCTTAACCCTTGGGAGGCCACCTGTGGCTAAATCCTCCGTCCCTCATGTGGTTAAAATATAAATCTGTGGCCACCAATCCTCCCGTGGACGGGTAAATCTGCGCATATTTCTTACCTCAAATTCCTCAACTTCCTCGTCGTCCGCCATTTTTTCGGATTTTTTTTTTTTTACCTACAAACTGGTAAAAAAAAAATATATGTTATTAAAACATATATAAATGCAAAATAATGAAACAAAGTAGCAATTAAAAAAATAATAAGTATGTGTGTGCGAAAGACCTGTGTATCTCTGAATTTATATTGATTGTTTTTTTCTAAAAAAATATATATGCGCTTGTCACTTATATCTTTATTGTACGTAAATTATAAAAGCAATATTTGTAATATTCACAGAGACAAAAATGTAACAGCTGAATTAAAATGAGTTGTGTTATTCATTCATTTTGGAATCGAAAAAAAGGAAAAACAGACAAAGATGCAAATAAAACAATTACAGCAGCATAAAGTATATATTATAGTGACCTTAGGGCAGCAAGAGAATGTGCGTAATGTACTGCATGGGCCTGTCCTGGTCTCCCCTGATTATAGATTCTGCAGCTTTTTTTTGGTGGGGGGTGTGCGAACCTAAGAAAAATAAATAAGTTAAAAAAAAAAATGTTTTCAAAATCCACGTTTTTATTTCCACAGTTTGAAAGTATATGGGACGTTTATTTCGTGTGGAGTAGTCAGCTGGGCCTGTCACAGTAGCCGCGTTTTATAACAGACCCAAGTTCCCAAAGTTAGGCAGTGATGTTACCCAACAGCTGCTCCTTGGTCCAAAATATGTGACCGTGAAAGTTAATACCATCCTGTGATTGGCTGGTTTTGTTTAGCAAGTTCAGCTGTAATTCCTTCTGAGGCAACTGTAGCCCACTAGAGCAGGTTAAATATAGGAACATGTAATACTCTTCCATTTTAGAGTCAATGGGAAAAAGAAAATCAGTTCTAAAATCTAAAGTGAAATAAATCACTTTATTTAATTAAATTCTGCAAAAAGAGAAAATCTGGGTCAAGGTTCTAAAAGTAGAAAGTGATGACATTCCACTGGTTTCTATGGTGATTGCTCCACTTGTAGAATTGCTCCAGAATTGTTCTTTGTACATAAACCACAGTGTGTTGTTACAGTTGTAATTATGGCTGCACATTTTCCATCTATGTTGTGTCTACATGTGGATATACAGGATGCAATGGCAGAAGAAGAAAGCAAAGACACTTGAAGCAAAAATACATTTTACAAAAAAAGGTGGGCCACAGAGTATATCCCGGACCCCGGGTAAGAGGCGTTTAGCTCTTGTGGGCTACAAATCCCATGGCCCAGGTGTGCAAGATGGGATTTGCTGCCCACACCAGCAGCAGGAGAGCCATACAGAGTCTACCCTTCACCCAAATCACACCTGCACTTTCTTTTGAATTTGAAATCCAGGTTCATGCCAGTGAGAATGGATCCATGCATGTTACAGGGCTGTACAGCTGCAGGTTGGAAAACAAAATGTGAGGAATAAAAATGAAAAGCTCTTACCAGTGATATTTAATTAGTTTCCTTAGCAGCAAAGCCTCTCCAACTCTTCCCTCCTCAGACACGCTGGGTGAGAGCAAAGCAACTGCCTTAGCTCCTAAATTATCATGTGCCCAGTGCAGCCAATGGAAGTCTGCTCAGCTCAGATTTCTGGAGCTAAATATACCTTGTGACCCTTGTGAAGACCACCTGTTCAGCAAATCCACAGAGAGGGGCTAGTCATTTTCATTCTGGGCAAATCATAACAAGTGAGGTAGTGTCCAAAACCTTTTAACATGTGTTGGCAAATGCAAAAAGGCTAGCTAAGAGTCACAACCGTGTACATCAGTAGGGAGTATGACCAGGGGTGATCTGGCTTTGGATAAGCAATGGGTTAAATGGATGGCGTCTGACTGATAAAGGGTTGACGGTCATGGGACCTCTTGTATTCCTCAAAGAGTGAACGGAGAAGGGAATAGCGAACCTAAGGTTCAAAATAGCAGATCTATAGCTGAATTGGCAAATTTTTCCAACTTGGCTACTTTGGCCTTAGGTTTGCAGTTCCCTTCTCAATTCCCTCTTTCACGAATAAATCTCCTTTGCCAATTTATAAATAGATCTCTCATTTCAGCCGCATTTCTCTCCGCAATGTCTGGTTACTGGTACCCAGGGCCTGTCAAGGTCTTCTTCGTTAAGTCGCGCCATCCTGAAAATGGTGAACTGACAAGTGAACTGCAAATATTAGGCGTTGAAAGCTGAGCCAGGAAGAGAGGCTAGAGGGAACATTATTCCAGCACAGTTATTAATACCTGATTTCTTTCAGGTCGTTGGACATTGCGTTAAGGTTTGAAAATAAACAATTTTTCTATAAAGAGCGGACTGACGGGTTCAGAGGTCGAGGTAAAAGTTACAGGAAACAGAGATACTAAAACCCTGGCAGTAATCTGATACGAAGTCCCCTTCTGATGCTCTGAACCAATTACAATTAAACTGAAATGATGGTCAGTGGCCAGAGCAAAGTCATAAAAAATGGCAGCTATCCCGCTTATAAAAGACATTCTGCAGAGAGCAGTTACTAAGAAATACTATTTTCCCAGCACATTTATATATATATATAGGGTCCACATGCTTTGAGATGATCAAATATAGATCTGACAGTAACACATCCTACTTATCCTTCAGTGAACGTCATTCACCTGGTATTATTATGTCTGCTCTGTACAGACTCCTGTGTAATATATGTATGCACACAATGCAAGTATAGTTATCATTCACCTGGTATTATTATATATGTGCTCTGTACAGGCTCCTGTGCAATATATGTATGCACACACTGCAAGTATAGTTATCATTCACCTGGTATTATTACATGTCTGCTCTGTACAGGCTCCTGTGTAATATATGTATGCACACATTGCTAGTATAGTTATCATTCACCTGGTATTATTATATGTGTGCTCTGTACAGACTACTGTGTAATATATGTATGCACACACTGCAAGTATAGTTATCATTCACCTGGTATTATTATATGTGTGCTCTGTACAGGCTCCTGTGTAATATATGTGCACACACTGCAAGTATAGTTATCATTCACCTGGTATTGTTATATGTCTGCTCTGTACAGACTCCTGTGTAATATATGTATGCACACACTGCAAGTATAGTTATCATTCACCTGGTATTATTATATGTCTGCTCTGTACAGACTCCTGTGTAATATATGTATGCACACAATGCAAGTATAGTTATCATTCACTTGGTATTATTATATGTCTGCTCTGTACAGACTCCTGTGTAATATATGTATGCTCACACTGCAAGTATAGTTATCATTCACTTGGTATTATATGTCTGCTCTGTACAGGCTCCTGTGTAATATATGTATGCACACACTGCAAGTATAGTTATCATTCACTTGGTATTATTATATGTCTGCTCTGTACAGACTCCTGTGTAATATATGTATGCACACATTGCAAGAATAGTTATTATTCACCTGGTATTATTATATGTCTGCTCTGTACAGACTCCTGTGTAATATATGTATGCACACACTGCAAGTATAGTTATCATTCACTTGGTATTATATGTCTGCTCTGTACAGACTCCTGTGTAATATATGTATGCACACATTGCAAGTATAGTTATCATTCACCTGGTATTATTATATGTCTGCTCTGTACAGACTCCTGTGTAATATATGTATGCACACATTGCAAGTATAGTTATCATTCACCTGGTATTATTACATGTCTGCTCTGTACAGACTCCTGTGTAATATATATATGCACACACTGCAAGTATAGTTATCATTCACCTGGTATTATTATATGTCTGCTCTGTACAGGCTCCTGTGTAATATATGTATGCACACATAGCAAGTATAGTTATCATTCACCTGGTATTATTATTTGTCTGCTCTGTACAGACTCCTGTGTAATATATGTATGCACACACTGCAAGGATAGTTATTATTCACCTGGTATTATTATATGTCTGCTCTGTACAGGCTCCTGTGTAATATATGTATGCACACATTGCAAGTATAGTTATCATTCACCTGGTATTATTATATGTCTGCTCTGTACAGACTACTGTGTAATATATGTATGCACACATTGCAAGTATAGTTATCATTCACCTGGTATTATTATATGTCTGCTCTGTACAGACTCCTGTGTAATATATGTATGCACACACTGCAAGTATAGTTATCATTCACCTGGTATTATTATATGCCTGCTCTGTACAGGCTCCTGTGTAATATATGTATGTACACATTGCTAGTATAGTTATCATTCACCTGGTATTATTATATGTCTGCTCTGTACAGGCTCCTGTGTAATATATGTATGCACACACTGCAAGTTATAATTTTGGAGACTAAAATATTAACACAAAATATCAAGCATAGTGTTTAATGATGTTAATTTCCAGCAGTGACTTTTAGAGCAGATTCAGATTTAATCGTAAGGTATTCAGATCCAGAGACAGGTCATTATGTATCCAGTGATATAATATACCATGCAGTGGAATTAAGTAAGACCTTTGATTGCTGACATTTTAACAAAACAACAAATGTCTACTGTTTTGTACATTTAGAATATTAAAGGAATGTCATTTGGCCAGTGTATCGTGTACCTTCTCTGTGTATAAAGCACAGAAGTATATAGGAATCTCAGTTATTTCCCATTGACCAGAACTTCAACTAAGGAGCTTTATAAAGGTTATTCATCAAGGACCAAGCAGCAGAAATAACTTTCTGTGTTAATACCTTCAGATGTAGGACTTTACCCTACAAATTACCTTAAAAATAGACATTAAAGTCCTCTGCATTATCCATGGCCAGCTGAGCTCTTCTATATATTCCTCTATACATTGTGCAGGGCCTGGTGAGTTTCTCCTGCTAGAAGAACAGATTTGGCCATGTATAATGCATTGTTATAAAGTGACAGTGTGTAAAGATGTAACTCTGCATTATCCATGGCCAGCTGAGCTCTTCTATATATTCTTCTATACATTGTGCAGGGTCTGGTGAGTTTCTCCTGCTAGAAGAACAGAGTTGGCCCTGTATAATGCATTGTTATAAAGTGACAGTGTGTAAAGATGTAACTCTGCATTATCCATGGCCAGCTGAGATCTTCTATATATTCTTCTATACATTGTGCAGGGTCTGGTGAGATTCTCCTGCTAGAAGAACAGAGTTGGCCCTGTATAATGCATTGTTATAAAGTGACAGTGTGTAAAGATGTAACTCTGCATTATCCATGGCCAGCTGAGCTCCTCTATATATTCTATACATTGTGCAGGGTCTGGTGAGTTTCTCCTGCTAGAAGAACAGAGTTGGCCCTGTATAATGCATTGTTATATACTGACAGTGTGTAAAGATGTAACTCTGCATTATCCATGGCCAGCTGAGCTCTTCTATATATTCTTCTATACATTGTGCAGGGTCTGGTGAGTTTCTCCTGCTAGAAGAACAGAGTTGGTCCTGTATAATGCATTGTTATAAAGTGACAGTGTGTAAAGATGTAACTCTGCATTATCCATGGCCAGCTGAGCTCTTCTATATATTCTTCTATACATTGTGCAGGGTCTGGTGAGTTTCTCCTGCTACAAGAACAGAGTTGGTCCTGTATAATGCATTGTTATATACTGACAGTGTGTAAAGATGTAACTCTGCATTATCCATGGCCAGCTGAGCTCTTCTATATATTCTTCTATACATTGTGCAGGGTCTGGTGAGTTTCTCCTGCTAGAAGAACAGAGTTGGTCCTGTATAATGCATTGTTATAAAGTGACAGTGTGTAAAGATGTAACTCTGCATTATCCATGGCCAGCTGAGCTCTTCTATATATTCTTCTATACATTGTGCAGGGTCTGGTGAGTTTCTCCAGCTAGAAGAACAGAGTTGGCCCTGTATAATGCATTGTTATAAAGTGACAATATGTAAAGATGTAACTCTGCATTATCCATGGCCAGCTGAGCTCTTCTATATATTCTTCTATACATTGTGCAGGGCCTGGTGAGTTTCTCCTGCTAGAAGAACAGAGTTGGCCCTGTATAATGCATTGTTATATACTGACAGTGTGTAAAGATGTAACTCTGCATTATCCATGGCCAGCTGAGCTCTTCTATATATTCTTCTATACATTGTGCAGGGTCTGGTGAGTTTCTCCTGCTAGAAGAACAGAGTTGGCCCTGTATAATGCATTGTTATATACTGACAGTGTGTAAAGATGTAACTCTGCATTATCCATGGCCAGCTGAGCTCTTCTATATATTCTTCTATACATTGTGCAGGGTCTGGTGAGTTTCTCCTGCTAGAAGAACAGAGTTGGTCCTGTATAATGCATTGTTATAAAGTGACAGTGTGTAAAGATGTAACTCTGCATTATCCATGGCCAGCTGAGCTCTTCTATATATTCTTCTATACATTGTGCAGGGTCTGGTGAGTTTCTCCAGCTAGAAGAACAGAGTTGGCCCTGTATAATGCATTGTTATAAAGTGACAATATGTAAAGATGTAACTCTGCATTATCCATGGCCAGCTGAGCTCTTCTATATATTCTTCTATACATTGTGCAGGGTCTGGTGAGTTTCTCCTGCTAGAAGAACAGAGTTGGTCCTGTATAATGCATTGTTATAAAGTGACAGTGTGTAAAGATGTAACTCTGCATTACCCATGGCCAGCTGAGCTCTTCTATATATTCTTCTATACATTGTGCAGGGCCTGGTGAGTTTATCCTGCTAGAAGAACAGAGTTGGCCTTGTATAATGCATTGTTATAAAGTGACAGTGTGTAAAGATGTAACTCTGCATTATCCATGGCCAGCTGAGCTGTTCTATATATTCTTCTATACATTGTGCAGGGTCTGGTGAGTTTCTCCTGCTAGAAGAACAGAGTTGGCCCTGTATAATGCATTGTTATAAAGTGACCGTGTGTAAAGATGTAACTCTGTATTATCCATGGCCAGCTGAGCTCTTCTATATATTCTTCTATACATTGTGCATGGTCTGGTGAGTTTCTCCTGCTAGAAGAACAGAGTTGGTCCTGTATAATGCATTGTTATAAAGTGACAGTGTGTAAAGATGTAACTCTGCATTATCCATGGCCAGCTGAGCTCTTCTATATATTCTATACATTGTGCAGGGCCTGGTGAGTTTCCCCTGCTAGAAGAACAGAGTTGGTCCTGTATAATGTATTGTTATAAAGTGACAGTGTGTAAAGATGTAACTCTGCATTATCCATGGCCAGCTGAGCTCTTCTATATATTCCTCTATACATTGTGCAGGGTCTGGTGAGTTTCTCCTGCTAGAAGAACAGAGTTGGCCCTGTATAATGCATTGTTATAAAGTGACAGTGTGTAAAGATGTAACTCTGCATTATCCATGGCCAGCTGAGCTCTTCTATATATTCTTCTATACATTGTGCAGGGCCTGGTGAGTTTCTCCTGCTAGAAGAACAGAGTTGGTCCTGTATAATGCATTGTTATAATGTGACAGTGTGTAAAGATGTAACTCTGCATTATCCATGGCCAGCTGAGCTCCTCTATATATTCTTCTATACATTGTGCAGGATCTGGTGAGTTTCTCCTGCTAGAAGAACAGAGTTGGTCCTGTATAATGCATTGTTATAATGTGACAGTGTGTAAAGATGTAACTCTGCATTATCCATGGCCAGCTGAGCTCCTCTATATATTCTTCTATACATTGTGCAGGGTCTGGTGAGTTTCTCCTGCTAGAAGAACAGAGTTGGCCCTGTATAATGTATTGTTATAAAGTGACAGTGTGTAAAGATGTAACTCTGTATTATCCATGGCCAGCTGAGCTCTTCTATATATTCTTCTATACATTGTGCGGGGCCTGGTGTGTTTCTCCTGCTAGAAGAACAGAGTTGGCCCTGTATAATGTATTGTTATAAAGTGACAGTGTGTAAAGATGTAACTCTGCATTATCCATAGCCAGCTGAGCTCTTCTATATATTCTTCTATTCATTGTGCAGGGTCTGGTGAGTTTCTCCTGCTAGAAGAACAGAGTTGGCCCTGTATAATGCATTGTTATAAAGTGACAGTGTGTAAAGATGTAACTCTGCATTATCCATGGCCAGCTGAGCTCTTCTATATATTCCTCTATACATTGTGCTGGGTCTGTGAGTTTTTCCTGCTAGAAGAACAGAGTTAGTCCTATATAATGCATTGTTATAAAGTGACAGTGTGTAAAGATGTAACTCTGCATTATCCATGGCCAGCTGAGCTCTTCTATATATTCTTCTATACATTGAGCAGGGCCTGGTGAGTTTCTCCTGCTAGAAGAACAGAGTTGGCCCTGTATAATGCATTGTTATAAAGTGACAGTGTGTAAAGATGTAACCCTGCATTATCCATGGCTAGCTGAGCTCTTCTATATATTCCTCTATACATTGAGCAGGGTCTGGTGAGTTTCTCCTGCTAGAAGAACCGAGTTGGTCCTGTATAATGCATTGTTATAAAGTGACAGTGTGTAAAGATGTAACTCTGCATTATCCATGGCCAGCTGAGCTCTTCTATATATTCCTCTATACATTGTGCAGGGCCTGGTGACAGTGCTGTATTTACCGCGAGGCATCCTAGGCGGATGCCTATGGCGGCAAATTTTGGGGGGCGGCAGCGCCCCCCAGCACTGGAAAAAAAAAAATAAAAAAATAAAAATCCGGCCCTTTAAAAAAAAAAAAAAAAAAAACCCCACCGCGCTTGCAGGCAGAGACGGAGGTGAGAAGGGATCGGAAGATCCCCCCTCACCATCGCTCTGCCTGCCAGGCTGCACGGAGAGCCGAACAGGCAGCACAGAGAAACCTCCGTGCTGCCTGTTCGGCTCCCCGTGCAGTATGCCGACACGGAAGTGCCGACAGTCACGTGACGGGCGCGCTGACGTAATACGCGCGCCCGGTCACGTGACCTGTCGGCACAATCGCCGGGAAGCCGAACAGGCAGCATGGAGGGACCATGCTGCCTGCCTGCCAGGGAAAGGTAAGTGCTGATGGGA
Source organism: Pelodytes ibericus (assembly GCA_036172795.1). Lineage (NCBI taxonomy): Eukaryota > Metazoa > Chordata > Amphibia > Anura > Pelodytidae > Pelodytes > Pelodytes ibericus. The sequence goes on along the minus strand of CM069864.1, from coordinate 7,232,400 downwards.
GACTGTGTGTGTGTGTGTGTGTGTGTGTGTGTGAGTGACTGACTGAGTGTGATGGGAGTCAGAGTGTGTGTGATGGGAGACAGTGTGTGTGACTGAGTGTGATGGGAGTCAGAGTGTGTGTGATGGGAGACAGTGTGTGACTGAGTGTGATGGGAGTCAGAGTGTGTGTGATGGGAGACAGTGTGTGATGGGAGTCAGAGTGTGTGTGATGGGAGTCAGAGTGTGTGTGATGGGAGACAGTGTGTGTGACTGAGTATGATGGGAGTCAGAGTGTGTGTGATGGGAGACAGTGTGTGTGACTGAGTGTGATGGGAGTCAGAGTGTGTGTGATGGAAGACAGTGTGTGACTGAGTGTGATGGGAGTCAGAGTGTGTGTGATGGGAGACAGTGTGTGATGGGAGTCAGAGTGTGTGTGATGGGAGTCAGAGTGTGTGACTGAGTGTGATGGGAGTCAGAGTGTGTGTGATGGGAGACAGTGTGTGTGACTGAGTGTGATGGGAGTCAGAGTGTGTGTGTAATGGGAGACAGTGTGTGTGACTGAGTGTGATGGGAGTCAGAGTGTGTGTGATGGGAGACAGTGTGTGTGACTGAGTGTGATGGGAGACAGTGTGTGTGTCTGAGTGTGATGGGAGTCAGAGTGTGTGTGATGGGAGACAGTGTGTGTGACTGAGTGTGATGGGAGTCAGAGTGTGTGTGATAGGAGACAGTGTGTGTGACTGAGTGTGATGGGAGTCAGAGTGTGTGTGATAGGAGACAGTGTGTGTGACTGAGTGTGATGGGAGTCAGAGTGTGTGTGATGGGAGACAGTGTGTGTGACTGAGTGTGATGGGAGTCAGAGTGTGTGTGATGGGAGACAGTGTGTGTGACTGAGTGTGATGGGAATCAGAGTGTGTGTGATGGGAGACAGTGTGTGTGACTGAGTGTGATGGGAGTCAGAGTGTGTGTGATAGGAGACAGTGTGTGTGTGTGTGTGTGTGACTGAGTGTGATGGGAATCAGAGTGTGTGTGATGGGAGACAGTGTGTGACTGAGTGTGCTGGGAATCAGAGTGTGTGTGATGGGAGACAGTGTGTGACTGAGTGTGATGGGAGTCAGAGTGTGTGTGATGGGAGATTGTGTGTGACTGAGTGTGATGGGAGTCAGAGTGTGTGTGATGGGAGACTGTGTGTGACTGAGTGTGATGGGAGTCAGAGTGTGTGTGATGGGAGACTGTGTGTGACTGAGTGTGATGGGAGTCAGAGTGTGTGTGATGGGAGACTGTGTGTGACTGAGTGTGATGGGAGTCAGAGTGTGTGTGATGGGAGACAGTGTGAGTGACTGAGTGTGATGGGAGTCAGAGTGTGTGTGATAGGAGACAGTGTGTGTGATGGGAGTCAGAGTGTGTGTGATGGGAGACAGTGTGCGTGACTGAGTGTGATGGGAGTCAGAGTGTGCGTGATGGGAGTAGGAGTGTGTGACTGAGTGTGATGGGAGTAGGAGTGTGTGACTGAGTGTGATGGGAGTGTGAGCTTGATGTGAGTCTGAATGATGGGGCATGTCTTAGGTGTGTAACGTGGGTGTGCAGCTTGGGTAGGGGGGTGCCCGGATTTTGTCTGCCTAGGGCAGCACAAAATCAAGATACACCACTGCCTGGTGAGTTTCTCCTGCTAGAAGAACAGAGTTAGTCCTATATAATGCATTGTTATAAAGTGACAGTGTGTAAAGATGTAACTCTGCATTATCCATGGCCAGCTGAGCTCTTCTATATATTCTTCTATACATTGTGCAGGGTCTGGTGAGTTTCTCCTGTTAGAGTTGGTTCTGTATAATGCATTGTTATAAAGTGACAGTGTGTAAAGATGTAACTCTGCATTATACATGGCCAGCTGAGCTCTTCTATATATTCTTCTGTACATTGTGCAGGGTCTGGTGAGTTTCTCCTGCTAGAAGAACAGAGTTGGCCCTGTATAATGTATTGTTATAAAGTGACAGTGTGTAAAGATGTAACTCTGCATTATCCATGGCCAGCTGAGCTCTTCTATATATTCCTCTATACATTGTGCAGGGTCTGGTGAGTTTCTCCTGCTAGAAGAACAGAGTTGGCCCTGTATAATGCATTGTTATAAAGTGACAGTGTGTAAAGATGTAACTCTGCATTATCCATGGCCAGCTGAGCTCTTCTATATATTCTTCTATACATTGTGCAGGGCCTGGTGAGTTTCTCCTGCTAGAAGAACAGAGTTGGTCCTGTATAATGCATTGTTATAATGTGACAGTGTGTAAAGATGTAACTCTGCATTATCCATGGCCAGCTGAGCTCCTCTATATATTCTTCTATACATTGTGCAGGATCTGGTGAGTTTCTCCTGCTAGAAGAACAGAGTTGGTCCTGTATAATGCATTGTTATAATGTGACAGTGTGTAAAGATGTAACTCTGCATTATCCATGGCCAGCTGAGCTCCTCTATATATTCTTCTATACATTGTGCAGGGTCTGGTGAGTTTCTCCTGCTAGAAGAACAGAGTTGGCCCTGTATAATGTATTGTTATAAAGTGACAGTGTGTAAAGATGTAACTCTGTATTATCCATGGCCAGCTGAGCTCTTCTATATATTCTTCTATACATTGTGCGGGGCCTGGTGTGTTTCTCCTGCTAGAAGAACAGAGTTGGCCCTGTATAATGTATTGTTATAAAGTGACAGTGTGTAAAGATGTAACTCTGCATTATCCATGGCCAGCTGAGCTCTTCTATATATTCTTCTATACATTGTGCAGGGCCTGGTGAGTTTCTCCTGCTAGAAGAACAGAGTTGGTCCTGTATAATGCATTGTTATAAAGTGACAGTGTGTAAAGATGTAACTCTGCATTATCCATGGCCAGCTGAGCTCTTCTATATATTCCTCTATACATTGTGCAGGGTCTGGTGAGTTTCTCCTGCTAGAAGAACAGAGTTGGTCCTGTATAATGCATTGTTATAAAGTGACAGTGTGTAAAGATGTAACTCTGCATTATCCATGGCCAGCTGAGCTCTTCTATATATTCCTCTATACATTGTGCTGGATCTGTGAGTTTTTCCTGCTAGAAGAACAGAGTTAGTCCTATATAATGCATTGTTATAAAGTGACAGTGTGTAAAGATGTAACTCTGCATTATCCATGGCCAGCTGAGCTCTTCTATATATTCTTCTATACATTGAGCAGGGCCTGGTGAGTTTCTCCTGCTAGAAGAACAGAGTTGGCCCTGTATAATGCATTGTTATAAAGTGACAGTGTGTAAAGATGTAACCCTGCATTATCCATGGCTAGCTGAGCTCTTCTATATATTCCTCTATACATTGAGCAGGGTCTGGTGAGTTTCTCCTGCTAGAAGAACCGAGTTGGTCCTGTATAATGCATTGTTATAAAGTGACAGTGTGTAAAGATGTAACTCTGCATTATCCATGACCAGCTGAGCTCTTCTATATATTCTTCTATACATTGTGCTGGGTCTGTGAGTTTTTCCTGCTAGAAGAACAGAGTTAGTCCTATATAATGCATTGTTATAAAGTGACAGTGTGTAAAGATGTAACTCTGCATTATCCATGGCCAGCTGAGCTCTTCTATATATTCTTCTATACATTGAGCAGGGCCTGGTGAGTTTCTCCTGCTAGAAGAACAGAGTTGGCCCTGTATAATGCATTGTTATAAAGTGACAGTGTGTAAAGATGTAACCCTGCATTATCCATGGCTAGCTGAGCTCTTCTATATATTCCTCTATACATTGAGCAGGGTCTGGTGAGTTTCTCCTGCTAGAAGAACCGAGTTGGTCCTGTATAATGCATTGTTATAAAGTGACAGTGTGTAAAGATGTAACTCTGCATTATCCATGGCCAGCTGAGCTCTTCTATATATTCTTCTATACATTGTGCAGGGTCTGGTGAGTTTCTCCTGTTAGAGTTGGTTCTGTATAATGCATTGTTATAAAGTGACAGTGTGTAAAGATGTAACTCTGCATTATCCATGGCCAGCTGAGCTCTTCTATATATTCTTCTGTACATTGTGCAGGGTCTGGTGAGTTTCTCCTGCTAGAAGAACAGAGTTGGCCCTGTATAATGCATTGTTATAAAGTGACAGTGTGTAAAGATGTAACTCTGCATTATCCATGACCAGCTGAGCTCTTCTAAATATTCTATACATTGTGCAGGGTCTGGTGAGTTTCTCCTGCTAGAAGAACAGAGTTGGCCCTGTATAATGCATTGTTATAAAGTGACAGTGTGTAAAGATGTAACTCTGCATTATCCATGGCCAGCTGAGCTCTTCTATATATTCTTCTATACATTGTGCAGGGCCTGGTGAGTTTCTCCTGTTAGAAGAACAGAGTTGGCCCTGTATAATGCATTGTTATATAGTGACAGTGTGTAAAGATGTAACTTTGCATTATCCATGGCCAGCTGAGCTCTTCTATATATTCCTCTATACATTGTGCAGGGTCTGGTGAGTTTCTCCTGCTAGAAGAACAGAGTTGGCTCTGTATAATGCATTGTTATAAAGTGACAGTGTGTAAAGATGTAACTCTGCATTATCCATGGCCAGCTGAGCTCTTCTATATATTCTTCTATACATTGTGCAGGGTCTGGTGAGTTTCTCCTGTTAGAAGAACAGAGTTGGTCCTGTATAATGCATTGTTATATAGTGACAGTGTGTAAAGATGTAACTCTGCATTATCTATGGCCAGCTGAGCTCTTCTATATATTCTTCTATACATTGTGCAGGGTCTTGTGAGTTTCTCCTGCTAGAAGAACAGAGTTGGTCCTGTATAATACATTGTTATAAAGTGACAGTGTGTAAAGATGTAACTCTGTATTATCCATGGCCAGCTGAGCTCTTCTATATATTCTTCTATACATTGTGCAGGGTCTGGTGAGTTTCTCCTGCTAGAAGAACAGAGTTGGTCCTGTATAATACATTGTTATAAAGTGACAGTGTGTAAAGATGTAACTCTGCATTATCCATGACCAGCTGAGCTCTTCTATATATTCTATACATTATGCAGAGTCTGGTGAGTTCCTCTATATATTCTATACATTGTGCAGGGCCTGGTGAGTTTCTCCCGCTAGAAGAACAGAGTTGGTCCTGTATAATGCATTGTTATAAAGTGACAGTGTGTAAAGATGTAACTCTGCATTATCCATGGTCAGCTGAGCTCTTCTATATATTCTTCTATACATTGTGCAGGGTCTGGTGAGTTCCTCTATATATTCTATACATTGTGCAGGGTCAGCTCAGCTCTTCTAGAAGGAGAAACTCCAAACCAGGTTTGTCCTCAACGCACCTTTTGGTGAATGTAACCCATGTTGTAACAGACTTCGCTGACAGAGGTTATGACTGTTGCTTACTGTACTTGGCATAGTTGTTTTTTCATGATGTGGGTGTTTGCTGGTGATGTGGTGAAGGTAACGGCAGATATATATTCCATATAGATCTCCCTCCTCTATATACATGTTCCCTGGTTACTAAGTGAGTGTGATCGTCTGTACAAAGCACTCAGGAGGTATGGCCGTTTGCCAGTTACATATCGTGAAGGATTATCACCCGGCTTAATGTTCTATCAGACAGACACATATGGATTATGGACTCGGATATTAATTATAGAGAGAGAATCGCAATATACTTCGTACTGAACCTTTAACTCATGTTCAATAATCTCCTGACTCCTGTAAACAGGCCGTCCCATCTCTCTTACTCTCAGTATGTTCTACACGTGATTAATAGATGTGAAATGTGATAAGATTTACTTCAAAGCAATTTACAGATCTCCTGCAGTTTTACACTGAAAATAATTTCACTGGGGGCTTCTAAATTCACTGACATTCCAATAAGGAGGGGCTAAGTGTATCACAGACTCCACAGCAATAATACTCCCAGTAATGTGCCATGTGTGAGTGTATCACAGACTCCACAGCAATAATACTCCCAGTAATGTGCAATGTGTGAGTGTATCACAGACTCCACTGCAATAATACTCACAGTAATGTGCAGTGTGTGAGTGTATCACAGACTCCACTGCAATAATACTCACAGTAATGTGCAGTGTGTGAGTGTATCACAGACTCCACAGCAATAATACTCCCAGTAATGTGCAATGTGTGAGTGTATCACAGACTCCACAGTAATACAACGCACAGTAATATGCAGTGTGTGAGTGTATCACAGACTCCACAGCAATAAAACTCACAGTAATGTGCAGTGTGTGAGTGTATCACAGACCCCACAGCAATACAACTCACAGTAATGTGCAGTGTGTTAGTGTATCATAGACTCCACAGCAATAAAACGCATAGTGATGTGCAGTGTGTGAGTGTATCACAGACTCCACAGCAATAAAACTCACAGTAATGTGCAGTGTGTGAGTGTATCACAGACTCCACAGCAATAAAACTCACAGTAATGTGCAGTGTGTGAGTGTATCACAGACTCCACAGAAATAAAACTCACAGTAATGTGCAGCGTGTGAGTGTATCACAGACTCCACAGCAATAACACTCACAGTAATGTGCAGCGTGTGAGTGTATCACAGACTCCACAGCAATAACACTCACAGTAATGTGCAGTGTGTGAGTGTATCACAGACTCCCCAGCAATTAAACTCACAGTAATGTGCAGTGTGTGAGTGTATCACAGACTCCACAGCAATAAAACTCACAGTAATGTGCAGTGTGTGAGTGTATCACAGACTCCACAGCAATAAAACTCACAGTAATGTGCAGCGTGTGAGTGTATCACAGACTCCACAGCAATAACACTCACAGTAATGTGCAGCGTGTGAGTGTATCACAGACTCCACAGCAATAACACTCACAGTAATGTGCAGCGTGTGAGTGTATCACAGACTCCACAGCAATACAACTCACAGTAATGTGCAGCGTGTGAGTGTATCACAGACTCCACAGCAATAAAACTCACAGTAATGTGCAGCGTGTGAGTGTATCACAGACTCCACAGCAATACAACTCACAGTAATGTGCAGCGTGTGAATGTATCACAGACTCCACAGTAATACAGTTCACAGTAATGTGCAGCGTGTGAGTGTATCACAGACTCCACAGCAATAAAACTCACAGTAATGGGTAGTGTGTGAGTGTATCACAGACTCCACAGCAATAAAACTCACAGTAATGTATAGTGTGTGAGTGTATCACAGACTCCACAGCAATAAAACTCACAATAATGTGCAGCGTGAGTGTATCACAGACTCCACAGCAATAAAACTCAAAGTAATGTGTAGTGTGTGAGTGTATCACAGACTCCACAGCAATAAAACTCACAGTAATGTGTAGTGTGTGAGTGAATCACAGACTCCACAGCCATAAAACTCATAGTAATGTGTAGTGTGTGAGTGTTTTACAGACTCCACAGCAATAAAACTCACAGTAATGTGTAGTGTGTGAGTGTATCACAGACTCCACAGCCATAAAACTCACAGTAATGTGTAGTGTGTGAGTGTTTTACAGACTCCACAGCCATAAACTTCAAGCAGGAAAAGCTCTTTAGAATGGGCTACAAAAATCCCTACATCTGGCTCTTGTGTTTTTTGTTTTTGAAGATATCCTGGTTTTGTTGAAAGGCCAGAAGACCCCATCTCTTCCCCCCACTTCTGCACTTGTTTACAGAGGACCTGCAATTTTAAACAAGAGTTTATTGTCCAAATTGTGTGATAAAAATAGTATTATTTTGGTATCTAGCTGACCTGGACATTTCCAAGTGACTCAGCATTGCTCTAGGGATCTTTTCTAAAATTCGGACTTGGCAAAAAGAGCTGATGTTATCCAGCGATTACTACACGAGTGGGAACAGGCTGACGACCAGCTGAGAAGAAGGCCTGATGCATTAAAACAAGGGAACTCTTGGAGCTGGAGACAGAAAGGCATCCTTGAAGTGTCATCTTGCACAATCTACCAAGGACCTTGCGTAAAGCATGAAGGATTAGAAATCCACCTTCCAGCAGTTGTTGCAGTAATATTTTCCTCTATAATCCAGAACCATCCAAAAACATGGGATAATTACCCTCCGTCCTCCAACGACAGCAACTCATATCACAACTACTTTTAGAAACACTAGAGGAGTCAGTAATCCCCTCTGTATTAAGGTTTTAAATGAAGGGTTATCCGGGTCTCCTATGGGGAATTTCCACTGCTGGTACCGCCTGGTGGACAATGCTAAACAATATTTCTAAAGCAGATGGACCTTTGCTCCAGTGACTTAATCAGCCATCTAATGGGAGGGTTTCTGCATTCAGATGGTGGTCACCAAGGTGTGAGCCATGAAACCCACTCTCTGATTTAATAAATACGCAGCTGCGTCAACGTGAGGGTTGCGTTTGCTTTATCAAGCTTTTTTTGAAAGACTTGGGTCCCAAAATCGTGCACGGTAGATATGTACTGGAGTTTGAAACGGGCAATTTAATGATGTTCTATGGACCTTCATTTGACCTGGACTAGGATACTGGTTTAAACGTCCGGACACTTTGCCTGTCTCTGTACAAAAGGCTAATATATGGCTTATAATACGTCTGGAAACATTTAGATCAGGTGGTAGGGGGTTCTTTATAATTGTGGGGTAAGGTTCTAAAAGTGGAACGGTCACCACGGGAACGAAATGGAATTTTCCCTGCTGCCTGGATCCATTTTTAGAAAGTTGCCCCCCAGAGCTGAACGTTATGCCTGACCCCCAACATGTTCATCGGATGGCTGGGTTCACATCCACATCATTGTCTTCCTAGAGGTTCAACAGCTTTCCGTCCCTCGCATGTTGTTTTGCTGTGTTGTTCTGTCCAGAGACCGGAGCTTTCCATGTCATCTAATTCCAACCCAGTGACATCCGCACACAAAACAAAATGTGCTCTATGCGACAATACCGGGTGCCCTTTCTTCTAATGCCCCGCTGACCATGACTCTTCAGACAATAATAGAAAGCAGATCATGGGAGATACTATGCTGATATGTAAGGCTGAGATTTAGCCGTCTGCTCACCTCCCTGAATGTCTTCCCCATTTGTATTTAGATCATGATCATCTATTTAAATCTCTGGCCAGATCATACACCCCACGACATCTGCATTATATACTATTAGACAACATTATGCTACGATGAACCATCATGACACTATTCCTGGCAGGGTCATGTTATCTTCGTAAAGCTTGTAATCCTGACCCAATAGAAATGTTTTTCAACATCTCCCATCCCAAACAATATAAACAGGGGAACTGGATACAATATACAAATAATAAGTATACAAATATCAGAATGAACATGCCACTAGCCTGCCCTACAAGAACCAAAACATGTTGGGGGGAGGGGGGGGGGGGGTAATTGTTGTTTTTCTTTAAATACGTACATGAACTGACCCAGCCCCTATCCTGTGGGTGCATTTGGTTAAGGCTCAAGGCCTACCTGTGGATTATTTGAACAAGCAAAGGATAAGATATTAATGCAACATGCTCCACTGTGGGTCAAAACATTTATTTTCATCTTTGTATATAACAAGTTGTGTTTCCTCCTAGATGCTTTTCTACCAGCCTGTAGCCATCTCTGTACCTCTGTGGGAGCATTAGCAAAGCCAGTCTTTGTATCCCAAAAAAGTTGCCAATCTGCAGTTCCATCTTTAACGCTGGGGCAAAAGGGGCAGTTGCCCCTGGCCCAGTCATTCCTAGGGGGGCCAATGTAGCGGTGCCATGGTCCAGCTGCCCCAACACTTGTTGTTATTTATACTAAGCAGATCACATAGTACAAGGCGGACATGGGGGTGCCACCCCCCTAATATTGGCAGAGATAACCGCACCTCCACGTGAACTGCCAATGCGCAAACTTGTCATGTGACATCACAGAGCTCCAAAACCACATGGATTGCAGCAGGAGATGATCTGGAGGAAGCACAGACCATGCCGGGCTGCCCTGGACCATCCCCCTCCTTGCCATGTAAGGTAAAGGAGCAGAGAGGGGAACATACAGTAAAAAATGTATTGTTTTTTGTTTCTCTTCTACAAAATAAAAACTCACAGTGTGTGCGTGCGTGCTTGGGGCATTGTGTGTGTGTGTCTTAGAGAGACTGTGTGTGTGTGACACTAAAACCGTATTGTGCAGTGTATGTGTTTCACCCACAGAGTCTCCTTCTCACATACACACAGTGTCACACGCACACACACACACACACACACACAATTTCTCGCACATACTGTGTGTATGTGTGTGTCTGGAGGAAGCACAGACCATGCCGGGCTGCCCTGGGCCATCCCCCTCCTTGCCATGTAAGGTAAAGGAGCAGAGAGGGGGACATACAGTAAAAAATGTATTGTTTTTTGTTTCTCTTCTACAAGAGAAAAACTCACAGTGTGTGCGTGCGTGCTTGGGGCATTGTGTGCGAGAAATTGTGTGTGTGTGTGTGTGTGTGTGTGCGTGTGACACTGTGTGTATGTGAGAAGGAGACTCTGTGGGTGACACACATACACTGCACAATACGGTTTTAGTACTGTGAAGTCTGTGATACTCACAAACTGCATGTAAGTGTGAATGTGTGTATACAGTATTTACACCGTCAGGTATGCACTTCCCCTTCCAAGACATGCCGCCAGCACCCCACATCACAAGTGCAACATGTTGGGACATATGAGTAAAAAAAAATACAACAAAAATCAAATCTAAAAAATAGTAAGCTATAAATGTAATTTGTGTAACAAAACAATACATTTCAGAGATCAGCGGATGGAGCTGATGCCAGTTATGTCTTGTGGGACAGTTTAGTCGCTTATGCATTTTTCAATCTATAAACTTAAAAACTATTTTGGGGTTAGTGTTACTTTTCTTAGCAATCCTTTCCTTATTTCCCAATTTAGCCATTTTATTTGCCTTTTTGCAGGCTTTGTTGGCATCTTCGTAGTCTATTAATGATACTGCTGATCCCTCGCTTCTATGCCATTTTTTTAATGCCATTTTCTTGTTTTGTATTTCCTGTTTTACATTGCCTGTCTTCTGTATTTGTTTCCCAAAGGTATATATTGGCATGTGTACTTTTGTAATGTGTGCTTAAAGGAATTCCACTTGTCTTCTGTGTTTAGTCCAGAAAACAATCGTTCCCAGTCTACATGTTCAATCGATGCCCTCATCCCATTAAAGTTGGCCCTTATAAAATTAAGTGTTTTGGTAGCATAGTTACCAATTTGCTTTTTTGCATTAAATTTGTTATTAAACAGGTTCAGAAACTTGCTGCCCCTAGCCGAACTAGTTGTGTCACACTTCCAATCTATATCTGGGTAATTAAAATCTCCCATGATTAGAACTTCATTCATATTTGCAGCCTTTTCAATTTGTAATAAAAGCTGATCTTCTCCATCAATGCTAATATTTGGTGGCTTGTGTCATACACCTACAAGTAATGTGCGATTCTTTTTAGCGTCTAAGCTAATCTCCACCCACAGTGTCTCCACATCAGTTCCAGTTACGTCATGCACACCTTCCTTAATACTGGGCTTTAGTTTAGGATTTACATATAGACATATCCCTCCCCCTTTTCTATTTACTCTGTCCTTTCTATAAAGTGAGTATCCTTGTAAATGAACTGACCAGTCGTGGGTCTCATCCCACCACGTTTCTGTGATTCCGATTAAATCATACTGTTCAGCACTTACCAGTATCTCCAGCTCACCCATATTGTTTGTCAAGCTTCTTGCATTCACGAAAAGACATTTAAGATTACTACCCATTTTCTGTTTATTAGATGGCAAACACTTCATGACCGCAGGTTTTATTGTATGTACCTCCCTATAATCTTACCATCAAGGTCCCTGGCGTGAAGGTATCAGCCTGTCATCATTAGGGCAATCCAAGTGGTCAGAAATGCTAGTTAGGGTTTGACAGGTCACTGAGGAGGCTCGCTCCTCTCAGCTTGCGGGGTGCCAAGAATACTCACCATGAGGTTGCCTGTGCCGGTTGGCAATTCCAAATAATATATGTTGATCTAGTAGGGTGCAACGGTAAACGGGGCCCAGGGTACGAAGTAACAGAGGACCCTATCCATCCATATAAGTCACTGTTGTAGTGTGATCAAAAAGACTAGGTAACACTAAAGTCGTGGATTAGAGGAGGTTGGTCAACTGGGGTGTCTAATTAGGTTACTCACAGCAGGAAAAAACAGTCACTCCTCCGCCATTGCTTCCTCGGGGGGCGCTCTGGCAGCTCCGAATCTCCTAACATCAGGTGATGGCTGGTCAGGTCTCCGTAATACTACAAATCCTAAAAAATCCACTGAAATAAAGTCCAAACAGATAGATAGATCACGTGTTGTAGCTTAGACTACATCTATATTTAAACATCAGCATTCGTTCTTAATACAGTTTTATTTTCACTGTAACATTGTTATACTTTTCCCTTCTCACAATTGCTTGTCCTTTTTAGCATTTCAAATAAAAGTTAGATTTGACTTTGACTTTTATTGCTCTATAAGAGACTTTATGCCTTTTTGTTTGTATCTGCTACGTTTTATAAGCTCAAACTAATTCCATTGAATTCACCCAATTCATCTCTCATGTTTATTAACATATAAATAACACCACTTAATCTGATGATTCGAATCTGCCTCTATACTAGAGGAGTATGTGCCAGATATATGTGAAATGTCTTGAATTATTATAAAAAAATATCAATTTCTATTTTGCCTTCTATTAGACTAGTCTAAGAGCATTCCAGTCTGTCACTCTGTCGCAACCAGTGTCCCTCATTGACAGGGCAAATGTTGGAAGGCAGGGGCATACCTAGAGAATTTGGCACCTGGGACGGACCCTCAGTTTGGGAAGCCCCACCCCACCATGTGCATATAAGCGTGAGTCTGTGTGTGTAAGTGTGAGTTTCAGACAGACTCACAGTTACACACAAAGACACTTACACACACACACACAGACTCAAAGTCACACACACACAGACTGATACTTACACGTACATGGCTTTAAATTATACTATATAGTTGTTTCCATAGATATAAGTGGGAAATCTGGTAGTTTTTTTGGTCCCAAACTATACTCATCTGGATCAGTTACACACTGGTATTTTGGAAAGATTTAAAGGGATATTCATTCATCCACACAGACAGACTCATATTCACACACACACACACACAGAGACTCATACTCTCTCTCACACACACAGACTCATACTCTCTCACACACACACACAGACTCATACTCTCTCACACACACAGACAGACTCATACTCTCTCTCACACACACACACACACACAGAGACTCATACTCTCTCTCACACACACACATACAGACTCATACTCACACATACAGACTCATATTCACACAGACTCATACTCTCTCTCTCACACACACACACACACACACACACAGACTCATACTCTCTCTCACACACACATACAGACTCATACTCACACATACAGACTCATATTCACACAGACTCATACTCTCACACACACACAAACACAGACTCATACTCTCTATCTCACACACACACACACAGAGACTCATACTCTCTCTCACACACACATACAGACTCATACTCACACATACAGACTCATATTCACACAGACTCATACTCTCACACACACACATACAGACTCATACTCACACATACAGACTCATATTCACACAGACTCATACTCTCACACACACACACACAGACTCATACTCTCTCTCACAGACACACACAGACTCATACTCTCTCTCACACACACATACAGACTCATATTCACACAGACTCATACTCTCTCACTCACACATACAGACTCATATTCACACAGACTCATACTCTCTCTCACACACACACACACACACACACACAGACTCATACTCTCTCTCACACACACATACAGACTCATATTCACACAGACTCATACTCTCACACACACATACAGACTCATACTCTCTCTCACACACACATACAGACTCATATTCACACAGACTCATACTCTCACACACACACATACAGACTCATACTCTCTCTCACACACACAGACAGACTCATACTCTCACACACACATACAGAGACTCATACTCTCACACACACACATACAGACTCATACTCTCTCTCACACACACATACAGACTCATACTCTCTCTCACACACACATACAGACTCATACTCTCTCTCACACACACATACAGACTCATACTCTCTCACACACACACACACAGACTCATACTCTCTCTCACACACACATACAGACTCATACTCTCTCACACACACACATACAGACTCATATTCACACAGACTCATACTCTCTCACACACACACACGCAGACTCATACTCTCTCACACACACACACACACAGACTCATACTCTCTCACACACACACACACAGAGACTCATACTCTCACACTCACACATACAGACTCATATTCACACAGACTCATATTCACACAGACTCATACTCTCTCTCACAGACTCATATTCACACAGACTCATACTCTCTCTCACAGACTCATATTCACACAGACTCATACTCTCTCTCACACACACATACAGACTCATATTCACACAGACTCATACTCTCTCTCACAGACTCATATTCACACAGACTCATACTCTCTCTCACACAAACACAGACTCATATTCACACAGACTCATACTCTCACACTCACACATACAGACTCATATTCACACAGACTCATACTTACACACACCTGCGTCACGCACAGGGTTGCAGAGGGGGGGATGAGTGCATTGTCAGGGATGCTTAATTCCCTGAAAGTGCTTTGTAATGCACGCGTGGATCTACAGATGGAGGTGCGGGCCGATCCTAGCCACTGTGTCGCATTGGAGGGGTGTCATTTGCTGTGGTGTCCAGGGTCTAATAGATTCTATTATACTCTGGGCACCCCAGCCAGTGTCCACCCTTCCAATGAGTGGCACCTGGGGCAGACCGCACCCCCCTTAGACCGCCACTGTACACCAATCAGCCATAACATTATGACCACCTGACTAATATTGTGTACGCCCCCTTTTGCTGCCAAAACAGCACTGACCCGTCGAATGGATCCACTAGACCTTTAAGTCCTGTAATTTGCGAGGTGGGGCCTCCATGGATCACACTTGTTTGTCCAGCACATCCCACAGATGCTCGATTGGATTCTTTAAAAAAAAAAATATATATATATATACATTCCAATATAGGTAAAAACCATACTTCCCATTGCAAACTAGTGACTTGAGGGTTTCAATGTCTCCAGCAGAGTTAGAGGAAGCACACTGTAGAAGAGATTGTAGAGGAAATTCTGATTCTAGATCTGTTAACGACGAAAAAATAAAATAGACAAGACAAGCTGCATAGTGCAAAAAACCTGAAAAACAATATAATGTTTAATACAATGACTCACCAACTCTACACGTCTTAGTAAATTTCCCCTGGATGCAAACCCATCACTTCTAGAAGGTTATGATAATTAGGAATGCATGGTATATTTTGTATACGTTGAATGATAGAGAGGGGGGGTTTCCAAGGCTCCTGTTCCATGATTTCATATAACACAGGGAAGACACTGAGTGACAGGCAGACTTTCCGGACAGATCTTCTATTAAATTCATTTCGGATCCTGAACCGACAGGAACAGGTGCCGAATGTCTTATCTCTAGAAGACATGACAGGGGCATCCCAGGCAGCCAATCAGCTCCGAGGGAGGAGAGCCGACTGTTATATATAGCAGCAGAGTCAAACATCCCGGACTTTAATCATGAAAGAAGGAATTGAGAAGGGAACTTCAAACTTAAAGGCCAAAGTAGAAGAGTTGGAAAAATTCTCCCATTTAGAATTTCAACTCTGCTACTTCGGTCTTAAATGTGGAATTCCCTTCTTAATTGCCTGGAAGTCTCTCTTTCATGAATAGAGCCCCCGCTGTGAACAGTAACGAGCCATAAGGTAATATCAGTCAAACAATAAACAGAATTTAATATTACTTTTCCACGGATATTTTTTCTGTTCGTAGCAGTGGGGTTTTGTTTTGTTTTTTTTGCTTTGTTATATTAAATATTATAATTACATGTTTTATGGAAAATGGAACAATGAGCCTTGTAAATATTAATTCAGGGGCAACAGCCTAAGGGGGTCACGTACTAAACAAGTGCAGTGGGGGGAAGTCGGTAAAACATGAGTCAGGAGCAATTTGCGACTATTTGTAACATTCTGCGCTTGTTTTCCCTGATTTGCGTCTCTTCCGTTTATTTTTATTTAGCGTGCATTTTTCCGGTTGCGCCAATAGATTGCGTTTAGATTTGCGCACGCTAAAGAGCTTCGCGAATATTTTGTGAATAATAATTCTTATTTGCGCGTGAAAATGACACCAGCTTTTAGCGAGCGCTATCAAAAGAGGTAGATAAATATTCGCAAAATTGCCTGTGTTTATTTGCAGTTTGCACGTATGTAATATCTGTGTGTTAAAGCAAAGAGCAAAAATTGTTTTGCAGATACAATATATTTGCGTTTTTTAGTACATGCCCCTCTAAAACTGGTATCCAGTCACCATGGTAACCGTTGGAATGTTCCTGCTGATTACACGATGTGTCAATTGTCTGGCTTTGTGCGTTGGTCAAAGCTAAATGTTCAGCCTTTATTGCACCATACAATAATACAGATATTACTATGAATTTTAGTAATTGCATCTGTTCTGTACATCCAAATGGTCTCTCCTGGAAGGCTATTCCTTGCACCCACCACTCACTAGTAAAGTGCTAGTTTATGGTGGTACACAGACCTGTAATGATACATATATCTTACATCATTCTTACTATAGGAGAATTAATGAAATTCCATCAGTTCATCTATTGAATGTCAGCTGCACTGTGAATCATTGGTCAGGAGTTGGATACCATGGCGCCACCTAGTGGTGAGCTCATATCACTGCACAGCTATAATGCATTAAAGAGGGGAGTTATATATATCTTTTAGCCAATATTCAATCCAAATACATACATTTGCCCCTAAACCTATTTCTCTCAATTTGTAGAGTAACCTTTTGTGTGGAACTGTATCAAATGCTTTCGCAAAATCCAAATAGATCACATCAACTGCCACACCTAGATCTATATTTTTACTGACCTCTTCATAGAATGTTATTAAGTTTGTTTGACAAGACCTGTCTTTCACAAAACCATGTTGACTTTTACTAATTATATTCTGGTTCAAGATGTATTCTTGAGTGTATACCTTTTGAGGAAAGGGATTTAGGAGTAATAATTTCAGAGGACTTGAAGGTAGGTAGGCAATGCAATAGAGCAGCAGGAAATGCTAGCAGAATGCTTGGTTGCATAGGGAGAGGTATTAGCAGTAGGAAGAGGGAAGTGCTCATGCCATTGTACAGAGCACTGGTGAGACCTCACTTGGAGTATTGTACGCAGTACTGGAGACCTTATCTCCAGAAGGATATTGATACTTTGGAGAGAGTTCAGAGAAGGGCTACCAAACTGGTTCATAGGTTGAAGGATAAAACTTACCAGGAAAGGTTAAAGCATCTTAACATGTATAGCTTGGAGGAAAGACGTAACAGGGGGGATATGATAGAAACATTTATATACATAAAGGGAATCAACACAGTAAAGGAAGAGAGTATATTTAAAAGAAGAAAAACTACCACAACTAGAGGACATAGTCTTAAATTAGAGGTGCAACGATTTAAAAGTAATATCAGGAAGTATTACTTTACTGAGAGGGTAGTGGATGTATGGAATAGCCTGCCAGCAGAAGTGGTAGAGGTAAACACAGTCAAGGATTTTAAGCATGCGTGGGATAGACACAAGGCTATCCTAGCTATAAGACCGGGAAAGGGGGACTAATAAAAGTACTCAAAAAAAAAAAAAAAAATTGGGCAGACTAGATGGACCGAATGGTTCTTATCTGCCGACACATTCTATGTTTCTATGTTTCTATGTTTAGCAATCCTTCAAATAGTTTCCCCACTACAGATGTCAAGCTCACTGGCCTATAATTACCGGGCAGAGTTCTTGATCTCTTTTTAAATATTGGAATGACATCCGCCTTTCGCCAGTCTGTTGGCACTATACCTGAACTAAAAGAATCCCTAAAGATCATAAATATTGGTCTGGCCAGAATTATGCTTAACTCTCTAAGTACCCTTGGGTGTATATCATCTGGCCCTGTCTATCTTAACAGAGTTGAATTGCTTAAACACTTTTTCCTGTGTCAGCCAATCCCATGTTTGCGGTGACTGTTCCGTAACTTCCGGTAGCAGGGGCTCATCCATCTGCTCTTCCTTAGTTTAAACAGAAGAAAAAAAAGTATTTAAAATGTCTTTCTCTGTCCTCACTAACCAAATTTCCCACAGGGATAACAAGGGCCCAACATTTTCCCTCTTTAGCTTTTTTCCATTTATATAGTTAAAAAAAAAATTGGGGTTAGTTTTACTCTCCTTAGCAATCCTTTTCTCGTTTTCCAATTTAGCCATTTTAATTACCTTTTTGCAGGCTTTGTTGGCATCTTTGTACTCTATAAATGATAATGCTGATTATTGCTTTTATAATGTTTGAATGGAACCAGTGAGAATAATGCCATTCAAATGAATGAAATTTCCTGTCTCTCTATTGATGTCATCAATGTGCTGCAGTTAAAAGATCCTACAAGTACAAGAGCAAGGTCACGTAGGTTCCACACAATGCATTTTATTGCACCAGCAGAGCAAGTGACTAAGTGAAACAAAACAGATACGTGCTAAGTGCCTACACACAATCAGTGCAGCCATACCTGTAGGATAGGATGCAGGGGAGGGCTTGAGTAGAAAATTAAAAATGTGATTTATAGAGAATGCCTGCATCAAATCACACTGGAAAAAAAGCCTGTGCACTATACAAGCAGTGATCCTCATCTTGCACCAAAGTGAGTTTTACAAGTTATATGTTGTTTTTTAAAAGACAGAGCAAAAAAAAAAAAAAAAAAAAGGAAAAAAATTTGACCAGTGCGATATCAGAGTCATAATAATCACAGAACAGGCATGGAGAGGGTTAACTGTAATTAAATTAATATATTACAATAATGTATTTATTTTTAAAAAAAAAAAACTTTAAAATTGCAAAAATAATGCCCGGAAACCCGCCGATTGAGTCCAGGAACTTTGCTTTGGATTCGTTTGAGAACGGCTGGCTTAGACTGCATGACGAGTTAACTCATCATAAAGTCGCCAACGGTGCAGGTCTTATTATGCGTTAACTCGTCATAAGGTCATGAAGGGGTTAAACAGGTCTGTGTGTATGTGGGGTGTGTGTGTGTGTGTGTGTGGGGGTGTGTGTGTGTGTATGTATGTATGACACAACAAACAAAAGTAAGACAGAGAAGATGCAATGGACACATCATGACACCCTACTTTATTAGCACAACTTCAGATGTCCATGTAAGAGCTTTGGGTAGAGCTGGGAGGAATCCAAAATGTACAGGTATGTTACACATGTTACGATGTAGAGAAGAAACAGAACATGCGAATCAGCTCAGTGGAGCACAGAAAAGTTAAAAAAGTGGCAAATAATTAATTATCTTTACATTTTACAAACACAAAACTCTAGCCGGCCCCCTTCTGGCACTCAAGGACAACTAGCCAAAAAATAACGCATGTTTCATTGACAGAGTGTATCAAGTGCAGACATTTTACATAGAAACACTGGCTCCATCAGGGGGCGGACATGTTGATTAGAATCTTTGCACTGTATAGCTCCGTCAGGGGGCGGACATGTTTTGAATCTTGGGTCAGGTGCATCAGATCTTTCCTCGGTGGATACAAGGTGAATAAAAATCTTACTCAAGAGTCTAAAAAACATCTGCCCCTGATAGAGCTATACAAGCACGGAGTACATTTATTTGTATTTTTTCAGTAAAGCATTTCTATGTAAAACACCTATACTATTCAATCTTTCAAATAAACATAAATTAATTTTTGCCTACAGTTGTCCTTTAAGAGGCATCTACCCCACGGATACCAGTCCAGTGAGCATGCAAACACACAGGATAGAGAGATATATACATAATCTAGGTCCTGCTTGAAGTGGTTTGTTAAAAAATACTGCTCTGTCAATATTTGAGCTATTTGGTTCAGATGTTTGGTATTACCAGATCAAAATGTATGTTGAAGTATTGAGGCAGCAGCCAGACTTAAAAAATCTCAAGATAAAAAAAAAAAAAAAAACTTGGTCTCTTCTTGGATCTCCGATGGATAAAACACACAGTAAAGAGGCATCTGGTGTGTAAAAAAAAAAAAAAAGAATCTTAAAAAAAAAAAACAAACAAGGAAAACTGAAGTGCAGGTAGAGCAGACATTCCTCCGGAGAATAGACTTGTGTCTTGATGGTGAAACCTTTGGGGTAGGGTTATAAATACAGACTCGCTTCGCTTGCAGCAGACCAGGGATCCATAAATACAGTATGTTGTGAATGTAAAGTCTCTTTCCATCGACGGTCATCTTGATTTAAGCCTGGACATCATCCATTCCAGCCCTTGACACAGCCTGGAAAGTGATAAAGATAGAAGAGGAATAGGCGCAGATGAGACTTGGCGGAATGTCCTATCATCCAATACGCAGACAGCGGCAAAGCACAGAGTATACTGAAACTGGAAGTGTAGTTTGCCCTGTTTCACCATGCTAGATTACTGTAGCTCTATCATTTTGCCTGAGCCTTGGGATGGGGACAGTGCTCGTTATTAGAAGAGAACGCATCTCCACTTATCAAAGGGCCCGTCCAACTCAGGACTGACACCACACACAAGATTAACACATCTACCATTCAAAAAAGGCATTGAACCCTGGTCTCGGCAAAAGCAAATACAAGGAAGAAGCCATGTTACAGAGCATTGCTCTTTGGCACCCCCTTAGGATGAAATAACCCCTTGGTGACGCATGGCGATTGTGTCCCACACGACGCAAGTACCAAAACGTCAATTTTAGTTCCTAGCCAGTGATCCCAAGGTGATTGGTAGCCAGGAACACAATGGCAGAGACCCAATCAGGTCTCTGTGGGTCCCTGCAAAAGATGGCGAGACCTCCGAATGTCACGTTTGAAGTTACGGAGGCGTGCTCTCAAAGTGTCCTCATCTGACAGGTCGGATCCCGCTGCAAGAACATGCGGCGGGATCTGAGCACAGCTCATGGCGGGGAGCTGATAAAGACGGCATAGAATATCCTAGAGTCACGAGGTTACATACATTGTGTGCGTCTAATCTGGACATGGAGGGTCCCTCTCTAACACCCTTTCTGCCAGGTAGGAAGTTCTAGCTCATCCTAAACTAATGGGCTTCAACCCCCTTAGGATGAAATAGAACAGACATTGAACTGCAGCTCATAGCAGCCCCCTGTGAAGAGATGTTCTGCGGATCCTGAAAAAGGGGACTGCGACGGGACCCTCTCCGTCTGATGAGGACACTGAGGCAAACAAAGCGATGATGCTCCACTGAGTACCACCAGCTGATATTTAGAGGACAGGCAATGTATATTATTCTTACCCCTCTCCAGTGAGTGCACAGCAAGCCTGTATATGCCACGGATGGTCCTTGACGGAGGTGAGCTTTAAATACTGTGAGATTTCAGTGACGGTCATGCACTCTTTCACATCTTGCTTGTTTGCAAAAACCAGCAGCCCAGCCTTCTTCAAATCCTTAAAGATACAATATTCCACTTTAAACTCACAGGAATCCAGACGCCACAAACAATGATCCTTTTATATTACTGCTCAGCAATGTCACGATTTAATAACATCATTGAATTTCTGTCCTACGTGAGCCCTGCGAACCACAATCCACATACAAACGTTGGAGTAAAATTAACA
This sequence comes from Pelodytes ibericus, assembly GCA_036172795.1. Taxonomy (NCBI): domain Eukaryota; kingdom Metazoa; phylum Chordata; class Amphibia; order Anura; family Pelodytidae; genus Pelodytes; species Pelodytes ibericus. Next base: position 7,210,622 of record CM069864.1, on the reverse strand, counting down.
GCAAATAAATAAATCGCATATGTAGGAAAAGTAGTTAAAGGAAAACTGTACATTAGTTTTAGACATGTGGTTATTTAAAAGCATAGTCAGGCCTTTTATCTTAAAAAGGAGCAACTTTCAGCAAAACACAAATTCTGTTTAATGGAAAAACTGCATCAAGTGTACATTATATATAGAAATTCTTCAGTGAAAGAATAGAAATAAAGCACGTTGAGCCCTGTCTGCTTACAGAGCTAGTATAGGAGATGGACAGATATCTGACCCAAGATGTCCGCCCCTCTGATCGAGCTACACAAGCAAAGACGGCTCAATAAGGTGCGTTATTTATATTCTTGCCTACACCTGATGTAGTCTTTCCATTTAACAGCCCTTCATTTCATTTACATGATGCAGTACACCATCGCTTCCGACTTGTGGAAAGTCCGCAGGGCCATGCTACGGGAGCGGACATCTTCTGAGGTTCTGACCAAACATGGAGGACAGACGCCGGGTTAGATGACATTTTGTGCAGGGAGTATTGGGGTCCTCTGACGTGAGGAAGGTCTTGCCCTGCGCCTGTCCTCCATCTTTGGTCAGATCCGAGCCTCAGAAGATGAGCACTCCCATAGCAAGCCCCTGCGGCCTATCTACAAGGAAACAGAAGCAAGCTTGTATTGCATCATATAAGAGAACATCCTTGGCCAAACTTCTTGTTGCTCATACTTTGAAATAACCAAGTGTCTATAACTGGTGTACAGCTGTCCTTTAAGCATTAATTGGCAAGAATGACAAGAATCACAAATAAAGGCCGGTCTACCTCCACATTATCATCATATGGTGACTTGCTGGGGTTATTATCCTGTCTGGGAAGACACCAGGAAACTGGCAGCCATTTTAGTTTGAAATCCCTGTAGATTACATGCCCCAATATCCCTATTTAGGAGGGGCAGACCCTATTTTTGCCCCAAGTCCCTCTTTCCTCCTCTCATGTCCCTAATTTTCAGAAGCTGGGGATCATTAGTGAATTACTCCACAGCAATAAAACTCACCATATAGTGTGTTTAAACTGCAATAAATGTGTTTATAGTTTTTGTAAATGAAATACATTCTTCATATTCTAAATTCTTACCAAAATAGATCTCAAGTGGTCTTAAATTCCCCTAAAATGCCCTGCCCCCTGCCTTCAGTACTGTCCCTCTTTGGCCATTTGAAATGTTTGGAGTTATGCAATCATAGGGATGGCCACTGAATGGCACAACGGCTACAAGGGAATTCCTATCCGGTGGTAAACTTGCATTTTAAAATATCTAAGAGAAGAATCAAAGCAAAACGACTGAGACCAGGAGAGCAAACAACACATCTTAAATATTAAAAATCTGATGGAAAAAAAAACAGCAATATATATTTACACAGATGTATAGTGTCGCTGTGCTCTAGCCAAGGGGCTACATGAGCTAATACAAGCGAGGGCCCCCGTGTCTCATTTGGACTGTAATAAGACGACAATTCAGATTTACACCACCGGTCTGTGCAGAAAACAAAGGATTTAAGAATAAAAACCAAAAGTGAGTAACATTACCTCATGTGACAGCATTTTATACAGCTCTTCCCTTGTAACAGAGATCCTCTCTCTGTCTGTGCTGTCTACAACCACGATCACAAACTGCGGAGCAAGAAAAACACAAAACATTAAAAACAGAGAGGAAACACACTGACAGCGATACTTCCAGCTTTTACATCCCAGAGGAAACACACTGACAGCGATAATTCCAGCTTTTACATACCAGAGGAAACACACTGACAGCGATACTTCCAGCTTTTACATACCAGAGGAAACACACTGACAGCGATACTTCCAGCTTTTACATACCAGAGGAAACACACTGACAGCGATACTTCCAGCTTTTACATACCAGAGGAAACACACTGACAGCGATACTTCCAGCTTTTACATACCAGAGGAAACACACTGACAGCGATACTTCCAGCTTTTACATACCAGAGGAAACACACTGACAGCGATACTTCCAGCTTTTACATACCAGAGGAAACACACTGACAGCGATACTTCCAGCTTTTACATATCAGAGGAAACACACTGACAGCGATACTTCCAGCTTTTACATATCAGAGGAAACACACTGACAGCGATACTTCCAGCTTTTACATATCAGAGGAAACACACTGACAGCGATACTTCCAGCTTTTACATATCAGAGGAAACACACTGACAGCGATACTTCCAGCTTTTACATATCAGAGGAAACACACTGACAGCGATACTTCCAGCTTTTACATATCAGAGGAAACACACTGACAGCGATACTTCCAGCTTTTACATATCAGAGGAAACACACTGACAGCGATACTTCCAGCTTTTACATACCAGAGGAAACACACTGACAGCGATACTTCCAGCTTTTACATACCAGAGGAAAAACACTGACAGCGATACTTCCAGCTTTTACATACCAGAGGAAACACACTGACAGCGATACTTCCAGCTTTTACATATCAGAGGAAACACACTGACAGCGATACTTCCAGCTTTTACATCCCAGAGGAAACACACTGACAGCGATACTTCCAGCTTTTACATATAAGAGGAAACACACTGACAGCGATACTTCCAGCTTTTACATACCAGAGGAAACACACTGACAGCGATACTTCCAGCTTTTACATACCAGAGGAAACACACTGACAGCGATACTTCCAGCTTTTACATACCAGAGGAAACACACTGACAGCGATACTTCCAGCTTTTACATATCAGAGAAAACACACTGACAGCGATACTTCCAGCTTATGCATATCAGTATTGCTTTTTCAATAATATTAAAAGTACATTCAAATACACTCTGGTTTGGGGACAGTATTTGGGGACAGTGGGATAAAAGACAGAATCCAGCCTCAGGATGTGGAGAGAGGGGCAATTTAATGGATTAATGCATATTAAAGTGGATACAAGGCCGACACTGAGTGAACCAGAAACCCTCACCTCTGTGTTTGTGTAGTAGGTATTCCATGAAGAACGTAAGGATTCCTGTCCTCCGATGTCCCACATGAGAAATCGGGTGTTATTAATGACAATCTCTTCCACGTTGCTCCCTATAGTAGGAGATGTGTGCACGACCTCATTCATGGAGCTGAGACAGAGAGCGAAGGTTTGTCACATGACTGCTAGAAATGGCACAGTCCGCTCTGCTGAACATCACACCATTATACGGGACTTGTACTGCCCCATGTATTGCAAGGGTTACTGTCCTGTTGGGGTTTAAACCCAGTAAAGAAACTAGGTGGCATCTGAGTTTAAAAATCCTTATAGTGAAATTATTTCAGGCAAAATAACCAAGAATGAAATATTATCTATACATTGTGTTAACAGAAATGCAGAAAATAAGAGGGAAATGTGTTTTAAATGTCTGCGGAGTCTCCTGCTTATGACATCACCTTGTGGATTGGAATGCAAATTACACATTCCCCATTGAAAATGTGTAATTTGCATACTGTGCCACAGGTGATGTCATAAGCAGGAGACTGCCACACACATTTAAAACATACATTTCACATAACGTCCCTCTTGTAGGTAAAGAAGGAGCGAGGTATATTATAAAAAAAATTCATTAACCCCATCGCGATAATGGACGTGTCAGGCACATCCAGCTGGGAACTCCATTTCCCGACAAAGGACGTTGTAGTGAAACACGTCCTGTAGTGAAACGAGCGGGTTTTCGCAATCAACGATGTCGAGGCAATAGCCAGCACCGAAATCTGGGCTCTGGGGCACCTAGGTTTGCTATTGCAGGAGCAGCATGCTCCAGAAATATGGCTGTGCCCTCTCATGGTCAGAGCTTCCAACGTTCTGAATATGTTGCTTGCCCCCTAGAGGCAGTCAGCAACATTGCAATGAAATAAATAAAATAAAAACTTAATTAGCTTAAATCTAGGATTAGCGTTAGAATAGCTGTTAGGGTTACAATTAAATTAGGGTTAGAATAAGGGATAGGGATAAAAATAAATTAAAATTGAAATATATTAAGGGTTAGCATAAGGGTTAGAGTTGGGGTTAAATTTAGGGTTTGGGATGGTCAATATAGGAAAAAACCCTATTTTTGGTTTTTGCCCCATAACTCACAAAAAACTGAAGAAAAACATGGAAACACGCATATTTCTGAACTCGGGACAACATTTAGAAACTATTTAGATAGGGTCTTTTTTAATGATTCTATATGTGTAAATTATATTTTAGGTCAAAATCAGAAAAAGTGTTTTTTTTTTATTTTTTCATCCTATTTTATGATTTGTTTAGTAGCAAATTATGAGATATGATGAACATAATGGTATCTAATGAAAGCCCTTCTTATGACGATAAAAACATATAATTTGTGTAGGTACTGTATGTGAGAAAGAAGAAAATTACAGCTAAACACAAACACCCCAGAAATGTAAAAAAAAGTCCTTGTCACCAAGGGAAAGTCAAGGTCAAAATGTCTTGGTCACTAAGGGGTTAAAAATCTGCTTTAATAATAATGGAGCAAAGATAGCAACATAGCTAAAAAAAAAGGCGGGGGTGTCCCGAGCGTTTATAAATTTTAGCAAGGAGAAACACTGGAGAGCTGTCAGCAACAAAAAATGGTGTTGAGAGAACTAATAAAATAAAAAAAAAAATGTATCTTTAATTGGTAATTCGTTAAAGAGCAGAACAACAACAAAAAATCAGGTGGTTTGCCATATATCCCCACCCACTGCTAAGACACAAACACATAAACATAGACCAAAGATAAGACAAATAGTGTCCCACCGTATAATAGTCTCCAGTGTTTCTCCTTGCTTAAATTCTGCTTTACAATGATAAAAGAAAGCCATAGAACAGTATATCAGTCTGTGTGAGTACAAAAGAAAGCCATAGAACAGTATATCAGTCTGTGTGAGTACAAAAGAAAGCCATAGAACAGTATATCAGTCTGTGTGAGTATAAAGAAAGCCATAGAACAGTATATCAGTCTGTGTGAGTATAAAGAAAGCCATAGAACAGTATATCAGTCTGTATGAGTATAAAGAGAGTCATAGAACAGTATATCAGTCTGTATGAGTATAAAGAGAGTCATAGAACAGTATATCAGTCTGTATGAGTATAAAGAAAGCCATAGAACAGTATATCAGTCTGTATGAGTATAAAGAGAGCCATAGAACAGTATATCAGTCTGTATGAGTATAAAGAGAGCCATAGAACAGTATATCAGTCTGTGTGAGTATAAAGAGAGCCATAGAACAGTATATCAGTCTGTGTGAGTATAAAGAGAGCCATAGAACAGTATATCAGTCTGTGTGAGTACAAAAGAAAGCCATAGAACAGTATATCAGTCTGTATGAGTATAAAGAGAGCCATAGAACAGTATATCAGTCTGTATGAGTATAAAGAGAGCCATAGAACAGTATATCAGTCTGTGTGAGTACAAAAGAAAGCCATAGAACAGTATATCAGTCTGTATGAGTATAAAGAGAGCCATAGAACAGTATATCAGTCTGTATGAGTATAAAGAGAGCCATAGAACAGTATATCAGTCTGTGTGAGTATAAAGAGAGCCATAGAACAGTATATCAGTCTGTATGAGTATAAAGAGAGCCATAGAACAGCATATCAGTCTGTGTGAGTATAAAGAAAGCCATAGAACAGTATATCAGTCTGTGTGAGTATAAAGAGAGCCATAGAACAGTATATCAGTCTGTGTGAGTATAAAGAGAGCCATAGAACAGTATATCAGTCTGTGTGAGTACAAAAGAGAGCCATAGAACAGTATATCAGTCTGTATGAGTATAAAGAGAGCCATAGAACAGTATATCAGTCTGTGTGAGTACAAAAGAAAGCCATAGAACAGTATATCAGTCTGTATGAGTATAAAGAGAGCCATAGAACAGTATATCAGTCTGTGTGAGTACAAAAGAAAGCCATAGAACAGTATATCAGTCTGTATGAGTATAAAGAAAGCCATAGAACAGTATATCAGTCTGTGTGAGTACAAAGAAAGCCATAGAACAGTATATCAGTCTGTGTGAGTATAAAGAAAGCCATAGAACAGTATATCAGTCTGTATGAGTACAAAAGAGAGCCATAGAACAGTATATCAGTCTGTATGAGTATAAAGAGAGCCATAGAACAGTATATCAGTCTGTATGAGTATAAAGAAAGCCATAGAACAGTATATCAGTCTGTGTGAGTACAAAGAAAGCCATAGAACAGTATATCAGTCTGTGTGAGTATAAAGAAAGCCATAGAACAGTATATCAGTCTGTATGAGTATAAAGAGAGCCATAGAACAGTATATCAGTCTGTATGAGTATAAAGAGAGCCATAGAACAGTATATCAGTCTGTATGAGTACAAAAGAAAGCCATAGAACAGTATATCAGTCTGTATGAGTACAAAAGAAAGCCATAGAACAGTATATCAGTCTGTGTGAGTATAAAGAAAGCCATAGAACAGTATATCAGTCTGTATGAGTATAAAGAGAGCCATAGAACAGTATATCAGTCTGTATGAGTATAAAGAGAGCCATAGAACAGTATATCAGTCTGTGTGAGTACAAAAGAGAGCCATAGAACAGTATATCAGCCTGTATGAGTATAAAGAAAGCCATAGAACAGTATATCAGTCTGTGTGAGTACAAAAGGAAGCCATAGAACAGTATATCAGTCTGTATGAGTACACTAAATTATAAAGGGATAAAACACACACAAACAAGCTCCTTAAAGGAATAAAAATGGACGTCAGTTCTAACCTGGTCCTGGAAAAAATACACCTAAATATTGGATGGAAATAAAGAAAGTGATACTTACAACTGATACAGGATCGTCGTCTTTCCTGCATTATCCAGGCCAACGATGATCACTTTGTGCTCTGAGACAGAGAATGAAACATGTGAAACATGGACACAAGTCACGTGTAAAGCTTTACATAAAGATGCACAAAAAAATGTGTTTGAAAAATGAACCCACAGATTGACGTCTGTTGAGAGAGTCCAGCAACCAGTCAAAAGCATAGTGAGTTTCTACCGGTCATTTTACACTGCTGCGTAGGTAACAGTATCTAGAGAGACCCCATGGACCCCATTAATACAGAGCCCTTCATACCAGCACGGCCACGAATGGAAGCTAATTTACAAGGCATTATAAGTAAACATGAAATCACATTTCATGGTTTAGAATCATGTTTATCATGTTATGATGATGGGACCAGGTATTTCTTATTGCTTTGTTTCATTTGTATAGCACCAAGAAGCTTACAATCAAATCTGGGCCAAGTATTATCGATAGACCTAATTATAAGGGACAGAATCAAATGGGAAATATGCATATTAAGGCCCAGGTGAGGTCATATACTAGAGACACCACAGACGCATTGAAAACACACTTTTCTCCTATTTTATGCATTTCTTGCAATTCTGCCAACACAATGTATAGATCATTTTCAATCATTTTTTATTCTCTACATGTGCAGTAAAAATAATGTTTAGGTGATCCTGCGTTTTCCTAAGCCTGGACTGTAGGTATGCCTTGAGGAAATAAAAGGGACTAATGGACAAACAAAATACAGAGTGCTTTATTCATAAAGGAGAGGATTATCCTATTCATTTCATTAAAAAATATATTTATTTTTAAATCCCAAGATTTTGTTTGTGGCTTTCATCCTGTGGAGGTTTACAAACAGATGGATCAGAAAGAAGGACTAATTCACTCCCTATAGAATTAACAACAAAGCCTCAGACAAGATTTGAATGACTTATTTGTAAAGTAATGTTGTAATGATCTAGTTTTATGAGATTTGACAACTACCACTGCAACAAAAAGTGTTTCACAATTATTTCAAATGTGCTGAAAGAGACTGTCTGATAAAGCAGGAACTGCATAAAATAAAAGAGGTTTTAAATGTGTGTGACATCTCCTGTTTATGACATCACCTGTCACAGGAGGCAAATTACACATTTCCCATTGAAGTTCGAGTTTATTTGCATATCGGGTGATGTCATAAACAGGAGACACATCTAAAACAGTCATTTCTTATTAGAGGCATGTGTTTGCCATTCTGCTAACACAATGTGTTGGCAGAATTGAATGATAAAGGTTTCCTGGAACTCTTCAGCTTTCTAGTTATAATATGAAGGCAGATTGTTCAATTTCCCTATGGTGAGGATCAAAAACTTTAAGGGGCTGTATCACCTAAAAATAGTTTTTACGGAAAATGTAGAAAATAAAAAAAATATTGAAAATGATCTATACATTGTATTAGCAAAACTGCCAGCAAATGGCTTAAATTAGGAGAAAAATGGGTTTTACATGTGTCTGTGTCTCACCAGGAAGAATACACTGAGATTTCTCTTGGTTTACGGTATGTCCTGTTTTTAATATATAGCCCGGCGCCAGACACGCCACTTTAATATATAGCCCGGCGCCGGTTAATATATAGCCCGGCACCGGACACGCTGGTTAATATATAGCCCGGCGCCAGACACGCCACTTTAATATATAGCCCGGCGCCGGTTAATATATAGCCCGGCACCGGACACGCTGGTTAATATATAGCCCGGCGCCGGACACGCCGGTTAATATATAGCCCGGCCCCGGACACGCCGGTTAATATATAGCCCGGCCCCGGACATGCGGTTAATATATAGCCCGGCACCTGACACGCCGGTTAATATATAGCCCAGCGCCAGACACGCCGGTTAATAAATAGCCCGGCGCAGGACACACCGGTTAATATATAGCCCGGCGCCGGACACGCCGGTTAATAAATAGCCCGGCGCCGGACACACCGGTTAATATATAGCCCGGCGCCGGACACACCGGTTAATATATAGCCCGGCGCCGGACACGCCGGTTAATAAATAGCCCGGCGCCGGACACACCGGTTAATATATAGCCCGGCGCCGGACACACCGGTTAATATATAGCCCGGCGCCGGTCAATATATAGCCCGGCGCCTGACACGCCGGTTAATATATAGCCCGGCGCCGGACACGCCGGTTAATATATAGCCCGGCGCCTGACACGCCGGTTAATATATAGCCCGGCGCCGGACACACCTGTTAATATATAGCCCGGCACCTGACACGCCGGTTAATATATAGCCCAGCGCCGGACACGCCGGTTAATATATAGCCCGGCACCGGTTAATATATAGCCCGGCGCCTGACACGCCGGTTAATATATAGCCCGGCGCCGGACACACCGGTTAATATATAGCCCGGCGCCGGACACACCGGTTAATATATAGCCCGGCGCCGGACACACCGGTTAATATATAGCCCGGCGCCTGACACGCCGGTTAATATATAGCCCGGCGCCGGACACACCGGTTAATATATAGCCCAGCGCCGGACACACCGGTATTAAATACCCAGACACACAGGTTAATACATTTCCACTGCTACAAGAGAAGTAATACTGTCTCTTTAAACCTGTACCCCCTCTGCAGGCAGGCCACTCCATGCACCCACCTCCCTCTCAGTAACACAATACCCTCCAGTGATGGGAGTTGCAGTCCTGAGCCTCTCACCCTGATGGCTGAAGAGCCTCCAGATCTTGGCGAAGAGGATGCCCATCCTCGGGCAGGGAAGCGGGGTCTCCAGTCAGCGTGTCCCGGCACAGCCGGCCCTCTCCTTCCCGAGCATCCTGACCATTCACACACCCGGCGCGCAGCTCATGACGTACTGACAGACGAACAGCGCACAAGAGTTCTAAACACCGGAGAAACAACCCGGGCGCCCAGCCCCTGACCCCACCCATGATACCCCATCCATGATACCCCAGGCACAGGCTCACTGCACCGCGGCACCGTGTCCGAGCCTTAGCGGGCGGTCTGTTACACCCGAGTGCCTCATGATAGGTAAAAGCGGACAGTCGGTTTGTGTCTCTTTGCTTTGGAACTCTGGCCTGTGACGTGGCAGCGGTGTGGGTCACGTGATCGGAGAAGGGTGGAGCGGTGAGTGCTGACTCTGCCAGTAGTTCCGAGTTATTCAGAGGCTAGGGGAGGGGCCTGGCTCGGGTGGGAGGAGTCTAATGAATACAGCCAATGGGAATAAATGTTATATTAAAAGCGAGGTCTTATTATTATTATTATTATTATTATGATTATGATTATTTATTAACTATAGCCTTTCTATTCTATCATTATTCATTATAGATTGCTCATATGCTTATTATTATGTATTGAAGAATGAGCCTGTCCTTATTATTATTTATTAAAGAGAGATCATAACCTTATTATTATTTATTAAAGATATCCTTCCCCTATTATTTTCATTAAAGAGAGATCATATCCTTATTATTATTATTATTATTATGTATTTTAGGTAGATCCTACCCTCATTATTATTATTATTATTATTATTATTATTATTATTATTATTATCCCACGTTCCTCTTGTTAGTATTTATTTATTAAAGAGAGATCATACCCTTAGTCTCCAACTTACCTCATCATATAGGAATAGGGTTGCCCCCTGGCCGGTATTTTACCGGCAGGCCGGTAAAAAATTGGCATGAGGCCAATGTTAAGTCTATGGAGACAGGACCAAGGCCGGTATTTTTTGGAAGAAAAGGTGGCAACCCTATATAGGGATATATATATATATATTTCACAATAATACCAGCCATGCTTCAGCCCACAGACTTAAAGGACAACTATAGCAAAAGTTGTGTTTAATTGAAAGATGGCATCAAGTGTGGACATTTTATATAGAAATACTTTAATGAAAGCATACAAATAAAGTACCTTACTAAGCCATCTATACTCCATATAGCTCTACCAGGAGGCAGACATTTTGTTTAGAATCTTTGGTCTGATCTTTGTTCGTCTGAACCAAGGTGAGTGAAGATCTGACCCAAGATTCTAACCAACATGTCAGCCCCCTGAGAGAACTATATGGAGTAAAGATTCTAAACAAGATGTCTGCCTCCTGAGAGAACTATATGGAGTAAAGATTCTAACCAACATGTCCGCCCCCTGTGAGAACTATATGGAGTAAAGATTCTAACCAACATGTCTGCCCCCTGAGAGAACTATATGGAGTAAAGATTCTAACCAACATGTCTGCCCCCTGAGAGAACAATATGGAGTAAAGATTCTAACCAACATGTCTGCCCCCTGAGAGAACGATATGGAGTAAAGATTCTAACCAACATGTCTGCCTCCTGAGAGAACTATATGGAGTAAAGATTCTAACCAACATGTCTGCCCCCTGAGAGAGCTATATGGAGTAAAGATTCTAACCAACATGTCTGCCCCCTGAGAGAGCTATATGGAGTAAAGATTCTAACCAACATGTCTGCCGCCTGAGAGAACGATATTGAGTAAAGATTCTAACCAACATGTCTGCCCCCTGAGAGAACGATATGGAGTAAAGATTCTAACCAACATGTCTGCCCCCTGAGAGAACGATATGGAGTAAAGATTCTTAACAACATGTCTGCCTCCTGAGAGAACAATATGGAGTAAAGATTCTAACCAACATGTCTGCCTCCTGAGAGAACGATATGGAGTAAAGATTCTTAACAACATGTCTGCCCCCTGAGAGAACTATATAGAGTAAAGATTCTAACCAACATGTCTGCCCCCTGAGAGAACTATATGGAGTAAAGATTCTAACCAACATGTCTGCCCCCTGAGGGAACTATATAGAGTAAAGATTCTAACCAACACGTCTGCCCCCTGAGAGAACTATATGGAGTAAAGATTCTAACCAACATGTCCGTCCCCTGAGAGAACGATATGGAGTAAAGATTCTAAACAACATGTCCGCCCCCTGAGAGAACGATATGGAGTAAAGATTCTAACTAACATGTCCGCCCCCTGAGAGAACGATATGGAGTAAAGATTCTAACCAACATGTCTGCCCCCTGAGAGAACTATATGGAGTAAAGATTCTAACCAACATGTCTTCCCCCTGAGAGAACGATATGGAGTAAAGATTCTAACCAACATGTCTGCCACCTGAGAGAACTATATGGAGTAAAGATTCTAACCAACATGTCTGCCCCTGAGAGAACGAAATGGAGTAAAGATTCTAAACAACATGTCTGCCCCCTGAGAAAACTATATGGAGTAAAGATTCTAACCAACATGTCTGCCTCCTGAGAGAACTATATGGAGTAAAGATTCTAACCAACATGTCTGCCCCCTGAGAGAACTATATGGAGTAAAGATTCTAACCAACATGTCTGCCCCCTGAGAGAACTATATGGAGTAAAGATTCTAACCAACATGTCTGCCCCCTGAGAGAACTATATGGAGTAAAGATTCTAACCAACATGTCCGCCCCCTGAGAGAACGATATGGAATAAAGATTCTAAACAACATGTCCGCCCCCTGAGAGAATGATATGGAGTTAAGATTCTAACCAACATGTCCGCCCCCTGAGAGAACAATATGGAGTAAAGATTCTAACCAACATGTCCGCCCCCTGTGAGAACTATATGGAGTAAAGATTCTAACCAACATGTCTGCCCCCTAAGAGAACTATATGGAGTAAAGATTCTAACCAACATGTCTGCCCCCTGAGAGAACGATATGGAGTAAAGATTCTAAACAAGATGTCTGCCTCCTGAGAGAACTATATGGAGTAAAGATTCTAACCAACATGTCCGCCCCCTGTGAGAACTATATGGAGTAAAGATTCTAACCAACATGTCTGCCCCCTGAGAGAACTATATGGAGTAAAGATTCTAACCAACATGTCTTCCCCCTGAGAGAACGATATGGAGTAAAGATTCTAACCAACATGTCTGCCACCTGAGAGAACTATATGGAGTAAAGATTCTAACCAACATGTCTGCCCCTGAGAGAACGATATGGAGTAAAGATTCTAAACAACATGTCTGCCCCCTGAGAGAACTATATGGAGTAAAGATTCTAACCAACATGTCTGCCTCCTGAGAGAACGATATGGAGTAAAGATTCTAACCAACATGTCCACCCCCTGAGAGAACTATATGGAGTAAAGATTCTAACCAACATGTCTGCCCCCTGAGAGAGCAATATGGAGTAAAGAGTCTAACCAACATGTCTGCCCCCTGAGAGAACGATATGGAGTAAAGATTCTAACCAACATGTCTGCCCCCTGAGAGAGTCAGTAACTTAACGCACGTTCCTCTTGTTAGTATTTATTTATTAAAGAGAGATCATACCCTTAGTCATACCCTTCAACTTACCTCATCATATAGGGATATATAGGTCGCAGTTAAAGAAAAAATATCCTCCTGGTTTATTACTCGTAACCTTAACATTACTTTTACTGTAACCGCAGAGAATAAAAAAAAAAGTTGAAACATGATCTATACATTGTGTTAGCAGAATTGTGAGAAAAATATGTTTTAAACATGTCTGTGGAGTCTCGTGTAGATGACATCACCTGTAGTTTAATATGCAACTGTATTACTTTAGAAAGGATTATGTGTAATCTGCATATCAAGCCAGAAGGTGATGTCATAAAGAGGAGACATCTCAGGCACAAAACCCTTTATCATATTACATAGTTGCCAACATCGGACATGTTTCCAGGGACATATATTTGTTCCACATGCTGCAGAAAGAGCATGCAAAGTGCAGCCCGGCAGTATGTAGGATGGATGTACGCACAGACACAATGCAATTAATTAATCATGGCAGGTCCTATCAGATCTCCACCCTAATTAATTAATTGGATTGTGTCTGTGCGTATATATCCATCCTACATACTGCTGGGCTGCACTTTGCATGCTCTTTCTGCAGCATGCTAAACACATATGTGTCCCTGGAAACATGGCCGATGTTGGCAGCTATGATATTAGTGTATGTATTTTCATGCCACTTTGGTAATTGTAGATTATATTTCATCATTTTGTATTCATGGTACGAGGCTGACAGAGTGCCTTTTATCTCCCAAATAAAAACACTGATCTTACCCCCATAATGCCATCTTCCACAAGGCAAACACTCGCCTAGGGCGGCACTTTGCCAGATGGTGTTAAAGCACACAACATGTGCTTCAAACATTTTCTCTCCCTCCCCAACCGTTCAGCAAGCTTTAGCTCCATCTAGGGTTGCCACTTGGCAGGTAAAAAATTGGCATCAGGCCAATGTTAAGTCTATGGAGACAGTACCAAGGCCGGTATTTTTTTTTTGAAGAAAAGGTGGCAACCCTAGCTCCATCCAGTTAATCGGGGGGCATGTAATGGACGTGGTGGGGGCATGTAATGAGGGTGATGGTGGCATGTAATGGGGTGATTGGGCATTTAGTGTGTATGCAATATGGGTGATGGGGGCATGTAATGGGGTGATTGGGCATTTAGTGTGTATGCAATGTGGGTGATGGGGCATGTAATGGGTGATTGGGCATTTAGTGTGTATGCAATGTGGGTGATGGGGCATGTAATGGGGTGATTGGGCATTTAGTGTGTATGCAATATGGGTGATGGGGGCATGTAATAGGGTGATTGGGCATTTAGTGTGTATGCAATGTGGGTGATGGGGCATGTAATGGGGTGATTGGGCATTTAGTGTGTATGCAATATGGGTGATGGGGGCATGTAATGGGGTGATTGGGCATTTAGTGTGTATGCAATATGGGTGATGGGGGCATGTGATGGGGTGATTGGGCATTTAATGTGTGTGTAACGTGGGTGATGGGGGCATGTAATGGGGTGATTGGGCATTTAGTGTGTATGCAATGTGGGTGATGGGGCATGTAATGGGGTGATTGGGCATTTAATGTGTATGCAATATGGGTGATGGGGGCATGTAATGGGGTGATTGGGCATTTAGTGTGTATGCAATGTGGGTGATGGGGCATGTAATGGGGTGATTGGGCATTTCATGTGTGTGTAATATGGGTGATGGGGGCATGTAATGGGGTGATTGGGCATTTAGTGTGTATGCAATGTGGGTGATGGGGCATGTAATGGGGTGATTGGGCATTTAATGTGTGTGCAACGTGGGTGATGGGGGCATGTAATGGGGTGATTGGGCATTTAGTGTGTATGCAATGTGGGTGATGGGGCATGTAATGGGGTGATTGGGCATTTAATGTGTGTGTAATATGGGTGATGGGGGCATGTGATGGGGTGATTGGGCATTTAATGTGTGTGCAACGTGGGTGATGGGGCATGTCGTAGGTGTGCAACGTGGGTGGGGAGTGCCCGAATTTTGTCTGCCTAGGGCAGCACAAAACCAAGATACACCACTGCCTAATGCCTTTTCTTTATACAAGTGATATAAAAAAAAATAAACACCCCAAGAAAAACCCAAGGACACGCTTATTACAAGATTTTTAATTTATTATAGAAAAAAAAAAATGTTAATGCAGTTATTTTTTACACTTCTAAATTCCATAAAACAAGTCCAGAGAAATTAGGATACTGTCAGCATGCAGATTGCATTGTCTTTGTTAAATGTTCCTTTTTCACAAAAATAACACCACTTTTGTTTCTTCTTAAGCCACTAAAAGCAGAGGGAGAGCAGAACATGCAACACCATACGCCTTTGCATAGTAATTTTTTTTTTTTTTTTTTACCCAGCATGCCTTGTTGAGTTGCTACACATATCCATAGAAGTAAAGTAGAAAGGATTAATCAGCATAAAACATATACAAATTTCCCACTGTTTTGGTTTAGTAAAAGGCATAATAATCTTTAAAGTCCAACTTCAATTGTTCTGCTTTAGGCTTTTCAAACATCATAAAAGCAGAAATACATTTATTTTATTTATTTTTTTCAAATTCCATATTCTTTAGTTACATAGCTATGGTTCTTTTATTTTAATGTTAAATTTGCTCAGATAATTATATATCATTTATTTTCTCATGGACTTTATTTTGTCAAAAATAGTTGTTGTTTTTTTTTTTTTTTAAACTAATTTCTCTTAAAACACAAATAACTTGTGCGTTCTCTTTTAAATTACACACATGTGTTTTACATTAATCCACAGAGCAATTACAGTCAAAAAAGGGAAGCGCCAAATAATGTACAAAAAAAGTGTTTAAAGTAATTTTTGCTATTATGGGATGATAAAGAAAATACACATTTTGATGAAAGAAAAAATGTTCACAAACTGCAAATACCGCAAAATATTATTTACCATGAAATGTTTAGTGAAAAAAATCCTTAAGATATCTGTATCTGGAGTTAATCATCTAGATATTTTTTTATTTATTCTGCAAAAACACATCAAACAATCATTTTTTTTTTGTAAACGAATCCACTTGTGCTAATTTAAAAGTGTGCTTTCTTATTTCATTTCTCCCAAATCTTTAATCGTATTGGCAAAATATATTTATTATTTTATTTTTTTTATTTTTTTTAGTACTATACATTATATTGTCGATTCGAAAAAAATTATTTGGCTATAAATGTGTACAAAAGATAAATATTGCGTGAGGAGAGCGCCATTTTTAGTGGGATGAGACAGACCCATCCTTTTTTTTTTTTTTTTTGCTGACCCATTATATTCGGTGAAGTCATTAGCGACGTATAACTGTGCATGCTACAGTAATACTGATTGAACACTGCTAAATAACAGTGGAATAAAATTAGTGTAAAAAAAACGAAACAGACAGAACTGATCGAGAATCGTGACTTTATACAGAAGGAAAAATGCATGATTTAAACTTTCATACATATATGTATAAAAAAAAACTAAAAAGGTAAATTTGATTTTAATCTCCGTAGAGAAAATCAGAATTGGTGTTACTAAATAAAGTTTAAAGTCACTGCCCCTGTAGTTGATGCTCCGAAATTATTTGTGTTACTTTTTCTTATTCTTCTGTTTTTTTTCTCCCCCTTAGGGGACACAATTCTCCCTGTCTTGTTGTGACATGAAAATGTATATTTTAAAAATGTTTTTACAAACAGTAACAAACATGTAGTACAGACCGATCGGATTGATCAAGAAATACCGTCTTCAGGTTTCTTAGTTATCAGGTTTTCCAGTGACATCAAACTATGCTTAATGCATCTAGTAGTGTTTACCCTGTGCACTGTACAGGTTTTTTTTTTTTGCAGGGAATCCTGTGAAATCTCTCTCAAAGTTAACATCTGTAACTCTCCAACTGCTTTTGATTACATTACAAGAAGAGCAGTTCTCTTGCACGGAGGCTGCCTCTCTATTTTTATTTTTATAGTACCTGGGGGTGGAGGCAGTGGAGGCAGGGAAGTTGTGTGATGTCACTTGTGCCAGTCATGACATATCCATGGGAGGGCTCTAATTTTCTTCCAGCATTTCATTGTGGAATCATCAGGGGCCAAACAAATGTGGAAACAGCAATAAAATGATTGGAGAAGCAGTCACAACATGTGAAATTATAGCAGGTCCTGCAAAATGCTAAGGGCTTGATTCATGGAAGAGGCAACTGCAGGGAATTAACAAGGGAATTGCAAATTTAAGAACAAAGTAGCTGAGTTGGAAAAATTATCCAGTAAAGCTGAAATTGGCTGGTTAATTCCCTCTTTCATGGATTTTTTTCTGTCCAGTTCAATGTATTATATCATTTGATGAATAAACCCGCTGTACATGAATGAAAGTCATTAAACCATATTACGCCCCATGAGATGTATGATCCGGATAACTGATATCCATCTGGAGGCTTCTAATCTAGATCATCAAGAGGGGCTGAATATCACATAATAAATGGATACTATTTATAAAATGTCATTTCTGGGGCAAAATGGGGAAAGTAGAGAAATCTGTAGATTTCATGGTCCACTTTCAGCACTTGGTCCCACAATGCCAGGTGACGTCTGGCATGTTATACACTGTCTTAAAGGCAGTATTTATAATACCATCTAATCATCTTTCCCTGGGTGATATTAACATGACATTTCTGCATATTGCTGCTGGACGATCTGCTAAATAAAAAGGCCAGCCGAAGGTCTGAAGAAACCTTTCTGATTGCCACGTGAGTTTGTGTATAGACAGCATAGTTGCCAGCAGTCCCGAATTTTCCGGGACATCCCTGTCTTTTTGGCTCCCGCTCTGTCAAATTTGTGTCTGTACTGGCACTCTCAGCATTGCACACAGGCAGCATTGTGTGTGCCCCGGCATTAATACCGTCTATGTACAGTATGCTCAGCACTGCGTGCAGGCAGCATTGTGTGTGCCCCGGCATTAATACTGTCTATGTACAGTATAATCAGCACTGCGTGCAGGCAGCATTGTGTGTGCCCCGACATTAATACTGTCTATGTACAGTATGCTCAGCACTGTGCGCAGGCAGCATTGTGTGTGCCCCGGCATTAATACTGTTTATGTACAGTATGCTCAGCACTGCGCACAGGCAGCATTGTGTTTGTCCTGGCATTAATACTGTCTGTGTACAGTATGCTCAGCACTGCGCGCAGGCAGCATTGTGTGTGCCCCGGCATTAATACTGTCTATGTACAGTATGCTCAGCACTGCGTGCAGGCAGCATTGTGTGTGCCCCGACATTAATACTGTCTATGTACAGTATGCTCAGCACTGTGCGCAGGCAGCATTGTGTGTGCCCCGGCATTAATACTGTCTATGTACAGTATGCTCAGCACTGCGCACAGGCAGCATTGTGTTTGTCCTGGCATTAATACTGTCTGTGTACAGTATGCTCAGCACTGCGCGCAGGCAGCATTGTGTCTGTCCCGGCATTAATACCGTCTATGTACAGTATGCTCAGCACTGCGCACAGGCAGCATTGTGTTTGTCCCGGCATTAATACCGTCTATGTACAGTATGCTCAGCATTGCACACAGTCAGCATTCACTGCAATGCACTATACGTAGACAGTATTAATGCCAGGACAGGCACACATTTGATGGGACAGAAACCCCCCCCAAAAAAACTGGACTGTTGGCAGCTATGCCTTAGTTCAGGCTTGCCAGAGAGTGAGATATTTTTATTTTCTTTATTTAATGGCACCCAAAGCAGATGCACTACCAATCCACAGCATTATACACCATACTTTGCCCCTGATCTACTGTTTGGCACATATTGGAAAATCATAATCTGGGTTTGGCGCTAGAATACCAGCCACTAAACTTACACAAATTATATTGGCTCCCTGTATTAAAGATTAGATGAAAGACCAGAAATGACTGTAGGAAGGGAGTGTTACTTAGTGCTACTTAGACCCTCCCGGCTCCTCATTCACACAGCAGTCCGCCAATGCAGCCAAAGCAATCAGGACAAAATGGAGGCCAGACGCAAGAGTCGCCATCTCTTAAAGCAACATCATGTGACAAACCAACGGCCGTGGTCTAGGACTCCCATGGGGCTCAGACAGCCCGCTTTACCAAGTAAATCCTAAATTCCAAGAAGCTCCAAATATTACCAACACCCGTACACTACAGACTGCCCCTCTCACAAAAACCAGTAACAGAAAAAATAAAACACAAAGGAAAGATTAGATCTGGAAAACTGGATGAGCTGCGGATGGGAAAAGTGGCCCTAATGAAACATAACAATATACTAAACCCCTACAGCACGGCCCTAGTATGTAACCACAACTAATAACGTCACTACAACCTGAATCTAACTCAATTTATACCATAAATGACCCCACTAAGAATAAGACGCACCCTTGGTGAAAGAGTATGTGTCCATCCTGCGCAGAACCCCATGATGCTCTGTGCCAAGCATCATGGAAAAATATTAATGTCATGTAATAATATATATAACAATTATTACAGATAATTATCATTAGCAGATTACAGGTGGAAGGTCTCAGAAAGGGGGGGAGGGACCATTCCATAGTGACATACGGTACCATGTTACACGCCGATATGAACCAGGCTACATGTCAGTCCATGGGTGAACACGGGTGACTGCTGATAATACCGAATAAAGCCCTTTCATAAATAAAAACCAAAAAACACGACAAAAATAACTAAATATATCTAAATTAATGCACATAATGCTAAACAAAAATAAAAACCACAGAAACACAAAACAAAATATTTACCTAATATTATATAAATACCCAAAATGTTCCTCGGGTATTTTAGGCATAGGTGTTTCCCCAGCAGCAATATTTTAAAAGTTGGACTGTATTATAAACATTGGCACTAAGATTTGGAAAGTTTTATATTCGGACTGGCCTGGGTTGTCATCTGCCCCAGTCCTGGGGATGGTACTATCACCCAGTTTAAAGGTACTCATTTTATACGCCTCAGAAAGATGAAGGCAAGAGACAACCTTGCCAGGAATCGAACCTGCAACCCCTGAAAGCTGGCCATATTCTGCAGAATCTGAGCTATTTCACCAGTATGTATATCATGATATTTCTTTTTTCAGCTAGTGCATGGGAACTTGATCTCACTTCAGATCAAATGAGGAGATATATATATAACTAATCTGCCAAAGTGATGTCAAGGGAGTGAATGTCTTTCACTGTAACTAGATATCTTTATTTAGTGGTCAGATCTGATCAGACATAGATCATTATTATAACTTAAAAGCTATGCAAATATAAAGTGGGACTAAAAATAATAATTGCTTCTTTAGAAGCTAGGAGTCATTTCTTTGTTACATTAACCGGAAATACAAATACTTATGTTTAATTGAAAGCATGAAGTGTAGATGGTTTAAAATAATACAAAAATGTTATTAATGTAATTATGCAAATAATGTCTTTTATTTAGCTGGCTTTGCTCTATAAAAGGGCGGACATGTTGTTTAGGATTTTGGGTCAAATCTGACAGATTTTCGTTCATCCAAACCAAGATGGAGGAAGATCAGGTCCAAGATTCCAAACAACATGTCCGCCCCCCTGACAGAGGTATAGTCAGCTCCTAAACTACACACCCCTGCTACCATTAAAGAAGTTATTTGCTCTTTAAATAAACTGACAGCTGTCTTTATAAACAGAGCACATGTTAATTAGAACATTTACTATTTCATGTACTTTATACTGAGCACCTCTTGGTGATACTGTAACAGATAAATACGCTCGGATGTTGAAAATGATCCTTAAAAAAACAAAAACAAATAAGGCCTTTCATTAAATGCAAAATCATATTACAGAACTCAATGCTGGCTTGCTATTTATCACTGCTACTAAAACAAGAACATATTTATTCTGTGTCAAATTAGACATATGGATCCTGGGCACAGATATGGTGTAACAGAACAATATAGTATTTATAAAAGTAACAAAAACAAACAGAAATGGTACGTGTTTGTTTCATGGTTGCATGCTGCATAAAGGCGGTATATCAACAGACCCAACAGGCCAAAAAATCCACCACATTTATCTTATTAAACAAAATATAAAATGGTGTGAAGTACGGTAGTATAATCTGACATCCAGGCAGATCAGGACTCATTCTACGGATTATGTTATTATGACTAAAATGGAAACATAACCAGTTACGGCCACCTCCATTACAAGATATAACATAGCATGTGACATTCACCAAGAGTTATATTCCTTAGCAGTAAGGCAGTGATTTGATTTATTTATTTATATTAGAGTTGTGAGATTATTTTTTTTACCACTTTTTTATCCGATCATTAATGCTTTGCTATCAGTGGCTTCTATATAATGCAGCACACAGAGAACCTCCTGTCCCTGTACAGTGATCTGTTGCGAATTGACAAGGAGGTAGCAAAAACCAGGCGTTAATAAATGAGCTGGATCAAAAGCCGATTTGGAGGATTTTTTCCAGCTCAGCTATTATTAGTGCCTTTTTTTCTTTCTTTCTTTTTTTTTCACAGTTCCCTATCAGTTCACCACCGTTCACTGTTTACTAAGTAAGTAAAGACGTTTGCTGACGGGGGGGGGGGGGGGGTTGGGCAGGGAAAACCAACGCATTTTAAACCAACATGGCATTCCAATTGCATCTTTAGTGCTCTAGGCAATTACACAGGTATCATTGGACTAATGGTCGCCGACCAGTATTTGTACGGGTGAGTATGCAGTAATGGCAGCCCACTTCTGTAATGAAACACAGACTTTCTGAAATAAGTAAAGTAAATTGAGTTCTTGCGGATATTACATGTATATTTCAAATTCTTTAAAAAACGCTGTTTTTATGAAGCATGATTTAAGTTGAAGCATTACTGTCACATGATTTCCCTTTTTAATAAGCATACACAACATAAGTTAGAGGGGGGGGGGTAAAGGTGAAGGGCAAAATTCAGGGGATAGCAGAGACATAATTAAACACACATATACACACAATAGACAAGCCAAAAGACTTGCTTTTCCCACGGGAATATCACAATCCCACTGTGCTACCACCACTGCAAGGGATTCTGGGTAGGCATATGCAAATAAGGTTATCAATGATAAACCTTTTTGCCACTTTACACATGGACCCCTTGGAGCACATGTCCGTTATACATGACAGCCTCTAAAGACAGCTCAGGACAGCTGTTATATCCTAAAAAGTGACCATAGTTAGCATTATTTGCATGTGCCTACCCAGAATCCTTTGCAGTGATGAAGCCACTAGGATGGCCAGGCCCGTCACCATTATAATGCTAAACTGAAACATGAGGTTCTGCTGCTGGTAACCAATGTCCTATCAAATAAAGAGGTGAATGGAAAAGTCCAGAAAAGTGGTCTAATCCCTTACAAAATGCATCATGGATGGAAAAAATCCAACAAAAAGTTTAAACCAAGAAAAAGCTTTGCAAAAGCAGCCTACATTCATTTCAGGTGTAAATAGGGGGATTGTAGAGGGAGTACGCCGTGGAAAAACCTTGTAAAAAGATCAAATTCGGCCTTTAAAGTTGACAGCAAAAAAAGTATCAAGTGAAGGCATTTAAATAGAAATACATTAACGAAATTCTCCAAATAAAGTACATTATAGAGACCCCTCTGCTTGTATTGCAGTATCAGGGGGCTATGTTCTTTAGAATCTTGGGTCAGATGAAGAAAGAGCATACCCAAGATGTCTGCCATCAACAAGGGTTCAATAAGGTGCTTTATTTAAATTAATTCATTAAAGAATTTCTATTTCAAATGCTTACACTTGATACAATATTTCAATTAAACAGAATGCATTTGTTTGGTTATTTTACAACAGTTGTCCTTTAAAAATAGACTGGCTCTTGCTATTACTGCTTAAGATCTAAGAGGAGAGTAGAAGATGGGTTAGATCTCTAGGATACTTGTTTGGATTGGTATGACCATGCTGATCAGACAGATCCTACAAGTCTCTCTGATATTGTGGTCACAGTCTATAAGCAGTGAAGTGACACTCCAAACCTCATCAATTAGTAAATCTCTCCAGGTTGCTGCAAAGAATAGGAGAATATCAAATAATTCTAAGAAGTAGAGACAGTGCTCCATTCAAATTCTACCGTGTGTTTATTTGAATTTAAGCGTGTCCATCGCTTTCTAACTCAGGTATTCAGAAAAGGGAAGAAAGTAACATTCTCTGCCTACTGACAGAACCACCAGTGTCTCACCGCCGACATCTGTGCAAACAGATCCCCCCGAAACAAACTTTGCACCTTTTTCAAACTTAAATAAATAACAGAACTGAAACCACTAAACTGTACAACAAATAGCATCCTCATCCATAGCTATCTTGTGCAATTCTGATGGATCAGCATCACAGGCCTGAGAATAATAGCTGCATGCATGTAACTAAATGTGGTGTGGAAATGAATCAATATGTTTGTGCTCGTGCTGTAGTGAAATAAACGCTCTCTGATGAGTGCCCTACATTGTATATTCACAAGAGCAGATAGGGCAGCTCAGAAATCAACAATTAAAGAAAAAACAAACATCACAATTATTATGTTTTGCATGAAAAGGCATTTTGTAATGTTGTAAAAATATATATTTTATAAAAATCCTTGTGTTTACACAAACCAGCCCATAAACTATGGACTGTCTAAAACCAGCCTGTAATCTGTGCATTCTATAGAGTGTCTGAAACCAGCCTGTAAACTCTGCATTCTATAGAGTGTCTGGAACCAGCCTGTAATCTGTGCATTCTATAGAGTGTCTGGAACCAGCCTGTAATCTGTGCATTCTATAGAGTGTCTGAAACCAGCCTGTAATCTGTGCATTCTATAGAGTGTCTGAAACCAGCCTGTAATCTGTGCATTCTATAGAGCGTCTGAAACCAGCCTGTAATCTGTGCATTCTATAGAGTGTCTGGAACCAGCCTGTAAACTGTGCATTCTATAGAGCGTCTGAAACCAGCCTGTAAACTCTGCATTCTATAGAGTGTCTGGAACCAGCCTGTAATCTGTGCATTCTATAGAGCGTCTGAATCCAGCCTGTAAACTCTGCATTCTATAGTGTCTGAAACCAGCCTGTAATCTGTGCATTCTATAGAGCGTCTGAAACCGGCCTGGAATCTGTGCATTCTATAGAGTGTCTGGAACCAGCCTGTAATCTGTACATTCTATAGAGTGTCTGAAACCAGCCTGTAATCTGTGCATTCTATAGAGTGCCTGAAACCAGCCTGTAATCTGTACATTCTATAGAGTGTCTGAAACCAGCCTGTAATCTGTGCATTCTACAGAGTGTCTGAAACCAGCCTGTAATCTGTGCATTCTATAGAGTGTCTGAAACCAGCCTGTAATCTGTACATTCTATAGAGTGTCTGAAACCAGCCTGTAATCTGTGCATTCTATAGAGTGCCTGAAACCAGCCTGTAATCTGTACATTCTATAGAGTGTCTGAAACCAGCCTGTAAACTGTGCATTCTATAGAGCGTGTGAAACCAGCCTGTAAACTGTGCATTCTGTAGAGTGTCTGAAACCAGCCTGTAAACTGTGCATTCTATAGAGTGTCTGAAACTAGCCTGTAAACTGGGGATTCTATAGAGTGTCTGAAACCAGACTGTAATCTGTGCATTCTGTAGAGTGTCTAAAACCAGCCTGTAAACTGGCATTCTATAGAGTGTCTGAAACCAGCCTGTAAACTGTGCATTCTATAGAGCGTCTGAAACCAGCCTGTAAACTGTGCATTCTGTAGAGTGTCTGAAACCAGCCTGTAATCTGTGCATTCTATAGAGCATCTGAAACCAGCCTGTAATCTGTACATTCTATAGAGTGTCTGAAACCAGCCTGTAAACTGTGCATTCTGTAGAGCATCTGAAACCAGCCTGTAATATGTGCATTCTATAGAGTGTCTGAAACCAGCCTGTAAACTGTGCATTCTATAGAGCATCTGAAACCAGCCTGTAAACTGTGCATTCTATAGAGTGTCTGAAACAAGCCTGTAATCGGTGCATTCTACAGAGTGTCTGAAACCATCCTGTGAACTGTGCATTCTATAGAGTGTCTGAAACCAGCCTGTAATCTGTGCATTCTATAGAGTCTCTGAAACCCGCCCATAAACTGTGCATTCTATAGAGTGTCTGAAACCAGCCTGTAATCTGTGCATTCTATAGAGTCTCTGAAACCCGCCCATAAACTGTGCATTCTATAGTGTCTGAAACCAGCCTGTAATCTGTGCATTCTATAGAGCATCTGAAACCAGCTTGTAAACTGTGCATTCTATAGAGCGTCTGAAACCAGCCTGTAATCTGTGCATTCTATAGAGTGTCTGAAACCATCCTATATACTGTGCATTCTATAGAGTATCTGAAACCAGCCTGCAAACTGTGCATTCTATAGAGTGTCTGAAACCAGCCTGTAATCTGTGCATTCTATAGAGTGTCTGAAACCAGCCTGTAATCTGTGCATTCTATAGAGTGTCTGAAACCAGCCTGTAAACTGTGCATTCTATAGAGCATCTGAAACCAGCCTGTAATCTGTGCATTCTATAGAGTGCCTGAAACCAGCCTGTAAACTGTGCATTCTGTAGAGTGTCTGAAACCAGCCTGTAATATGTGCATTCTGTATAGTGCCTGAAACCAGCCAGTAATCTATGCATTCTATAGAGCGTCTGAAACCAGCCTGTAAACTGTGCATTCTATAGAGTGTCTGAAACCAGCCTGCAATCTGTGCATTCAATAGAGTGTCTGAAACCAGCCTGCAATCTGTGCATTCAATAGAGCATCTGAAACCAGCCTGCAATCTGTGCATTCTGCAGAGTGTCTGAAACCAGCCTGTAATCTGTGCATTCTGTAGAGTGCCTGAAACCAGCCAGTAATCTATGCATTCTATAGAGCGTCTGAAACCAGCCTGTAAACTGTGCATTCTATAGAGCATCTGAAACCAGCCTGTAATCTATGCATTCTATAGAGCGTCTGAAACCAGCCTGTAAACTGTGCATTCTGTAGAGTGTCTGAAACCAGCGTGTAATATGTGCATTCTATAGAGTGTCTGAAACCAGCCTGTAATCTGTGCATTCTGTAGAGTGTCTGAAACCAGCCTGTAAACTCTGCATTCTATAGTGTCTGAAACCAGCCTGTAATGCTGGTAAAGTGCTTTGTGGCTTCAATGTAAAATGTGAAATATTTATAAACATTAAAAAGTGGTTGTAAAATAACCATACTTTGCTTTGAAGAGACTTATTATGTTTCTGTTAAATTGAACTCACATCTGGCCTCGTGCTGTTCAGTCATTCTGCATACGTTTCTGTACACAAACTGCCAAGACATTGGATAACATGTCTGAATTATACAATTTGGCCGCAACACGTATACACACGGATTCATCAAAATAAAGGGTTTTATCAGAAGGGTGAGGTAATGTACTTTGTATTAACATAGCTTACCCACCTGCTGAAAAACTGGATATCATTGTACAATTCCTACTATTACAAAATGCTCTTTCGGTAGGATAAACTTGCATTTTAGATTAGTTACCATTAAACTGATACATTCATAAATATATATCTATATATTTATTTTGTGCCTTAATTATTTCTTAATCAAATACCCCAGAATTCCATGGGTCGCAAATATAAATAACACTTAGAATAACCAAAAAATATAGCACTTTCTTTTGGAAATACCTGTAAATGTTCTTTCAGATCTGTGCCTTGTCTTCATTTCAATGTCAAATATTAGTAGGGCTTAACATTAAACTAGCGACTACCAAAATTATTGATATTTGGGGGGGGGGGGGGGTCAGGTGCTAGGGAGTCGGTGATGAAGAAAATAATTTTATATTTTCGTTTACAATATCATATATTTTCTTTGGAACCTATAACTATGAATGCAAAATTCTATTTAATCTTCTTTAACAATAAAGTTTTCCAGGCCCACAAGGAGTAAGCAAAAAAGTTTAAAAAAAAAACTTAAAACCATATAAATGAGTATTTGGCTAACTGCGTCATTACTCAATCTAGATGATATTTTAGAACATTTTCAAAGTTCTGCTGAAATAATTGGGATCTTCCAAAATTATATTTTGAAATCCATTAATAAACAGTGTTTTTTATACTATTTAGTAGACTAAAAAGTGTTGAGTTTTTTTCTGCTTTATGTGTATTTCGTTGTTGTTTGTTTGTTTTCGTTTTTATCTAGCCTTGATCATAATGCTCCAAATAATCCTCTCCAGGTCATTATTTTTAAGTAAATGCAACATGCTCTAATAGACTTCCTAGTCAATTTACCCAAATTCCAACAGGAATTGGCTTATAAATTGGTTCCAACTGGAACTGATCTCTTGGTTTTTCCCAATGAAGGAAATTATACCTATACGTGCCTTTTGACGAGTACTCTAGACCAGGAGGCACCAAGTTCTGTCCTCGAAAAAATGCCTTTTGTTTCTTCACCAGTGACTCCTTTCATGCAGTCTTTTGGGCCTTGGTGGCCCTGGAGGACTAGAAATGGGATCTAGCCTGTTCTAGATTACAAATGGATGTGTGTAATACTCCGTGAAAAAAAACAAAAACAGATACTGCTCTAATGTTGATGTCATATTAAAAGATCTGTGAATAGGGCACAATAAATTTCTACCTACACATGTGTTTCTTTATATCTAGTTTCGCCTGCGTTAAGACATCAAATGATGCTTTCGCCCCCCCTGGCAAAATTAAATGGTTTTGTATATTCTATCTAACGTATGTCGTGACAAATCGACAAAACCCCTTTTGTGGATGCTCTGACCGGCAACGCAACTGAGACAACTTGTGCATTGTTGGCCGAACCTACAGCAAAATGGGTTGAGGACCGTGAACTCTACCTAGAGAGTTCCCAAACTCAAAGCCTGTGTCTGGAGTCATGGCTATATCCTCCAGGAGACCCACGGTTTCTATGAGGCTTATAAGTGTCTGCGTAGGAATCTGAGTATTCTTCTTCCACCAGTGGGTAATGATCGCGGCTGTGTTGAGAACTGGAAGACAAGCGATTCCTGCTCTTCCGAGCCCTTTCGTTGTGATAGTTTTCATCGGAGGTCATCAGACTTCTTCTTTCTATTGGAGAGTTCTCCGTAGAATGATTACTATGTCTCATGCGTTGACTCTGCAACACCAACAAAGAGAGGGGGGGGGGGACTTTAGGTCCAACATTTTGGATGTTTGGAGAAAAAGCTTTAAGATTTAAACTAGTTTGTGAGAGCGCTGATCCCTTTCTGTATTGTATATATGTTTCGCCACTTCAGCTGTGCCCATTTCTGATTTTTTTCTATCGGTGTAGGGGGGAGCTTCCCTCTCTCGCTATACAGCATTTGGGCCGAGACATACGCTCACATTGACCAGCAGGGGGCACTAGTGCTCAAGGAGGCCAAGACGTGTGGAAAAAAAATAAAATGACAGCAACTCTCGTCCAGTCTTATAAAGAATTATATTTAAAGGGACAGTATCACCTGAGCATTGTTTTTACTGCACATCTAGAGCCTAAAAAATGATTGAAAATGATCTGTACATTGTGTTAGCAAAACTGCAAGCAAATGCCTAAATTAGGGGGAAAATGACATTTATAAATGGACATGATGAATTCATTGAGTAGGAATACATGGCCCAGAAACTCCACCAGTTTGCACTGTACCTGTAATCCAGAGATAGCCGTTGGATATGATGTAAGTGCAGTTGATCCCAGGTTTCTCCCCAGTAGAGGGGTCATGGGGGTACTGCTCGTGGTATGTGTCGCCCTCCAGTAAGCTTCTAGATATTCTGCCAGGTGTTCACAGGCATCTTCTAGCTGGTTCTCATCCAAAATTACATCAAACATTTCCTGATGGATATAAAAAGTAAAGACAAAATTGCTTCTGTCTGATTATGGCAGCCATGCCTTTAATCCCAGACTCTTTTGGAAACTTATATCATGTTTTGGGAATGGCAGGCTCCAGCAGGGAAAAAAAAAAAATGTTGTAAAATAGCACTATGGCACTATAAAACAACACATATAAAATAGAGTCTCTACTATATGAAACAACAGCAATATATTATAAAAGAAGTGAAAAATATATTGTAAAATAGCACTATGGCACTATAAAATAACACATATAAAATGGAGTCTCTGCTGCATGAAACCACAGCTATATATTCTAAAAGAAGTGAAAAATATATTGTAAAATATCACTATTGCACTGTAAAACAACACATATAAAGCTGTGCTAAATGAATTCACTTACTGGAGGACACTGTGCGAGCTTATCCGCAGCTACTAACTGAACATTTAGATGTTTACTTTGGGATTTTCCTCTGGATTTAATGAGTCGTTGCAACACCTACAAGAAGAAAGTGGGGGGAAATATACTATGTTTAGCACAAAAATCAGTAAAGAGCAAGGGTCAGAAATGTAATCAGAAAAGAGGAAAATGCAGGCAATTGACAATGGAATTTCAAGCTTAAGGCCATAGTAACCATGTTGGATGTTTCCATCATGGCTACTTTGACCTTAAATATAACATTCCCTTGTCAATTCCCTCTTTTGTCAATAAAGTCCTTAATCTTTGCAAACCCTGTTGACATCAGTCGGCAGGGTCACTATTCCACAATTCTCATCATGCACCACATGTAGGGTTGCCACCTGGCCGGTATTTTACCGGCAGGCTGGTAAAATATTGGCATCAGGCCAGTGTTAAGTCTATGGAGACAGTACCAAGGCCGGTATTTTTTTGATGAAGCAACCCTAACCACGTGACACACGCAGAGCAATTATTATTATTTTGGAGATTTTTTACATACAATAATCTCAACAAAAAAAAACAAAAAAAGGAAAGGAAAATGGAAAAAGAAAGGAAAGGCTTGCCTTTGGAGAGGACACTTTAACGTGTACAATGATTGGTGCTAACGAGGTCTTGATTAATTGTGCCGGATGATTGATGGTATCTGCATCTAGGATTACGAGTTGAAGAGATCGAGCCAATTCGAAGATCCTTTCAATTTCACTCTGTACTTCCGCTGGGGATAAATGATGAACAACAACAGTTCCACACAAAGCAGCCAAGCAAGCAGCGTAGAAATATAAAACCTCATTTTAATGATGTGTACTCTATCCAGTATTTAATATGCAGCTAGAAAAGGGAATGTATCAGCCACGCTTTAAATAACTGTATTGATATGTATATAATAATATTACCTGTGTTTTAATGGGAGACAACAACTTGTTAAAGGGACTCTGTCACCTAAATGCTGATTGCGAATGTAAAATATAAAGGCTTTATTCGGGAAAGAGAGACTCGCAGGGAATTGAGAAGGGAATTTTAAACTCTAGGCAAAAATAGCGGAGTTAGAAACATTCCCCACTCGGCTGCTTTGGCCTCCATTTAGAAATGTCCTTGTCCAATTTCTGTATTATGAATAAAATCATTAGAAATGATATATATGTGGAACAGTGGTGGGCAGTGAACTAACAAAGGAATTACCAGAATCTGGTCAAAATAGCGTTTGAGAAAAAAAGACAAGTCTTGGAATTTTTCACATTCAGCTGTTGATGCCTGATATTTTGAGTTCCCTTGTTAATTCACCATAGTTCACGGTTTGGCAAACATACCTTATTGTGTTAGCAAATAGAGGCAGGTACCAGCATTGCTCTTGTTGGGCATTGACTGGTTTTTGGGACAAAATCTAATGATGTTCTAGTGACCTTGTCACTGACACCTCAGCCATCAAGTTAAGAGAAAAAACTCCAAGACTACAGCACTATAAAATAACGCAAATAAACTGGAGACACTGCTAAATGAAACACACGAAACAGGCTAACATTATGAAAGAAGGGACAACTATATTGTAAAATAACACTATGGCACTCTAAAGCAACACATGTAAACCGAAGACTCTAATAAACAAAACAAAAGTCAGGTATTATAAAACAAGTGAAAAAGAATATTGAAAAATACCAGAACAGCACTATAAAGCATCACAAATAAACCAGAGGCTCTGCTAAATGAAACAACTTCCAGATATTATAAAGCAAATGTAAAATATTTTGTAAAATACCACAACGGCACTAGACAACAACACATATAAACCGGAGACTCTGCTAAACTGAAACACAACAATTACACGTGGATATAAAACAGAGACGCTGATAAATGAAACATTATAAAACAAGTGAAAAAACTATTCCTTTGAATGGGTGGAAATTTGTTGGATTATAACATTTAAATAATATAATTCCGTATTCTGCAGAAATATTTTTATACACCTCTCCATCCCCTCTTGTCCGATGCTGCCCCCCTGTGGCCCTGGCTGTAACATACTGATTTAGGATTAATCCAGCAGCATCACTGAAAGAACAACTGCCTAAAACAAATACAATAAATAAAACAAACGAAAGCAATAAAAACACTTTGCTTTATCTGCTCTTCCTAGGGCCTTATTCATGAGAGAGGGGATTGACAAGGGAATTTTCAAACTTAAGGCCAAAGTAGCTGAGTTTGAGAGATTTTTGTAGCCCTTAAGGCTGCAATGCTCTTGTCAATTGCCTCTTTCAGGAATAAAGTGGTTCGTTTACGTTTAAAGTGACACAGAAAATGGGGAAAATGAAATCTATTTATGTATGTTCTCGACTTCACAAAGCATCTAATTATCGTCTCTCGAAAATCACCAGAGCTATCCATAATTCTCACCCAATTATCACCTTCCCCGAACTGCAAACCCTGCATACAGCTACACTACACACCATGCCCTGTACAGCTTCAAATATAGCCACCCAATTCACAAGTTCAAATCATCCAAATGCCAATACGCATCATATAATTAGCTGGTCTAGCTGCACAGTCGGTAAGATTTCTGGAGCCTTTGCAGGGGTTTTATTTTATTTTTTTTAAATGAATGATACAATTTGTTTCATCCCTTATGGGCCCCCAATTATCCAATGTATTTATTCTTTCGTACTCAGGGTGAGTTACCCCCAGAGGACTAGAGGAGATCATTCTCAGGAGATACGTGTTGATGGATCAGTTTCGGTAGTTACTCATGTTCCACAGTATGTTACTTGGCTTCTTCTGTGAAATGCGTTGGATGCTTCCACACCACTACCTCTCACTGTTGTGTGGCCGTTTTAAGAATATATATCTACATGAGGTCCACACTCTGATTTTGGGTGCTTTGGCCAAAACAGCCAAGTTCGGAAACACTCTACTGAGATTTTTTCCTACTCAACTACTTTAGCTTAGAATTTACAATTCCCTTGTCAATTCCCTCTTTTATGTATAAAGTCCTTATAGTACTTTAAATTCACATGTCCCAAGAGCGATCCCGGAATTAATAAAACTGCATGAAGTTATTTTTACGAGCTAATGGGTTCCTCACCTGGTTGATCTTCAGCCTTTCTGACCTGCTCCGAGCTAAATTCCTGAATTACCATCCGACGCAAGGCATATTTAATCTCTGTTATCGTCATAAATTCCTCATATTATACTCAACATCTGCACTGTCCGCGCAATCTACTCACGAAAGAGAGTATTTCATGGATTGTGAAGCGCAAGTCCAAAGTCGCTGAATAGGAATGTTTCTCCTATTCCAAGGGGAGACTTTTTTTTTGCAACTCGGCTACCTTGGAATTAAGTTTGAAATTCCCTTCTTAATTCCTTTCAATACTCTCTTTCATGAATACAGACCATGCTTGTTTTTTTTTTTTTTTTAAATGCCATATTTATCCTTAGAAATCAGAATGTAATATTATTTTTTTTACATGCATGACGTGACAGGACCGCCATGAGTCCTTAAAGGGTTAAACACAAGCACTTTTATTTAATTTTTTTTTTTTTATATACAAAAACCTTACCCAAACTGGATCTGGTGTTTGATCGCTCAATAATGGCCCTCTTGCTTGGATTATTTAACACTGACCTCTTGGCCAGAGAAATATCGGCTGTCACTCTTGTGATTGATATTCTGCCACAAAGAAATAATAAAACAATTATTCCAAAAAAGAAATAATGTGGGGGAAAAAATGACACAGAAATAGATGTATTGAATTATAGGAGGGACAGACCCTATTTGTTCCCCCAAATCCCCCCTGTCCCTCTTTCCTCCTCTGATGTTCCTATTTTCCAGGACTTGGGGATTTTAGCTGTGTGAGTGAATCACAGACTCCACAGCAATATAACTCATCATATAGTGTGTTCAAACTGCAATAAACGTTCTAATACAGATTCGTTTTATGTAAATAAAATGCTTCATTCTTATTTTAAATCACTTATCACATTTCATAAAAAGCTCTCAGCTGACCATAAAGTCTCGTATCAAAAAGCCCCGCCCACAGCCACACCTTCAACCAATAAAAAAACACCCCTGTGCCCCTCTTCGAAATGTTTGCGAGGTGGGGCTACAGGTCTGTGACGTCTCTGGGTAAATGAAGTTCAGAAGTTTAATAGATGGTTTGCGTATAGACAGAGGTGATAATACGGGACGCCGTCATTCTTTCGTTGTTAACGCTTTTAAAATAATTTCCAATGATTGGTTCAATATTTGTTTTATTTATCGGTAGAATGGCCTCAGATGAACTCAAAAGGGTGTATTGTTACCTCAGTGACACCAGTGCCAAAGTAAGCACCGCCACTCTCGTACCTCCCAACGTCTTCCCCCGGCGAATCAGGATGCTGGGGGGCGGAGCCTAGGCGGTTATATATATATATACATATATATATATATATATATATATACAAAATCCAAAGATCAGCGCACTCAACTCAAAGCAGGTAGGAGTCTTTCTCTGATCTTTAGATTTTGTATAACTATTTGGTCTCAGCAGCACCCCTTATAATATATGCTAGTTTAGGTGAGTGCATTCCTTTTGGATTTGTTTATATATATATATATATATATATATATATATATATATATATATATATATATATATATACACAGTATGGTCCCAAAGTCTGAGTGAGTCCACTATAACCAACTGGATTTCTTTCATCACTTATTAAAAATAGTAAAATATTATAATAAGTTGATACTTATTATTCCAGAATGAATGATTTAACACAGAGGTAAATTATTATTTGATCTCGTTGTTTTCTCTTTATGTATAATAGCCATTCATATAAATATATGATTTTCACCAAATGGTCATATAAGATTGTCACCTTTTTCAATAAAATTACCAGCCATGTTATAGGCTTTAATAATGGCCTGAAGATTAGCAGCCAATCAAATAGTGTCTGGGGGAAACCCTGCCGTCACACCAAATATTGAGCTGTTGGGGGGATTTTCATTAAGTTTTAACACTTTTATTAGATACAATGATATCATTGTGTTTGCAAATCACTGTATATTTTTTGTCAGAATGGCTGATTTTATTTGAGATGCTAAAATAAAAGCAGATTGGGTGAACTTGTACCGTGTAGACTGTGCAGGTCACAATGAAAGATACATTGCCCCGCCCTGAACAAGATTAATGGATTAAGGGATAATGCAGCCCTAATATTCCATCAATAACTAAACATTGTGAAAATGTAATGCCCTGCAATCAGGCACTGCACGTGGGCCCATGTCTATTAAATACTGAGAGCATCCCTTCCACCGTTCCTCACCTCCCATCAAACCTGTGCTTCAGGAAATCAAAAAGAGCTTTCTGCATCATGTCCGTCACCTTCCCAGAAGAGGAGATATGAAAGGAGGAAAGCGAGGAAGAAAGAACGAAAGAGAAGTAAAAAGTGAGAAAGTATAAAAGGGAAGAGAACATTCATTCCAGATGGGATCCCATGCCACTGTGGTACCCGTGATCTATAGATTTATATAGGGTATCAGCGGCTTAATTCATTATAGAGAATTTTTCCAACTCAGCTACTTTGGTCTTACTTTTAAATTCCCATCTCAATTCCCATCACACACTGACTTGTATACAGTCATGCACGGTCTTGTACACAGTCACACACTGTCTTGTTTACAGTCACACACTGTCTTGTACACAGTCACACACTGTCTTGTTTACAGTCAGGCACTGCCTTGTTTACAGTCACGCACTGTCTTGTACACAGTCACACTCTGTCTTGTATACAGTCACACACTGTCTTGTACACAGTCACACACTGTCTTGTACACAGTCACGCACTGTCTTGTACACAGTCACGCACTGTCTTGTATACAGCAAAGTTGCTAAAATTGGCCATGTTTCCAGGGACACATATTTGTTCCACATGCTGCAGAAAGAGTGCAGCCCGGCAGTATGTAGGATGGATATACATACAGACACAATCCAATTAATTAGTGTGGAGATCTCATAGGACCTACCATGATTATTTAATTGGATTGTGTCTGTGCGCATTTGCATCCTACATACTGCCGGGCTGCACTTTGCATGCTCTTTCTGCAGCATGCGGAACAATGTTGGCAACTATGATACACACTATCTTGTTTACAGTCACACACTGTCTTGTACATAGTCACACACTGTCTTGTACACAGTCACACACTGTCTTGTTTACAGTCACACACTATCTTGTTTACAGTCACACACTGTCTTGTTTACAGTCACACACTATCTTGTTTACAGTCACACACTGTCTTGTATACAGTCACACACTGTTTTGTACACAGTCACACACTGTCTTGTACACAGTCACACACTGTCTTGTTTACGGTCACACACTATCTTGTTTACAGTCACACACTGTCTTGTTTACAGTCACACTCTGTCTTGTACACAGTCACACACTGTCTTGTACACAGTCACACACTGTCTTGTTTACAGTCACACACTGTCTTGTTTGCAGTCACACACTGTCTTGTTTACAGTCACACACTGTTTTGTTTACAGTCACACACTGTCTTGTTTACAGTCACACACTATCTTGTTTGCAGTCACACACTGTCTTGTTTACAGTCACACACTGTTTTGTTTACAGTCACACACTGTTTTGTTTACAGTCACACACTGTCTTGTTTACAGTCACACACTATCTTGTTTACAGTCACACACTGTCTTGTTTACAGTCACACACTATCTTGTTTACAGTCACACACTATCTTGTACGCAGTCACGCACTGTCTTGTTTTATGGTTTGTTTCCTTTGTATTTATAAATCACTTTTGATTGATGTGGGTGTTGGGATTTTCTATTTATCCGTGTTGATGGAGGAGAGAACAGTTTGAGGGACTGATCTCCAGATATAGTTAGCACCTCTCCTTCATATAGATACCAGCCTTGCCATTTATTCCCACCATAGATTTAATATTGGTCTTAACCCAATTTATTTCTACCGGCCTGGAGGTAAAATAAGAATATCAATACTTGCCAACAGTAAGTTGAATTTGTTGGGACACACCCATTTAATTTACATTTTTGGGGGGGGGGGGGGGGGGGCAGTCCAGTGCTGTCCAATTCAGATCTGTCCCCACATTAATATTGCCTATGAACAGTATGCTCAGCACAGTATGAAAAGCAGCAGACACTGGGTATCTGTACCAGGGAAGCTGGCGCTCCAGCGAAATGTTGCATCACGTAACTCTGCTTTGTTTTAGCTCCGCCCTTCCCCCTCCAGGTAAATTCTGGGGCAAAGTTCTAAACGTAGGACAGTGACCCTGGAAAGTTACTGTACATTAGTTGGAACTTGTCCCCACCGTTACGTTGACCAACATTCCAAAGCCCGTCCTTGAAAGTAACGTGAACCCTATCTGAACCCCCCTCCCCCGGCATCGTGTACACCACACTGAACACGACATCGTTACCTCGTAACCCTTCAGAGACGGGCCCACTAACACGACGGGCCTCATGGACGGCACCACATCGTACGGAGGAATGTGTTCAGTCTGCAACGACATCACATTGGTTAATAAAACCGACTCGCGGATTGTTTCACTTTCAGACGAGAGAGGGGGAGAAAATCACTCACCACTTTTTGCTTCTGTTTGGCTGCGAAACAAAGAGAGTCAATCGTCAATTTCACGTCAAAAATCCAATATTGTTACAAAGTGCGCGATTTAACCTCGGGAAATCATTGCGAAGGCCAAGCGTGCTCTCAAACGAGCTCGAATTTGCCAGGGTAGTCTCGTTAAAACTGACTATGGACAGTGCAGTACGGTATATCTGGCCAGGCTGAACACCGGGAATTGAGGGCCCTGTACCAGGGAATTTAGAGTGCAATCTCACGGGGTCACAGAACATCACACGGCGTCATGTGACAATCTTTAGCTCCGCCTTCTTTTAGTACCTGCAGCCAGCAACAGAGCGTTAGAAAGCATGGGTATAGTCATTCACTGGCTGTTTGTATCACTGTCACCAGGAGGATTAGGGGACAGCAATGTATTAATACAGCGGCTATATCCAGAGGAGGGGCTCTGTGTGCCCAGGCCCGCCCTCAGGGGGTCCCGGGCGATACTGGCGTCCCGGGCCCAGCGGGTTATGGTCACACCAGAAAAAAAAAAAAATCCCCTCTTTTTAGCCAGTCCGCGGCTGTGAGGGAAGCGTTCTGTGTTCTCCTCCAACCGCGCAGCTTCAATAAAGTTTGTTAAAAAAAAAAATGCAACTATCGTTTCCCTCCTGCACGGAGGAGTTTTAACAAACTTTATTGAAGCAGCGCGGCTGGAGGGGAGAGCAGCACGCTCACTGAGGGGCAAAATACTGGCATATTAAATGGCAAAAGAATGGCATATTGAGGGCTAAATACTGGCATATTAAATGGCAAAAGAATGGCATATTGAGGGCAAAATACTGGCATATTAAATGGCAAAAGAATGGCATATTGAGTGGCTAAATACTGGCATATTGAGTGGCTAAATACTGGCATATTGAGTGGCTAAATACTGGCATACTGAGGGGCAAAATATTACTGGCATATTGACCAACTGCTCCCAACCACCCTCCATATTACACTAGACCGGGATAACATGCTTGTGAGGGTAAGTGGGGCGAGTGGGAGATATTGTCGGGGGGGAGGGGGGTTGGGCCCAGGAAATTTGTTCAGTAAGGGGCCCTGAAATTCCTGGTGGCGGCCCTGTGCAGGGATCTTCCGAACAGATCCGCCTTCCTGTCTAACTCCTTAAAGGGACACAAGCACCCATCGCTCACACTGCGAATGTAGAGAATAAAAATAATTATCTGTCCACCGTGCTAGCAGAATGGAAAGCAAATGTACCGATCCAGGGCTTTATAAACAAAACAGAGAACTGCAGTGAATTGCCAAAGGAATTTCAAACTTAAGGCCAAAGTAGGCCTAACTTTTCACAACTCTGCTACTTTGGACTGAACATTGATATTCCAATCTCTGTCATGAATAAGGCCCTAAAAGAATAAAGTGCTATTATTATGTGCAGGAGAATGCTAGCTACATTTGGTCTGCAGTGATGGACATAAAATGTAGTAAATATATAAGCATCTCTCTCTCTTCCTATACACATAACTAATACATAGTATATTGGCCTGACATGTACTGTACAAACATTTTATTTCATAAAATAAGAAATGAATAATACAGGGAATTTTATTCCTATTTTTCTTGTAGATTTAAATCCGCTTAAGGGAAGATTGTGTGAAAAATTTGGTAACTAGTTCTGTTTACAATATTTTCCCCCTGACTGGGTGCTTTCTGTGCTCCCTCTATCACTCTTTTATTGCATGATAATGGCTGATAGTGCTTGGTTTAGCCGGCTTTCTGATGGTATTTTTGAGTTGGTAAATTTGTCAGGATGTATTGCCTGTGTTCAGAGGTTTGGGAAGGAAACGTCTGTCTGTGATCTCTCGCATGCAATTACATGACGCTCACCAGCAGATGGGGGTGTTCCTCGAAATGTCCCAGATACCATTTCCCCAAGACTAGAAGACGAATTTCCACTTGATTTACTGTCAGATTTAAGAACGGACGTTAGTTAAATGGACAATTATACACATTTAACACATGTATTCCTTGCAGAGCAGATATGTAACATTAGCAGCTAAGCCATGCAAACGCAACACGGATCTTGACGCACCAAGGGTAGAAAACCCACAACTGTCTTCAGAAATGGGCAAATTGCAACTCCTATGACAGCCAGCCATGTATTGTTCAACAGCTGAAGATTGCCCAAACCTTTTATTTATTAATGTGCAGTGCACTGTACTTTTTGATAAATCTCCATTTTTTTTTTTTCATTCTCAGATTGCTAATTTTTATTCTGACTTTTTGGTAACTTTTCTGTTCAGCACAGAGAACAACAGAATAGTATTGACAATAATCTCTTTATACAGATATTAAGACAGTATATATGGTGGCTCTGCACTGCTTTATACCTAATCCCCAATATCAGGGGAGGGCTGGAAATGTTTTGGCCCCCAGGGGAACGAGCAAAAGAACTTGGTGGCCCATATAGAAACTTCATCAGCCCAGCCATTATCTGCGCTAGACACAAATACACGGGTAAGACAGGCAAGGTACAGAGATTGCTAGACGGACAAGACAAGACAGTGCTGCTCACTGGGGCGGTTAGAAGTAATAAGCCAGCCCATTAAACCAAATTAGAGGGCAGCACTGGGGGGGGCAATTTCCCCTCTGCTCACTTTGCCAGCCATCCCTGCTAAATGCATGCTTTGGGACAGAGGTGGAGCTCAGTGGGTCCCAATTTCATTCTCTGGACTCTGGAACACTGATGAATGCATTCTACACATTTGCAGAATTGCGCGCATGTGCAATAGCGCTGCAAGTTTGACATGTGGCCTCCCAAGCTCCGCCCCCACATTCTGATTGGCCGGAGCCGGCAGGCGTCGAGAGCTATGCCAATGTCTCAAATTTTTTATATTATTTTCTTACATTTACATTAAATAAATATAAAGAATAATACTAAGATATATATAGATATATATATATAAAAGTTATTTTACCCTCCATGAAAACGGCCCCTCTTCTGCTCCTGCTGAATTCGAATATTCTCCAACCTCAATGGACTTGGGATGAAGCCGATGTCACAGCCTTCTTTAACCAGTCTCCCTATCCACCAGTCATTGTTATATTTCTGGAATGGCAAGGGATCTGTTAGCGCTGAATCTTGCAAAGCTAAAGAAACAGATCTGTCTGCTCGCCTCCCTCTCCAAGCCCCGCCCTCCCTATCCAAGCCCCGCCCTCCCTCTCCAAGCCCCGCCTTATTGGAATGTCACTGAATTTAGAAGCCCCGCTGTAATGATTTTCACTGCACACCTACAGGAGATCTATAACTTGATTTTGTGCAGGTCACATTTATTAAATACATGAACAAATAAACTAGACGCCTCAGTCCTTTTAATGCCTGATTTTTTTTTTCTAAAATGTATAACTTGATTAATTCAGATTACTGCGCATTAATCGCACCATCCGAGGTGTCAGCAGCTCTGCGACTTGGCTTGGCACAGGCGAGCAGGCAAAGCTGCTGGCGCGGTGGAGGTTAATGGAATAATTCCTCCCAAGACCTGGCAGCAGGTCAGTTTTTCTTTTAGTCTTTAACAAGATGCTGTCTGATCGCGGATGTTTTATTGGGGCAGTGACAGGCGGCGTGAGAAATGAATCCCGTATTTACCTCTTTAATGTGTAAAAAGTCCTTGGCATCGAAAGTGATGGCCGTGCTGGGCACTGGGGCATCTTCATCCAG
The DNA here is from genome assembly GCA_036172795.1 of Pelodytes ibericus. Classification (NCBI taxonomy): domain Eukaryota; kingdom Metazoa; phylum Chordata; class Amphibia; order Anura; family Pelodytidae; genus Pelodytes; species Pelodytes ibericus. The sequence goes on along the minus strand of CM069864.1, from coordinate 7,169,851 downwards.
AGCACCACAGTAATTTACATTCGTCTTTACTGCAAATGCCACTGGCTTAGTCTGTAGACAGACAGAGCCATCATGAATACATTGATCCATACACTGTGTTAGCAGGAAATGCATAGGCTAAAAGAAAAATCACCTGTTTATCACATCACCTTGTGGCTTCGTATGCAAATGAACTTCTTAGTCTGCATATCAAGCCACGGGTGATGTCATAAACAGGAGACACATATGACATATTTAAAACACTGTATTCTTTTAATTTATCTTTTAGAAACATAGAATGTGCCACTGGCAGATAAGAACCATTTGGCCATATAGTCTGCCCAATTTTATAAATACTTTCATTAGTCCCTGGCCTTATCTTATATCTAGGATAGCCTTATACCTATCCCATGCATGCTTAAACTTCTTCACTGTATTAACCAGTACCACTTCTACTGGAAGACTATTCCATGCATCCACTACCCTCTCAGTAATGTAATACTTTCATTAGTCCCTGACCTTATCTTATATCTAGGATAGCCTTATACCTATCCCATGCATGCTTAAACTCCTTCACTGTATTAACCTCTACCACATCTACTGGAAGACTATTCCATACATCCACTACCCTCTCAGTAATGTAATACTTTCATTAGTCCCTGGCCTTATCTTATATCTAGGATAGCCTTATACCTATCCCATGCATGCTTAAACTCCTTCACTGTATTAACCTCTACCACTTCTACTGGAAGACTATTCCATACATCCACTATCCTTTCAGTAAAGTAATACTTTCATTAGTCCCTGGCCTTATCTTATATCTAGGATAGCCTTATACCTATCCCATGCATGCTTAAACTCCTTCACTGTATTAACCTCTACCACTTCTACTGGAAGACTATTCCATGCATCCACTACCCTCTCAGTAATGTAATACTTTCATTAGTCCCTGGCCTTATCTTATATCTAGGATAGCATTATACCTATCCCATGCATGCTTATACTCCTTCACTGTATTAACCTCTACCACTTCTACTGGAAGACTATTCCATACATCCACTATCCTTTCAGTAAAGTAATACTTTCATTAGTCCCTGGCCTTATCTTATATCTAGGATAGCCTTATACCTATCCCATGCATGCTTAAACTCCTTCACTGTATTAACCTCTACCACTTCTACTGGAAGACTATTCCATGCATCCACTACCCTCTCAGTAATGTAATACTTTCATTAGTCCCTGGCCTTATCTTATATCTAGGATAGCATTATACCTATCCCATGCATGCTTATACTCCTTCACTGTATTAACCTCTACCACTTCTACTGGAAGACTATTCCATACATCCACTACCCTCTCAGTAAAGTAATACTTTCATTAGTCCCTGGCCTTATCCTATATCTAGGATATCCTTATACCTATCCCATGCATGCTTAAACTCCTTCACTGTATTAACCTCTACCACTTCTACTGGAAGACTATTCCATACATCCACTACCCTCTCAGTAAAATAATACTTTCATTAGTCCATGGCCTTATCTGATATCTAGGATAGCCTTATACCTATCCCATGCATGCTTAAACTCCTTCACTGTATTAACCTCTACCACTTCTACTGGAAGACTATTCCATGCATCCACTACCCTCTCAGTAATGTAACACTTTCATTAGTCGCTGGCCATATCTTATATCTAGGATATCCTTATACCTATCCCATGCATGCTTAAACTCCTTCACTCTATTAACCTCTACCACTTCTACTGGAAGACTATTCCATCCATCCACTACCCTCTCAGTAAAGTAATACTTTCATTAGTCCCTGGCCCTATCTTATATCTAGGATAGCCTTATACCTATCCCATACATGCTTAAACTCCTTCACTGTATTAACCTCTACCACTTATACTGGAAGACTATTCCATGCATCCACTACCCTCTCAGTAATTTAATACTTTCATTAGTCGCTGGTCTTATCTTATATCTAGGATAGCCTTATACCTATCCATGCATGCTTAAACTCCTTCACTGTATTAACCTCTACCACTTATACTGGAAGACTATTTCATGCATCCACTACCCTCTCAGTAAAGTAATACTGTCTTTAGACCCTGGCCTTATCTTATATCTAGGATAGCCTTATACCTATCCCATGCATGCTTAAACGCCTTCACTGTATTAACCTCTACCACTTCTACTGGAAGACTATTCCATACATCCACTACCCTCTCAGTAAAGTAATACTTTCCTTAGTCCCTGACCTTATCTTATCTCTAGGATAGCCTTATACCTATCCCATGCATGCTTAAACTCCTTCACTGTATTAACCTCTACCACTTCTACTGGAAGACTATTCCATACATCCACCACACTCTCAGTAAAGTAATACTTTCATTAGTCCCTGACCATATCTTATATCTAGGATAGCCTTATACCTATCCCATGCATGCTTAAACTCCTTCACTGTATTAACCTCTACCACTTATACTGGAAGACTATTCCATGCATCCACTACCCTCTCAGTAATGTAATACTTTCATTAGTCCCTGGCCTTATCTTATATCTAGGATAGCCTTATACCTATCCCATGCATGCTAAAACTCCTTTACTGTATTAACCTCTACCACTTCTTTATCTCTAATTAAAGAGCTGGAATGGCAGTTATAAATATTGATTCTGCAAGAATCCTCTCTGGCAAAGACACTGCTTATCAGCAGCTTGCTAACTTTGCATGCCTGCATTATTATAACTGGGAAGTTATGTTTAGATATTGTCTGGTTTTCAAGTGAGTCCTGAGGATATTACTCGTATCCAATTTAATGGTAATCATTTTATCTGCCTCAAAAGGAAGTAGAGCTGATTTAACCCCACCCCTGAGGACTGAACAGATCCTACCAGAGCATTAGGCTGCTGAGCTCTATCTCTCTGGCTTTACTGACAAAAGTTTATCCATCACTTCACAACATTTTACTTGTTGAATATCTTTGCAAATTATAATCAGCAATTATCAGTCAATGTGATCCATTTAACATTTATTCTAGATTAGGATGTCTTCAAATCTGCACATAAAAGGCCTAGTCTGGTAACATTTTGCCAAACAAGATTAAAACGTATAAATCGGATTATAAGCGACAGGACCGTCATGTGACCACAACAGTATTCAAAATGGCCGTTACATGACTAAAACTAGGCTTATCTTAATATCCAGATCAAAAGCAGAATAAATAACAGATTATCTGACAGATTAAGTCCATTCACAAGCTGACATTAATCAGAGAATCTGTTTAGCAGTAGGGAATGGAGAGGAAACTTTGTATGAGCCAAACATCATTTCAAGCACTTTCTCATTCACTCTGAGGCAGCGTAATGTGATATAAAACAGAATTCTGGTGCACATTGTGCAGTTGCCATGGGAACCTATGGAATATTCCTACCGATGACATCACTTTCACAAACCCCAAGGTCCCTTTATTAGTGCTTGTTTATCGGCAGCTACACAAATACCTCTCTCAATAAAACACATGGACTTTCTACAAACCACCCAGCCTCATAATTCTACTTTGATTGGTCTTTTTTCAACACCCCAAAAGCTGGGTCTGCTTCCAGCCGTGTATGTCGGTAAAGGTGCGCGGATTACTTTGGCTCTCTCGAGTTGTACTGTGGCCTGCTGTTCTCTCTCTTGGCGGATTGCTTCTCTATCCTCTTCCAGAGATACATCGGAGTCTGATGGTCTGCTAGTGTACGAATCTGCTGAACCCTAGAGACAAACAATTGAAGCAGGTGAGTTTGGGAACAAATACTGCAGGTAACAAGCGGGTTTACTCCTTAAATCGAACACTAAGAGGGAATTGCAGGGAACTGACAAGGGAAGTTCAAACTTAAGTCCAAAGTAGCCAAACTTTTCTAACTCCTCTACTTTGGCCTTGTGCTTGAAAACTCTCTTCTTAATTCCCTGCAAAGCTCTAAATTCTTTCAGGTTAGACAAATCAGAATTGTGTGCATGCGTAACCTCCCCAACTCTGCCCCCCAGCATCCTAATTCCCATCACCTATTAAGTACTAAAGGGGGGTGCTTGCACTGTGCCGATGATGCCACAAAGTGATGTCATAAGTGGATGACACAGCAGGCACATATATAATCATGTCCTAATCTTAACATTGTCTTACTATTATGCTAACGCAATGGGCGGGGTCAGAATCCGAATGAACTAATGATACTTTTACTTAAATAAAAGGCAAATATTATTCTCACTGAAATATTACTGCCAAGATTTCTCTTAAACAAAAACTGCCTGGTTTATGAGATAATTTAAAAGGACTGGTGCCCAAAATGCAGCTTCCAAATATTAATGCATATTAATGTGATTTCTAAGTACTTTAAAATACAAGTTTTACATTTGACATTGCTTAAAATATAAAATACGTTCAGCTAGGTGAAATTGTGAAATTACAGCAGTTTACAAGAAACCAGGACTGCCCACACTAGCTGAGTATGCTAGTTTATTTTTGCTGCAGAAATCAATTTTACTCAAATTAATAATTGTATTCAAATGAATGGCCTTTCCTGTCTCTCTAGTGATGTCATCAGACAATGTGTTTCACTGTTAAGAGATCCTACTGTGTATAAGAACAAGTTTATTACACTCCACACAATGTGTTCAACTGGAAGGGCACAGGAAGTGACTAAACGAAACAACAATTTATATGCTCAGTGTCTATATAATCAGTGCTGCTGCACCTGCAGTAACCATGCAGAGTAATCACTGGGGGAGGGCTTGAGTCAAATATTAAACATGTGATTTATACAGAATGCCTGCATCAAATCACACTGGAAAAAAAGCCTGTGCATTATACATGCAGTAATCTTCATCTTGGACTAAGTGAGTTTGGGGACTAGACAGTCCCTTTAAGGGTCTATTTTTAAATTTAGTGGATGTTCAGTGTGTATCCTAATTTAAAAAAAAAAAAAAAAAACATATACACAATGTTTAAATCAACAGAAGTGATGTTATTTTTTAAAGCTGTGTCAGTAGTGTTATTTTGTAATCTTTTAACCCCGGTTCACCGCTGATTGACTAGAAGTCACAGTAACTGCACAGTACAGGCAGATACTATTTCTCTGCACTCAATCTCACTTTATATGAAGCTGTCGCTGTTAGAACTCCACTAGCACTGCATCCTGATAACATAACACTTCCCTGTATCACTGCATGGATAATTCCCCCAACACTTGTTTTACATTATATTTAATGGGGGCAGGGAGTGGGGGGGGGGGGGGGGGGGAGGATGCAGTCAGTGGTACAGAAAAATGTTAACTCTTCACTGAAAGCAATTTATAAAGGGCAAGTCTGTCTACTAAAATGATTCATCAAATAAACAGCATCTACAAAAAAGAAAATGCTGAATTCTGTCCTTTCCCAGGTGACGCTGTTTGTGAGAAGTTTAGATATGAAGGGGATTTGAACACGTTTATTACATGTGTAAAAATATTTTGCAAGAGTACAGCTGTACGAATGGAATCCTTCATGTATGGACAGTGGGTGGAGTTATCATAAGTTACATTTAACCCCTTAACGACAGACCCTTTTAAACATTTTTGGACATTCTGGACAATGACGATTTTAACTTTTCTGTGCTGTTTGTGTTTAGCTGTAATTTTCTTTGTTGTCATTTGCTGTACCCACACAAATTATATATTGTTTTTATTTGGACAAGAAGGGCTTTCTTTGGATGCCCATCATTTTGATTATTTCCTATAATATAATATAATATAAAAAAAAAACTGGTGAAAAAAAAACAACACAAATTTCCTGTCTTTTATTTGAAACATCTTTTCCTCATCTACAAAAGTGAATGAAAACACCTGCTAAAAGATTCTACTATTTCTCCTGAGTACAGGGATACCACCCATGCATAGTTTTTTTGGGTTGTTTGGGGGCTAAAAGGCCACATTTGGGAGGTGCAATTTTTGGTTTTCCAACTTGGAATTTTGACATGTAGTCAGCCTGCACCCATGTTTCATTTTGGACTTTTTTTGAAGCCGGACAGTGTATTTTACCCCCAGAAAACCATATATTTTGTAAAAGTAGACACCCTAGGCTACTTTAAATGGTGGTATTTTAATGCTGTCCATGCACCAATTCTACCACCAGACTTTGTCGAACTTTTGGGTAGTAATTTTATTGTGTTTTATTCCCCACATACATTGTACTTTAGACACAAATTCACAGCTTTTGGTATGCGTTACTGACAAACAATACCCCAATATGTGTTCAGCAACATCTCCCGGGATACCACCAATGCATAGGTTTGTCAGCTTGTTTGGGGGTTAAAAGGACACATTTGAGAAGTGTGCTTTTTGATTTTCCAACTTTTGACATGTAGAGCAAGGAAGGGGTTAATAGCTCTTATAAGAGCCTTTGTTGTACTGTACAAAAAAATTAACCCCTAAAAATGCACAGACAAGAAAAAATGTGCTGCTGTGGAGTGATCAGTGGTATGGAAGGGGTTAATACACAGGGTACACTATACAAAGGGTATGGCTTTTTATAAAAGCCCTTGGGTCTCATTATTTAGTTACATTTTATTTAATTTATTACAATTAAAAACTTACATTATACAGATCTGTCTCTCTCCCTGACTAAAACTCAAGTGAGGAGAGGGAGGCAGATACATATGGGTTAGAACAATATTTACCAATATTGATCTGCCCAGGCGAATGGTGATGCTCATCTGAGCAATCACCAAACCGCCTTTGCCACTGATCGACTGTTACTGATCGCTATACAAGCGCTCAGACAGCTTTAAAAAAATACACGTAATCCCCTAGTGGGTAAAATTAACCCCTAGCGATGTAACCAAAAAAATGAAGATAGCAAAAAAAATCCTAATGCAGCCAGATCGCTGCTATGCAGTGATCTACTGCAAGCAAGGGGTTAATAGCTCTTAAAAGAGCCTTCTATATACTGTAATAAATTACAGTAAATAAAATTAACCCCTAAAAAATGCACAGACAGCAAAAAATGTGCTGTTGTGAAAGATCACTGCGTACACAGTGATCAATGGCAGGGAAGGGGTTAAACACTGGAAATGGATTTTATAAAAGCCCTTGGGTCTCAATTTTATAACATATATTATAATTAAAAACTTACATTATACAGCTCTGTCTCTCTCCCTCACTAAAACTCAAGTGAGGAGAGGAAGGCAGATCTACACGGGTCAGATCAATATTTACAAATATTGATCTGACCAGGCAAATGGTGATGCTCATCTAAGCAATCACCAAACCGCCTTTGCCACTGTTTGGCTGTTACTGATCGCTATACATGCGATCAGACAGCTAAAAAAAAAAATGTTTACGTTAAACGTAGTCCCCTAGCGGGTATAATTAACCCCTAGCAGGTGTAACAAACGATTTAGATAAAATTGCTTCTGAAACAAGATCACTGCATTTGCCCCAGATCGCTGCTTAGGCAGTGATCTACAGCAAGCAAGGGGTCAATAGCTCTTAAAAGAGCCTTTGTTATACTGTAGTCAATTACAGAAAATGTGCTGCTGTGTAAGATCACTGCATACACAGCGATCATTGGCAGGGAAGAGGTTAAACACTGGAAATGACTTTTATAAAAGCCCTTAATTATTAAATGTTATTAAATATTATTTAATGCAGATCAACACTTGTCAAAGGCAATATTATTCAACATTGGTTTTGACTGTGTGATAAGTGCTCATCAGAGCACGTATCATACATGTCTGCACACTGATCACACTGATCTGCTGTGCTGGCATTCAGCAGCACCCCCTAGAGCAATAGAAGTGAAAAAAACACTTCCGATGCTCTTGCCAGTAGAAGGGTAGTGCTCCCTTCTGCTGAGCTGATGTGGTTGCTCAGGAGGGAGACCACCGGGGATTGACGTTGGTGTTGCAAGGGTTAGGGCTTGCCTGGTGGCAGAAATAGGTATAAATCAGAAGAAATTGTTTTGTTTTGTTTTTTTTACTTTAAAACTGTCTTGATTTATTTTATATTAATAAAGTTGTAGAGAAATTATATCAATAACAAATAAGTGATCACTCAATAATAGCAAGGGCAGTAGATTGGTCGTCCGTGTAAGTCAAGTTTTATAGTCAGATATTTTGTAGTACACAGTGTAGTACAATTATACATATGCCCATGAAAAATAAATACTTAACTTGAAAAGGGCTAATAACAAACAGATTTAACTGCTTAAACACAGTCCAATAACAGTGTACAAACTTTATATCCTGCCAATAAGCTTTAAATGCATTAAACATTATATATGTATATATATATATATATATAGATAAATTTATACTTATAATGTATACAAACGTTTCAATATTATATTCAACTTTTTACATATGTAATAAAAATTATTTCTTGTTTTTATTACCTTCCTCTATACCCACATTTGCACTCTGGACTTGCCCCAGCACCCAGATTTGCTCTCCAGAATTGCCACAGCACCCTGATTTGCACTCTGGACTTGTCCCAGCACCCAGATTTGCTCTCCAGAATTGCCACAGCACCCTGATTTGCACTCTGGACTTGCCCCAGCACCCAGATTTGCACTCCCGAATTTCCCCAGCAGCCTGATTTGCACTCAGCGGACATGCTCCAGTAACCTGCTGCTGCCACGTTTTTACTTAGTGTTGGGACACCTGGCACCAAGATTATGCAGTGGTGAGGTGCACAAGGGGGCAGGGGATGGGACACTTCATCGCGGCTGCTTCCGTGCAGCCGCTTCACCGCCGACTCTGCACCGCAAGACAGCTCGTCGCTGGAGATTTCATCGCGGGACTTTTCATCGCTAAAGGTAAGTATTTTAGCTATTTTAATTTATTTTAGTAAGGGTGGTTAGAATTAGGGTTTAGGGGGTTAGAATTAGGGTTTAGGGGGTCAATTTTAGTATTAGGGTTCGGGGGTTAGTATTAGGGTTTAGGTGGTTAGTATTAGGGTTCGGGGGTTAGTATTAGGGTTTAGGGGGTTAGTATTAGGGTTCGGGGGTTAGTATAAGGGTTTAGGGGGTTAGTATTAGGGTTTAGGGGGTTAGTATTAGGGTTTAGGGGGTTAGTATTAGTGTTCGGGGTTAGTATTAGGGTTTAGGGGGTAATTTTAGTATTAGGGTTCGAGGGTTAGTATTAGGGTTTAGGTGGTTAGTATTAGGGTTCGGGGGTTAGTATTAGGGTTTAGGGGGTTAGTATTAGGGTTCGGGGGTTAGTATAAGGGTTTAGGGGGTTAGTATTAGGGTTTAGGGGGTTAGTATTAGGGTTTAGGGGGTTAGTATTAGGGTTTAGGGGGTTAGTATTAGTGTTCGGGGTTAGTATTAGGGTTTAGGGGGTAATTTTAGTATTAGGGTTCGAGGGTTAGTATTATGGTTTAGGGGGTTAGTATTAGGGGTCGGTAGTTAGTTTTAGGGTTTATGGTTTTAGTATTAGGGTTTAGGGGGTTAGTATTAGGGGTCGGGGGTTAGTATTAGGGTTTAGGGGGTTAATTTTAGTATTAGGGTTCGGGGTTCATTTTAGTATTAGGATTTAGGGGGTTCATTTTAGTATTAGGGTTCGGGGGTTAGTATTAGGGTTTAGGGGGTTAGTATTAGGGTTTAGGGGGTTAGTATTAGGGTTCGGGGGTTTGTATTAGGGTTTAGGGGGTTAATTTTTGTTTAGGGTTCGGGGGTTAGTATAAGGGTTTAGGGGGTTAATAGTAGGGGTTGGGGGTTAGTATTAGGGTTTAGGGGGTTAGTATTAGGGGTCGGGGGTTAGTATTAGGGTTCGGGGGTTAGTATTAGGGTTCGGGGGTTAATTTTAGTATTGGGGTTAATTTTAGTATTGGGGTTTGGGAATCATTTATTGGGGGGGTATTTTCTTTTAACTTTTTCATTTGTAAGAGCTGACAGTTCAGCGCTGAACTGTCAGCTCCTACATAGCCGCGGCCGCGATGAAAGGGCCGCGTTATTCTTCATTGCTGACAGTTTAGCGTTCTAACTTCCGCGCTGAACTGTCAGCGATGAAGATGCGGCGAAGAAGTGTCCTAGACCCAGTCGGGCATGTATCGCTGGCACAGACTGTATCCCTTTGCATTGCTACCCCCTGGAAAGCTCCATCCAAGGCGGGGCCTTGTTGGCCTCATTGTAGATACAGCTGGGATTTACATACTGGCCTCAAAGCTTCTCTGCAGCACAGTGCAGGGTTATCTGCCATCGTATAATGCAGAGCACTTACCAGAATGGCACAGTATGTTTTATTCGCTTTGGCTACAGCAGAATCCACCGGACTGGTTATCATATACGATTACAAGATAGCAAGCTGTTACACAAGGGAGATCTCATTATCACTCTGCAAATCGACAGGATCACCCGTACAATATGACACCGAGCAGACCGGGGCAGATTCATGTTATAAACAAGATGCTAAAAGAGCAAATTAAATAGTATTGACAAATACTGAGGGCTTTATTCTTGAGGAGAAGAGTTAATTGCAGGGAATTGACAAGGGCATTGCAAACATAGCCAAAATAGCAAAGTCTAAAGTATAGCTGAATTGGAGAATTTTGTCAGCTTGGCTACTTTGCGTCAGCAAAGGGGTTCAGGACCCAGAGCTCCCATAGATAGGATACATAATTTCATGTGTAGAAACTGGGTAACCACACTCCCCTGAGGGCTTGACCCCCCAGGTTGCTGCATCCACAAACCACGGCCCTGAGGTAGCAGTAGCTGGTATCCAGTATAAAACAAGACAGTATCTGGTGATACCCTGCAGACATCCTGGAGCAGACATGGAGGATGGAACCATAGAGCAATATACATGATGCTGCAAGCAAGGATAAGAGCTACAGGGCAAATGTATTGGAATCCTCAGGTGCTTCAGGGAAAGAGGATCAGGAAACAAAATACAGACATAAATACAGGACTAGCCTTGTACTCTAAGAATGGTCTATTATGAGGGTTTAGTTACACCAAATGGCCATGAGATGATAAGCTTTCCACCAGCATCAAGTTATCCCACAATATGACAGGTTCCTAACACTAACCCTGCATATATAAAACTATACTTAAAATAGAAACATAGACCACAAGACAAACCTGTAGCAGTACAGAATGAGAAATGAAACACAGTGAACAAACGGGGTGGGGCACATTATATAGAGGCAGAGAAGGAAAACCAGAAACAGACCAAAGCAGGAAACATAGCAAAACCAGCACAGGGCAAAAACAAGAATCAGTTCCTTCTTCACACAGAGCTCAGTGTAACCTGCAACAGCCCTCTTGTACCTGGTAGGAAAAGAAAACCTCTGACAGTGTCTCTCTCTCTCTCTCTCTCTCTCTCTCTCTCTCTCTCTCTCTCTCTCTGTGTGTGTGTGTTTGTGTGTGTGTGTCAGACTGTGTGTGTGTCTGTGTGGCTGACAGACTGTGTGTGAGTGACAGGCTGTGAGTGTGTGAGTGAGTAAAAGACTGTGTGTGTAATGGATAGAAATAAAAAGGTTAAATTCCCTGAAACTGCCTATATGGTAGTTAGAGGGATTACATTCTCTGAAACTGCTTCTCTGGTAATTAGAGGGATTACATCATTTGACACTGCCTACCTTGCAAATGGAGGGGTTAAATTATCTGACACTACCTATCTGGAAATTAGAGGTGTTAAATTCTCTGAAATTGCCAATCTGGTAATTATAGGTAAAAAATGCTCTGAAGCTGCCTATCTAGAGATTAGAGGGGTGTCATTCTCTGAAACTGTCTATCTGGCTATTAGAGGGATTCAGTTCTCTGAAACTGCAGATCTGTAATTAGAGGCATTGCATTCTCTGACTCTGCCTATCTGGCAATTAGAGGATTCAATTCCCTGGCACTGCCTATCTGGCATTTAGAGGGGTTAAATCCTCTGACACTCTCTATCTGGCAATTACAGGGGATACATATTCTGAAACTGCCTATCTGGTAATTAGAGGTGCTAAATTCTCTGAAACTGCCTATCTGGTAATTAGAGGGGTTCAATTCTCTGAAACCACCTATCTGATAATTTGAGAGGTTAAATTCTCTGTAACTATCTGGTAATAAGAGGGGTTAAATTCTCTGAAACTGCCTATCTGGTAATTAGATGGGTTCAATTCTCTGAACACGTCCCTGTCTGATAATGACTGTATGTACATTATAAATATATTATTCACTCTACATGGTTCCCAAGGATTCCTAATAATTTCTATAATATAAAATGTCTCCCTGAATGATAGAAATAACATATGGCCCACCTTGTGAATTGCTATGCAAAGGAATTACTTACAATGGCAAATGTGTCATTTGCATTTCAAGCCACATGTGATGTCATAAGAAGGAGACTTAACAGGCACATTTAAAACATATGTTTCTTGTAATTTTTGCAGTTACTGCAATTCCACTAACACAATGTATAGATCATTTTTTATCCTCTATATTCACAGTATAACATTTAAGGTTATGTAATCCCTGTAAGCAAAAATACTGAGATTATTATTAATAGCCTGGCTGTGTCTACATTACATTTTCCATGGTTATTTTTATTTTGGGAAGTATTTATTTATTTATTGAGCCGTACAGACCAATAGGAGATGGGGCAGGATGGATTCTGAATTACTTCTATCTATTCTGTCATGGACCTTGTGGAATAAATGGTGATGAAGAAACACCAGGGAGAGGGAGAAATTGGAATGTTTGCAACAAATACTGCAGATTTGTGTTTTAGCCAAAGGAACCTTTTTTTCCCCCAAAGTGTCAGTTTGATGTCAGGTGACACCCTCCTGTGCATTTAGTCCTGGCTCCTATTTGCCTGATGAGCTGAATTTCCCTGGCAGGGGGATGGGTATTAGATTTTGTAGCTTTGGAGAGTGTTTGAGAATATGTTTATTGTATGGAATATACTCCCCTTCCAGTCATTTTACCAATAGTCAAGTCCAAGTGCAGGGAATTTGTAAAGACTGGTTAAGCATTATGAGAGTAGCAGTTCAAACCAAGTACAAGCACTGCTACTCCCAGGACCCTCAGCCAGAATTTGCGGGGCAGTCATAATCAACAGCGGGTTGGTCTGGCTAAATGCATCAATCCTGATATTGCATGGTCTGGTTTTCCCTAAGGCATGGAAGATAGGGGTGCATAAAAAGCCCTCGCAAGGCTTTCTCAATATACAGGAGGAAAATGAAAGCCACTAACAATCCAGGTTTATATATAAAAAGCAGATATTTATTGATATAATATGTATACCTAGATTGTGCAGCTAAAATGACTGGTAGCAAAACAAATATTTAAATACAGTAAATACATTTTAAAAAAAGTAAATATGAAGAACTGGAGTCTTTTTTCAGTGCAGATTCCAGCATTACATTAGAAACAATACTGAGCTTTGCCATGTTTGTCATTAAAAGGAAAGAAATGGCAAATATTGGCCCTTATTGGAACCTACAGGAAAGAAACCCTTTTTATTTATCCAATATGTCGGCACAGATGGCTGGAAATGAATCTGGCCAGAAACAGAAAGCAAAAAAAGAAAAACCTTTCCCAAAAAACCATTAACCCTTTTGGTGTCAGAGAGGCCTGGGAATAAGGCAAACATTGGGAGGGGGAAAAGGAGAAACTGTCAAATGAAAGGGAGATAAAAATACACATTTAATCACTTGCCAGAGGCCTGGAAAATGCGTTGGACTTTACCCAAACCAGAACTAAACACTATGAATAGAAATCAAAGATCAACCCCAAAACCTAACGGGGCCAGTACCACCCAGATCATGTCCTGCATGCTGTACCTGCTTTCAATATATGTGAAATGTGGCCGTTTTTTTTTACTTTAAATCAGTTTACCGTTCTGCTGTAGTGTTACATTGAACAAAAATTCAGTGACATTCCAATAAGGAGGGGCTTGGAAAGATAGGCGGGACTGTTACTACGACAACAGCAATACTTCTACTACAATCTCTTTGTGATTTGTTTGGCGATTGGAAGATTTGAGGAATTATTTATTTTGCGCAAAAGATTTACAAAAGTCCTTAGCATGCGCAAATATAATCACAATAATATATCACTAAAAGCAGAAGAATGCACCCTAATGAAAAATATACGGCAGATGTATAAAACGGAAAAAAAATGCAAAATCTTGCAAATATTCGCACATTTCTCCATGTTTTCCCTATTTTATTCCCACTTTGCTTGCTTAGCACATGACCCCTTTATATTCTTCATTTTTAATAAAAGCTATTGAACCTAGACATCTGTTGCCCTTAGTATAAGGATAAACTGACAGGTACTTTTGATAGTACATGCCGGTTCATCCTCTGACTAGTGGCTGCCATGCTTCGTGGGAAGGAAGCAGCCTTGTCGGCGACTGCCTCTCTCTCTCTCACTGCGCGTGTAGAGAGACGCCCCCGTTATCGCATGGAATTAGTAGAGGGGACCTTAACTAGCAGAGAGAGACCCCTGCACACTGCAGACCCTGATCAGACAGACTGGCTGGGTATCAGTAGTGACACACAGCCGAGGGTAGACCCGGGTGTATCTGTTAGGATACACGTCGGGTGTATCTGTTAAGATACACGTCGGATTTACACCGAAGAAGCAGGACATGTTTTTATTAACCCCTTGCTTCCTTCAAAGGTAAAAAAAAAAAAAAGTTAAATTGTCCTTTAAAAAGTATAAACATGATGCAATGTTTCCCTTAAACACAAGTTTATTTTTTGCTGACACTTATCCTTTATCAGCCACTTCAGCTTTTTGACAGGTCTCTTCTACATCGAGCAAAGGTTCAAACAGTTGACTCCCCAAAGCATCCCAGTGAGGAGATCTGGCAGCAGCCAGAACCAATTTATTAAACAGACCTCTCCAATGTTTTCTGGTGACAAGCTATATTAAGGTTATTATCATGCTGGACATTCTCTAAGTTAAGAGGGTTCAAATATCACAGATATGATCGTTTATTTCCAAAACACACTTCAAGATTGGAATGTTAGAATGTCTCAACTTTTAACGGAACATCTACTCAATAAATAGAGTTATCAAAGGACCAGCCGTTATCATACACATTATAGTTCAATATTTATAAAAATCCATGTATTTATTTAAATTTAAACATTTGTGCATATACATATAATCCAAAACAAATCAATACAAAATACAGAAACAAATATTTTGTATACGTGGAGCTGTCATTTACAACCAGATTATATCCTATTTTAAAAATTCTAGCAACCTGCAATCACCTGCTGAATTGGATTTAAAATATAAATTTAAAATTCTACTGCATTAATTGTATTTCATAAAACAAATTCTGTATCTTAATGTATTTCCTTACTTGTCATCCCAAAAACATTTTAGGAGACTCAACACTAAAGCACAGATGTTTCTTTTTATTTAAGGTAATATTTCATGGGCTGGAATAATTGATCACTAAAATGTCCTGCTTTTCCCATTTATCCCAAATACTTATAATGAGCTTTAACATGAACTGATATTGAGAATTGATTTTAAAATGAATTGCATGAATATGGGTACATTGTATGTAAACTGGTAATTAAGGAGGATGGGGCATCTATACCACACTGGTATCTCTGTCGGGATATCCAGGTCCAGTGACGAATATAGTCGAATTACTCCTGTAGAAGTCAGTGGGAAGACTTTGGCTGTAGTCAAAGTTCTCACCAAAAATAGTCCAAAGAGTATTAAAATAAAAATCATTAAAAATAAAAAAAAATAACACAATACATTAATAAATAAATAAAAATAAAGTAAATGAACCATATCTAAAAAAAATATAAAATATTTGTTTATTAAAAATTTGTAAATACTTATCTTAATGTAATTATACCATTATAATATATAACATGAATATATTATCACTGTATATGGATATTTGTGTTTTAACATAATGTTTCTAATCTCAGTTGGCTCATCCTAAGATGTTTGGACTGACTGCATGCCAAGGGGTGCTCTGCCAAGAAAAAACATGTGAGGAAGACCCCACTGCTCTCCAAAACCAGTCAACCAAAAGAATCCAGCGGCACAAAGTAATTAAAAAATAGCAAAAATATTTTGATTAAGACCATGGTCATTTTAAAATAACAAACATGAAAAAATATTGACAAAAAACACAGCATCAAAGATAGAACCAAAACAAAGACCACAAACGTACATACACTACATAACCGTTTTTTGGTTCTATCTTTGATGCTGTGGTTTTTGTCAATATTTTTATTTTTTTATTACTTTGTCTGGAGTGCCTCTGGATTTCTTTTCCAGACCCGAATTCAAGGATATCAACTAGCCGGCTTTTCGGGGATTTCTGAAATTTTGGCTAACTTGCCCGATTCCTGACTATATTGGCTATAATCTATTGTATTAGCAGAATTCCATGCAAATGTATAAAATAAGAGAAGAATATGTTTTTTATAACGTTTGTGGTGTCTCCAGCTTATGACATCGCCTTGTGGCTTGGTATGCTAATTACATTTCCATTGAAAATTAGTTTTTTGCACATCAAGCCAGGTTTCATACAAAGGATAAAATATATTTTGGCTTGCAGACACTTGTGAGGATAGTGGATTTTTTCTTCATCTCTAGATTTAAAGGGACTCAACCTAAACATTGCTCATACTGTATAGGAAGAGAATAAATATAAAAATAATTAAAAATTATCATATACTTTGTGTTAGCAAAATTGAATGAAAATGCATGAATTAAGAGAAAAATGTGTCCCAGAGTATATTAACATACATGCTCCAGGGCTGTGATTATTCGGATGTCGTCATTTAATCTAATACAGCCCCGAGCTATGCATTCTTTTTTTTTAAAAAAGCCAATGTTGGTCACCCGACCCCAGAGATTCTGGGATCCATAGCTTGCTTTGTCTCATGGGAGGAGTTACCTTTAGCTCCACCCTTTTTCCATTGACGGTTATTCTCATTATGTCTATGTTAAACAGTTATCGTTCTCCGCAGATATATTATTTTTTGTTGGTCCAGATTTTGGTCCAGACTGATGATATCTGACGAATGTTTCATTGTGAAATATATATTGATAGCAATGCTTTACTATATATACATCCCCGATGCCTGTGCATTGCTTAGTTCCACCCATTAGTTATATGTAATTTAGGTTCAGATCATTTTTCTTGAAAGGGACACATCACAACTGTTCTTTTCACTAACACTGGCCACAGTTTCCCTCTGGCACCAAAAGGGTTAAGCATGCAACACATGCCCCGGTGTATCTATGTACATGTGTTTGCCAAAGGCAGTATTAATATGCCGTTTGGCTTCCGCCCCCTTGTTCCATCAGCATGCCCTCCTACTGCCCCCTCTCTGGGAGTGACGGGGGGCTGCATGCTGTGACTATACACCCAGAGATGCTTCTGGTATATTACACATCACATTCACACGTAACACCTGCTGGAAGATCATACACTGCACACGTCACTGGTGATAGAGCCACACATGGAAACACATACAAATCCCTAATCTGGAATGGGGGGTACATCTGTGACTGAATTTCCATCCTGGAGGATGTAGCACTGTAAATGGAGGATTGGAGTAGACCCCATGCTTCTCTAAACTGCCCAGTAAACCCGTTCAGGGTTTATAGATCTATTCAGGATCTGGCTGAGCATCATGGGAGATCTCCACTACAGATAGAGTGCCAAGCGTTGCCCTGCATTCCTCCCCAATGTGTTCATCTTGGGGCTGGCTGAGCATCATGGGAGATCTCCACTACAGATAGAGTGCCAAGCGTTCCCCTGCATTCCTCTCCAATGTGTTCATCTTGGGGCTGGCTGAGCATCATGGGAGATCTCCACTACAGATATAGTGCCAAGCGTTCCCCTGCATTCCTCCCCAATGTGTTCATCTTGGGGCTGGCTGAGCATCATGGGAGATCTCCACTACAGATAGAGTGCCAAGCGTTCCCCTGCATTCCTCCCCAATGTGTTCATCTTGGGGCTGGCTGAGCATCATGGGAGATCCCCACTACAGATAGAGTGCCAAGCGTTCCCCTGCATTCCTCCCCAGTGTGTTCATCTTGGGGCTGGCTGAGCATCATGGGAGATCCCCACTACAGATAGAGTGCCAAGGGTTCCCCTGCATTCCTCCCCAATGTGTTCATCTTGGGGCTGGCTGAGCATCATGGGAGATCTCCACTACAGATGGAGTGCCAAGCGTTCCCCTGCATTCCTCCCCAATGTGTTCATCTTGGGGCTGGCTGAGCATCATGGGAGATCCCCACTACAGATAGAGTGCCAAGCGTTCCCCTGCATTCCTCTCCAATGTGTTCATCTTGGGGCTGGCTGAGCATCATGGGAGATCCCCACTACAGATAGAGTGCCAAGCGTTCCCCTGCATTCCTCTCCAATGTGTTCATCTTGGGGCTGGCTGAGCATCATGGGAGATCCCCACTACAGATAGAGTGCCAAGCGTTCCCCTGCATTCCTCCCCAATGTGTTCATCTTGGGGCTGGCTGAGCATAATGGGAGATCCCCACTACAGATAGAGTGCCAAGCGTTCCCCTGCATTCCTCCCCAGTGTGTTCATCTTGGGGCTGGCTGAGCATCATGGGAGATCCCCACTACAGATAGAGTGCCAAGCGTTCCCCTGCATTCCTCCCCAATGTGTTCATCTTGGGGCTGGCTGAGCATCAGGGGAGATCCCCACTACAGATAGAGTGCCAAGCGTTAAAGGCACTAGACAGTGTTTATAATTTGAATGTAGAGATTAACAAGTGATGTAGACATTGTGCAGAATTGCACCAAAATCCTAAATTAAACAAAAATGTTTTTTCAATGTGTTTTCTGTGGAGTCTACTGCTGATGACATCACCTGTGGCACGGTATGCAAAATAATTACTTCCAATGGGAAATGCATCATTTGCATATAAGGGTACAAGGTGATGTCACAACAAAACCATTTACAGCACATTTTCTCCTAACCTATACTCTTCTAACACAATGTAAAGGTCATTTAGGTGCTGGTGTCTCTTTCAGACTGACCCTGGGCTGCCCATAACCAACATGGCTGCCAAATAATGAAATAAACGATAACGCCACGCTGTTCTGTTTCCCTCTCCTTTTACTCTCACCGTGTTTAACCTCCGCAGAGCCGCTTGTTACTCAACAGCCAACAAAGAAGGTGAAAAGGCATCTGATTATATACGATTGTGATATTTGTGCCGCCAGCCACCTGGGAGGCCATTAAACATTCAGCTATTCTCCCCGTGTTGTTGCTTTGCACGCCGGCTTTCAAAGCCAACCAAATAATCTGATTCAACTGCAGCACAATCGTACAGGTAGGGATTAACACCGAAACCCATACTTACACCGCGGGGTACGGTTACATGTGAAAGCTAATTGATCCTCTTCCATTTGTAGAAAATAATATTCACAGAAAAGCCTCCAAATAGCTTGAAAATAATACTAAGTACTCTGCCGCTCTCCGGAACCGCGAATTACAGTCAACACTACATTCTCAGCGCTGTGTTCAATGGAAAAGTATGTCTTGCGCCTTTAACTGCACCGGAGCGGGGTGTGTAATCCCACTTTAATGTAAATATAAACCACAGATTTAGCGATTCGGAACACGCCTGCTTGTCGCGGCTTTGGTGGCTGTTATAAGTGTAGGACCTCTGAAGGACTTGGAACATGGCAGCCACCCTGGAAATCCTTATTAGCCTGCGTCTTACAGGAACCATATGTGGCATCGGAGGGTGAACTTTAATTATGTGAGCCGGGTGTGGAGGGTTTGATGGGTGTAAAACCCTGAACTTCCCAAGTATCTCTATAAGGAGGGTGACAGAGAAAACCTATAGCCATGTATACAGCTAGGTGGGGGTCTTCACACAGTCATAGTGTGTCTAGTCTTCATGATCTCCCCAAACTGAGGACAAAGCGATCCAGCTATGATTTCTGCTTTACATTGTGTAGGGCCAGCTGAGCTCTTCTATATATTCTTCTATACATTGTGCAGGGCCCGGTGAGTTTCTCCTGCTAGAAGAACAGAGTTGGCCCTGTATAATGCATTGTTATAAAGTGACAGTGTGTAAAGATGTAACTCTGCATTATCCACGGCCAGCTGAGCTCTTCTATATATTCTTCTATACATTGTGCAGGGTCTGGTGAGTTTCTCCTGCTAGAAAAACAGAGTTGGCCCTGTATAATGCATTGTTATAAAGTGACAGTGTGTAAAGATGTAACTCTGCATTATCCATGGCCAGCTGAGCTCTTCTATATATTCTTCTATACATTGTGCAGGGTCTGGTGAGTTTCTCCTGCTAGAAAAACAGAGTTGGCCCTGTATAATGCATTGTTATAAAGTGACAGTGTGTAAAGATGTAACTCTGCATTATCCATGGCCAGCTGTGATCTTCTATATATTCTTCTATACATTGTGCAGGGCCTGGTGAGTTTCTCCTGCTAGAAGAACAGAGTTGGCCCTGTATAATGCATTGTTATAAAGTGACAGAGTGTAAAGATGTAACTCTGCATTATCCATGGCCAGCTGTGATCTTCTATATATTCTTCTATACATTGTGCGGGGTCTGGTGAGTTTCTCCTGCTAGAAGAACAGAGTTGGCCCTGTATAATGCATTGTTATAAAGTGACAGTGTGTAAAGATGTAACTCTGCATTATCCATGGCCAGCTGAGCTCTTCTATATATTCTTCTATACATTGTGCAGGGTCTGGTGAGTTTCTCCTGTAAGAAGAACAGAGTTGGTCCTGTATAATGCATTGTTATAAAGTGACAGTGTGTAAAGATGTAACTCTGCATTATCCATGGCCAGCTGAGCTCTTCTATATATTATTCTATACATTGTGCAGGGATTGTGCATTGTTATAAAGTGATAGTGTGTAAAGATGTAACTCTGCATTATCCATGGCCAGCTGAGCTCTTCTATATATTCTTCTATACATTGTTCAGGGTCTGGTGAGTTTCTCCGGCTATAAGAACAGAGTTGGTCCTGTATAATGCATTGTTATAAAGTGACAGTGTGTAAAGATGTAACTCTGCATTATCCATGGCCAGCTGAGCTCTTCTATATATTCTTCTATACAGTGTGCAGGGTCTGGTGAGTTTCTCCTGCTAGAAGAACAGAGTCGGTCCTGTATAATGCATTGTTATAAAGTGACAGTGTGTAAAGATGTAACTCTGCATTATCCATGGCCAGCTGAGCTCTTCTATATATTCTATACATTGTGCAGGGCCTGGTGAGTTTCTCCTGCTAGAAGAACAGAGTTGGCCCTGTATAATGCATTGTTATAAAGTGACAGTGTGTAAAGATGTAACTCTGCATTATCCATGGCCAGCTGAGCTCTTCTATATATTCTATACATTGTGCAGGGTCTGGTGAGGAGGGGGCATATATCATCCTTGCTGCGCCTCTTTGTCATTATCAGTGCAGCATGCAAAGGGTTGATAATAACATAACCTGATGCAAAAGCTTACTAGAAGGATCAAGCTGCCATTGTCTGATTAGTAATATGTAATCTGTTTTTATTTTAACACTATGCCCCACATTATTCAGACACACATGATCAAGGCAGCCTAACACTAGATTGCACCCACAGCACCAGAACCAGATTACACTAACAGCAGTTGTCACAGCACTAGGTGGCATGCACAGCACTAGCTACAGCACCAAATTGCACCCTCAGCACCAGACTTCCCTTGCCACAGCACCAGATACCAGATTGCACCCTCAGCACCAGACTTCCCTTGCCACAGCACCAGATACCATATTGCACCCACAGCAGCTGCCACAGTACTAGATTGCACCCAAAACCTTTGCCACGGCACAAGCTATAGATATAGCCCAATGGCACAAGATATAAACCCACTGCCCCAGATACAGATCCACAGCACTTGATATAATACCACAGCACCAGATATAAACCGACCACACGAGATATAACCTCACTGCAGCAAATATAGATCTACTGGGCGAGATATAGACCCACAACACCAAATATTAACCCCCGGTACCAGCTAAAAACCACACAGCAACAGATACAACAACATAGCAAGTATATAACCCCACAGCAACATATACAACACTATAGCACACAATATAACCCCACAGCAACATATACAACACTATAGCACACAATATAACCCCACAGCAACATATACAACACTATTGCACACAATATAACATATATATTGTGGAATTAGTATATGTCTACTCTGTACAGACTCCTGTGTAATATATGTATGCACACATTGCAAGTATAGGTGATTATCATTCACCTGGTATTATTATATGTCTGCTCTGTACAGGCTCCTGTGTAATATATGTATGCACACACTGCAAGTATAGTTATCATTCACCTGGTATTATTATATGTCTGCTCTGTACAGACTCCTGTGTAATATATGTATGCACACACTGCAAGTATCGTTATCATTCACCTGGTATTATTATATGTCTGCTCTGTACAGACTCCTGTGTAATATATGTATGCACACACTGCAAGTATAGTTATCATTCACCTGATATTATTATATGTCTGCTCTGTTCAGACTCCTGTGTAATATATGTATGCACACACTGCAAGTATAGTTATCATTCACCTGGTATTATTATATGTCTGCTCTGTACAGACTCCTGTGTAATATATGTATGCACACATTGCAAGTATAGTTATCATTTACCTGGTATTATTATATGTCTGCTCTGTACAGTCTCCTGTGTAATATATGTATGCACACATTGCAAGTATAGTTATCATTCACCTGGTATTATTATATGTCTGCTCTGTACAGACTCCTGTGTAATATATGTATGCACACATTGCAAGTATAGTTATCATTCACCTGGTATTATTATATGTCTGCTCTGTACAGACTCCTGTGTAATATATGTATGCACACATTGAGAGTATAGTTATCATTCACCTGGTATTATTATATGTCTGCTCTGTACAGACTCCTGTGTAATATATGTATGCACACATTGCAAGTATAGTTATCATTCACCTGGTATTATTATATGTCTGCTCTGTACAGACTCCTGTGTAATATATGTATGCACACACTGCAAGTATAGTTATCAGTCACGTGGTATTATTATATGTCTGCTCTGTACAGACTCCTGTGTAATATATGTATGCACACATTGCAAGTATAGTTATCATTCACCTGATATTATTATATGTCTGCTCTGTACAGTCTCCTGTGTAATATATGTATGCACATACTGCAAGTATAGTTATCATTCACCTGGTATTATTATATATCTGCTCTGTACGGACTCCTGTGTAATATATGTAGCACACACTGCAAGTATAGTTATCATTCACCTGATATTATTATATGTCTGCTCTGTACAGACTCCTGTGTAATATATGTATGCACACATTACAAGTATAGTTATCATTCACCTGGTATTATTATATGTGTGCTCTGTACAGGCTCCTGTGTAATATATGTATGCACACACTGCAAGTATAGTTATCATTCACCTGGTATTATTATATGTCTGCTCTATACAGGCTCCTGTGTAATATATGTATGCACACATTGCAAGTATAGTTATCATTCACCTGATATTATTATATGTCTGCTCTGTACAGACTCCTGTGTAATATATGTATGCACACATTGCACGTATAGTTATCATTCACCTGGTATTATTATATGTCTGCTCTGTACAGACTCCTGTGTAATATATGTATGCACACACTGCAGGTATAGTTATCATTCACCTGGTATTATTATATGTCTGCTCTGTACAGACTCCTGTGTAATATATGTATGCACACATTGCAAATATAGTTATCATTCATCTGGTATTATTATATGTCTGCTCTGTACAGGCTCCTCTGTAATATATGCATGCACACATTGCAAGTATAGTTATCATTCACCTGGTATTATTATATGTCTGCTCTGTACAGACTCATGTGTAATATATGTATGCACACATTTCAAGTATAGTTATCATTCACCTGGTATTATTATATGTCTGTACTGTACAGACTCCTGTGTAATATATGTATGCACACATTGCAAGTATAGTTATCATTCACCTGGTATTATTATATGTCTGCTCTGTACAGACACCTGTGTAATATATGTATGCACACACTGCAAGTATAGTTATCATTCATCTGATATTATTATATGTCTGCTCTGTACAGACTCCTGTGTAATATATGTATGCACACATTGCAAGGATAGTTATCATTCACCTGGTATTATTATATGTCTGCTCTGTACAGGCTCCTGTGTAATAGATGTATGCACACATTGCAAGTATAGTTATCATTCACCTGGTATTATTATATGTCTGCTCTGTACAGACTCCTGTGTAATATATGTATGCACACATTGCAAATATAGTTATCATTCACCTGGTATTATTATATGTCTGTACTGTACAGACTCCTGTGTAATATATGTATGCACACATTGAAGTATAGTTATTATTTAGGACATGTTACCCACCTCTCCCCTCCCCCATTCAATGTCCCAGCCAAATGTGCATAATATGGTCCATTATGTTTCTTCTCCATGTCATGGTGGTATTATCTTTTTTCCTGATAATGTGCATTGTGTATACTGTCTTTCACTTTTAGCCCACATAAAGATGTCTTTGTGTCTCCATCTATTACAGAAGATTCTCTTCCCACATATGTCTTCTAGCATATCACCCACATCAAATAAAAAAAAAATCCCATGTTTCTCATCTTTGAATTATTTTCTGCTTAGTTTAATTGTCTAATCTGCTGTCACTCTCTTCAGTTTGATCAGTTATTTGTCCTTTTATTTTACAGATTGTGTTGCCATTTCACCGGCCGATAAAAAATGGCTTGAGGCCAAAATTTAGTCTATGGAGGTGATAACATGGATTGTATTTTGTTTGTTTTTTGGGGAAAAAAATGTGGCAATCCCAATAGGTGAGGGTAATAGCAACATGGGCCAGGACATGCGTGTGTTCCACATGCTGCAGAAAGTGTAGCCTGGATGTATATACACACAGACACAATCCAATTCATTAATCATGGCAGGTCCTATGAGATGGCAGTATGTAGGATGTATACACACAGACACAATCCAATTCATTAATCATGACAGGTCCTGTGAGATGGCAGTATGTAGGATGTATACACACAGGCACAATCCAATTCATTAATCATGACAGGTCCTATGAGATGGCAGTATGTAGGATGTATACATACAGACACAATCCAATTCATTAATCATGGCAGGTCCTATGAGATGGTAGTATGTAGGATGTATAGACACAGACACAATTGAATCCTTTAATCCTTGCAGGTCCTATGAGATCCCAGTATATAGGAAATATATACACAGACACAATCCAATTCATTAATCATGGTAGGTCCTATGAGATGGCAGTATGTATGATGTATACACACACACACAGACACAATCCAATTCATTAATCATGGCAGGTTCTATGAAAATGCAAGTATGTAGGATGTATATACACACAGACACAATCCAATTCATTAATCACGGCAGGTCCTATGAGATGACAGTATGTAGGATGTATATCCACGCAGACACAATCCAATTCATTAATCATGGCAGGTCCTATGAGATGGCAGTATGTAGGATGTATATACACACAGACACAATCCAATTCATTAATCATGGCAGGTCCTATGAGATGACAGTATGTAGGATGTATACACACACAGACACAATCCAAATCATTAATCACGGCAGGTCCTATGAGATGACAGTATGTAGGATGTATATACACACAGACACAATCCAATTCATTAATCACGGCAGGTCCTAGGAGAAGGCAGTATGTAGGATGTATACACACCCAGACACAATCCAATTCATTAATCATGGCAGGTCCTAGGAGATGGCAGTATGTAGGATATATACACACCCAGACACAATCCAATTAATTAATCATGGCAGGTCCTATGAGATGACAGTATGTAGGATGTATACACACACAGACACAATCCAATTCATTAATCATGGCAAGTCCTAGGAGATGGCAGTATGTAGGATGTATACACACCCAGACACAATCCAATTCATTAATCATGGCAGGTCCAAGGAGATGGCAGTATGTAGGATGTATACACACCCAGACACAATCCAATTCATTAATCATGGCAGGTCCAAGGAGATGGCAGTATGTAGGATGTATACACACCCAGACACAATCCATGCAGATGAAATGGACTGTGTCATTTTTGCACTGAGCATGTGAGGTAGCAGCTTCATTCAGAAGCTAGTAACTGCCTTCCTGTTTTAGTTTTTAGTGATTGGAGGAGCAGCACAGTGGTATAACCTGACGGCACCTCCATGTGAGAACCAGGAGATGCTGGGAACCCCCGTTTTATGATTCCAAAGGAGAAAGCCTTCAAAAGTATCACAGCCACTAAAACAAAGGGAACTGGAAGAAATAAACATATATCATTATTTTTAAAGCATTAGTTTTAATATTCTTCCAGAGTGAAGTGATTCAATATCAGCCTAATAATAGGTCATATCAGTGGCTAAATGACCAGCACAGCGACCAATAAAAGGAGCTTTAAATTACCGTATATACTTTTATTATTGGAAATGTGTTTATAAAGCTCTCTCCCCTCCAAGCCCTGTACATTGCTTCTCTTGAACCTGGCTGAATCTTCTCTACAATAAAATGTTCCACATGTTCCCTTAACCCCCCAGCAAAAAGCAGACTATCAGAGAAGAACTCATGCTGCTCTCTCCAGATCACCCCAGTCTAGCTTTACATATAGCTGCTAGCCATGGCCATGTTTCCAGAGCCACATTGCATGTCTCCTAACTGTGCACCACCATCAGAAGAGCTCGGACCATGGGCATCCAGAGGGGGTCCCCACCCCCCAGATGCAAAGGAGGGAGAAGCAGGAGGCTGTTAAGGGTAGGTAATCTAGAAAATAAATAGAAAAATAGCTTTTCTTTAATTCTATACACCCCCTTGCAGTACGAGTGGTTTGGTCTGCTCTCTTCCCCATCTCCTCTCCATTCATTCTAGCTGCTGCTGCTTCCACTCCTAGAGTCCATGCCTGGGCAGAGACACACAGCTCTATAGGGAACATGTACTGTGGTGAGGGTTAATACCCCAGCTGTTGAGACTACATTTCCCATGGCTCTCAGCCAGTCTGGTTTGTTATGTATCATGGGAAGGTGAGTGCTCAACAACTGGAGTGACACAGGTTTGGCTATTATACAATTATGGATTGGTACTGTGCTGAGTAAATCTCATGATTCCCATCCATCCATGTGGTTGGCTGAACATCATGAGAAATGTAATAACAGCACTACATTACACTACACAACACTACACTGCACAACACAACACTACACAAGACTGCACAACACTACACAACACTAACTTTACACAACATTACACTACACAACATTACACTGCACAACACTACACAAGACTGCACAACACTACACTGCACAACACAACACTACACAAGACTGCACAAAACTACACAACACTAACTTTACACAACATTACACTGCACAACACAACACTACACAAGACTGCACAACACTAACTTTACACATTACACTGCACAACACTACACTGCACAACACTACACAACACAAGACTGCACAACACTACACTGCACAACACAACACTACACAAGACTGCACAACACTACACTGCACAACACAACACTACACAAGACTGCACAACACCACACTACACAACACTAACTTTACACAACACTACACTGCACAACACAACACTACACAAGACTGCACAAAACTACACAACACTAACTTTACACAACATTACACTGCACAACACAACACTACACAAGACTGCACAACACCACACTACACAACACTAACTTTACACAACACTACACTGCACAACACAACACTACACAAGACTGCACAAAACTACACAACACTAACTTTACACAACATTACACTGCACAACACAACACTACACAAGACTGCACAAAACTACACAACACTAACTTTACACAACATTACACTGCACAACACAACACTACACAAGACTGCACAACACTACACCACACTACACAACACTAACTTTACACAACATTACACTGCACAACACTACACTACACAAGACTGCACAACACTACACCACACTACACAACACTAACTTTACACAACATTACACTGCACAACACAACACTACACAAGACTGCACAACACTACACCACACTACACAACACTAACTTTACACAACATTACACTGCACAACACTACACTACACAAGACTGCACAACACTACACAACACTAACTTTACACAACATTACACTGCACAACACTACACTACACAAGACTGCACAACACTAACTTTACACAACATTACACTGCACAACACAACACTACACAAGACTGCACAACACTACACAACACTAACTTTACACAACATTACACTGCACAACACTACACTGCACAACACTACACAACACTAACTTTACACAACATTACACTGCACAACACTACACAACACTAACTTTACACAACATTACACTGCACAACACAACACTACACAAGACTGCACAACACCACACTACACAACACTAACTTTACACAACATTACACTGCACAACACAACACTACACAAGACTGCACAACACCACACTACACAACACTAACTTTACACAACATTACACTGCACAACACAACACTACACAAGACTGCACAACACTACACCACACTACACAACACTAACTTTACACAACATTACACTGCACAACACAACACTACACAAGACTGCACAACACTACACCACACTACACAACACTAACTTTACACAACATTACACTGCACAACACAACACTACACAAGACTGCACAACACTACACCACACTACACAACACTAACTTTACACAACATTACACTGCACAACACAAGACTGCACAACACTACACAACTCTACACTAGACCACACTACACCACACTAACTTTACACCACACTACACAACTCAACTCTACACTACACAATATTAACTTCTGTTGACTGCACCTCCCATGATGTTGATTATCATGGGAATAGTAGCTAAATGTGAATGAGACTGTGCGAGGGAGGAGGGGAAACATAAGGGCTTTATGAAAGAGGGAATTGACAAGGCAATTTCAATCTTAAAGCCAAAATAGCCGAGTTAGAAAAATTCTCCAATTTATCTGAATTAGACAATGTTTCCAACTCAGCTACTTAAGCCTTGCAGGTCCGACTTAACATTTCCCCACACATACGTTTCTAATATTAGACTAAATGTAGCAAAAGTTAAACATAAAGTTTATTGTCACTTTAAGTTTGAAATTCCCTTGTCAATTCCCTGCAATGCCTTGTTTTGTGACTAAAGCCCTAAGTCTACAGTGCACTTACTAGCAATAATATTCAGGAGGTTTTGGGGTGGGTGAGGGGAAAGGTGGAGAGAATATTTTGCCCTCCCCCACTTGGTAAAAATCCTGTAACAACACATGGCTCTGACTCGGCTGAGAGGCAGAGCTCAGAATAATCCCGTGTGTATCTGTAAAGCTAGACGGCAGGTTTTCTCCAAACTATTGGCAAAAGGTTTTTATATTTTCTTTTATTAATGAAGAAAGTTATGGGGCAAAATACTTCCAAATCTCTGGATTACGTTGACTATTCTGGAGTGGTTTACGAACTGGGGGAGCTATTTTCTGCTGTTAATCATTTGATACACGGAAGATGGTCATTTAATCTGCAAAATGGTACAATTTCTCACATCATCCCACTGCGGACACTGCAAAAAATTATAAATATAGATAATGTCACATGGGGGGGCAAACAGTCACCCTGGAAACGAATAGACTGGTCCTGTGGGTTATTAGAGTCTTAATGATAATGTTTTTTATGTGATATGTGGCCATTTATTCCAACTTGATGGGAATTGCAGTTCCCACTGTAAGGGGGCGGCCCGATAAATACACTTCATATGTTAGGATCACAAAGGTTCATGAAAGAGGAAATAGCAGCACAGTAGCCGCGTTGGAAAGAGTTTCCCATTTACCTGACGCATTTCACCAGTTACCTTGTTTCCTCAGAGGTGAAATACTAATAAAGTTCCTTACTGTTCCTTACTGTTTGATGTGTTGAGCTCTGAATAGACTAAACCTGTCTGCACAGTGGAAATCCTTTTATTTCCCCCCATAAGGTGCATCATGTCAATAAGAATTAAGCAAGACATAGACTAAAGACCACGCGATGGAAAACGAGCAGATTGAACTCCCAGCCCCATAGGATGCCCCAAAAACCCGACATACTGTGTAATGGGAGATGAATGGGTGTACCCCTTAACCCTGCCCTCAGACAAAGCCCGACAGATCATAGATTAGGGTAGAAACTGATCTCTGCTGTCTCCCTTTTATGACATCATCATGTCTGCACCGTATGCAAATCAGCTAATTCTCCGTTCTTAGACTTTACATTCACATTGCAAACGAGCGTTACGGTGATGTGACCAGCAGCAGGGGGGGGGGGGCTCTGTGCATGAAAGGGGGTATTGCTGGGACTTGAGAAGGGAATTTCAAATGTAAGGCCAAAGCAGCCGAGCTGGAAAGATTCTCTCATTCAGCTGACTTGGAGAATTTTGGCAACTCGGCTAAAGGCGGCTCTGTGAGAGAATGTTTCCGGCTCGGCCCCTTTGGCCTTACACTTGCAATTCCCTTCTCAATTCCCTGCATTCCCCTGGTCCATGAATAACGCCCAAGATTTGCAGTAGGGTAAGTCCACCAACCTCGGCCGTGTAGAGATCAGTGCTGCATTCAGCATAGAATACCCCCCAAACCCCGGATTAACAAATCCCCAGAAACAGGGAGGGGGGAAAAAAAAAATCCCGTCGTCCGCATGATGCAAACGGGAATATTTGGATTCTGGGCACGCGGTTTAACTCTTCCAGCGCCGGCGGGTTTAGGGTTATTTTTTTTTTTGTGCCGCTTAAAGACGATAACAGGAATCAAATCCATTTAATGCGTTTAGGAAGTGAGAGGTTTGGCAGCCGGTGCTGACGTTACCTCTCCCCACGCACTTTCCGTTTGTGTGATTGAATTAACCCTTCTGTCGCCATAGAAGGGGCCTGTACCGCGGGCTACAATCTAACTGCCAATGACCACAAACAGGTCAGCAGCACTAACGAACCTGAAGGGACCAGGCCATAAGGTCACCATGATTATTTCGGAATTATTCTTTTTTTTCCCCCTCCAACTGGAGCTGCTGATTTTACACAAAGGATGTATCCCCTAAGAGGAGTGTGCCTGCCTCCCTCCTCCTTCCTCCCTCCTCCTCCTCCTCTTCCTCGCCCTCCCCCATAAAATGATGGAATTAGAATGATCTCCACCAGGATCCGCGCATCCTTCCCTTGGCGATCTGCTCCGGCCTCTCTCGCACACTATCGCAACTGTAATAAAGGGGGCAAACCCGGGGATATTAAACGTGGGGTGAGGGTAATTAGGCCAGGAGGGGTTCATTTGCAGGAATCGATAAACATGTTTGCAATCAACTCCAGGGTCCCATCTACCAGCATTATAACCAGAAAATAAACCAAAAATCAGGTGTATTAGAAGCAAATCCTATCAGAACGGCCGTGGAATCTAATGAGGGTCTCACACTAGAAGCCTCACACATCTGCAATGACGTATCTGGGGGACTATTATATGGAAATCAGATACATTTCTGG
Source organism: Pelodytes ibericus (assembly GCA_036172795.1). Taxonomy (NCBI): domain Eukaryota; kingdom Metazoa; phylum Chordata; class Amphibia; order Anura; family Pelodytidae; genus Pelodytes; species Pelodytes ibericus. Next base: position 7,138,206 of record CM069864.1, on the reverse strand, counting down.
TTTCTCTCTGGATCTCCTGATACTCCCTCTCCCTGGTCCTTACCTTGGATCCCCCAGGGATTTTTAAACCGGTCATTTACCATGTCAGTGCTGTGATGGGGGGCTATGATGGAGCACCAAAATTTAGCCAAGGGTCACTTCCTGGCTTAAAGTTAGGCTAGGGAAAGGGCAGTCATTATCAGTAATGCACACGGGTATTTAATTCCTTAACAAGCACCTGAACAGCAATCAAATAAATAAATTACAAATTGTTGATACAGAGCTGAAAAGAAGTGTCGTAAATAAGAAAAAAAGAATAATTTGAAATAAAAATGTTTAAAAATCTATTATTTTCCATTTCTAGGAGGGCAACACATTTATCATACGATCTGAAGACAGATAGTGAGGCTGGTGCAGACAAATACTACAGATCTAGAGCGAGAATGCATCTCGACGGATACAAAAATGATCAAAAACCACACTGACCTAAAAATACAGAATTGCAATAATATTTGGTAAATCAATCCAAGCCAGCATACGCTATAACAATGGGGGGGGTGGGGGGGTACAGCAAATGAAAAGAAATGCTTTAGGATAACACACTACATTCCATGTGTAGCCATTTCAGCACCAGAGAAATGCAACACCTTGCAACCCATACCCCTGCAGCTAAGGGTTAAACATGCATGGGGTGTCACAGCACCCCACCAGCTATTTTGAGAAAGCGTGCACCTTCCACCAATCTACTGCATCCCAACAAGTCTTAAGATGATCTATCATTCCTCTGCATCGTCTGGATGGCTGCACAAATAAATCCAAATAGAGAATATTGGGGGGGGGGGGGGGGGGGATATATATATATATATATAGAAATAAAATCCACAATGCTTACCGCCTCCGAATCTTCAAATCCATGCAGGTACAAATTGTCATACATGGAGGTCTAGAGATCCAAGCAAGCTCTCTATGCAGAAAGCACATACAGATCAGGCCAGGGAGGTAGAGACCAAACCTGCCTTGTCAATTTTGGTGTGGATTCCCCAGCCAAGGATGCTGTTCATTCACATTATAGAAGGGCGCTTATCCCTAGAGGCATTGTAACTGTCTTCCAAAATCAGTGCATGAAAGAAAAACCCTCACCCACCCAGGACTGGAGAGAGAGGAATGTGCACTGTGATTGGTCCAAACCCTTCAGCTGGAAGTTCATTTGCTTTGATAGTAGATGAGAAACAGAATCCTTAGAATGTAACATGCAAGAAGCCTTTCACCAAGGGTTAAATCCCACCAAAACAATACCCCATGCAGAGCAGTGGGAATTATACAGAGAGGCAAACAAATAGTGGGCTCTGTACAGTTTATCATTTATAGGAGGTGTTTTTACCTTCATTTCGTGGTTATTACTCAGCTCACTGACACCAATAAATTACAATTCTTTTTTTCTGTCAAATTTAAATTATTCAGAAATTCTACCCTGTTATTTATAGTGCATTCTTTTAATCTATGCATTGAAATAATAGGTTTATTTTATCATTTGATCTATGCATTGAAATATTAGATGTATTGTATCATTTGATCTATGCATTGAAAGATTAGATGTATTGTATTATTTAATCTATGCATTGAAATAATAGGTTTATTTTATCATTTGATCTATACATTGAGAGATTAGGTTTATGTATCATTTGATCTACACACTGAAAGATTAGTTCTATATATCATTTGAGCTATGCATTGAAAGATTAGGTTTATTGTATCATTTGATCTATGCATTGAAAGATTAGATGCATTGTATCATTTGATCTATGAATTGAAAGATTAGATTTATTGTACCATTTGATCTATGCATTGAAATATTAGGTCTATTTATCATTTGATCTACACACTGAAAGATTAGTTCTATATATCATTTGAGCTATGCATTGAAATAATATGTTTATTGTATCATTTGATCTATGCATTGAAAGATTAGATGTATTGAATCATTTTATCAATGCATTGAAAGATTAGATGTATTGTATTGTTTGATCTATGCATTGAAAGATTAGGTTTATTGTATCATTTGATCTATGCATTGAAAGATTAGATTTATTGTATCATTTGATCTATGCATTGAAAGATTAGGTTTATTGTATCATTTGATTTATGCATTGAAACATTAGACTTATTGTATCATTTGATCTATGCATTGGAAGATTAGATTTATTTATCATTTGATCTATGCATTGAAAGATTAGATGTATTGTATCATTTGATCTATGCATTTAAAGATTTGATGTATTGTATTATTTGATCTATGCATTGAAAGATTAGGTTTATTGTATCATTTGATCTATGCACTGAAAGATTAGATTTATTGTATCATTTGATCTATGCATTGAAAGATTAGGTTTATTGTATCATTTGGTATATGCACTGAAACATTAGATTTATTGTATCATTTGATCTATGCATTGAAAGATTAGGTTTATTGTATCATTTGATCTATGCATTGAAAGATTAGATTTATTGTATCATTTGATCTATGCATTGAAAGATTAGGTTTATTGTATCATTTGATTTATGCATTGAAAGATTAGATTTATTGTATCATTTGGTCTATGCATAGAAAGATTATTTTGTATCGTGATCTATGCATTGACAGATTAGATGCATTATATCATTTGATGTATGCATTGAAAGATTAGATTGTATCATTTGATCTATGCATTGACAGATTAGATGCATTATATCATTTGATTTATGCATTGAAATATTAGGTGTATTGTATCATTTGATCTATGCATTGACAGATTAGATGTATTGTATAATTCGATCTATGAATTGAAAGTCTAGATTTATTGTATCATTTGATCTATGCATTGAAAGATTAGATTTATTGTATCATTTGATCTATTTGAATTATTAGGTTTATTGTATCATTTGATCTATTTGAATGATTAGGTTTATTGTATCATTTTATCTATGCATTGAAAGATTAGATTGTATTGTTTGATCTATGCATTGAGAGATTAGACGCATTGTATCATTTGATTTATGCATTGAAAGATTGGGTTAATTACATATTTTGATCCATGCATCAAAATATTAAATTCATTTTATCATTTGATCTATACATATTCAGAACCTGAAGCATTTGTTACTTTTAATGATGATAATAATACACAATAATAATTTGACAAGAAAGATATCTTTCAGTCAATTTAAAATCTCGATTCTCATTCCCACTAAACCCAATCGGTTATGTTTAACCTACATTAGTTTCATTCTTTCTTGACATGCGACCCAAACGCCCAGGAGGACGGCTTAGACCACTCTCAGCCGCTCATTGCGGCCCCCATGATAATCTGCGAGTGCCTCTGCCAGATTAGAACGCATTGAGTGGCAGCTAAATGACCGGCCGTTACATTTATTCCAATTGCAAGTGCCGCTGCCAAAATGGTTCAGGCTGAGATTTGCAGGTGCTTGTTTTGGGATGACCCTTTATCCATCGGCCGCACAGGCACCAAACGCTCCAAAGTAAACCAGGAATACAGGACGGGACCCTGCAAATCTGTCTGGACCTAGGACTTTAATCATGAAAGAGAGAAGAGCAGGGAATTGAGAAGGGAATGTCAAACTACAGGCCAAAGAAGCCGGCTTGGAAAAATTGCTGAATTGGAGAATTTTTACAACTTTGGCTAAAAATTCCCATCTCAATTTTCCTGCAATTCTCTGTTTATTATTATTGACCCTTAGAAGTAACTAAGAATAGCGCACTGTGTACTAAAGTGAAAAAAGACTAGTGATTAACACAAGAAAAATGCTCCAAAATGGAAAACTGCTCCAAAACTGGACCAAAAATGTACAGTTTGAGAATAAACACATCAATAAAACAAAATTATAAAATATGATGTAAAATGTAAAAACTGGGGGGGGGGGGGGGGAACTTTTTTAGGATTTTTACTTTTACACAAATCCACAAAGCTAGTGATAAAACCAGCGATATATATAGAATATAGACATCACTAGGAGTCCTGTACAACGGTAGGATGTTAGCAGAAATATTCGCTGGGCTTCTTCCTCTGTATGAATTAAATCGCAGCTTCATAAGCAAAATAACAATTTTTCAGTGGGAAATGTGTAATTTACATATCAAGCCACAAGGTGATGTCATCAACATGAGACAGCGCAGATACTTTTAAAACCCATCTTTCTGTTATTTTGTACATTTGCTGTAATTCTGATAATTCAATGTATAAATAATGTTTGTGGACAAACTCTCTACAGATCTACCAGTGAATTAAATGTACATCTCCCCCATCTGGCACGGCAGATAATGAGCAGCAAATAGCTGGCTGAGGATGGTGGGGTGGGGGAGGGGGTTTGAACTCAGCGTTTAGCAAATGTTTTTCGAAATTCCTCATATCGGCTGAGTTCTGAGTTTATCTCGACATTGAGCAGAACTGGAAGGTTTTATCTCAAGTGTTAAATTCATAGTCAGTTCTTTGGCGCCTTTTAAATTAACTCACCGAGTGCCAGACCAAGGTGTATTTTAATACAATGCTGGGTTTTTATTAAAGGGACACTAACACTTACGTAAGATGTAACTAGATATCCTGGTCGTTTAAAACAAACACACATATAAATCATATGCCACTGGGGTTTTTTTTTTAAAATATATGATTGAATTAACTGTATTTAAAATTAAAAATAGAAATTGGTGTTTATCTCCTGGCTCCATTTTGTGAATATTTCCCATGATGCAACATCGTCCAAAATCTTCGAGCAAGTCTCACTTTACAACTGTGGCCAAAGCCTGCATGATGATGTCATGAAATACTCCCCTGCTCCCTTACTGGCTCCTGTGTATCATAGTGGGTAGGACTAGGTGGCCTGATCAAACTGAATCATAACTCCGCCCCTTGTGATGTAATAGTTACATTACCCTCCCATTTAATGCAAGTCTATGATCAGAATTCTGACTTATAGCCTGCATTCTGTGTCCCCAGCCCCAAAGTGACATACTAGTGCTGTAACGTCACTGGGGGGTGGCACCCAAAAAACACTATATTTCACAAAATGGCGGCGCTCAGTCACACTTGTTCCGTTACATTTAATAGTAAATAAAGTCACAAAACAAAAACAAAAGACATATCTAAAATCAACAACACAGGATAAAAATAATAAACCCTTTTCCTTTCATATGAATTCGTTCATAGTATAACGATTAGGATTCTCTCTGTATAGAATGAGGATAAAACATATTATACATAAGAGATCAGAAGAGTTTAAATGATATTACAGCAAATTAATGATTATATATACAGTGTCCACAATTACACAGAATTTAAAGGGCCAGTTCAGCCTACTTGTTTTATATAAGCTGCATCATGTAACGTATAGAAAAAGAAACAGGTCTGTCTTGTTTTTTTCACTATATTGCTGTACAGCAACTCTCCTCCCTCTCTCTCCAAGCCCCGCCCTCTCTCTCCAAGCCCTGCCCTCTCTCTCCAAGCCCCGCCCTCTCTCTCCAATCCCCGCCCTCTCTCTCCAAGCCCCGCCCTCTCTCTCCAAGCCCTGCCCTCTCTCTCCAAGCCCCGCCCTCTCTCTCCAAGCCCTGCCCTCTCTCTCCAAGCCCCGCCCTCTCTCTCCAAGCCCCGCCCTCTCTCTCCAAGCCCTGCCCTCTCTCTCCAAGCCCCGCCCTCTCTCTCCAAGCCCCTCCTTATTGGGATGTCACTGAATTCAGAAGCCCCGCTGTAATTCTTGTCAGTGTAAATCTATTTTACAAATGATAACACATATAACATAGAGGTAATTGGGGGAATTTCTAAAAATCTAAAATATACAAAAATAACATAACATGTAACATTATATAGTAAATCTCATGGGAAATGCATAATCCAGGGCTCCATTTACATATAATAATGACTGCCGACCAGACAAGGGGGCTTCATTCGTGAAAGGGAGAATTGCTGGGAATTCAGATGGGAATTTCAAACGTAAGGCCAAAGTAGCCGAGCTGGAACAATTCTCCCATTCAGTGGAATAATAAGGTTATATGACACAATAAAGCTACAATAATGTGTGTTCCCCCTCTACGTATCTGTGTAGCCCACCCCAGGCCTTCGCGGCTTGCTTTCCACAGACTGTAACTCAAGGTATAATCGAAGCCTTTGGACTAATTAACCGTGAGAGAGAATAACATATTTTGTTACATTTCTGAATCATTTGTCATTTCTTTTTTTAATGAATTCGGTTTGGCAGCAGCCGTGCCACTCGATTCCAGTCCCGCCGCTGCGCAGGCGCGGTCATTAATATTAACGCCTGAAACGCGAGGGGATTTGGGTTCATTTGTCTCCAGTCCAGTCAATACATAGCTCCTTCTACATGGACATCGATAAATTGAATTGATGGGCTCAGGTACCAAAGCTAGGGGGGAGGGGGGATGGGGGGGGCGGTACAAGCACTCCTCAAACTTCCTGGCATCATTAGAAAGGAAAGTTGAGCTATACAGCCCCCAAACCATGTCCGTTCATCCACGGAGGGAATCAAATTATAATCACTGTTTGTGTGGTGTTTTTTTTTTTTTAGGAGAAGTAATGTTTTCATGAAGCTTCTTAAGTTCCAAGTTTATTACACAGTTTAGCTCAGTGATGGCTAACCTTGGCACTGCAGATGGTTGAGCGCTATACAAAATTCAAAGATGCTTAGTCGTGTGACTGACTGGGCATCATGGGACATGTAATTCCCAAACCCCCCCCCACAGTGCCAAGGTTAGCCATCACTGGCTTGGGATTCTATTTAACGGAACAGAAAAGAGTGGGTTTGTTTGTTTCGTTTTCCCACTAGCCCCTGTAAATTACATAAGTCGTGGGATTTATTACAGGCACTGGGAGCCCCTGAACCTTTAAAAGAAGGCTATACTACATGTAATTAAGAGGACGCCCGGGTGAAGAGATACGTTATCCACGGTCTGCAGTATTGGATTCAGTGAAGGCCGGTTACCATGGGAATCGGTGCATTTCTTACGTCCTCCTATAACGCTGAATAATTATTATTTTTTTCAGACCTGAATTTCTCACAACGCGAATAAAAAAAAATAAATAAAATTAAATATTAGTAGAGAGCTCTTTTTAAGCTAGTGGTGAACTTTATGGCTGGCTGGGCATGATGTGAGTTGCAGTCCAAAACCCGGCGGGTGCTGCAGCTGTCTGGTCTTATATAACACGGAGCAAATTCTCTCTCTTCTCTCTTTCTTTCCGTTTAACAGCGTGGATTTTCGAAATAAAATAAATAAATAAATTGCTCTTCCTTGAAAAATCCAGTAAAATGTGTGGGAGAGAGAGTTAAACACAGATATGACTCACTGCTCCTGGATCTTCAGGGATTTCAGAATGTATGCAGCCAATTCATATCTGGGGGGGTGCACAGCAGTGTCTGGGTGTTGAGGTCAATTAAATATAATGTGGCATTTTAAATAAAAAAATACCCAACATTTTATGTAAATATGTCATTTTGTCATTAGATTGCAGTGTTGCCGTCTGGCAGGACCACCTTCACATGCAGGGTACTGACACTGGCATCGATTCACTAAACAGTGTACTGGTAAATTGATGAAGGAATTGAAAAAATCAGGCATTAATTACAGAGCTGGAAACATTCTCCTACTTCCACCTTTAGCTGTTAAAGGATGAAAAATGGATTTTAAAGTGGAAATAAAAACTTGTTACAGTTTTGCAATACGTAATTTAAATGTAGCTTTTGCAGATTTTCCCCTGGGGATTGACTCTTCACACTATGACAGCTCCTGCTCAAGCACAAAGTGGGCGTGTCCAGAATCTTCTGAGAGCCAGTCAGAGGCCATGTAATAGTAGCACAGGTGAAAAATCTCTTGTAATGGAAGCCTACGTATAATCCAAGTGATCCCTTCCAGAAAGTGATTCCAGGGACGTCAAACTGACTGACAATGGCAGATATCGTCTGGGACTACCCATGCTCAAAGCGATACCGAAGATTCATCAACTTCACCATGAGCTTCATACCTTAAAAGCAGACAGCTTCCTATCAATGATAAAATGCCACAGACCAAAGCGGACATTTGGAACCTATTCCTTGATCTTCAGGGTGAACTAGAGTCAGAAATGGCACCGATCACACTAAGGTGACTTCCCCCGAGACTATGACTGAAACGTCCGTATACGGGGGTCAGGCTTTCCACACTCACCGCCTACCAGTCAGGACTCATGATGGAGGAGCCCCATAACTATACCACACACAGGAGCCCCATTAATAATACCACACACAGGAGCCCCATTAATAATACCACACACAGGAGCCCCATTAATAATACCACACACAGGAGCCCATAACTATACCACACACAGGAGCCCATTAATAATACCACACACAGGAGCCCATAACTATACCACACACAGGAGCCCATTAATAATACCACACACAGGAGCCCATTAATAATACCACACACAGGAGCCCATTAATAATATCACACACAGGAGCCCCATTAATAATACCACACACAGGAGCCCATTAATAATACCACACACAGGAGCCCATTAATAATACCACACACAGGAGCCCCATTAATAATACCACACACAGGAGCCCCATTAATAATACCACACACAGGAGCCCCATTAATAATACCACACACAGGAGCCCATTAATAATACCACACACAGGAGCCCCATTAATAATACCACACACAGGAGCCCCATTAATAATACCACACACAGGAGCCCATTAATAATACCACACACAGGAGCCCCATTAATAATACCACACACAGGAGCCCCATTAATAATACCACACACAGGAGCCCATTAATAATACCACACACAGGAGCCCCATTAATAATACCACACACAGGAGCCCCATTAATAATACCACACACAGGAGCCCCATTAATAATACCACACACAGGAGCCCCATTAATAATATCACACACAGGAGCCCATTAATAATACCACACACAGGAGCCCATTAATAATACCACACACAGGAGCCCCATTAATAATACCACACACAGGAGCCCCATTAATAATACCACACACAGGAGCCCATTAATAATACCACACACAGGAGCCCCATTAATAATACCACACACAGGAGCCCCATTAATAATACCACACACAGGAGCCCCATTAATAATACCACACACAGGAGCCCCATTAATAATATCACACACAGGAGCCCATTAATAATACCACACACAGGAGCCCATTAATAATACCACACACAGGAGCCCCATAACTATACCACACACAGGAGCCCATTAATAATACCACACACAGGAGCCCATTAATAATACCACACACAGGAGCCCCATTAATAATACCACACACAGGAGCCCCATTAATAATACCACACACAGGAGCCCCATTAATAATACCACACACAGGAGCCCCATTAATAATACCACACACAGGAGCCCATTAATAATACCACACACAGGAGCACCATTAATAATACCACACACAGGAGCCCATTAATAATACCACACACAGGAGCCCCATTAATAATACCACACACAGGAGCCCCATTAATAATACCACACACAGGAGCCCCATTAATAATACCACACACAGGAGCCCATTAATAATACCACACACAGGAGCCCATTAATAATACCACACACAGGAGCCCATTAATAATAACACACACAGGAGCCCATTAATAATACCACACACAGGAGCCCCATTAATAATACCACACACAGGAGCCCATTAATAATAGCACACACAGGAGCCCATTAATAATAGCACACACAGGAACACCATTGATAATACCACACACAGGAGCCCATTAATAATACCACACACAGGAGCCAGTTAATATTACCACACACAGGAGCCCATTAATAATACCACACACAGGAGCCCATTAATAATACCACACACAGGAGCCCATAACTATACCACACACAGGAGCCCCATTAATAATACCACACACAGGAGCCCCATTAATAATACCACACACAGGAGCCCATTAATAATACCACACACAGGAGACCATAACTATACCACACACAGGAGCCCCATTAATAATACCACACACAGGAGCCCCATAACTATACCACACACAGGAGCCCCATTAATAATACCACACACAGGAGCCCCATTAATAATACCACACACAGGAGCCCATTAATAATACCACACACAGGAGCCCCATTAATAATACCACACACAGGAGCCCCATTAATAATACCACACACAGGAGCCCCATTAATAATACCACACACAGGAGCCCCATTAATAATACCACACACAGGAGCCCATTAATAATACCACACACAGGAGCCCATTAATAATACCACACACAGGAGCCCCATTAATAATACCACACACAGGAGCCCCATTAATAATACCACACACAGGAGCCCATTAATAATACCACACACAGGAGCCCCATTAATAATACCACACACAGGAGCCCCATTAATAATACCACACACAGGAGCCCATTAATAATAACACACACAGGAGCCCATTAATAATACCACACACAGGAGCCCCATTAATAATACCACACACAGGAGCCCATTAATAATACCACACACAGGAGCCCCATTAATAATACCACACACAGGAGCCCATTAATAATACCACACACAGGAGCCCATTAATAATAACACACACAGGAGCCCATTAATAATACCACACACAGGAGCCCCATTAATAATACCACACACAGGAGCCCATTAATAATAGCACACACAGGAGCCCATTAATAATAGCACACACAGGAACACCATTGATAATACCACACACAGGAGCCCATTAATAATACCACACACAGGAGCCAGTTAATATTACCACACACAGGAGCCCATTAATAATACCACACACAGGAGCCCATTAATAATACCACACACAGGAGCCCATTAATAATACCACACACAGGAGCCCATAACTATACCACACACAGGAGCCCCATTAATAATACCACACACCGGAGCCCCATTAATAATACCACACACAGGAGCCCATTAATAATACCACACACAGGAGCCCATAACTATACCACACACAGGAGCCCCATTAATAATACCACACACAGGAGCCCCATAACTATACCACACACAGGAGCCACATTAATAATACCACACACAGGAGCCCATTAATAATACCACACACAGGAGCCCCATTAATAATACCACACACAGGAGCCCATAACTATACCACACACAGGAGCCCCATTAATAGTACCACACACAGGAGCCCATTAATAATACCACACACAGGAACACCATTGATAATACCACACACAGGAGCCCATTAATAATACCACACACAGGAACACCATTGATAATACCACACACAGGAGCCTCATAAATAATACCACACACAAGAGCCCCATTAATAATAGCACACACAGGAGCCCCATTAATAATAGCACACACAGGAGCCCCATAACTATACCACACACAGGAGCCCCATTAATAATACCACACACAGGAGCCCCATTAATAATACCCCACACAGGAACACCATTGATAATACCACACACAGGAGCCTCATTAATAATACCACACACAGGAGCCCCATTAATAATACCACACACAGGAGCCCATAACTATACCACACACAGGAGCCCCATTAATAATACCACACACAGGAGCCCATAACTATACCACACACAGGAGCCCATAACTATACCACACACAGGAGCCCCATTAATAATACCACACACAGGAGCCCATAACTATACCACACACAGGAGCCCATAACTATACCACACACAGGAGCCCCATTAATAATACCACACACAGGAGCCCATAACTATACCACACACAGGAGCCTCATTAATAATACCACACACAGGAGCCCCATTAATAATACCACACACAGGAGCCAGTTAATATTACCACACACAGGAGCCCATTAATAATACCACACACAGGAGCCCATTAATAATACCACACACAGGAGCCCATTAATAATACCACACACAGGAGCCCATAACTATACCACACACAGGAGCCCCATTAATAATACCACACACCGGAGCCCCATTAATAATACCACACACAGGAGCCCATTAATAATACCACACACAGGAGCCCATAACTATACCACACACAGGAGCCCCATTAATAATACCACACACAGGAGCCCCATAACTATACCACACACAGGAGCCACATTAATAATACCACACACAGGAGCCCATTAATAATACCACACACAGGAGCCCCATTAATAATACCACACACAGGAGCCCATAACTATACCACACACAGGAGCCCCATTAATAGTACCACACACAGGAGCCCATTAATAATACCACACACAGGAACACCATTGATAATACCACACACAGGAGCCCATTAATAATACCACACACAGGAACACCATTGATAATACCACACACAGGAGCCTCATAAATAATACCACACACAAGAGCCCCATTAATAATAGCACACACAGGAGCCCCATTAATAATAGCACACACAGGAGCCCCATAACTATACCACACACAGGAGCCCCATTAATAATACCACACACAGGAGCCCCATTAATAATACCCCACACAGGAACACCATTGATAATACCACACACAGGAGCCTCATTAATAATACCACACACAGGAGCCCCATTAATAATACCACACACAGGAGCCCATAACTATACCACACACAGGAGCCCCATTAATAATACCACACACAGGAGCCCATAACTATACCACACACAGGAGCCCATAACTATACCACACACAGGAGCCCCATTAATAATACCACACACAGGAGCCCATAACTATACCACACACAGGAGCCTCATTAATAATACCACACACAGGAGCCCCATTAATAATAACACACACAGGAGCCCATTAATAATATCACACACAGGAGCCCCATTAATAATACCACACACAGGAGCCCCATTAATAATACCACACACATGAGCCCCATTAATAATACCACACACAGGAGCCCATTAATATTACCACACACAGGAGCCCCATTAATAATACCACACACAGGAGCCCATTAATAATACCACACACATGAGCCCCATTAATAATACCACACACAGGAGCCAGTTAATATTACCACACACAGGAGCCCATTAATAATACCACACACAGGAGCCCATTAATAATACCACACACATGAGCCCCATTAATAATACCACACACAGGAGCCCATTAATAATACCACACACAGGAGCCCCATTAATAATACCACACACAGGAGCCCATTAATAATACCACACACATGAGCCCCATTAATAATACCACACACAGGAGCCCATTAATAATACCACACACAGGAGCCCATTAATATTACCACATACAGGAGCCCCATTAATAATACCACACACAGGAGCCCATTAATAATATCACACACACAAACACCATTAATAATACCACACACATGAGCCCATTTCAAATTCACAGTTTTCAACTTTTCTTTCCAAATTTTACAAACACAGGAAATCTTCAACATCTAGATGGTAACCCAGGTCTTTCTCCCATGCCATGATATAGGAGGGTGTCGGTATTTCGACGTTTTTCGAGAATTTCTGTATAGAGTGCTGAGATCATATGTTTTTGTCTTGGAGCGTCCATACATTGTTTTTCAAACCAGGTCAGGATGGATGTGGCTGCCTGTTTGATTGCTGTTGATGTGGCAAAATCTCTAAGTTGGATGTAGTGGAAGAAGTCAGAGGTTTTAAGTGGGATGTTTGTGGATAGGTCGTCAAAAGTTTTCAGTTTGCCTTCATAGAAGAGGTCTTGGACTCTCGATACGTCTTCTTGGTTGTAGGTCCTGAATAGCTGAGTCAATCCTGGGGGAAAAGATCTGTTTCTGTAAATTGGTGCTAGGGGAGAGTGGTGGGTGGTGAGAGAGAACATAAGTGCCATGGAGTCCAGGATCTTGAGAGAATTCAGTATGGAAGGGCATTGAGTGCGTAACATGGATCGATGAGTTTCAGGAGCTAAATGTTCTGATCTAGGACATCGGGTTGGAAAAGGTCGTTTTCCCCCATATCTATTTTAGATATGGGGGAATGCCAGGCTGAGATTTGTGTGAGCTGTGCAGCAATATAATATTTTTTAAGATCAGGCAGACCATGGCTGCTGGTGAATTTGGGCCTATATATCGTTGACTTCTCTATCCGCGATCTTTTCCCATGAAATATAAAGTGGTCAATCTGTAGTTGTAGATGTTTGATGTGGGGGTTGGAGAGTGTTATGGGGAGTGCTTGAAAAAGGTAAAGAAGTTTGGTGTGTACGTTCATTTTTATTGATGCTAGTCTTCCCAGGAAATACTGAGGGGGAGCCATTTTTATAGGTCTGTCTTGAGTAGTTAAAATTAGGGGGTATGTTATGCTATATAGTTGTTTAATTGATCCTATCAGTTTAAGTCCACATGGGAGGGGTTCAAAGTGGTTGTACAGGGCTGTGTAGTATGTGGGGAATTCCTTCTCTATGTCTTGGGGTTTGGTAAAGATAGCACTGTTAGATGTTCGGATACTGTGTATGAGGCGTGATCAAATAAGTCTTTTATTTGAGAAGAGAAGCTAAGATGCGGTCTGCCTTATTTGGTTTCCCGTAATAGGGTGATTTTGGGTATCTTAATGATCTGGCTGTATCGGCCAGTATTAACTGTCTTATGTTTTTTCTGACTCGTGTGATGTCTGCCGTGATTCGAGGGGTGGGGTTGGTTTTATTGAGGGCTTCCAGGCAAAATAATTCTGCTTGTAGTCGTAGTGATTCCACGGCTTTGTCCTTTTTAAGTCTAGAGCTTAATTCAACGAGGTGACCGCTAATCACGGTTTTATGTCCAGCCCATAATGTTGCTGTGTCACTGATTGGTTGGTTGTTTAGTGAAAAGTAATCTGAAAAGTGCTCTTTAGGTGAAGATTGTACCGAAGTGTTATGAAGTAGAGAATCATTTAACTTCCAAGACCAATATCTATGGAGTTCCAATAGGGTGAGGATTATTGAGATGTCAGCATGGTCTGACCAGGTTATGGGAAAAATAGTGGAGGCGGTGACTAGAGGGAAACATCCTTTGGAGCTACATAGCATGTCAATCCTAGAGTAGCTAACCTGAGGGTTGGAGAAGAAGGTGTAGTCTCTTGTAGAGTGGTGTTATATATCCATATGTCAAGGAGATTTGGGATGTTACGAAGCCTAGGAGGTGTTTGTCAGAGGGGTGGGTATTTGTTAGGGTGGGGGGGAGGATCGGTCTAGGCTGGGTGAGTTAGTGGCGTTGAGATCCACACAAGTTTGCCATTAATATGCCACACTCAATTTTCCCATTTATTTGCCAGTATTATTTTGCCATTAATATGCCAGTATTATTTTGCCAATAATATGGCAGTATTATTTTGCCAATAATATGGCAGTATTATTTTGCCATTAATATGCCAGTGTTATTTTGCCATTAATATAGCATAGCCAATTTGCCCAATAATATGCCAGTATTATTTTGCCATTACTATGCCCCAGACAATTTTCCCAGTAATATGTCAGTATTATTTTGCCATTAATAACCCACAGCCAATTTGCCCATTAGTATACCAGTATTATTTTGCCATTAATAAGCCACAGCCAATTTGCCCATTAGTATGCCAGTATTATTTTTCCATTAATAAGCCACAGCCAATTTGCCCATTAGTATGCCAGTATTATTTTGCCATTAATATGCCAGTATTATTTTGCCATTAATATAGCACAGCCAATTTGCCCAATAATATGTTCAGGTGATACAGACCCTTTAATGTTGGCTTTCAGACATGATGGTAACCACAGTTGTTTTTTTTCTTCACACACTTTTTCTGGTAGTGAACATGGCATTAGATTTTTGACTCTGATCTGGACATACTACGGACACAGTGTTTCCCCCCCAGGGCACCTCTCCATTTGCATGGTTTTTATAGGGAACATAGAGCAGACAATGATTCAGCTTACATTCATGAATCTCTTTCTTATTACCCAGATAATTGTATGCTGACCTTGAAAAATATAATAAAAATATATAAAATACAAATGCTTTTGAGTCCCCCATCAGAATGAACATGTGCATACAGTCCTTATACCTTCCAACAGCGACAATAGCACAATTAACACATCCTTGAAAAATGTAAAGAATGTATTCCTATGTTTCAACTATAAAAAGTTATGTTTCTATGAATGCTTCAAATCAACTCTGATTTTGCTGCATAGACCAGTTTTTTTTCTGTTTGTATAATGCACAGGCTTTTTTCCAGTGGGATTTGATACAGGCATTCCCCATAAATCAAATTTTTAATATTTGACTCAAGCCCTCCCCCAGTGATTTCTCTGCATGTTTACTGCAATTGCGGCAGCACTGATTATACAGACACTGAGGATATAAAGTTGTGTTTCATTTAGTCATTTCCTGTGCTGCTGGAATTTAATGCATTGTGTGGAATGTAATAGACTTGCTCTTGTACACAGTAGGATCTCTTAACAGTGCAACACATTGTCTGTTGACATCACTAGAGAAACAGGAAATTCCATTCATTTGAACAAAATTATTCTCATTGGTTTCTGCAACAAAATAAAAGGAAATTACTTTTACTTAGCTAGTGTGGGCAGTCCTGGTTTCTTGCAAATTGCGGTAATTTCACCTAGCTGTACGTATTTTATATTTTAAGCATTGCAAAATGTAAAACATGCATTTTAAAGTACTTTGAAAGCACATTAATATGCATTAACATTTGGAAGATGCATTTGGGCACCAGACAGCCCCTTTAAATGAACATCAGCAGCACTCCATTCTGGACTGGGTCCCCAGAACATACTTGAAATAATAACTAAATAAATTTGCACATTCCTGCATTCAGGATTTAGTAATGGTGGAACTAACTGACAGCAGGTTACATTGTATTTCTATATCCAGGTTACATCAATGGCAAAAATATAAAAGCAGGAGCCAATCAGAGAGATCCAGGTGCGTGCTGGGAAATATTATGTCCTAAGCAAAAAAAAACACAAGGATTGAGATTAGAGATTTTACTAAAATAGCTTCCAAGCTGCTTCTCAACTAAAATTAAATCTTAATAAATCCCAGATAGACAGCTCTCCTCTAATGACTAATGGGAAAAGAAGCCCCTGAGTGCCAGTGAGTACACTGAATATTTTCCCTAATTCTCTAGTAATCCATCTACCAGTAAAGCAATCTAATCACACTGATCTGTCACTGTGTATCTCTACAGGAGAGAACCAGGTAGCTGCTTGCAAGCAATAAGCAAGCACACCTGCCACCTTGTGGAAATAATTGGAATTACAGGGGTTTCTATGGCTGCAAGCAGTGGATTGATATATTTTGCATGTATTGAATTCACATACAAATCTTTTAATCTTCTGTTGCTAAAAAGATAAGAATAAAACAAATGGCAGATGTATTGCACTTAGAGAAAGAATGTGTGAAATAGTCCCGGTCCTGGGAATCCACTTGGAATCCACTGACCAGCAGCAGAAAAGTCCCATCAGTCCTGTCCCTCATCTCCTGAGGAAGCTGCAACGCCGGTGAAACGCGTTGAGGGACAGGACTGGTGGGACTTTCTTGCCGCTGGTCAGTGAAGATGTGACGAGCTTCACTGAAATTCCTAATCCTTGATTGAATTACATTTGTATACAGTGTTACGCTTTGTATTGGGGATTATTTTCCTCCCCTCCGTGGAGTTATCTCTATGAAGGAGTGCTCATATCATATATTATTTATTTCACCTGTGCTGTGTTTTTATTGGTTTTTAGCTATATTTCACATTCTGTTATTTTGCCCTTCATTTAGAAATTCTCTGTGAATCTCTGTAATAAAACTCTCTCCTCTTCCAAGCTGAGTGTATAATGTCATATCTCATGTGCTACATCTTATGATGCCAAGCTATGAATGTTTGCGTAGTATGACTGATTTCACTAATATCACCTGTAAAGTATTAAACCAGGAGGGGGCACTCAGCATGTCCTGGGGATGTTACTCTTACCCAAGTTAACGGCACTCATTTAATCTGCCTTAGAAGGATGAAAGGCTGAATTGATCCTGTCCACTGGGGGGAGATCATGCTCTCTGTGCCCCTCTTACTGCCTAAAATCTGTCTTCTAACCCTATAAATAGACCAACTCTAATGTCTCCCACTAATGTATATCTCTAACCCTAGTTATTTTCTGAATGTGTTTAATGTAATTACATTGTAAATGATTTATCCGGGGCTTCTAAATTCACTGACATTCCAATAGGGAGGAGCTTCTAAATTCACTAACATTCCAATAGGAGGAGCTTCTATATTCACTGACATTCCAATAGGAGGAGCTTCTATATTCACTGACATTCCAATAGGGAGGGGCTTCTAAATTCACTGACATTCCAATAGGGAGGAGCTTCTAAATTCACTGACATTCCAATAGGGAGGAGCTTCTAAATTCACTGACATTCCAATAGGGAGGAGCTTCTAAATTCACTGACATTCCAATAGGGAGGAGCTTCTATATTCACTTACATTCCAATAGGGAGGGGCTTCTAAATTCACTTACATTCCAATAGAGAGGGGCTTCTAAATTCACTGACATTCCAATAGGGAGGGGCTTTTAAATTCACTGACATTCCAATAGGAGGGGCTTCTATAGTCACTGACATACCAATAGGAGGGGCTTCTATATTCATTGACATTCCAATAGGAGGGGCTTCTAAATTCACTGACATTCCAATAGGAGGGGCTTCTATATTCACTGACATTCCAATAAGGAGGGGCTTCTAAATTCACTTACATTCCAATAGGAGGGGCTTCTATAGTCACTGACATTCCAATAGGAGGGGCTTCTAAATTCACTGACATTCCAATAGGAGGGGCTTCTAAATTCACTGATATTCCAATAGGAGGGGCTTCTAAATTCACTGACATTCCAATAGGAGGAGCTTCTATATTCACTGACATTCCAATAGGGAGGGGCTTCTAAATTCACTGACATTCCAATAGGAGAAGCTTCTATATTCCCTGACATTCCAATAGGAGGAGCTTCTAAATTCACTAACATTCCAATAGGAGGAGCTTCTAAATTCACTTACATTCCAATAGGGAGGAGCTTCTAAATTCACTGACATTCCAATAGGGAGGGGCTTCTAAATTCACTGACATTCCAATAGGGAGGAGCTTCTCAATTCACTGACATTCCAATAGGAGGGGCTACTATATTCCCTGACATTCCAATAGGAGGAGCTTCTAAATTCACTGACATTCCAATAAGGAGGGGCTTCTAAATTCACTGACATTCCAATAGGAGGGGCTTCTATAGTCACTGACATTCCAATAGGAGGGGCTTCTATATTCACTGACATTCCAATAGGAGGGGCTTCTAAATTCACTGACATTCCAATAGGAGGAGCTTCTAAATTCACTGACTTTCCAATAGAAGGGGCTTCTAAATTCACTGACATTCCAATAGGAGGGGCTTCTAAATTCACTGACATTCCAGTAGGAGGAGCTTCTATATTCACTGACATTCTAATAGGAGGAGCTTCTAAATTCACTAACATTCCAATAGAGAGGGGCTTCTAAATTCACTGACATTCCAATAGGGAGGGGCTTCTAAATTCACTGACATTCCAATAGGGAGGAGCTTCTAAATTCACTGACTTCACTTTTTACACTTTATTTGCCTTTTTTAAGAGCTTGAGGAAAACAAACTGATCAGACAGACCTGATTCTTTTTGTTTATTTTACATTATTTGTATCTAAAAATATATTTTAGACAATGTAGGTAAAACTGGCCCTTTAATGTCTACTCTAAGACCCCCTAATTCTAACCCTCACTTTAATGCTGGTCGTAACACAGGCCACTCTCATTACTACTAGACATGTTGAACATGTGCACGAGAGACAGGGAGAAGATTAGTCTCTTATCATGTAACTCCGCCAAAGTAACATGATAAGTCTCAGCCTCCCCTTTCATTCTGGGATTCTGCCCCAGGATGTAGACAGGTCGGACTGGGGAGGATTTATACTGACTCCCGGTGTTCTGACAAACTTCTTGAGCGAATTCTCTTGCACAGGCGCAGTAGAATTCACACACCGCACATGCGCACAAAGTTATAGCTGATCATTCAGCTGTAACTTTTACAGGACAGTGCATGCGCGAGGGGCGCACACCACCTCCGGCCCCCTTCACACCCCCTTCTGATCAGCTGCGGTGAGAGGTAAGTTAACAGTGCGCTTTGCTGGAGATGTCTGATCAAAAACTCTGCTGTTTTTACAGATGAATAAATTTTGTAACAATGTCTGTAAAAGGAGCAGAGTTTTCAATCAAATATCTCCAGCGAAGTGCGCATGGCAAAACGGGTGACAAATCGCTCAAGCGAAGTGCGCATGCGCTGTGACTTTACCTCTCACAGCAGCTGATCAGAAGGGGGCGGGAGGTGGTGTGCGCCCCTCACGCATGTCCTGGCAAAGTTACAGCTGAATGATCATCTGTAACTTTGTGCGCATGCGCGGTGAGTGAATTCGACTGCGCCTGTGCAGGAGAACTCGCTCGAGAAATCTGTCAGAACACCGGCAGGACAGCCCGCTAACAGGGGGGCAACAGCACCATTACCCACAAATTAGATGGTTCCTTCCAATGCCCAAGTTACTAGTAAGAGAAAGTTCTGTTTGATTGCGTGGACCCCCCCTCTCAGACGGTGAAGGGGGAGTAGGTAGAGCAGCGATACAGCGGCCCGCATTGTATCAAGCAGCGTTGACTAGCGCCGCCGGCTCCTGATATTAAATCGTGGTGGAGTAGGCGGTTCTGTCACTTAACACATTCTTTAGATAGTGTCTGTCCGTGGGAGGTATATGTGTCTTGCAGCTCAGTTACATTTGGCAAAATGTTCTGCTTTATACGGATTATACGGCAGATAAATGATTGACTCATCTTTCTCCCCCTCCTCCCCACACACACAACCCTCTCAGATTTGCTTCACAAATCTCCCATCTTACATAAAGGTTACAACCCGCGAGCGGCCGCTAGCGAATACACTTCCCTGGGTTATACGGCGCACACCTCCCAACTGTCCCCAACTGCACGGGACAATCCCAATTTTAGCTCTGCCTCTGTCCCACTTTTTCGGACAGAGGCAGAGCTCGGTGGTCCCGATTTCATTCCACGTTGTCTGGGACACCTGAGAATGGATCCTGCACGGCAGCACTGACACTCAACCTCTCAAGCTCCGCCCCCAACGCCCATATTCGCCGGGGCAGAAGTCGGATTGTATGCCGGTGATTTGGGTTATTTTGAGCTGCGGTAAGAAAAAGGAAAGACTCAATTAGTTAAAAGTAAAGAACTGGCAACCACTAGATCAGGGATAGCTACCTTTGGCACTGCAGCTGGTGCGAACAGCATTTCCCATGATGCTTAGCCTGCCACTAACAGTGCCAAAGCTCAGTCATCCAAGTACTAAATTTTGATTATAGCACTGCCTCCTCACTCAGCACAGATCTCCCTTGCTGTGCTCCCCGGCAGCCTTTACATGCCCTGCTGATCAAGTTTCAGTTATTATGGAGCACAATAAGGAATATCTGATCCGGACATCATTAGTCTACACAGGAGAGGCTCCGAGGAGCTCAGGAAGTGAGATCTGTGTCCCCACTAGATAACCAAGGAAATGTCCCCAGCTTGCCACGGAAATGACAAAGGAAAGAAGATTAAACAAAAAATAAACCCATAAAAGGACAATCTGTTTAACTGGAGGATTGCTTTAATAAAATAATACAAATAATGCACCCTATTGAGCCCTCTTTGCTTGCAAAGTTCTATTAGAGGGCAGACATGTTGTTTAGAATCTTTGCTCTGTATATCTCTATCAGAGGGCAGACATGTTGTTTAGAATCTTTGCTCTGTATAGCTCTATCAGGGGCAGACATGTTGTTTAGAATCTTTGCTCTGTATAGCTCTATCAGGGGGCAGACATGTTGTTTAGAATCTTTGCTCTGTATAGCTCCATCAGGGGGCAGACATGTTGTTTAGAATCTTTGCTCTGTATAGCTCTATCAGGGGAGGACATGTTGTTTAGAATCTTTGCTCTGTATATCTCTATCAGGGGGCAGACATGTTGTTTAGAATCTTTGCTCTGTATATCTCTATCAGGGGGCAGACATGTTGTTTAGAATCTTTGCTCTGTATATCTCTATCAGGGGGCGGACATGTTGTTTAGAATCTTTGCTCTGTATAGCTCTATCAGAGGGCAGACATGTTGTTTAGAATCTTTGCTCTGTATAGCTCTATCAGGGGGCGGACATGTTGTTTAGAATCTTTGCTCTGTATAGCTCTATCAGGGGGTGGACATGTTGGTTAGAATCTTTGCTCTGTATAGCTCTATCAAGGAGCGGACATGTTGCTTAGAATCTTTGCTCTGTATAGCTCCATCAGGGGGCAGACATGTTGTTTAGAATCTTTGCTCTGTATAGCTCTATCAGGGGAGGACATGTTGTTTAGAATCTTTGCTCTGTATATCTCTATCAGGGGGCAGACAGGTTGTTTAGAATCTTTGCTCTGTATAGCTCTATCAGGGTGGACATGTTGTTTAGAATCTTTGCTCTGTATATCTCTATCATGGGGCAGACAGGTTGTTTAGAATCTTTGCTCTGTATAGCTCTATCAGGGGGCAGACAGGTTGTTTAGAATCTTTGCTCTGTATAGCTCTATCAGGGGGCAGACATGTTGTTTAGAATCTTTGCTCTGTATATCTCTATCAGGGGGCAGACATGTTGTTTAGAATCTTTGCTCTATATAGCTCTATCAGGGGGTGGACATGTTGGTTAGAATCTTTGCTCTGTATAGCTCTATCAAGGAGCGGACATGTTGCTTAGAATCTTTGCTCTGTATAGCTCCATCAGGGGGCAGACATGTTGTTTAGAATCTTTGCTCTGTATAGCTCTATCAGGGGAGGACATGTTGTTTAGAATCTTTGCTCTGTATCTCTCTATCAGGGGGCAGACAGGTTGTTTAGAATCTTTGCTCTGTATAGCTCTATCAGGGTGGACATGTTGTTTAGAATCTTTGCTCTGTATATCTCTATCATGGGGCAGACAGGTTGTTTAGAATCTTTGCTCTGTATAACTCTATCAGGGGCTCAGATACCTCATGTATCAGTCTGTCTCTGTTCATATAACACAGTCTGTAATTCCCTTTTATCTAGATTGTAAGCTCTGTGAGCAAGGCTCTACCTCATGTATCAGTCTATCTCTGTTCATATAATGCAGTCTGTAATTCCCTTTTATCTAGATTGTAAGCTCTGTGAGCAGGGCTCTCTACCTCATGTACCAGTCTGTCTCTGTTCATATAAAACAGTCTGTAATTCCCTTTTATCTAGATTGTAAGCTCTGTGAGCAGGGCTCTCAACCTCATGTATCAGTCTGTCTCTGTTCATATAACACAGTCTGTAATTCCCTTTTATCTAGATTGTAAGCTCTGTGAGCAGGGCTCTCTACCTCATGTATCAGTCTGTCTCTGTTCATATAACACAGTCTGTAATTCCCTTTATCTAGATTGTAAGCTCTGTGAGCAAGGCTCTCTACCTCATGTATCAGTCTGCTCTGTTCATATAACACAGTCTGCAATTCCCTTTATCTAGACTGTAAGCTCTGTGAGCAGGGCTCTCTACCTCATGTATCAGTCTGTCTCTGTTCATATAACACAGTCTGTAATTCCCTTTTATCTAGATTGTAAGCTCTGTGAGCAGGGATCTCTACCTCATGTATCAGTCTGTCTCTGTTCATATAACACAGTCTGTAATTCCCTTTTATCTAGATTGTAAGCTCTGTGAGCAGGGCTCTCTACCTCATGTATCAGTCTGTCTCTGTTCATATAACACAGTCTGTAATTCCCTTTTATCTAGATTGTAAGCTCTGTGAGCAAGGCTCTCTACCTGATGTATCAGTCTGTCTCTGTTCATATAACGCAGTCTGTATTTCCCTTTTATCTAGACTGTAAGCTCTGTGAGAAGGGCTCTCTACCTCATGTATCAGTCTGTCTCTGTTAATATAACACAGTCTGTAATTCCCTTTATCTAGATTGTAAGCTCTGTGAGCAAGGCTCTCTACCTCATGTATCAGTCTGCTCTGTTCATATAACACAGTCTGCAATTCCCTTTTATCTAGACTGTAAGCTCTGTGAGCAGGGCTCTCTACCTCATGTATCAGTCTGTCTCTGTTCATATAACACAGTCTGCAATTCCCTTTTATCTAGATTGTAAGCTCTGTGAGCAGGGCTCTCTAACTCATGTATCAGTCTGTCTCTGTTCATATAACACAGTCTGCAATTCCCTTTTATCTAGATTGTAAGCTCTGTGAGCAGGGCTCTCTACCTCATGTATCAGTCTGTCTCTGTTCATATAACACAGTCTGTAATTCCCTTTTATCTAGATTGTAAGCTCTGTGAGCAGGGCTCTCTACCTCATGTATCAGTCTGTCTCTGTTCATATAACACAGTCTGTAATTCCCTTTTATCTAGATTGTAAGCTCTGTGAGCAAGGCTCTCTATCACATGTATCAGTCTGCTCTGTTCATATAACACAGTCTGCAATTCCCTTTATCTAGACTGTAAGCTCTGCGAGCAAGGCTCTCTACCTCATGTATCAGTCTGTCTCTGTTCATATAACGCAGTCTGTAATTCCCTTTATCTAGATTGTAAGCTCTGCGAGCAGGACTCTCTCCCCTCCAATGCTCTGTTCCAAGCTCTATGTGAATTGTTGGCACTATATAAATAAATGTTAATGTGATATAAATCCAGGAGAATTCATTATTTTAACACTTGATTAAGGATTTGGACTTTACTTATTATTTGAGGTTGGAGTGGGGGAAATACAAGCAGTTTTCCTATGGAGACCGGAAGCCAGTCAGTCCTGCAAATAAAAAAGGGAATATTTCTAAGCTGAGATGGAAAATTGGCATCAGTTAAATAAAAACCCTTATAGAATTTAATACGTCAAAAGATGTTTAATATAGTCCCATCCATAAGGCCAAAGTGCTTTAATATTAAAAGATCTCAATAATCTGTATTGCTAGAAATCAACATATGGGACGATGCTCCAATCAGAAACAACAGGCCACTTGGCAGCTATTAAGTTGAAAAATCCCGCAATGCTAAACCTCCATTTTTCTAGAGCACCTGGTGGCTGGGGATTAAGAGAGTTGACAATCTTGGTTTTTGGCGATCCACTGCTAGGCAGGTTGGGGGGGTGGGGGGGGGGGATTGTGGATTCAAATCCCATTTTAGACTTTTTCACATGAAAAACAAATCCCAATAAAGAAATGATTTGAACATTTTCTATGTAAATAAAACCCACACAAAATGCTGTAACCGAGATGGAGTTTTTGTGCATTATAATATATATAATATAAGATCTATATGTGAGAATGAAGGAGAAGTTACAGTGTGGATATCCTGAGATCACAAGTGACATACGCCTGTATTTATTTATATATTGCTTTAATCGTCTGTTGCGGCAGTCTGTGATACGCAGAGCTCCATTTAAAGGGACAGTGTCACCGTAATATTGTTTGTACTGTGCATGTAGAGAATAAACATGATATCAAATGATCCATGGATACAAATGCCTAAATTAGAAAAAAAGGGTGTTTTACATGTGTCTGTGTCTCCTGTATATGACATCAGCTGGAGCACAGTATGCAAAATAACTGCTCCTCAATGGGAAATGTGTAATTTGCATACCGTGCCACAGGTGATGTCATAAGAAGCAGACTCCACAGACACATGTAAAACACATTTTTCTCCTAATTTAGGCATTTTCTTGCAGTTTTGCTAATACAATGTACAGATCTACATTCACAGTATAAGGAATGTGTAGGTGATACAGTCACAGTATAAGGAATGTGAAGGTGATACGGTCACAGTATAAGGAATGTGTAGGTGATACAGTCACAGTATACGCAGTGTTTGGGTGACACAGTCACAGTATAAGGAATGTGTAGGTGATACAGTCACAGTATAAGCAGTATTTAGGTGATACAGTCACAGTATCAGCAGTGTTTGGGTGATACAGTCACAGTATAAGCAGTATTTAGGTGATACAGTCACAGTATAAGCAGTGTTTAGGTGATCCAGTCACAGTATAAGCAGTATTTAGGTGATACAGTCACAGTATAAGCAGTGTTTGGGTGATACAGTCACAGTATAAGCAGTGTTTGGGTGATACAGTCACAGTATAAGCAGTGTTTGGGTGATACAGTCACAGTATAAGCGGTGTTTGGGTGATACAGTCACAGTATAAGCAGTGTTTGGATGATACAGTCACAGTATAAGCAGTGTTTAGGTGATACAGTCACAGTATAAGCAGTGTTTGGGTGATACAGTCACAGTATAAGCAGTGTTTAGGTGATACAGTGACAGTATAAGAAGTGTTTGGGTGATACAGTCACAGTATAAGCAGTGTTTAGGTGATACAGTGACAGTATAAGAAGTGTTTGGGTGATACAGTCACAGTGTAAGCAGTGTTTGGGTGATACAGTCACAGTATAAGCAGTGTTTAGGTGATACGGTCACAGTATAAGGAATGTGTAGGTGATACGGTCACAGTATAAGGAATGTGTAGGTGATACAGTCACAGTATAAGGAATGTGTAGGTGATACAGTCACAGTATAAGGAATGTGTAGGTGATACAGTCACAGTATAAGGAATGTGTAGGTGATACGGTCACAGTATAAGGAATGCGTAGGTGATACGGTCACAGTATAAGGAATGCGTAGGTGATACAGTCACAGTATAAGGAATGTGTAGGTGATACAGTCACAGTATACGCAGTGTTTGGGTGACACAGTCACAGTATAAGGAATGTGTAGGTGATACAGTCACAGTATAAGCAGTATTTAGGTGATACAGTCACAGTATCAGCAGTGTTTGGGTGATACAGTCACAGTATAAGCAGTATTTAGGTGATACAGTCACAGTATAAGCAGTGTTTAGGTGATCCAGTCACAGTATAAGCAGTATTTAGGTGATACAGTCACAGTATAAGCAGTGTTTGGGTGATACAGTCACAGTATAAGCAGTGTTTGGATGATACAGTCACAGTATAAGCAGTGTTTGGGTGATACAGTCACAGTATAAGCAGTGTTTAGGTGATACAGTGACAGTATAAGAAGTGTTTGGGTGATACAGTCACAGTATAAGCAGTGTTTGGGTGATACAGTCACAGTATAAGCAGTGTTTAGGTGATACGGTCACAGTATAAGGAATGTGTAGGTGATACGGTCACAGTATAAGGAATGTGTAGGTGATACAGTCACAGTATAAGGAATGTGTAGGTGATACAGTCACAGTATAAGGAATGTGTAGGTGATACAGTCACAGTATAAGGAATGTGTAGGTGATACGGTCACAGTATAAGGAATGCGTAGGTGATACGGTCACAGTATAAGGAATGCGTAGGTGATACAGTCACAGTATAAGGAATGCGTAGGTGATACAGTCACAGTATAAGGAATGTGTAGGTGATACAGTCACAGTATACGCAGTGTTTGGGTGACACAGTCACAGTATAAGGAATGTGTAGGTGATACAGTCACAGTATAAGCAGTATTTAGGTGATACAGTCACAGTATCAGCAGTGTTTGGGTGATACAGTCACAGTATAAGCAGTATTTAGGTGATACAGTCACAGTATAAGCAGTGTTTAGGTGATCCAGTCACAGTATAAGCAGTATTTAGGTGATACAGTCACAGTATAAGCAGTGTTTGGGTGATACAGTCACAGTATAAGCAGTGTTTGGATGATACAGTCACAGTATAAGCAGTGTTTGGGTGATACAGTCACAGTATAAGCAGTGTTTAGGTGATACAGTGACAGTATAAGAAGTGTTTGGGTGATACAGTCACAGTATAAGCAGTGTTTAGGTGATACAGTGACAGTATAAGAAGTGTTTGGGTGATACAGTCACAGTGTAAGCAGTGTTTGGGTGATACAGTCACAGTATAAGCAGTGTTTAGGTGATACGGTCACAGTATAAGGAATGTGTAGGTGATACGGTCACAGTATAAGGAATGTGTAGGTGATACAGTCACAGTATAAGGAATGTGTAGGTGATACAGTCACAGTATAAGGAATGTGTAGGTGATACAGTCACAGTATAAGGAATGTGTAGGTGATACGGTCACAGTATAAGGAATGTGTAGGTGATACGGTCACAGTATAAGGAATGCGTAGGTGATACAGTCACAGTATAAGGAATGTGTAGGTGATACAGTCACAGTATAAGGAATGTGTAGGTGATACGGTCACAGCATAAGGAATGTGTAGGTGATACGGTCACAGCATAAGGAATGTGTAGGTCATACGGTCACAGTATAAGGAATGTGTAGGTGATACAGTCACAGTATAAGGAATGTGTAGGTGATACAGTCACAGTATAAGGAATGTGTAGGTGATACAGTCACAGTATAAGGAATGTGTAGGTGATACAGTCACAGTATAAGGAATGTGTAGGTGATACAGTCACAGTATAAGGAATGTGTAGGTGATACAGTCACAGTATAAGGAATGTGTAGGTGATACAGTCACAGTATAAGGAATGTGTAGGTGATACAGTCACAGTATAAGGAATGTGTAGGTGATACAGTCACAGTATAAGGAATGTGTAGGTGATACAGTCACAGTATAAGGAATGTGTAGGTCATACTGTGCCTTTAATATTGGGAATTAAGACTTCCTCAGAGACAAGGAATAGGATCTGCAGGGCTAAGAGGGAAGAACTGTTGCACTGCGCCTCCTTGTCCAGTAGGTGGCACTTTAAAACCATTTTTAAAATCGCTCCTGTCTTCAAGATTTTGATATCTGACGAAGGACTGATATCAAAAGAAAACCGATCTCCATCTTTGAGCTTACTTGTCCGTTTGGGATTATCAGCTCCTACGTGTGACTCTTGAATCTTATATACCGTGTCGTTTACCTCCTTTCCCCTGGCAGATCTGTAAAGCACCAGGCTAATTCATTTATTGATCCATTATCAGTAAAACATGATCATATAAAGATCCCTAGAAAACCAGTCCCACTAATGGTGGATCACACGCCAGATAGAGAGAGAGGATACACTGCCCTAATCCTAGGCTTGACATTCAGCCCACTTGAGATCAGTGTTAATTCTGTGGAGGAAATAACATGGCTGGTATTTTAATTAATTTTAAAGGCTGGGACTGACAAATGTTTGTAGACTTTAGGAGCCAAACAGGACCAGTTGAGGAGCCAGCCTGTTCATTTTTAGGAGCCTGGGATCTGGTGCTTTCATAGAGTTCTATTAGAATAATAATACAATACAGAGGCCAGCAGGGAGAGATTTAGGAGCCAGGGATCTGGTGCTTTCATAGAGTTCTATAAGAATAATAATAATAATACAATACAGAGGCCAGCAGGGAGAGATTTAGGAGCCAGGGATCTGGTGCTTTCATAGAGTTCTATTAGAATAATAATAATAATACAATACAGAGGCCAGCAGGGAGAGATTTAGGAGCCAGGGATCTGGTGCTTTCATAGAGTTCTATTAGAATAATAATAATACAATACAGAGGCCAGCAGGGAGAGATTTAGGAGCCAGGGATCTGGTGCTTTCATAGAGTTCTATTAGAATAATAATAATACAATACAGAGGCCAGCAGTGAGAGATTTAGGAGCCAGGGATCTGGTGCTTTCATAGAGTTCTATTAGAATAATACTAATACAATACAGAGGGCAGCAGGGAGAGATTTAGGAGCCAGGGCTCCCTGGATCCTGGGATTTGTCAGGCAGTTCTAGACGATATTCAGTATAAGTCTGCACCAGTCATGGGATACTGAGAAGGAAGGATAAAGGCAAAAACGAAGAGAGATGGCTGCTATAAATACCTGGGAATCCTTCCCACAATACTAAGAGATATTAGGTGCATTATGATTTAACACTTATAATAAAACATGCATTATAGAACAACACAATAAACAAACCATGTATGTAATAAAAGATCTATCTATACAATAAAATGGTCTGTTAAGACATATGACATGTTTCCAGTGTAATAAACACACTTTATCTCCCATGTCCATTATTATATACTTCTCATTAGCGGCCCAGGATAGCCATGCACATATCTCACTGAATTCAGTGATTAACACATTGCTGGTCAACATTTAACTACAAATATTAGATGGATAAATATTCTCATCACAGCAGAGACCGATTCTGTATACTGGAAACAATCTATATCATAAAATATTTAATCGTGCTAATCATTTAATCGAATACACAATATCAGCTGATTAATGGCTCCAGACGCGACTGAACCATTCCACAGCGCTGGATATAACATCATACCATTGAAAGCCTGTTTATAGATTCACCCACCTTCTGCACTGTTCTAGTAGAGTGACCATGTGGTTGTTTATCTATAGGGACAAGACAAATGCAGAATATGGTGAACATGAGTTAGAAAAAGGGTTGAACATGACCGACGCAAGTCTTTTTTTCAACCTAAACTACTATGTAACTATGTAATTCAGGTCAGCGCGGTCACTGACGCGGTCATCGCTACTGCGCAGTAGAACTGCGGGTTTGTGTTTTGACGAATTCCGCTGTCTCGCCAATCTCTACCTCTGGCCTAAAAAAACAGGAGAGATGTAGAGCTCAGCAGGGCAGACCCTCCGTTAGGACTATCCTATGCAAAGTGGGAGCGTTGGGGGGGTCTGCATTAGGTGGGACATTGGTGGGTTGCCACATTCTGCCATGCTGTATACCTCCAGACCCGGAAGCATTGTCTGCCGATAAAATACCAGCTGGGTGGAAGTCTGACGCAAAGCTTCCTTGTGATGGGCCGGTCTGGGCCCGGGGGACCTGTGAGGTTAGATTATTTATGTAGTATCAGAAGGATACGGAGAGGAAGTCTGGAGAGGAGATAATGTTACATGATGAGATCGGTCCATGTGCTGACCCACTTATCCCTCCGCTAATATCACAGTAATTGGTTCTGCTCCCTGATGAAATGTTTATTAAAACGGCAGATAAAGCTGGAAATGACCCAAGTCTGTTACAGTCACTCGTAATGATTATTGTTTGTCCAGTTTCTGAGCCCAGAATATATATATATATCTATAAACGGGAGATTTTCACCTGGCTTTGGATCATATCATTCACCACTCAGAAAGGATGGTAACACCGAGTATTAACTTCATGTGCATTCATACTTCCACAAACTGATTCATTTATCTAACCTGCACATTGCTCTCTTTCTGAGATCAGAATATCCATAAATAAAGACCAATCTTGGTGCTTTGGCAAGATCTATGGGTTCTTTGCCAAGACCTGTGGGGGCAAGCAGAATATATATAAATGGAGACCAATATGGGTGCTTTGCCAAGACCTGTGGGGGCAAGCAGAATATATATAAATGGAGACCAATATGGGTGCTTTGCCAAGACCTGTGGGGGCAAGCAGAATATATATAAATGGAGACCAATATGGGTGCTTTGCCAAGACCTGTGGGGGCAAGCAGAATATTTATAAATGGAGACCAATATGGGTGCTTTGCCAAGACCTGAGGGTGCAAGCAGAATATATATAAATGGAGACCAATATGGGTGCTTTGCCAAGACCTGTGGGGGCAAGCAGAATATATATAAATGGAGACCAATATGGGTGCTTTGCCAAGACCTGTGGGGGCAAGCAGAATATATATAAATGGAGACCAATATGGGTGCTTTGCCAAGACTTGAGGGTGCAAGCAGAATATATATAAATGGAGACCAATATGGGTGCTTTGCCAAGACCTGTGGGGGCAAGCAGAATATATATAAACGGAGACCAATATGGGTGCTTTGCCAAGACCTGAGGGGGCAAGCAGAATATATATAAATGGAGACCAATATGGGTGCTTTGCCAAGACCTGAGGGTGCAAGCAGAATATATATAAATGGAGACCAATATGGGTGCTTTGCCAAGACCTGAGGGGGCAAGCAGAATATCCATAAAGACCAATATGGGTTCTCTGGTAAAATTATATTTTATTATTTAAAAGATCCAGTTTGTTAAATAGGGTGCAAAGTCTCACTATTGAAAAATAATTTTAAAACCTAACTTTTGTTGAATATATTTAAAGATGGGGAATAAAATCTGAAAATATGAATCAAACGAGGTCTGCGTGAAATGGGAATAATCTCAAGATCACTTAGATCAAAAGCATGAGTTCATTCATATACCACAAACGTTTCATTTTATTTAATTTTTATTCCCCATCTTTAAGACATTAGAAAAACATGTGAAATATGAATGAACTCGTGATTTTGACACTTTTAAACCATATATTTCTCTTACTTTATACATTTAATGCAATTCTGCTCAAGCTATGTATAGATCATTTTTGTATTAGCTACGGTCACAGTATAAGCAGTGTTTAGGTGACAGAGCCCCTTTAATACAATCACAGTATAAGCAGTGTTTAAGTGACAGAATCCCTTTAATACAGTCACAGTATAAGCAGTGTTTCGGTGACAGAGCCCCTTTAATGCAGTCACAGTATAAGCAGGGTTTAGGTGACAGAGCCCCTTTAATACAGTCACAGTATAAGCAGTGTTTAGGTGACAGAATCCCTTTAATACAGTCACAGTATAAGCAGTGTTTAGGTGACAGAATCCCTTTAATACAGTCACAGTATAAGCAGTGTTTAGGTGACAGAGCCCCTTTAATACAGTCACAGTATAAGCAGTGTTTAGGTGACAGAGCCCCTTTAATACAGTCACAGTATAAGCAGTGTTTAGGTGACAGAATCCCTTTAATACAGTCACAGTATAAGCAGTGTTTAGGTGACAGAGCCCCTTTAATACAGTCACAGTATAAGCAGTGTTTAGGTGACAGAGCCCCTTTAATCCAGTCACAGTATAAGCAGTGTTTAGGTGACAGAGCCCCTTTAATCCAGTCACAGTATAAGCAGTGTTTAGGTGACATAATCCCTTTAATCCAGTCACAGTATAAGCAGTGTTTAGGTGACAGAATCCCTTTAATCCAGTCACAGTATAAGCAGTGTTTAGGTGACAGAATCCCTTTAATACAGTCACAGTATAAGCAGTGTTTAGGTGACAGAGCCCCTTTAATACAGTCACAGTATAAGCAGTGTTTAGGTGACAGAATCTCTTTAATACAGTCACAGTATAAGCAGTGTTTAGGTGACAGAATCCCTTTAATACAGTCACAGTATAAGCAGTGTTTAGGTGACAGAATCCCTTTAATACAGTCAGAGTATAAGCAGTGTTTAGGTGACAGAATCCCTTTAATACAAATCACAGTATAAGCAGTGTTTAGGTGACAGAGCCCCTTTAATACAGTCACAGTATAAGCAGTGTTTAGGTGACAGAGCCCCTTTAATACAGTCACAGTATAAGCAGTGTTTAGGTGACAGAGCCCCTTTAATACAGTCAAAGTATAAGCAGTGTTTAGGTGACAGAGCCCCTTTAATACAGTCACAGTATAAGCAGTGTTTAGGTGACAGAGCCCCTTTAATACAGTCAAAGTATAAGCAGTGTTTAGGTGACAGAGCCCCTTTAATACAGTCACAGTATAAGCAGTGTTTAGGTGACAGAGCCCCTTTAATACAGTCACAGTATAAGCAGTGTTTAGGTGACAGAGCCCTTTAATACAGAAATCCTTTAAACCTTGCATGATAGGTATGTTTATTTTAATACCTGTTATTCTTGCAGTTTAATAATAGATCGACACATTTAGTTCCTGTTGTTTCTATTTAAACCTCACTTACTCTCACACATCAGCTGCTACATTCAGGACTCGATATACAGCATCTGGAAGGAAGTGTCCTTATACCTGATCTGCTCTCCCACTGCTTCCCTGGGATCCACTGGATCAGGGGAATCCACTCTCCTTAAACACTGCTTATACTGGGAATATACAGAATAAACAATAATGACAAATCATCTATAGCCTGTGTCAGCAAACGTATCAAATAAGAGAAATATAAGGTTCCTGTGGAGTCCCCTGTCTATGACATCACCGGCGACTTGCTATGCAAATGAACTACTTTCCAATCAGATGTGTGATTTGCATATCAAGCCACAAGGTACATCGGTAGGACATTGGCAGGATAATGTTTCTTTTTACATCCTTACACGTCACCCATGATGGCCAAAATGATCCGGATTTGGGGCCCGAGAGAGCAGGAAAGGGGGCAATTGTTCAAACTCGGCTATTTTGGCCTTATGTCTGTAATTCCTTTCTCAACTCCCTGCAGTTCTCTCTCAGGAATAGATGACAGATGAATAAAGTCATCCAAGTCACGGCTCTGACCTTGGATTCTCAGCCTTGTCATGTCTGACAGCAGCGCTCCCGAATCTCTCCAGAGGTTTCACATTATAAGGTGGTTTATTTGCATAATTTGTATACATTAACTCACATAACCCTCTGTGCGGAGAAAACAAATCATGCAAAATAGCAAGCGCTTTCTGGCCCCCGACACAAAGCGGGAATATTGATTTCTAAGGCCACATTTTGGGTTTTATTCCTGACAGAGAGAAATACAGGGAATTGATAAGCAAACGTCACATGGCTGGAACTTGGATTCCTTGGCCACAGTTGCCAACAGTCCTGACTTTGTCGGGAAAGTCCTCAGGGCCGCATTAACCAGTGGGCACTGGCCCAGGACCCACCCATGGTTTGTTCACCTGCAGTTATGGTAAAATAAAATATATATCTGTTACTGTGTGATTGTATAGTATGCAAAAATCCTGTGCACGCCTCCCGTGACTAGAGCATCATGGGATCTGTAGTCTACAACACTTGGAATGCCGAACGTTACCTACCCCTTTTACAGATTGAGACCCCCTCCCTGTACCATGATGTCATGGTCACAATGAGCATCACTTGGTGACAGCTGTGACTAAGCCCAAACCAGTCATTTACTGTGCACTGTAAGTTATGGTGGCTGGCTGAGCTTAATGGGCACTGGAGTGTTTTAAAGCTAGCCACCCCTGGTAAACAGTGCCCCTGTCTATCATGTGATGTCAGGGCTAAGCATCATGCAGTGCCAGCTGTGAGCAGAACAGGCACCATGTCTGAGAGCCAGTCCCAGCCTATCGAAGCCTGTGATTACGAATCTGTGTAACGTACACGTTGGAGTTAATGGAAGATAAACCCATTGGAGCGTAAATTATGTGGAAATGGAAGTTTGTTCTTTGCCTGTTTGGCACAGAACAGCAAACTACAGACCTTCCCCATATAAACCATGTTCCCTCGAAAAGTTGCTAAGTGTCATTAGAAAAGTGCCAACCATTAGCCAAAGCAATCTGGATGCTCTGGCAAGACCTGTGGGTGCAAGCTGGGTGTTATGGCAAGACCTGTGGGTGCAAGCTGGGTGCAATCTTAGTGCTCTGGTAAGACTGGTGGGTGCAAGCTAGGTGCTCTGGCAAGACCTGTGGGTGCAAGCTAGGTGCTCTGGCAAGACCTGTGGGTGCATGCTGGGTGCTCTGGCAAGACCTGTGGGTGCATGCTGGCTGTTCTGGCAAGACCTGTGGGTGCATGCTGGGTGCTCTGGCAAGACTGAATGGGTGCAATCTTGGTGCTGGGTGTAATCTGGGTTCTCTGGCACAATCTGTGGGTGCTGTTGGGGATAAAGCTGTTTAGGGACAGAGATGGAACTGACACACATGCCATAAAGGATATGATATTGCACCATTGAGTACGAGGAAGTCAGCCCACCTCAGGTTTACTCCCATATATACACCCATGCTACTGCCTCCAGAAAATTAACACCAGCCTCAAGCCAAACATGTTCTGGCCTGCCTGTAACATACAGGCTGGGAGGCCAACCTACCTACCTCTCTGATCTTACTGTACTTATCTTCAATGTACAACTACAGATTTATTGTTTTAAAGTATAAAAAAGCACTGCACGTAGATTAAAACATATACAACATACAGAAAAAAGCATCAATACAGACCCATATTGGAGGAACCCTTACACATAAAATGATTGCAAGCTCTTTTTCGAAGAAGGAATGGTATAAAATGCCAACATCCGCAATATGGGGACTGAAGTCTTTTTATGACTAGTCTTTAAGTCTGCAGGCGCACAGACATGAGGAGGACGGGTGGGTATTAGGAAATTGCCCCACCTGGCCTTCTGCCTAGAGGCATTTAGAGAAATGTATTATAGATCTTACCAAGATCTCCACTGATTCCGAAAAAGAGAACATTCCTCTATCACAGCAGAGTAAGAAAGAGCATAATAATAGGGGGTACACCTCCCCCCCCCCCGACCAATAAAATACACTATGGTAAACAGCAAAATAAATAGAAATAAAAATCAATGTCATAAGCCTTTTATCAGTAAGGCACAAATAGCCTGACATAATACCCAGAGTAGCAGTCATGTACCAATGCTGTGCAGATAAAGTTTAAAGGGACTTCATCCCATAAATCGTATTTATACTGTAAAAGTAGGAAATAAAAACAATCAAAATTGTGTTAGCATAATGACCAAGAAATGCTTACAATAAGGTACAATTAGTCCGCGGTGTCTCACGTTTATGACATCACTGCATATGCAAATTAACTACTTTTCAAAGGGAAATGTGTAATTTGCATAACAAGCCACATGGTGATGTCATAAGCATGAGACACAGACACAGTTTTATCTCTATTTTATGCATTGACTTGCAAGTCTGTTATCATAACATGTAGATCATATTCCATCACAGTACAAGCAATGCGTAGGTAATGGGGTCCCTCTATATACTTGTTTAGTCTTAAGAGAGATACAGTTTTTATTGACTCAAAGTGTAAACACTTTGCCCTAAAGAAACCTCTGAGGTTTTGTAGTGAATGAGGGGGCAAAATAAGAGAGACCACCTTGCTCGCCGGCACCGCTGACCACCGGAAGCAGTGGTTGCAAGGAGCAGACCCTCGTGGTCTCAGATACGGTAGCATGTGTATCATTTCCAATCCCCCATAGTTCCACTGTCGCACATTGCAGTGCTGTCAAGTAATCCGATATCTGTAAGACGTCCATCTCTTTCTCTGGTGGGACCACCGTAAAATCAGTGACGACCCTTAAACAGCTGCTTTATGGGTGAAAATGATCCAGTATCCAGTATTGTGATTTTTTTGATTGGGTAACTAAAATAATAGATCAGGGTGGTGCAGTAGACATTGCTTACCTAGATTTCAGTAAGGCTTTTGACACTGTCGCACATAGAAGGCTTATCAATAAACTGAAATCTTTGAGTTTGGATTTCAATATTGTTGAATGGATTAGACAATGGCTGAGTGACAGGCAACAGAGGGTTGTAGTCAATGGGGTATATTCGATGCAAGGTCTTGTTACTAGTGGGGTACCTCAGGGATCTGTTCTTGGACCCATTCTCTTTAATATTTTTATTAGCGATATTGCAGAAGGTCTTGTTGGTAAAGTATGTCTTTTTGCTGATGATACAAAGATTTGCAGCAGGGTTGATATTCATGGAGGGATAAGCCAAATGGCAAATGATTTAGCTAAACTAGAAAAATGGTCAGAGCAGTGGCAACTGGCATTTAATGTGGACAAGTGCAAGATTATGCACCTTGGGCGTAAAAACCCAAAAGCAGAATATAGACTATTTGGTACAGTCCTAACCTCAACATCTGAGGAAAGGGATTTAGGAGTAATAATTTCAGAGGACTTGAAGGTAGGTAGGCAATGCAATAGAGCAGCAGGAAATGCTAGCAGAATGCTTGGTTGCATAGGGAGAGGTATTAGCAGTAGGAAGAGGGAAGTGCTCATGCCATTGTACAGAGCACTGGTGAGACCTCACTTGGAGTATTGTACGCAGTACTGGAGACCTTATCTCCAGAAGGATATTGATACTTTGGAGAGAGTTCAGAGAAGGGCTACTAAACTGGTTCATGGGTTGAAGGATAAAACTTACCAGGAAAGGTTAAAGCATCTTAACATGTATAGCTTGGAGGAAAGACGTAACAGGGGGGATATGATAGAAACATTTAAATACATAAAGGGAATCAACACAGTAAAGGAAGAGAGTATATTTAAAAGAAGAAAAACTACCACAACTAGAGGACATAGTCTTAAATTAGAGGGGCAACGATTTAAAAGTAATATCAGGAAGTATTACTTTACTGAGAGGGTAGTGGATGTATGGAATAGCCTGCCAGCAGAAGTGGTAGAGGTAAACACAGTCAAGGATTTTAAGCATGCGTGGGATAGACACAAGGCTATCCTAGCTATAAGACCGGGAACGGGGGACTAATAAAAGTACTCAAAAAAAAAATAAAAAAATTGGGCAGACTAGATGGACCGAATGGTTCTTATCTGCCGACACATTCTATGTTTCTATGTTTCTATCTAAAACACATCTGGTCGCAAGCATTTCAGAGAAGGGATACTCAGCCTGTACTCTACGCTTTGGGTCATACTTGTCAAACTGAACACCCTCAGTGCTTGCCCATATTTGTATATCTTACACCCAGTACATAATGCTAGACAAGCAACTTCACCCACTACAACAGGGTGCCTCCTGGATGATACGACATTGCTGTACCCTGCACTGACCTCTCATGCAGGCCCATAGATAAACTTCCAGAGGGGTCGCTTCCTTCTACATTAGACTGGTTTGGATAGGTCATGGGGGCACCAGCCTCTCTTACCCAGTGACAGTACTGGATTTGGGTCGACTTTCCCGACAAGTTTTCCTAATTTTTTGTGCCTCTCATCGCCACTCGTGTACGACTCCGTATCTGATGATGTATTCCACTCTGTCTTCCAATAATACTGCCTTGTAATGTACTTAATTACATCCATTACATAAGTACATTATAAGGCAGTATTATTATATGTTACCTGGGCCATTTGACTCTGAAAAATTCTAATAAAAATGTACAAAAAAACAAACAGGGACAACATACAAAAATCTGCCCCTTTACCTCTTGGGGGATGTTTGAGACCTGAGAGTTATAGCAATCTACTCCAGCCGTGTGGTTCGGACCTCGGATGAGACGTAGGCTCTAAGCTTTCCTACCTGTCTGAGGATGAAACTGGTGGAAGCTGTGCTGCCATCTGATCTCTTCAGTCTGCTCCTTCTCGATGCGGTTCCTCTAGACACCTGATCTCAACACAAAAAGAAACTCCCTGAGTATAACAGGGGCTGCAAGTGACCCCCAGCACTTTGTACTCTCTGATTCTTATTTCAGGTCAGCTTCACCTTCTATAATGGTCAATGGTCAGATATAACAGAGCCCACCATCTCTGGTACAACCCAAGATCTAGAACTATGACATATATCATTATCAATAATAAAAAAAAAATACCCTAAAATGTAAACATCTTATATTCTTAAACCTAACTGGCCTTATATATAATAAGTAAAATATCACAAAGTCACAATAAAAGTGGTATATAATATTAATACCTGAACTAGTTACATTTTATCTATTTAACCCTACCTAGCCTTAGACATAATATAAGTCAAATCTAATAATGATTGCCATAATAATAACTAATCATGCCTTCTATATATGATAATAAGCAAGCTCACAATAAGGAGGATGATACATATAATCATTATTAATAAAACAGCTCCTTAATAAAGGACTTTAAGCTAACCAGCCAGATCTAGAACAACACAGACACAGATGGCACTAAGATTTATGATTATCAAGTATATTAGTAAAATATACAAAGATGGCATTAAAAAATATGTACATATACTAACAAAAACTATATATAAGAAAACGGTATAAAATGAAGACTATATAAAAAGAATAAAATCTACATATAATAATAAAATGCACAAAAATTATATAAAATAAATGGAAAGATATTAATAAAATTTGTATGAGATAAAAAAATGTACAGATATTAAATTGATACTATGCAAAACAAATAAAAAATATAATAGAATGACATAAAATAATAATAATATACACAAAATAACATAAGCATGAAATCCCCATCACTGCCGTGCATGGACCTCCACACACTCCCGCAAGAGAGATCTCAGAGTAGATGTCCCATCTGGAGAGTTTTTACCTGGAAGATAGGGGTGTGCAAGGCTTCGGAGATCCCATTCTTTGGGTAGGAGTTCCTGGACATTTCTACACCAACATTGTCCTCAGAGCCAGGGTGAAAGAGTTGAATGTATGAGGAGCATCTCCCAACCTCATCAGCAGTGACCTGCTTCTTGTCAAACCTTCCTTTTAGCTCATCACCAGTATCCCCCACCTCCTCACCATCACAGGCTGGAAAGGTTCTCCAGATCCTCTGTGTAGAGCCTGCTCACAAGCGAGATGCCCCTCTCCTCCAAACCATCACCACAGGGTGTTTTCCCAGCAAGAATCAGTGTGACCTAGCTTTCAAGGTCTTCCAGGAAGAAAGAGCTGGACCTCCTAGTCTTCAAATGTGGAATTAAAAAAAGGGAATCTGATAGGCTGCTGACTCTCCAAGGACCAGCCTCAGATGTGAATTAACATGCGCCTTCCCAGTGGAAAATGCTTGCTGTGACTGTTTGTCCCAATTTTGCTTTTGGATCCTGACTTCACATCATCTGCTAGTGATGTGTGATAAATACTTTGTGGGGGGGGGGGGGGGGGGG
This sequence comes from Pelodytes ibericus, assembly GCA_036172795.1. Taxonomy (NCBI): domain Eukaryota; kingdom Metazoa; phylum Chordata; class Amphibia; order Anura; family Pelodytidae; genus Pelodytes; species Pelodytes ibericus. The sequence continues at coordinate 7,097,657 of CM069864.1, read as the reverse complement.
GTTTAGGGAGGAAGAGAGGCTCTGAAAATAACAGTTTCTGAAAAATGTCTACGAAATCACAAGGTAGTGCCATATGGTACCCTCTCTCTCTCCCCATCACTGTGCATCCTAGTCTTCCTACATGGAAGGGCGTTTTGTGCAGAGATCCAACTGCATGCTTGCTATCAGTTCAGTAACAGGATTTAACCCGTGTGAAACTGTCTGAGCATGCTATTCGGTACTCACATCGTTAAGCTGAGCTAGTCCCCCCCCCCCCCCCCCCCCCCACGCCATCCTTAAAAGCAGCACCAGAGTTAAATTCAGCAGAGGAAATATTCCAGATAATTATTACCTTGCCCTGCTACCCTGGCTGTCTATTGTTTGAGAACATGGTAGTATATAAATACCCATTTATTATGTAAAAATAAAATCACAGTGCGTGGAAGGTTGGAAGTTAATGAGTTATTGTGACTTAATAATATACCGCGGCTGACTGATGCTCTCCAAAGACAAGTCAATTCAACAGAATGAAAAAGGAATTGGTTGATAAATTGACCTATTTTTACACCTACACACTTTGGGGCCTTGTTGGAAAATTTAGGAAATGTGATCTGGGCCTGTGAGAAAACAGAGTTTGGATTTACAGGGAAGAGATTTTTAAAGATCTTGTTTTGTACATTTTTACTACTTAAGGCCAATTCTATATATATTTTGTTTCCTACCTTTGAAGTAAAAGGATTTTAAGTCTAAACCTTAGTACGTCAGTATCGCTTCAGGAGTTTAGTAAATGTGTCTTCTCCAGGGTTCAATGGAAGATTGAAAAATAAAATCTGGAAATTATCGGTTATTCTGAAATTTGGACATTTTATACATTTTTCGTCTTGAATTGAAAACATGTTCTGATTTTATTCCAGGACAATTCTCTGCAAAGTAAAAAATAAATAAAAGCCAGGATAGAAAACTAAAGCACAAATGACCCTGGGGTGAGATTTCTCTCTGTCGAGAGATCCGTCAGGAATACATTTTTGAAGAGATGTTTTCTGTGGTTGAAACCAGCCCTGCAATGTGTTCGCAGCTGAAACTGGGACATCTAGCACTGATTTTCAAACTTAGAGGTCAGATTCACCTTGAAAATGACCTACCTTTTTATATTACAATTCCAGAAACTAAAAAAAAAAAAAAAGTATATGCATTTATTAAACTTTGAATATCTGTATTTAGTCATCACTGTCAGGTTTGCAGCTTCCTAGTACATACTCCAGCAACAATAAATGTGTGCCCAATAATAACAGTACCTGGTGTGTGTATAAACATCATGTCAGGTGTACAGTTGTACACTTACAATCCTTCAGATACAGAGAGTGGGTGGAGTTACGGTGAGATCCAGTCGCATTAACAAAGCGTTAGCTATTCAGAAAGTGGCTGATTATATGTACCATTGCCAGCTACTCGGTGGGCTGTACTACCAGTATCCATGTGTAAAGCTGGGGTGCCATATCTATGGCACACCCTAGAGACCACTGGACCTCAGGGGTGGCACTCAGGTTTGAGTAAGTGCTGCTTGCTAAGGCAATAAATACTTTGTACAAGCCATGTATCTCTTGAACATGCCCCACCAGCGGCATGGCAATGTTTGGAGAGGGGAGTATCAGCTCTACATAAAAGTGTATATGTGTTCAATTTGTCCATTGTACAGGACTTGTCCGTCAGTCCCATTACAAGTGTTAGGAAACCACACCAAGTGTTATACATATTCTGATTTAAACATAACTGGGTAATCCCTAAATCCTGGACCGTTGCGGGGTCCTTGAGGGCATGTTTGAGAAGCACTGCTCTAGTGAATCCTCCCAAAAACATAAAAACCACAGAAAGCTTTTATTGGCAGCAAAAAAAAAAAAAAAGTTTAATTGGGAACAATCCTGAAAATAAATATGACAATTTAGTATTGTGCAGAGGAAATATAACAAGCAAACGAAAAATAGACAAAGTATCCCGATAAACACAAAGAGATCTGCTCAATGCACAAACAGAAAAAAGGATAAAATTATTCTTACACTATCTACATAGTTTCATGGAAATTAGGTGATTAGATTACAAACTAGACATTAGCAAAACGCTGCTATATATATACAAATGTCATAAGGTTTCTTCTCTCCCTAAGAGAAATTGTTTATGTAGCAGTATATATAAAATTTCCACATAGACAAGTGTCTATATACACTATTTATACTTTATATATCATAAATGACTACATTGTTTGATAAATGTATTAACTCTACATCCTTCACGGTTAGTAGACGTCACTCCAGCATTCCCCTCTCGCACATCATGGATTATGTTTGGGAAAGAGCGACAGCAAAATATTCAATGAGTGGATATTAAGAGAGACATAACAGGCGTGCGTAGAGAGGTAGATCCCAGACACACCACTCTCTGATTTCAATTCTTTTTATAAACAATAATTTAAAGGATTCTGATTAAGGTGCAGTTATAATCGATCATCGCCCATATTCAGTAACCACCTTGTTAACAAATAACAAATTAACACAAAAGGGGGGGGGGGTCCTAACTCAGTGCATTCAGGGGGTTTTCTGCATGTTGACAGTTACACGAAAGGGGGAGGTCTAGATTAAGCACCATGAACAGTAAACACAAAAACTATGGCGAACAAAGAGACTGTTTTACTTACTGGGTCTCCTAAACATTGTTCAGACTGTGACTGTAGAGAATAAAAACATCAAAAATAATCTATTTGCTGTGCAAGTAGAATTGTAGCAAATGCATAGAGCAAATGTGAAAATGGGCCGGTGGGGTTCTCTGGATTAAGAAAGCCCCTTCTTGATAGCCAAACAACAATAAATGTCAAGCAACAAGGTGATGTCATAAACAGGAGACACATTTCTCTTAACCTATGCATTTGCTTGGTAATCTACTTACACAATGTATAGATCAGTTTTTTGTTCTCTACATTTATAGTATAAGAATTCTTACAAGATTCGGGTGCTAACTTTTTTGTTATTAGAAATATTTAGTTAGGGGAAAGGGTGAGAAATAGGAAACCTCTGCCGACAGCGACTGGCTACTTGTCACAGCTGGCTAGTATATAAGCCAATCAGAAGCCACTATTGTCCAACGCGTTCCACAGAGAGAACTGGAAGGTCTTAGCTGCTATCACCCAAGGGAGCAGGACGGCCTAACCTAACGTTTCGACGGTTTGGAATCAAAACTCTTGTATATCTGTGTTTAGGACCTTACACAACAGAGACTAAAAACATGTGTTTTTGCATAAAGAAATGTTCAATCCCCAAGTGAGGAAGGTATGGAAAAGGTGCAAAAAGTAGGAAAAACATTCCCAAAAGGTTAGAAGAAAAAAAAGAAAATCATAAAAACAAAACCTAACTACAACATTGAAAATGCACAACCCACCCCCCTCATCCCAAGATTAATCTGAAGCTTGTCCTACAGTGAAACACAGAGATTCCAACAATACAAGGGGTCAGCCAACGATTTAATGAAAATAATTGGGTTTTTTTAGCTGGACGATGAGGACTTGCAGCAGAAAAGCAATAAGTGGACTACAAGGGAGGTAATATATACAAAACACAAACCAACGCATGATAGGGCATGAGACCCGTTTAAAAAAACAGGCCCAGGAGATTTTAATATATGTTTTACTAACATCACCTCTCTTGTGCTTAGAACATATCTCCCAGCATGCAATTAGCCACCTCTTCCTGATTGGCTGCTCATTTTCTATTTCTTCCCCCAGGTAATAACTTATATAAATGGTACAGACATCAAGGGGGGTGACACGTATATCGGGTCTGCGTAATGAATTTCGGAGAATATAGGATTCCGGGGAGCTTTAAAAATATTAAAAAACACAACATAAAAATGTTCTGCTCGATCGAGGATTATAAAGTCTTTATTGGCGACAGATCTGCTCTATGCTGTACAGCAAGATATGGCTTTAATATTAGTTAACCGCTGTATATTAAGCGCTGGACTTTGGTTACATGGTTCAGTGACTTCCTCAGTGGTCAGCGACACAGGTATTAAAATAATGGCTAAGTCCACTGATTGGCAGAACAGACAGAGCCAATGAAAGAACCACAAATAGTAACCAGACAGAACGCGAAATCCACGGGGGCCATTACCTGACATCACAATATGCTGGCGCAACGAGAGAAAAAAAATGGGGAATTATCTGCTAGGACTTCCTGTACCGCTGCTCATGCATGTCAGACTGGAGACAGGAAGTGATGGTGTGATGTCACAAGCACACTTCCTCACATCTAGCACGGGGAATGCATGTTTGTTGTACATATGCTTACACAGCTATATGGCCTCATTCTGTAGGGTGAATGATTTGTGTTTGATATTGTACCAAACACACCATTTTTACTTGAGTTTATTATCGAATGCCAGATCCTGCTAGCTGTACACTGCACCCAAGACTGGAATTGGTTTCATTGGTGAGTGATGGGTAATCATTAGCACTCCAGTGACTGAGGACTACTTTTCCCATGAACGGTCTGAGCATTAAAAGGGCCAGAAGAGCTAGAAATCCAAACGTTAGCCAACACTAACCCAACGCATCACCCGACGAGGTTTTAAATTGTACCATCTGCTCATTGAATGACAAATAAGACGCCTGTGTTTAAACTTGCATTATTTCAAAGAGTGATGCTGCAAACAGAAAATAAGAGAATGGTCATTTCACCAGTGATAGAGTAAGTCTTTGCTGTTTTAAACCCTCTGAATAATCCAACTAAAAGAGAAAAGGAGCCTTTATAACCTTTTGGAGTTCAGCAAACTAAGGGACCACTGTCGGCAACAAAAATAAGCTCAGTATAATTTAAAGAGTGAATGAAGTTTATGCATTTACATGTTTAAATGAAAGAATACAAATAAAGTACCTTATTGAGCCCTCTCTGCTTCTATACCATGATCAGGGGAGGACATCTTGGTTCAGATCATTCAGACAACATGGCCGCCCCCAGATAGAGCTATATGTAGTAAAGATTCCAAACAACAAGTCCGCCCCCTGATAGAGCTTTATGTAGTAAAGATTCCAAACAACATGACCACCCCCAGATAGAGCTATATGTAGTTAAGATTCCAAATATGGCTGTCCCCTGATAGAGCTATTCAGAGCAACAATTCTATAACATGTCCGCCTCTGAAAGAGCTATACAGAGCAAAGAATCCAAACATGGCCACCCCCTGATAGAGCTATATGGACCAGAAAGGGCTCAATAAAGGTACTTTACTTGTATGCTTTAATTGAAGCATTTCTACTTAAACGGCCTACACTTAATACAATCTTTAAATTAAATATAAAGTAAATTTGTTGCCGCTTAGAGAGAAAAACAAAGAAAACCTGCACATTTCTAGTAATGAAAAAAGCACCATTGTATTGTTGGAATCTGATGGGTTTGTGGCCCAAAGTTACAGGAATACATGTTCCTGCTGTGTATCTGTATTTATTACCATTATCCTGGTGATATGAGGTTTGCAAGCAACATGTGGACTACTGTCCATGGGTCTGTGAGGTTTTCTTTCAAAGCAAGGGTTGCTGGTAGTAGTTCTGGGGCTGTGGTGGGATAGAATGCAGGGGGGCGGCCATTGAGTACCCTGTCACTGGAGGCATTGCAGATGTAGTGTTCTGATAGGTCGACATATCCGCAGACATTCCCATTTGCTGGCCATAAGCACCTGCCACGGACTGATGTCCCGAGCTTTGGGTTAGATATTGAGGATTTGCCCCTGCATCGTGCCCGGTGCTGGGGTGGAAAGAAATGTGGGGGAGAAACTATTATTAAACACAGGATGGAAGCAGTATATTGTGACAGAGCACATCATGCGTGTATCACATCGTTATGTACAAAGCTCATTAATAAAAGACAGTAAAAAATTGTAATAAATGTAGGCATTGTAAAACAGAAATGCTATAATGAAAGAATACAAAAAAGTACCTTATTGAGGCCTCTTTGCTCTGTATAGCTCTAGCATCTTGGGTCAGCTGAAGGAAGATGTCCAACCCCTTGAAAGCTATACGTACTTTACTTGTATTCTTATATTAAAGCATTTCTATTTAAAAGCCTACATTTGATGTAATATTTCACATGGAACTTCATTGTTTGCCAAAATTTGTTCTGTAAGCATATGAGATGTACATAAATAAGGACATTTTCACAAATCTCTAGCATGCTGGTAAAATGATCTAATGAATCTTAGTGTGTCTGTCACTGCTCCTCGTCTTTGCCCCTGCTCCTCGTCTTTGCCCCTGCTCCTCTATCCTCTTCCTGTCTGCACACTATGTGAGCACCACATATAGGTCATGACATACTGTAACATACGGGAGATTTGCCAAATGGATACCTCATGTAGGATGCCTGCGGGGCCTGTGAGGTCACGGTGGAGTTTGGAGCTGGTGGCATAGATCGTAGAGGACCGATTTGGTCAGGGTTCATGTTGTATCCTTGGGAAATGGTGGGTGGGTGAATCTGGGACATATTCTGCACCATGTAATTTCCACTTTGGGGTTGGCTGTGGAAGCCCTGTACAGGAATAGAAGGAGAATCTGGTTAATATAATAATATCATGTCAGTATTCAGTGTGGGATCTTCTAACAATTAGTAAATAATGATCCCTCTGCTAAAACCACAGAAAGGAAAATGGCTGATACTTCAAAAATATTGAGTGGGAACCGAAGGAATGAAAATCTGTCTAAAACAAGCTTCTGTTCAAAGGAAATAACAATTATAACACGTGATTAAAATATACTCAAATCTAATAACTGCAAAGAAAACAATCAGCCGGAAGCAGGTTCCCATAGGAAAGGCAACTTATTGGATCTGTGGCTCCTAAAATATTACTCCTGGCCCCGAACATTTGTGTCTTTCTATATTGATTTCTGTGAATTAACCCTGGACCAGTAAAAATACAAACATGGAAGCTTGCTCTCGGACCAGTAAGATACAAACATGGAAGCTTGCTCTCGGACCAGTAAGATACAAACATGGAAGCTTGCTCTCGGACCAGTAAGATACAAACATGGAAGCTTGCTCTTGGACCAGTAAGATACAAACATGGAAGCTTGCTCTCGGACCAGTAAGATACAAACATGGAAGCTTGCTCTCGGACCAGTAAGATACAAACATGGAAGCTTGCTCTTGGACCAGTAAGATACAAACATGGAAGCTTGCTCTTGGACCAGTAAGATACAAACATGGAAGCTTGCTCTTGGACCAGTAAGATACAAACATGGAAGCTTGCTCTTGGACCAGTAAAAATACAAACATGGAAGCTTGCTCACGGACCAGTAAGATACAAACATGGAAGCTTGCTCTCGGACCAGTAAGATACAAACATGGAAGCTTGCTCTTGGACCAGTAAGATACAAACATGGAAGCTTGCTCTTGGACCAGTAAGATACAAACATGGAAGCTTGCTCTTGGACCAGTAAGATACAAACATGGAAGCTTGCTCTTGGACCAGTAAGATACAAACATGGAAGCTTGCTCTTGGACCAGTAAGATACAAACATGGAAGCTTGCTCTTGGACCAGTAAGATACAAACATGGAAGCTTGCTCTTGGACCAGTAAGATACAAACATGGAAGCTTGCTCTTGGACCAGTAAGATACAAACATGGAAGCTTGCTCTTGGACCAGTAAGATACAAACAGGGAAGCTTGCTTGTGGACCAGTAAGATACAAACATGGAAGCTTGCTCATGGACCAGTAAAGATACAAACATGGAAGCTTGCTCTCGGACTAGTAAAGATACAAACATGGAAGCTTGCTCTCGGACTAGTAAAGATACAAACATGGAAGCTTGCTCTCGGACTAGTAAAGATACAAACATGGAAGCTTGCTCTCAGACTAGTAAAGATACAAACATGGAAGCTTGCTCTCGGACTAGTAAAGATACAAACATGGAAGCTTGCTCTCGGACCAGTAAAGATACTAACATGGAAGCTTGCTCTCGGACCAGTAAAGATACTAACATGGAAGCTTGCTCTTGGACCAGTAAAGATACAAACATGGAAGCTTGCTCTTAAGTACTAAGTAAACTGGTCCAGTATTGGACAGAATGATCGCTTCCCTAATACCGCACAAGGCTTTTACCCTCTAATGACTTCCAGTCAACCACAGATATAAATAGGACACATGGGCCATAAACTGCAGTGCAGTAGAAGGAGCTCAGTGTCCCCTGACCTGAAGCTGGCACAAATGAAACATCTCGCCCCATCAACCTGTCCGCAGGAGTCAATATTAAATGGGTTATCTGGAGGTGTATGCAGTGATTAAATAAAACAAACGCACTGAAGACATTAGCACTGATCCTTAATGCACATCTTTAATGGACATGATATATTTAGCCTCTCTCTTTAGAAAGAGAGTAAAGTATCTGTGTGTAACACAATGTGTCAAAATAAGATCTTACTAGTGCAGCTTGTTTTGGTTTTTAGATTGCACTGAAGCTCTTTTGTAAAACTTCAAACAAGTTGTTTATTTCTTAAGGAAAATATTTAGTATTTCTGGCTACGTCAAGGAAGATCTTCCTTCATCACAGATACTAAACAACATGTCTGCCCCTGATAGAGCTATACAGAGCAAAGATTCTAAACAACATGTCCACCCCCTGATAGAGCTATACAGAGCAAAGATTCTAAACAACATGGCTGCCTTCTGATAGAGCTATACAGAGCAAAGATTCTAAACATGTCCGCCCCCTGATAGAGCTATACAGCGCAAAGATTCTAAACAACGTCTGCCCCGATAGAGCTATACAGAGCAAAGATTCTAAACATGTCTGCCCCCTGATAGAGCTACACAGAGCAAGGATTCTATACACCATGTCTGCCACCTGATAGAGCTATACAGAGCAAAGATTCTAAACAACATGTCCACACCTGATGGATCTGTACAGAGCAAAGATTCTAAACAACATGTCCACCCCCCCGATAGAGCTATAGAGAGCAAAGATTCTAAACAACATGTCCTCCTCCTGATAGAGCTATACAGAGCAAAAATTCTAAACAACATATCTGCCCCCTGATAGATCTGTACAGAGCAAAGATTCTAAAAAACATGTCCGCCCCCCGATAGAGCTTTACAGAGCAAAGATTCTAAACAACATGTCCTCCTCCTGATAGAGCTATACAGAGCAAAGATTCTAAACAACATGGCTGCCTTCTGATAGAGCTATACAGAGCAAAGATTCGATACAACATTTCCTCCTCCTGATAGAGCTATACAGAACAAAGATTCTAAACAACATGTCCTCCTCCTGATAGAGCTATACAGAGCAAAGATTGTAAACAACATGTCTGCCCCCTGATAGAGCTACACGTGCAGGTGGAGCTTAGTAAAACCCTTCAGATATAACTTGCAGACAGTAGCCTTTATAGCAGTGTTTCTCAAACCTGCACTCACAGACCCCTAACTGTCCTGGATTTAGGGGTTACCCAGTTGTAGTTAAATAAGAATATGTATAACATCTGGTGTTGTTCCCTAACCCTTAGGGAACCACACAAAAATAAAAGAGACTATCACCTAAGCATTGTTTTACTGTGGATAAAGGCAATAAAAAAATGGATCTAAACATTTTATTAGCAGAACTGCAAGTAAATGCCTAAACTAGGAGAAAAACAAGCAGGAGATGCTGCAGAACCCTCTAAAACAAATATTTGTCTTATTTTCTGCATATACTGCAATTCTGCTAACACAATATATAGCTCATTATACACTGACAGTATACACGATGTTTAGAAGTTTAAAGTGCTAGATCGATGACACTGACCTGCATGGAGAGTCCAATGGGCGCGGGGCTGTAATGAGCCTGTGTAGGGGGCTTGCTGTACACTGAATACATCGGAGCCTCATTCACCAGTTTATTGTATAATTCTAACGCTTCCAGGACTTTCACATTCAGCTCAGAAAGCTCAGAATGCTTCCTGGAAACAAAACGAGATGTTTACAATCAATCCATCAGGATCTGTCCTGAAGTCTACTGGAAAGCTTCATTTCTAGCTCAACACAGGTCAGCGGGGGAAACATTATGTTTGGCCAGGGGGTTTATACAGGTTTCACGGGATGATCTGGAGTTGGAGAAGGAGACTGAGCAGTCCGAAAGGAAACGTTTAATACAGCAAATAACAGAACAAAAAGGAGAAAACTAGATACTGTCACACTATGTCAGGGGTGTCCAATAAGAGGCTTGTCCGACACATTCTCATTAGCTCAATAAATACGTAGTTATCTTTGAATAACATTTCTTTAAACATGTTTTGGTGACTTATTTTTAATAAGTGATAGAAAGAAAGAGAAAAAAGCAAAGCATTACTCTATGTCTTACAAGCTATTTTCCCCCATTACTATAAATAATGATAGTTTGGGGAAATCCTGGTTTTTTTTTTTTCGGTAAAGACTTGGTTGCCCCGGCTCTTTAGGATGTTTTAACTGAGCGGTGTAACGAAAAATGGCGTCTGTAATCACGCACCGCTCAAAGGGTTTAAAGGGACTCAACCTAAACATGACTTATAGAGTAAATGCAGAGAATTAAAAGAAACGATGACAAATTATGTGTAAATTTGCTTGCAATTCTACTAAGAGAATAGTCTGTTTAAAACATGTCTGTGGTGTCGCCTGTTGATGACATCCTCTGAGCTTGAGGTGTATTTTGCATATTCAGCCACAAGGTGATGTCATAAGCAGCAGACACGGCACATTTATAACATATTTCTCTTGCTTTATACATGTATGGATCATTTTCCCCCATTTTTTTATTCTCTACAGTCACAGTCTAAGCAGTGTACGTCAGAGAGGTTTATTCTTTAGCCTCGCCTTATTATAGACATTCAGGAATTAATGTTGTGGCCAGGATTAAAGAGAGTTCCTCATACATGGAGTAGCTGAGCCCGGGGGGGGGGGGCGCAAATAGCAGCAAATTTGGGGTCAGTACAGAACTCACCTGTCAATCTCTTCTAACTTGTCATCAATCATTGGACCCATCTGCTGACAGATATCTGTGGAGATCAAGAGGACGGCAGATCAAAAATGTATTTTGATTTAATTGAAAGATTGCATCAAGTGTAGACATTTCAAATAGAAATGCTTTAATGAAAGAATACTAATAAAGTACTTTATTGAGCTCTTATTGCTCCAGGGGGCAGACATGTTGGGTCAAATGAAAGCAGATCTGTCCCAAGCAGATTCTAAACATGTCAGCCTCTTCATAGAGCTGTATGGAGAAAAAGCGGCTCAATAATATACTTTTCATATTTAAAATTCCTACACTTGAATTTCCATTTAACTGAAAGATCGCATCTTGTTTTGCAGACTGTTGTCCTTTAAACCGCTGATCTTTCGTAATGACCATAAAACATATGTTTAGAGGTTGGTACAAAGCCTCAGCCGTGCAGACTGGGGTAGGGCTGTGTCTGTGTTACAGGGATTCCCTACAGTACCTTCCAAATCCAGCAGCTCGGAAGAATCGGGCTTGGGGTTTGTGGGATCAATGCTCTGCAGTAACTGTAAGGTTTGGTCCATTTTTTCCTAGAAAAAAAAAACCAAATGCAGTTAAGAAATATATACTTTTTAAAAACAAAATTACATGGGAAAAAAAAGCATCAAGTCCCCAAGCATGTATGTGTAAAGAGATTACACATATACACACAGCAATGGCGCTACTCAATACACCATCTTTGTAGAACTCCTATAATGCTCAGCCAGCTGGTGTGCCATGTGGGCATCATGAAGGAGCGTTCCGCCATGAAATTTCGGATATAATATTACCCGAGGTAATAATCGCTGCAATGACAGCTGACCGCGGGAATGCTCAGTCGCGACGTGGAGCAGAGTATCTGCCGGCTGCCATAACGTGTGAATTTCCAGCTCTGCGAATATGACTGCGTGCAGAGTGAAGGGTACTGGGAGTTTAACCCCATTGCACCTAGACATTCTCTGCCATTTTAAAACGCACGGGACAAGCATCCATGAACAGAGCATGGGCCGTCCTTTGTTCTGCAGCACAGAACGTGTCTCAGACTGACGGGTACTTGTGACCGGCGCTCAGTGTGATCTAATTGCGTCATGCCCCAACCATCAGGTTTGTATCACAAATAACGTAGCGTGGTCCCACAAGTAATGTAGGGAGGTCCCTCGGTGTCCCTGGCTCTTGATCACTGCGCCAGGGGAAAAAAATTACCTCTTGGTCTTTAAAGCATCATTGGGCATGAAGGGGTTTATAAAAGAACTAGAAGGATGAACATTGTCTGCTGTTCACAATGCCGGCTGCGTTACACTGTACTGGGGGACAACATATTATAGATTTTACCAATATAGCCTTTTAGAGGTAAGCGGTGCCACTTTCTAAAATGACAAAAAGTAAATTCAGCTTTCACCAGTGCCTGTTACAGTTATTCATCTAAAACACCACACCGGGTTTCATCCATATCCTTATTTAAACACAACTGGGTGACCCCTAGATCTTGGACTGTTGGGGGCTGTGAGCTCTAAGTATATAAGAGATGTGTTTATGTGAGACATTGATGCTATTCTGAGCTTGCTGTGCACTCTGTGCTGCAGTCACACCTACCCTGCAGCTAAGGAATGTCTTTACACGAGGACTGTGTAACCCAAAGGCAAGAATATAGGAGGTTTATATTGTTAAAATGGCAGAAAAAACAAAATATAAAAGAAACTCGCATTTTAGGAGATTACATTCATATTAATAATGAAGAAGAAATGTTTGATTTACGTACTTCATCAATGTACGCCGGCTCCGGGTCGGCTTTTGTGGGATTTTCTGGGATTTCCTCAAAGACAGCATTTTTTTCAACAGATGCTAAAGTTAGAACAAAAAGTGCAAAAGATGAGCCAAAGCACAAATTACGGGAAGGAAATGATGTCATAACTAAAATAGAGATATACGAGTAGAGAGTAGAGTGCTCAATAAGAGGAGATTTATATTTAAAATACTTACATTAGAGAAAATCTTTCAGTTAAACAGAACGTCATTTTTTGCCTTTTAATTCTAGGGTGAGTGACTGTCCCATGTGGTTACGTTACAGGGGTCTTACCCAGGGTCCGTCAGTGCTGGGGGAATCCCCACGGCCCCAATGTTTAACCTGCAAACCAAGTGCTGAATGGGAAGATTCTCAAATCCACATGGAACCTAGATTATTATATTCTACGCTGATATGATGATCCTTGAGATTCACAGAAGGGGCCTCCCTCCTACTGGTGTGTCACAGCTCAAGTCGCTGCCTGAACGGACCGTTTATCCGGCCTGTTTGAAGGTTATTATATTCAATCCTCAAGGTCGGACAGTTTAAGGAATGTCACAGGTGTGAGTATTGAACACTAGAAGTGAATGCCACACGTCTCACTGAATAAAAACCACAGTATGAAGTGATAAAACTCAAATGAGACGACTCGATGTGTTCAGTCTGCCTCCACAGCAGATTAATAACATTATTATCCACTTTAAATGGTATTCGAGTATTGACCTCAGTGGGATGAACAGCACTGACACGGTCCAGAGATAGTTTTATCCGCTGTAATGAGTTCTCCGTACATGTGGCATGTATCCGTTTTATAAATACAATTCATTAATTCCATATCAATTAACATGTACTGCTACGAGAACTGGGAAAAGAGGAAACTGCAGCCATCTGCTGGAGACTGATCATCCCACCACACAGACTGAGCCCAGCACGTCTGTTACATTAGTAATAAATCCGGACAAAAACGGGGGGGTCTGGGAAATTCTTCCCAGGGGGGGCGAATGGTTTTACTGTGCGAAGATCTATATCAGTCTATGTCTTATACGGAGTTTTGTATCACACTGTAATATGGGGCAGATCCACTAAGCTTGCTTACGGTATGCTTCTCATACGCGTCAGTTTTACAATGCTAATTATTTCACCAGGACAGGACTGGTGCTATAGCTACGCTGTAATTGCAGTTATTGGCATGATGCGGCACTCAATCTAAAAGTCATTTTTTGGGCTTTATGCAGGGAATCGACAAGGGAATTTCAAACTGAATGCCCAGAATAAATCAGATGCTCAGAGTCACTGATACGTACCGACTTCAGGTTCAGCATTTAGGGTTGAAGATACAAAATTAGATGGGAACAATCCGATGCCTCGGTGATTTTCACCTTTCCACCAGTTAGTGTCACTGTCAAAAAAATGTAAAATTCAAATATAATTATTTTATTTTTTTTAAATAATTGAAACAAATGCACAAGATGTTACTCTAGGACAGTGATGGTCAACCTTGGCAGTGCATATTGGGAACTAAAAAATGATCTATACATTGTGTTAGCAGAGTTGCAGCAAATGCATAATAAGAGATACACTGTATATGTTTCACATGTGTCTGTCCTGTCTCCTGTTAATGACATCACCTCTGGCCTGATATGCAAATTACATATTTTCCATTGAAAAACACATTTCTTTTATTTAATGCATTTGATGTAACTCTGTAAAATACACTGTTCATTGTTCAGCATTTTGTGTTCTCTCCATTCAGTGTGAGCGATGTCCCTTTAAGGCTGACTGAGCATCATGGGAAATGTAGTTTCCAAACCATTCACAGATATCTTATACATATCGCTGACTGCACCTTTTTTTTTTTTTAATTTCTAGCTTGTGCCAGAACTAATGAATGTAGCACAAACCCCTGACTTTTCCAGGACTTGGTACAATACATTGGTGCATGCAGAGAGGAATACTTATCCGTGCCCCTCTTTATGCATCCCACCCCCAGAGATTTTAGGGCCAAATGCATATTCCTTGTCTCAGGACAACTGAAGAAAAAAAATGATCTTACGTTTAAATTAAAGATTGCATCAAGTGTATGTGGTTCATTTAGAAATTCTTAAATGAAAGAATACAAATAAAGTCCCTTATTGAGCCCTCTTTGCTCTGTATAGCTCTATCAGGGGGCAGACATGTTTAGAATCTTTGCTCTGTATAGCTCTATCAGGGGGAGGACATGTTTATAATCTTTGCTCTGTATAGCTCTATCAGGGGGTGGACATGTTTAGAATCTTTGCTCTGTATAGCTCTATCAGGGGGTGGGCATGTTGTTTAGAATCTTTGCTCTGTATAGCTCTATCAGGGGGTGGACATGTTGTTTAGAATCTTTGCTCTGTATAGCTCTATCAGGGGGTGGACATGTTGTTTAGAATCTTTGCTCTGTATAGCTCTATCAGGGGGTGAACATGTTTAGAATCTTTGCTCTGTATAGCTCTATCAGGGGGTGGACATGTTTAGAATCTTTGCTCTGCATAGCTCTATCAGGGGGTGGATATGTAGTTTAGAATCTGCTCTGTATAGCTCTATCAGGGGGAGGACATGTTGTTTAGAATCTTTGCTCTGTATAGCTCTATCAGGGGGGCAGATATGTTGTTTAGAATCTTTGCTCTGTATAGCTCTATCAGGGGGTGGACATGTTGTTTAGAATCTTTGCTCTGTATAGCTCTATCAGGGGGGCAGATATGTTGATTAGAATCTTTGCTCTGTATAGCTCTATCAGGTGGTGGACATGTTGTTTAGAATCTTTGCTCTGTATAGCTCTATCAGGGGGTGAACATGTTTAGAATCTTTGCTGTGCAATCCGCACAGCCTTTCCCCCCTTGCACTGAGCTTGAGAAAAAAAAAACCGGATGCAGCTGCAAGGGGACCATGAGGCTAACAGCACCCGTGGCGATTAAAGAATTTCTACTTAAAATGTATACATTTGGTGCAATCTTTCAATTAAACACATTATTATTATTTTTCACTGGCGTCGTCCTTGTACAAGCTGGTGGTTTATCTGCAGGATGAATATACACTAAGCACACGATACCTATCATCCAACACAATGATGACTTCTCCGCTTTTAAATGTCAGTTCGTTGTCCTCCACAGCTTCGAAATCATACAAAGCGCGGACTTTCCTTGGCATCTTCTGGCTATCAGGCTGCGACTCCACAGATGGGTATAAGGATTTGGTCTCTGCCGGCTTCTGCTCTTGCAAGGATAACTCAATGGCTGAAGCAGAGGAAAAAAACGGTCTCTGAATTTCCTCTAATTCATTTATAATATTCATAGCACAAAGTCGGCCTTAGTTTAGTACAAAATGACAATATTGGCGAATATAAAGAATATTAGGAGAAAGGCTGGCTGAATAATGATATGATGCTCTGTCCTCAGCGTCTCCTACACAAACATGTAATGTGTCTTTACTTCGGATGGATGAAAAACAAGGCACCTTATAGGAGCAGCAACCACACAAGATCTATCCCAAGTCTTAAGGTTGAGGAGATCTAATGCACTTTGCAGAAGGACCATTTAAAAAATTATATGAAACAAGTCTTTTAAATATAAATAAAATTATTTTCAGGTTTAGTCCCTCTTCAACTAAAGACATAGTGGCAACGATCCTACATAAAATGGGCAGTAAAATCTTGATAATAAATAAAATTATAAATAAAAATAATTGCAAAGTACTGTACATCACATTATGATTACCAGTAATCGCTATTCATGGAATATATTCTCTAGGATGCCAGGTAATTTCCCTTTAATAACAAATCCCAGGAGCCATGGCTCCTAAAATGCCGACTACTGGCTCCTAACCTTTCTCATTGAACTCAACAGAAGCACCGTGTCCCTGGCTCCTAAAATAAAAAAACTGGTCTGGCTCCTGAATTGGTCTGTTTGGCTCCTAAAGTCTAACCCCTAGTTACAAATCAACTCTGCCAAAAAAAAAAAAAAAAATTAATAAAACACCGGCCCCATCAGTACAGATCAGATGAGCAGGGAGTGCAGTCTATTCACTTCTAATAATCACCTTTTGCAATGTCTTCATCCTCTTTGTTTTTTGTGGGTACGGTTCCATTTTTAGGAGTGCTTGATGCGCTCTGTGAATTAAAACACAAGAACCATAAAACAGTGAGAAATGAAGAGGGCTAGAGATATAATTGGCATTATCTCACGCTATTCAGCCAGGATATCGCTGGATATTGAAGGTTGTCTTACCTGTGTAAGCGAAGTTGGGAAGGACACACCTTCTTCCTTCAGAGATTTAATGGTGGCAGATATGAGACTAAACTGTGGATCTTTCTGAAATTCCTCGGACCACTCTATCATCAGAGCTTTCAGCTTGTCACAGACCTTTGGATGTGCCTGGAGATAGGGGGAAAAACACAGCAGATGACAAACAGGAACATGTTTAATGTCATATTCGTGCTACATCTGGTGTGTGTAGCAAAGCCCAGTGTGTCTCTGATCCTCTAACTTGGCTTCGCATGTCGGCTGCAGCACAAATATAACAAGAGTTACAATTTCTGAATAAAAATATAAATTCAGAATCCTCTAGTTTTACGTATTCCCCAATCTTGTATAAATGAGGGGTAACATTTGGAAACTTGTTTTATTCTCTCCTTTTTGGTTCTGGTGAGATGTGGGTTTTGATTTAGTTTAATCTGTTATCACATGCAGAAACGGTTGGTGGTCTGGATGCCAATATCGGCTGCAGACGCTTCCGACACGCATGCTGAGTGGTGGCGCAGTCCTCCATCTTTATTTGATAATTGCCTGGCCAGATTGTCTGTATAGCAAGGAAGGAGATCGGTATACATATTTTGTATTCTTGCTTTTATATTAGTGGGTGTTTTCTGTGGTTAACCCATTAGTAGAAAGTATAATCCCTTGTGGAAAAGCTGCTGCACTATATTTATCTTTTTGTACTGCAGATAACTAATTACGCATATATCCCATAACTGCATAATGCTGCTATTCCTTTAAATTACTAGTGTTTTAAAGAGAGCTCTCTTAATTTAGATATTCTTTATATTTTATGTATGCAATACATCTCATGTATTCCTTTTTTTATTTGAGGGATCTCTATTTTTATTTAAATATACCTAAATTACGTTTTATTGCATCATAATTGTGTGATTATGTTTTTGTAAGACTAGCTGCTTTTATAAATATCCTTGGTGTGTTACACAATTTAATACCGGATTGAACTTCTATTACTTCTTGTTTGGTGGTATCTGGTGAATAACACTAGAAATAAGCATTATTACATACAGAAAAAAAAATCTAAATTACAGAAAACAAAACTAGCTAATACAAAACTATTACGGATTTAGTTTTTTCTGTTCTTACACAGACAAATCATGTGTGTCTATATACACCGATCAGCCATAACATTATTACCCCCTGCCTAATATTGTGTACGTCCCCTTTTGATGCCAAAACAGTCCTGACCCCTCGAGGCATGGACTCCACTAGACCTCTGAAGGTGTGCTGTGGTATCTGGCACCAAGATGTTAGAAGCAGATCCTTAAAGCCCTGTAAGTTGCGAGGTGGGGCCTCCATGGATCAGACTTGTTTGTCCAGCACATCCCACAGATGCTCTATTGGATTGAGATCTGGGGAATTTGGAGGCCAAGGCAACACCTTGAGCTCGTTGTTGTGTTCCTCAAACCATTCCTGAAACATTTCTGCTTTGTGGCAGGGAGCATTATCTTGTTGAAAGAGGCCAATGCCATAATGGAATACTGTTTCCATGAAAGGGTGTACATGGTCTGTAACAACGCTTAGGTAGATGGTACATGTCAAAGTAACATCCACATGAATGGCAGGACCCAAGGTTTCCCAGCAGAACATTACCCAAAGCATCACACTGCCTTCGCCGGCTTGCCACCTGTCAGTCCAACGCATCACACTGCCTCCGCCGGCTTGCCACCTGTCAGTCCAAAGCATCACACTGCCTCCGCCGGCTTGCCACCTGTCAGCCCAAAGCATCACACTGCCTCCACCAGCTTGCCACCTCTCAGTCCAAACCATCACACTGCCTCCGACGGCTTGCCACCTGTCAGTCCAAACTATCACACTGCCTCCGAGGGCTTCCCACCTGTCAGTGCTCATAATGTTACACACACACACACACACACACACACACACACACACACACACACACAACCATTCAAAAGTTTGGGGTCACTTAGAAATGTCTTCATTTTTTTAATGAAAGGCAAATTCTGTCCATTAAAATAACTTCAAATGGATTAGAGACACAGCGTACACATTGTTAGTCGTTAATGACTATTGTAGCTGGAAGCGACAGACTCATTATCAGCAGCATCACTCCTGTGTTCCCATGGCACAGTCCTGTGTTTGTGACTAAATGTCCAATTGATTTTCAAACTCAATTGATGTAGGTTTTCATGGAAAACAGGAATATTTTTAAGTGACCCCAAAAGTTTGAACAGTATATATATATATATATAATATACCTTATTTATAACGACCCGCACTTCACTTGCAAAATCTCGTGAGCAGATCTCCAATCGGAAAGCCTTGCCACAGTTGGACACGCAGGCTCCTAATAGCTGTGGACACATGAAGAGAAGCAGCAGTGATTAATACATCATATAACAAACAACAACAAAGTGTTGGTATCGCGGCTTGTAAAAGAGAGGCTGTAAATCAATAGAAAACACACTTACGGTCAGCGCTTGTAAAGCCACGTGTGGCACCTTGTGATTCACTCTCTTCATTATGGATTTAAGACCGTCTTTTGCCCTGAAAGATAAATCAGAAATCAGTTACTTTGGAGAGATTAAATCCCTGCGTTTTGGTCGTCAGATGTTTCAACAACAAAAAAATCTCTGTCTTGACCTAGTCCTGGGCAGATTATTTTTGCAGAACTTTAGTATAATTTATATTTATTCAGATTACGGCCTCACTCTCCCTTTTATGAATATTACACATAACCAATGGTTTTCAAAGAAGCCTGTAGGGTACCGAAGTGTGTCAGTGTTTGTGTAGAGCAGGACATCCTTTGTTCATGTCAGTAGTGCAGTTTAGGGGATCAAATAACCATGTAAATTTAGTTAGGGTTCACTGTGGGGGTCTGAGCATGATGAGGAGTTATGATTGTTCTGCAGTCAGTATCAGTAATCGATATCACACCTTGGGCTGAGCATCAATTAGTCAGTGATCATGTGACATAGCACATCAGATTGTCAGTATTCAGTCATTAGTCCATGCAGACAGCACGGCATCATGGGAAGAATGTCATATCATGCACACTGTGCATACAAAGGGTGAAGTAACCTCTCTGTATAACATTACTCTCTGGTTACAAACTATTATTATTATTATAACAAAACACCAACATTAAGGCACTTTTTAAAGAAACTCTATACTAGTTTGCTGGGGCTGAGCACTCTGTGTATTGTTTGGTGGGAATAGCATTACAAATCTTAAAGGGCAACTGTAGGCATAAGATTAGGTAATTTATTTATTAATGCTTTAATGAGAGAATCCAAAAACAGCACCTTCCTGAACCCCCTCTGCTCTGTGTAGCTCTATCGTGGGCAGAAATGTTGGGTTAGATCAGTGCTTCTCAAACCTGTCCTCAGGACCCCCCCAACGGTCCAGGATTTAGGGATTACCCAGTTGTATTTAATTAAGAATATGTACACCTTGTGTGGTTCCCTAAGCATTAAGCAACCATACCAGGTGTTCTACATATTCTTATTTAAATACAACTGGGTAATAATAAATCCTGGACTGTTGGGGGGTCCTGAGGACAGGTTTGAGAAACACTGGGTTAGATGGAGGAAGATTTGACCAATCTGAACTCAAGATAAAGAAACATGTCCGTCCCCCGGGAAGAGCTATATGGAGCAGAGAGGGCCCAATAAGGATCGTAGCTTGCCCTACCTGACGGCTGTTATATCCATCACCGTGAGGTCTTTGTAAGTTGTTGGTTTGCACATTAAATGCCGATGTACCTACATATTCTGTGCGTTTTTAACTCTTTGCGTACACGGACACTATTTATTTCCTAGTCTGGATTACATCTACATACATTGATGGGCCGGTTTCTTCCAAAGTTCTAGTGAATGTATTACCATTCCCTACTGTCACGTTTTATTACACTATGTGTTTATCATTATCTCATAGAAACATAGAATGTGTCGGCAGATAAGAACCATTCGGTCCATCTAGTCTGCCCAATTTTTCTTTAGTACTTTTATTAGTCCCCCGTTCCCGGTCTTATAGCTAGGATAGCTTTGTGTCTATCCCACGCATGCTTAAAATCCTTGACTGTGTTTACCTCTACCACTTCTGCCGGCAGGCTATTTCATACATCCACTACACTCTCAGTAAAGTAATACTTACTGATATTACTTTTAAATCATTGCCCCTCTAATTTCAGACTATGTCCTCTAGTTGTGGTAGTTTTTCTTCCTTTAAATATACTATCTTCCTTTACTGTGTTGATTCTCTTTATGTATTTAAATGTTTCTATCATATCCCCCCCTGTTACGTCTTTCCTCCTATCTCCCTATATGTCTGCTATGTAAAGGTGAAGGTAACAGAATGATATAGAACATTTCATGCATAATATTGTATCAAAAAGGGAGCAAAATATCTGTGTAACCTGAAGAGCTTACATACTAATTAAACACAAACGCGTAAAGAAAGAGGATTATGACTTGATTCCAACAGGACGGGGTTGGCTTATTGGTGAATATATGTAAGAATGGACCCCAAATCGTTATGTACCCACCCGTTTGGAGTATTTCCAATCTTATCACAAATGTCCATTATCAGAGCCCAGTCCTCGCTGGTGTTATATTCATTGGTGGCTTTTTCTAAAAGAAAATGAAAAGGTTTAATACTTGTTCAGTGAGAGAGAAACGGGTGAAAACGTCATGAAATCAGCAGAGAAAGTGACAAACATTCAGGAAATTCACATTAAACCAGGTAAACGTCATTTCAATCTGTGACAGAGGAAAACCAGCAGCAAGGACGGTACCCTGGACAGGTTAGATTAAAGCTGAACCACAAAATGCTCAGACTGCAAGATTTATTCATGAAGGGGGAACTGCAGGGAATGGACCAGGAGATGTCAAACCGAGTCATTTTATTCGATTTCCCTGCACTCCACAGAGAAAGACACAGCGAAACGCGTTAGTCTGCCAACGCATATAACCAGCAGAACACTGGCCACATCTCAGGTGAAGGAGGGCGCACACAAAAACCTGGGCCTAAAAATACACATTAAAAACAAAAAACGTTTCTATGATTTTATTGAGCTCTTTAGTTAACCCCTTGTATTGACAGACGAGTGCCTTGTTTGAGGTGCAGTCCCTTCCTCTGCACGCACAGGTAAAATATTGGCAAATTATAAAAAGGTCTGATTGAGACCAATCTGTTTAGGTTTGGAGCATATACAGCAGCCGTATCCACACAGACTGGCGGCCCCAGTAATGTATGTTTATACAGACACTGCACAGTATTGTACATTTCATCATTGTGTCCGGCTTCCTGTTACTACATCACAAGGCAACGAATAAACACATACAGACAATGCAAACGTCACACGGCTCTCCAGGAGCAGAGCTGGAAACTGCTGGTACAGTCCTGCACATACGGGAAGTATGTGTACACTATATATACGGTTACAAAGACAGAGAGAGAGAGATCTGGACAAGTCCCATGGCTACAAAATGTCCTGACTTTTCTCCACAGTGGCTGTTATTCTCCATTATCTGAGTGTGTAACAGTGATCTGTATACTCACAATACAAAGCTCACTTTGAGCGTCAGCTCCATTTTCGGTGTCAGACTGAGGTCACTCAAAGTGGCCTCACCCGACAGTGGGGACCCCACTGCAAGTCCCTGGAGCGGGGTCAGCACACAGCTCATCGCGGGGGGCCTCTAGGCACTAAAAAGTAGGATGGCATGGAACGTCCTACAAGCGGGAAGGGGTTAAAGGAAGGGTTACAAATTATGTCCTGCTTGTCTGGAGTAAACCAGACGTGTATCTTCACAGATACACGCGTGTTTCCTCTCAGCTGAGGCAAAGCCGGACAAACTGATCAGGGTCCGCAGTTTACAGGGGCTCTTTCCTCGTTAAGGTCCCCTCTGCTGTTCCCCCTTTCAAAACAAGGGTCTCTCTGGAGGGACCAGACCGGCCTGGCTGCTTCCCGCAGAAACATGGCCGCTGCCTGTCAGATGACAAACTGCCATGTACTATCAAAAGTACCTGACAGGATATCCTAACACTAGGGACAGCTAATGATCATAAACTCTCCCCCTGATAGAGCTATCCAAAGAAAGATTATAAACAACATGCTCTCCCCCTGATAGAGCTATACAGAGCAAAGATTCTATACAACATGCTCTCCCCCTGATAGAGCTATACAGAGCAAAGATTCTAAACAACATGTCTGCCACATGATAGAGCTACACAGAGCAAAGATTCTAAACAACATGTCTGCCCTCTGATAGGGCTATACAGAGCAAAGATTCTAAACAACATGTCCGCCCCCTGATAGACCTATACAGAGCAAAGATTCTAAACAATATGTCCGCCCTCTGATAGAGCTATACAGAGCAAAGATTACATTTTTTCTGACTGTTGTCCTTTAAGTTTGAAATTCCCTTGTCAATTCCCTGTAATTCTCTCTTCTATGAATAAAGGGTTTATTTAGAAAATAAAACTAATCCAGCACAATACTCGACATTTCACAGGTCACGAGATAACTCTGGTGATCAAGTCACATTCTGAGATCTTATTGTAACTAGTGATTGATATTTAGCTGTACTATGAATTACATAACTTTGATGGAGGGTAACGCACATTACCCAATATGTTTAATTACTATTTACCATAAAGCACAACCCGACTACATTTAATTACTCTTTACTCTAAGCTTGTACAGCAGGTCATTCAAATTATTATTAAACAATACAAGACCAGAGAAATCTGCAAGATCTGGGCATGTCATATATTACACAAATAAATCCAACTGAAATACTGTGCTAAGATAAATTAGTATGTCAGCCAGAACTGACGTGACTGACCCAGCAAATCCTGGACTGTTAGCTAGTATACACAGACATGCATGGACTATGAGCCTAATCATTGCCTTTACTGTTAATGTAGCGAATACAACATGCTGAGAATCCATCCATTTTGTAATTCTGCTAACACAATATACAGACCACTTCCCCGTATAAGCAAAGTTTAAATATGCAATAAACATACCCTGCTCCCTTCTAAGGATGTGCAAGTTCTCAGTGTATGTGATACCCAATCACATCTAGACTAACACTCCCAGCACCTTCCCCCATCTATCTTGGCGATGCTAGAGGCTCTATCAGTCAGCAGTGCCACTTCCCTGTCTAACTTGATAAAGAGCCAGTCCCACCTAGCTTAGTTTCGGTACTGCACTAAGAGGCACGGACTTAAACTTTCATTATTCTTTTTTTTTTTACAGATCTCCTGTGGTTTTACATTGAAAAGAATTTCACCGGGGTTTATAAATCCAGGGACATTCTAATAAGGAGGAGCTTGGAGTGATAAGCGGGGCTTCTAAATCCAGGGACATTCTAAGGAGGAGGAGCTTGGAGTGATAGGCGGGGTTTCTAAATCCAGGGACATTCTAATAAGGAGGAGCTTGGAGTGATAAGCGGGGCTTCTAAATCCAGGGACATTCTAATAAGGAGGAGCTTGGAGTGATAAGCGGGGCTTCTAAATCCAGGGACATTCTAATAAGGAGGAGCTTGGAGTGATAGGCGGGGCTTCTAAATCCAGGGACATTCTAAGGAGGAGGAGCTTGGAGTGATAGGCGGGGCTTCTAAATCCAGGGACATTCTAAGGAGGAGGAGCTTGGAGTGATAGACGGGGCTTCTAAATATAGGGACATTCTAATAAAGGAGGAGCTTGGAGTGATAGGCAGGGCTTCTAAATCCAGGGACATTCTAATAAGGAGGAGCTTGGAGTGATAGGCGGGGCTTCTAAATCCAGGGACATTCTAATAAAGGAGGGTCTTGGACTGTTGGGCAGGACTGTAGCTGTATTAACACCAATAAAATCGATTACACTTTATTAGCAGTCTGTTTCTCTTTTGTTACTTCCCATGCGGCCACCCTGGGTGGACGGGCCCCTTCACACAGCCACTGGTTTGTCTGAAGAGAAGTAGCCTAAAGGATCAGCAGTTTGTGGATTGTGCCCACAGCTTTCTGGAAACATGGAGGAAACCGTCGCTTTAATCTTTACCAAGGAGGAAGGTTCAATTCCCGCAGCGGACTAGCATGTGATCATTTACAGGGAGGCAGGGTATTGTCTCTCTTCAATCTCTCCATCGGCACCTACATGTTATCAGCTTTCCGTTTACATTAAGGCATCGCTGTGATGTCAAAGTTGTGCTGGTACGTAAGGCAGGGTGCGAAAAATCCCAAGGTTCCCAAAATCCCTGCGGTTTTACTTTTTTCCCCCCCATTTGCCTGGCTCCTAAAAATAACCAGATCAGTTTCTAAATTGTTCTTCCTAAAATCTACAGGTATTTGTCAGGCAGCAAGTCAAACTGTGTCAATATAAGCTGTGTCAACACTGACTGTCAGGGCCAAACGGAGAAATCCAGGACACAGCCTAGTGAGAGGATAGTAGCCAGTAGTAGATTTGTTTGTTTTTAGGAGCCAAGAATTTATCAAGCCCTGCATTATGTTGAAATATAAATATGTCTGTATATCCAAGTCTCATTGAGACAAACTCATTAAAATGGTGTTAACTGTTATTTAATGTGCAGATTAAAGCCTTGACAAAAAAGAAAAAAAAGTGGTTTCTATGGCTTATTCAGCAAAGAGTTTGTTTTAAACCTGTATTTAAACAGCTCAAGCTTTTAAGCAACACAAAGTCTAGTGTCAAACAATATGAAATAGGATTTGGGTAAAATCAGAGGTGATAATATTGGTATTTTTGGCGTTGCAGATTAATTCTAATCCTCTCTTTTGCTATTGTGCGAGTACAAGTCCTACTTAGCAGGGCAGTTAATGATAATGATTGATTTACATCACAAACTATAATATGGGTCCATCCAAATTAGGCTATTTGATCCGTCTTCATCCCCAAATTGTCAGAGATAATCTAAGTCTTCTAGGTGTGCGGAACTGAATTTAAAGGTAACGCGAGTTCCTTATCCCCAAATTATCAGTAAACAGACAGAAATGCCTACTATAGAATAGCTGCATTGTCACTGAAAAGATTAATTTGGTTTTGGTCACAGATATATTTCATATATTAGAGAGATTCACCCACTAGAAGCATACATCAATCATATACTCAGTCATGTAGCGTGTATGGACTCCTGAACCCATGAGAAAGTAACAAAATACAGCAGGGGTAAAGCAAGACTTGGAACATTTCTGTGGACTTTAGGAGCCAGACAGACCAATTCAACCTGGTTATTTTGGGAGCCAGGTAACTGGAACTTCCATAGAGTACTATGTAAAACAACCGAAAACAGGTAGGAGCCAGCAGTTGGGAATTTAGGAGCTAAGATTTGTCCTGCCCTGGAGTAGAGGGCAGATTTAAAACTAAATCCAACTAGCATTGAATATTTACTGTGTTGTAAACCAGGTCTTGACATATTTATAGAGTTTCGGATACAAAAACTATTTTCGGAGCCAGAGCAATGTTACTTCCAGGGGAGCTGGTCCCCACCCCTCAGTCACACCCATTCAGTCCCATTGAGCAGCCAGACCCCCCGGTCACAACAAGGAGATTGTCTCATTGAGCAGCCGGACCGCCCCGAGGAGCCAGTCCCATTGAGCAGCCAGACCACCCAGTCACACCAAGGAGTCAGTCCCATTGAGCAGCCAGACCACCCAGTCACACCGAGGAGCCAGTCCCATTGAGCAACCAGACCCCCTATTCACACTGAGGAGCCAGTCCCATTGAGCAGCCAGACCCCCTATTCACACTGAGGAGCCAGTCCCATTGAGCAGCCAGACCACCCAGTCACACCAAGGAGTCAGTACCATTGAGCAGCCAGACCACCCAGTCACACCAAGGAGCCAGTCCCATTGAGCAACCAGACCCCCTATTCACACTGAGGAGCCAGTCCCATTGAGCAGCCGGACCCCCCCGGTCACACCAAGGATATGGTCTCATTGAGCAGCCGGACCCCCCGAGGAGCCAGTCCCATAGAGCAGCCGGACCCCCCGAGGAGCCAGTCCCATTGAGTAGCCGGACCCCCCCTCACACCGAGGAGCCAGTACCATTGAGTAGCCGGACCCCCCCTCACACCGAGGAGCCAGTACCATTGAGTAGCCGGACCCCCCCACACACCGAGGAACCAGTCCCATTGAGCAGCCGAACCCCCCAAAGAGCCAGTTCCATTGAGTAGCCGGACCCCCCGCTCACACCGAGGAGCCAGTCCCATTGAGCAGCCGGACCCCCCGCTCACACCGAGGAGTCAGTCCCATTGAGCAGCCGGACCCCCCGCTCACACCGAGGAGCCAGTCCCATAGAGCAGCCGGACCCCCCGCTCACACCGAGGAGCCAGTCCCATAGAGCAGCCGGACCCCCCGCTCACACCGAGGAGCCAGTCCCATAGAGCAGCCGGACCCCCCGCTCACACCGAGGAGCCAGTCCCATAGAGCAGCCGGAACCCCCGGTAACCCTGTCACTCAGTCCCGGTGTCAGACTCACCCACATCCTGATCGAACGGGTTGGAGCCGAAGAGCGGCATGTCTGTGAGCTGCTGTCGGCGGGCGTTGCTGTCGAAGGGAGATTCGCTGCGATCACTCTTCCTGCTCACGATTCTCCAGTCACAACAAGCAACCGAACGGGCTTCCGTGTGCCCGGGGCTGTCCTGCTCCTGCCTGACACCAAACGCTGCCTCAGCCGGTCACCCTCTCTCATACTAAGCTCCGGGGGTATCGCAGTCTTACATCATGGACACGATTATATCTCTGTACAAGCTGAGGGGAGAATTATGACAGGTTAAATTGCTTTCTACTGGTCTATTTTCATCAGGCAGTCATGAGGACACCTAAATCAGAGGTCCTAGATTTTTCTGTAAGAGGCCCTCGGAGGAGGAAGGGCAGGCCTCCCCAGCTGTGGAATGTCACTTGAGTGACGTCACTGAGTGGCGCATAAATGCGAAGCCACGAGCTATAAACACAAGAGACACAAACCCATCACATCCGGGTTTTTGTTATGCCTTAGTGAAGATGGCATGATGCGAAGCCCGGGTAACACCGAGTGTCGCTCGAACTCGGGTGTTTATATCTCTTTGCTCTCCCTGCTTCCTTGTTCAAACCGGGTTCCCTGGCTGGGGAAGCTGGGAGGTCACGGAGAGATGACATTGTCAAAACTGCGCCTCAGCTGAGTCACGTGGGTCTGGATCAGTTCAGGCACTCACTGGTTGCCAGGCTCCACACACACTGCCATAATATATAACTCAAGGTGGTCTCTGTATATCACCCAAGTGCCCCAATGTAGGAGGGACAGTCCCTATTTAGCACCCAAATCCCTCTTATCTCCTGTATTGTCTGTTCAGTTTGTTCAACTCAATAAACTGCGTTTAAGCTGCAGTAAATGGGATTTTATATTAATTTGTATAAATAAAATACTTTATTCCTGTTCCAAATGACATACAGTTGGCCCTAAGGTCAAAAAGTTTCCCTCTGTGTCCATTTGAAATGTTGGGACAGTTTGCAAGAAAGTCCTGTTTAATTGAACGATTGCATCAAGAGTAGACGATTTAAACACTCACCGCAACAGGGCATTATACGCCGCTATGAAACATGCGCGGCCAAAACGACACTGAGTGGTTAAAATGCCCACGCCTGATGCAAGCTTTCAATTATACTGAACTTGAGTTTTGGCTGACAGTTGCCCTTTAAATTGGGGGCGCAGGGTGAGATACAGACAGGATGAGCTGTGATACTGATCCCCCTGCATTGATAGTGCTCAGTGGTGCAAGGGTCTTATCTTCTTTTGATGCCATGTGTTTACAAATAAACATGCCAAACCTTTCACTGGAAAACCTGCAACCTGAATGCTGGGTAAAATGTACCAGGCCCAGGTGCAATTAAAGGGAAACTGATACTGTAGATTGAAGAAATAACATGTTTGATTGAAAACATTACTTTAACTGTATCAGGGGGCACTGTGCCATGTGTGCTGAGACCCCCCTGGAAACACTCAATCGCTGTGACCACCAACCAGATGTTTATGTTTGCTTGGGGGACCATGAGCAGACTGCTAATTCCATGCCTAGTCTCTCCCTGGCTGATTGAGTAGAAAATACTGACTTATTGAGTGGCTAAATATTACTGGCATATTGAGTGGCACAATACTGGCATATTAAATGGCTAAATACTGGCATACTGAGTGACACAATACTGGCATACTGAGTGGCAAAATACTGGCATATTGAGTGGCTAAATACTGGCATATTAAATGGCTAAATACTGGCATATTGAGTGGCACAATACTGGCATATTGAGCGGCTAAATCCTGGCATATTGAATGGCTAAATACTGGCATATTGAGTGGCTAAATCCTGGAATATTGAGTGGCACAATACTGGCATACTGAGTGGCAAAATACTGGCATATTGAGTGGCACAATACTGGCATATTAAGTGTCAAAATACTGGCATATTAAGTGTCAAAATACTGGCATATTGAGCGGCTAAATCCTGGCATACTAAATGGCTAAATACTGGCATATTGAGTGGCTATATACTGGCATACTGAGTGGCAAAATACTGGCATACTGAGTGACACAATACTGCCATATTGAGTGGCTAAATCCTGGCATATTGAGTGACTAAATACTGGCATATTGAGTGGCAAAATACTGGCATATTGAGTGGCTAAAACTGGCATATTGAGTGGCTATATACTGGCATACTGAGTGGCAAAATACTGAGTGGCACAATACTGGCATATTGAGTGGCTAAATCCTGGCATATTGAGTGACTAAATCCTGGCATATTGAGTGACTAAATACTGGCATATTGAGTGACTAAATACTGGCATATTGAGTGGCTAAATACTGGCATACTGAGGGGCAAAATACTGGCATATTGACCAACTGCTCCCAAACACCCTCCATATTACACTAGACCTGGATAACATGCTTGTGAGGATAAGTGGGGTGAGTGGGAAATATTGTCGGGGGGGGGGGGGGGGTATGGGGCCCTGCAAATGTGTTCAGTAAAGGGCCCTGAAATTCCTGGTGGCGGCCCTGACAACACCCATTAATTAACCTCTGACCAAACCCACCCAGCTCTCACTGTCCCTAAATACTGTTACTAACACCACCACCTTCCCTTTGACCTTCACTCCCTTATGTGTTTCCTATACGCCACTCTCTCTATATTATAAGGGGCGTGTTAAGCAAGGCAGCGTTGCGTGACTCCACTGCTACTTGGTTGTGTTCCCCCCCCCCCCCCCCCCCCCCCAAAAAAAATGCAGTTCCCTTGTCAATTCCATCAGCCCAGAGATCTCCCTACTTTCTTACACACTACAGCATCAGGTACAAAAGTCATATTGCTGCAGAGGCCTGAGGGTCCTAGCGCCTGTCACAGCTGTGCCCCTTGCTCAGCACCATTCACTGCCCAATCGCCAGCTCCAGAGTATTTATATTCTAAGGATCACCTTAGCTTTCTTGGGGGCTTTGTTGTCCCCTTTATTTTAATGCTCTTGGCTTTGTCCCCCCCGGTGATAACTCAACAGCCTGAAAAGGGATCTATCCATCAAAGAGCACTGGCTGCAATATGTATGCAAAATAAAACACCAAGGTTTGTAACAGAGAAACGAAGGTTGTGTCCAAACAGAGAGAGAGAGACTTTAATTCTCATACACTGTCCTATAGGGGAAATATATATATATTTTATTTGATTTTTTTCCGTAAATTCAGATGAGATTTCTTTATTTTTTGGATCGTAAGCCTCAGACAGATGACTAGTTATAACAGGATTAACCGCACTATATAATCTAACACCATCTGCTGCTGAATTCTTAATTAGACCACTTCCCTTAAAGTACAAATTAACTCTGATTCACTCGTTAAAGTTACATAACACAACCTGTTTCCTCCTGTACAAAGTACAAAATTCATAAAAGATACATATATATATATACACGCTATTTTCCAGTGCTCACTGCAGTGGGCGATTAAACTGCAAACAAAAATTAAAAAATATTGGGGCTTTTTGAAAAAAAGTTAAAAAAAATAAAGCTAAATATAAAATCCCAGAGAGACCATGTATTTTTAATATTTTTCTGACTTGTTTTCATGAGATCACAAGCTGTCACCACTTGTGTCTTGATTTGCAAATGACATTTTTAAACCAGTTTATTTGCAGATCAAGCCACTGGTTTCCTAAATTTAAGGGTCCACAAAATAAAGCCCCAAATTTGGCTTTACAATATGCCACATTTTGGGTCTGATTCAGCAATGCGGATCGGATCATTCTCACAATAAAACCGATGGGGTTTTGGTTGCACAGTATGCTGTGATTAACCCTGAATAAAACCCATAAAATTGCATTTTAGCAATTTCAGTTTGCTTTTTGTAAAACTGTGACAGGTCCTGTGTGCAAATCTAGGTGCTGGCACAAGTCCTGAGTGCAAATCTAGGTGCTGGCACAAGTCCTGAGTGCAAATCTAGGTGCTGGCACAAGTCCTGAGTGCAAATCTAGGTGCTGGCACAAGTCCTGAGTGCAAATCTAGGTGCTGGCACAAGTCCTGAGTGCAAATCTGGGTGGTGGCGCAATTACTGAGTGCAAATCTGCTAATACTGTGACTGTATTAAAGGGGCTCTGTCACCTAAACACTGCTTATACTGTGACTGTATTAAAGGGGCTCTGTCACCTAAACCCTGCTTATACTGTGACTGTATTAAAGGGGCTCTGTCACCTATACACTGCTTATACTGTGACTGTATTAAAGGGGCTCTGTCACCTAAACACTGCTTATACTGTGACTGTATTAAAGGGGCTCTGTCACCTAAACACTGCTTATACTGTGACTGTATTAAAGGGGCTCCGTCACCTAAACACTGCTTATACTGTGACTGTATTAAAGGGACTCTGTCACCTAAACACTGCTTGTACTGTGACTGTATTAAAGGGGCTCTGTCACCTAAACACTGCTTATACTGTGACTGTATTAAAGGGGCTCTGTCACCTAAACACTGCTTATACTGTGACTGCATTAAAGGGATTCTGTCACCTAAACACTGCTTATACTGTGACTGTATTAAAGGGACTCTGTCACCTAAACACTGCTTATACTGTGACTGAAGAGAATAAAATATGATGACAAATGATCTATACATTGTGTCAGCAGAATTACATCAAATGCATAAAATATGTTTTAAATATCTTTCTGGGTCTCCTGCTTATGACATCACCTTGTGGCTTGATATGTACACATTCCCCATTAAAGATTTGTTTATTTGCATATCAAGCCACAAGGTGATGTCATAAGCAGGAGACCCAGAAAGATATTTAAAACATATTTGAATCTTATTTTATGCATATGATTCATCATTCACAGCATAAAGCCTAGTTTAGGTTGAGTCCCTTTAAATAAAGCAATACCATGTATAGCTCATAACAATCTGAGACATTTGTTTCAAAGTTGCAGTTGATATCACTCATGCGTATGATACAGAGCTGTCCCCATTATTTTGACATGCTAGGCTCTTCCATGCATACAGCTGTACAATCAGAACTGGCAAAACTGAGTGAGGGGCGGAGCAAGCTTTACTGCATGTGCAAACTATCCATCCACCTTACTGTGACTACTGAACAGATAACCCTATATCAAACGGCGGTGAAACAAAATCTGCACCGAGCTGGGCAAAACTGCAGAACATTACAAATGGATGGAAATCATCGTTAACTGTTTATTGATTTTTTTATACATTTATCTCGCCACTTCTTAGTTGTTGACTCTAGTCGGGGCCCAGGAAATCTGCTCTGCCCCGGTGCAAATCTTTTCTTTAATGGATCTGTAATGGTTTCCTGTTCGAAATGAACCATCCATGTAATATATTTTGGCTGCCTGGAGAGAATACTTCCAGGGGTTTATAAATATGTAACGAAGGAGTTTGGAATGAGTTTTCCACACTTTGGGGAATGAATGGCCCTCTGTGGGTCATGTTTGCACTATTGGGGGGGGGGGGGGGGGACCTTTAAAGAATCCTTTCCTGTAACCTCCGACCTTTAGAGTAGGGTTGCCACCTTTTCTTCAGAAAAATACCGGCCTTGGTACTGTCTCCATAGACTTAATATTGGCCTTAAGCCAATTTTTGACCGGCCTGCCGATAAAATACCGGCCAGGTGGCAACCCTACTTTAGAGGTGATCTCTAGACATCTAGTCATCTCTAGACCAATACTTTCATAGCCTCGATGATTACTGTAAAACATCTTGATGGGTCTACACTGGGACCAGCGAACACCAATGCTCTGCAACTGCTTTTTGGCAGAGAGAAGCTACTCATTCCTTATCCAGTTTATCTAAAATCAATATAAAACTGATTTATAATCGTCACTAAACACTAGATCATAAAATCCATGTTGTCCTTGTACACACTCTAGTTTGTATTCAGCACCATTAACCCACAAGCATCAGTTTCACCTGTAGGGCCCCCCAAAACAATTTTTTAAATAAGAGCTGCGTTCTATAGAGCAGGGCTGTCTGAGTTTTTTCATCAGTGGGACACTTTATTCGAAAGGTATTTGTGTGGGGGCCACAATCAGTTTTCATTGAGAAAATGATAACTATGTATTTATACATGTACAGTAACATGCAGCTTGGATGTATAACAGACATAGCAGTAAAACTCCGGTGAAGTTAAACTCGAGCAAATACGGTATTTAGCAGGTTTTCTGAGTTACCGTATTTTCCGGTGTATAAGACGACTGGGCATATAAGACGACCCCCAACTTTTCCAGTTAAAATTTAGAGTTTGGGATATACTCGCCGTATAAGACTACCCCTCTTCCAACGACCATTTTCTCCTACAGTGACATTTACACACACACCCTTACACTAACACAGTGACGCACTTACACACACACCCTTACACAGAAAGTGACACACTTACACACACACAGTGACACCAATAGACACACAACCTGAGACACACTATTTTGCCCCTCAATATGCCAATATTTTGCCACTCAATATGCCTTTATTGTGCCATTTAATATGCCAATATTTTGCCCCTCCAATATGCCAGGATTTTGCCCCTCCAATATGCCAGGATTTTTCCCCTCAATATGCCAGGATTTTGCCCCTCAATGACATTTAATATGGCAGGATTTTGCCCCTCCAATATGCCAGGATTTTCCACTCAATATGCCAGGATATTGCCCCTCTCCTACCCCCTTACCAGTACTTACCCCGTTGCTGCTCTGCAGGTGCGGGCGGCTGTGAGGGAAGCGTTGTGCGCTCCCCTCCAGCCGCGCGGCTTCAATAAAGTTTGTTTTAATAAAAAGTTTAAACAAACTTTATTGAAGTTGCGCGGTTGGAGGGGAGCACACAACGCTTCCCTCACAGCCGCGCGCACCTGCAGAGCAGCAACTAGGTAAGTAAAAAGACTACACCCGGCGTATAAGACGACCCCCGACTTTTGGGAAGATTTTCCTGGGTTAAAAAGTGGTCTTATACGCCAGAAAATACAGTATTTGTAAAAGATTTGTTCAAGTAAAAGTTAGAAAAAGTGTTTGTTTTTTTTATTCAATTTTCCATCATCTTTTATTAAGTGTTCTTGCATAGCAAGACCACTTAATGTTATCTCACATATATATTATTAAGTGTTCTTGCATAGCAAGACCACTTAATGTTATCTCACATATATATTATTATTATTATAGCAAAATTTGCCACCCTAACTCCTCCCACAGTTTTTACACTACATAGACAAAAATTTACCAAAACGTGCAGATTGTTCCCGATCGGATTGCTATTACTTTGTGGAACGTTTCGCCGAATGGTTCACGGAATATCGTCGTTTTTGTGGCGCAATTTGTCCCATAGGAATGAATGGCAAAGCTAGAGTGGGAGCTGCCAAAAGCTGAAAAATCAGGACATGATTTCTAAACTGCCACCACTCCCTCATTTTCAAGCCCACCTACACAAATCTTATATCAAAACGTTCAGCTATCCCTGGTGCCACTAAACATGTAAACGGCTAAGCCGTAGTCCTGATAGTTTTCACAATATGACCATTTGTTTGCAACCAACGCCGTCCATTGACATTCATTGAAACTTCACTCTGCAAAGCTCAAATTTGAAGTGAAATTTCTAAACTGCGGCTGTGCCTTCATTTTTAATACTTCAGAGACATACTATGCATCAAAATGTAGGTCTGGGTCTTGTGATTCTCACAATATAAAGCTCTTCGCTGTAGGATTGATAGTTTTTAAAATACGACCGTTTGAATATGGCAACCGCCAAAATACTCTGACCTGTGTCAAGCTGCAGCAGCAAGTGATGTCATAGACAGGGCCTTTTGAACACCTGCTAATGTTTTTATAAATGTATGGTTTAATGTAACTGTGCAACAACGTTGCAATTAAATGTGCTATGTAAATGATAACAGTTACTCCGCCCACTCCAGTTGTAGACTACAGGTGGAGGCAAGAACACTTCACACAATTTCCCCAGAAATTGTAACTTTTCTAGTTATTATTATTATTATAGCAAAATTTGCCACCCTAACTCCTCCCACAGTTTTTACACTACATAGACAAAAATTTACCAAAACGTGCAGATTGTTCCCGATCGGATTGCTATTACTTTGTGGAACGTTTCGCCGAATGGTTCACGGAATATCGTCGTTTTTGTGGCGCAATTTGTCCCATAGGAATGAATGGCAAAGCTAGAGTGGGAGCTGCCAAAAGCTGAAAAATCAGGACATGATTTCTAAACTGCCACCACTCCCTCATTTTCAAGCCCACCTACACAAATCTTATATCAAAACGTTCAGCTATCCCTGGTGCCACTAAACATGTAAACGGCTAAGCCGTAGTCCTGATAGTTTTCACAATATGACCATTTGTTTGCAACCAACGCCGTCCATTGACATTCATTGAAACTTCACTCTGCAAAGCTCAAATTTGAAGTGAAATTTCTAAACTGCGGCTGTGCCTTCATTTTTAATACTTCAGAGACATACTATGCATCAAAATGTAGGTCTGGGTCTTGTGATTCTCACAATATAAAGCTCTTCGCTGTAGGATTGATAGTTTTTAAAATACGACCGTTTGAATATGGCAACCGCCAAAATACTCTGACCTGTTTCAAGCTGCAGCAGCAAGTGATGTCATAGACAGGGCCTTTTGAACACCTGCTAATGTTTTTATAAATGTATGGTTTAATGTAACTGTGCAACAACGTTGCAATTAAATGTGCTATGTAAATGATAACAGTTACTCCGCCCACTCCAGTTGTAGACTACAGGTGGAGGCAAGAACACTTCACACAATTTCCCCAGAAATTGTAACTTTTCTAGTTAAGTATTGTTATTATAGTAATGCACATGATATGCTCAAAATAATTATACTCTAAGAAAGCCCTTCAAATCCGAAAAGAAAAAAGAAATATGTACATAGTGTGTGGAAGTAAATGAGAAAATGGAAAATGATTTATAAATACAGATACCGCAGAAATGATTAAACATTGTCCAGATCGACCAAACATGATCAAAAAGTCTGATCTTGAAGGTTAAAGCTTTCTTCTTTTAAATACCCACACTTAACACAATCTTTCAGTTAAACAGAAGTTTATTTTTTGCCAAAATGTATATTCTAGAAATATTAATCCCTTTTCTCATACAAAATGAGTTTATTAACATTGCAAAGCTGAGAAGGAGGATTGTGTATAGGGAAAAGGCTGCAAATCCATTAAATAGAGAGGGCTAAGGTAATAGATATTGCACTTGCAGTACCAAAAATAATGAATGTTGATTTTTTTAAATTAATTCATTAACTATTATTGTTCCTTTAGCCTGGAGACTCAGATTGGGACAGCAGAGTTTCAGACGTTTCTAAAACACCCCCCCATATAGCCAGCAGGGGTCTCCAGTAATGCAATCTTACATAATGCTCTGGCTTGCAAGAACACACATTCCCACATGGAAGAAAAAATAATATTTAATAGAATTAGAATCAAACACTCTGTATAAGGGTTTAATTAAAACAATTAATAATAATAATATAAAGAATAATGTCCCCATTCTGCTACACTTCAAACTCGGCTACGTTGGACCAAAGTTTGCAGTTCCTTTGTGAATTCCCTGCAGCTCCCACTTTCATGAATAGTACATAGATAGATCCAGTCCTGTTATATTAAAATACTGGGTTTTAGACACTGAAGTCTAGTCAATAACCGTGAACTGCGAAAATCAGGCATGACTAGTGGAGCTGGATAAAGAAGCAAACTGGAGTAACTTCAGCCACTCATTGGTCTGTTTATTAAACAGACAACCCGTGTCACAAGCACTGCTCACAGATCCAGAATGTACTAAAAGTAAATTACATGGTATATAAAATAACAGAGACAATGAAACAACACATGCAAAAAATATTATATCTATTTCTTGCAGGTTCTGTTCCTGGCAGGGTCAACTCAGCACCTCATCCTTCCAAGACAGATAAAATGAGTGCCATTAAATGAACATGCATCAGATGTTGGGTAACTTCCCCAGGATGAAAACCATAGAATATCTAACAGGGGGCAGACATGTTGTATAGAATCTTGGGGCAGATCTTCATTCATCAGCATGAAGGTTAATGCAGATCTGACCCAGGATTCTATACAACATGTCTGCCCCCTGTTAGAGCTATATGAAGCATTAAGTGCTCCATGAGGTGTTTTATTTTATTCTGTCTTTAAAGCCTCTCCATACACACCTGTTATCTTACAAATAAACTTGAGCTACTTGTTGCCTACAGTTGTCCTTTAGATGGTGGGCACCTACCTCTATACTGCTGGGGATATTCTGGGAGAAACAAAGCGGGAAATAGTATTGATTTTCATGAGACCGGATGACGAGTGATGGAAGACCTTATTATATGTTAATTATGATTGTGTTAAAAGCATCTTTAATTGAACCTTCTAACAGATGAAAGGAAATCCCATATTTAATTTTATTCGGAGAGGCTATACTTGGGAGAGGCTATACTTGGGAGAGGCTATACTTGGGAGAGGCTATACTTGGGAGAGGCTATACTTGGGAGAGACTATACTTGGGAGAGGCTATACTTGGGAGAGGTTATACTTGGGAGAGGTTATACTTGGGAGAGGCTATACTTGGGAGAGACTATACTTGGGAGAGGCTATACTTGGGAGAGGCTATACTTGGGAGAGGCTATACTTGGGAGAGGCTATACTTGGGAAAGGGTATACTTGGGAGAGGCTACACTTGACAGAGGCTACACTTGGGAGAGGGTATACTTGGTAGCGGCTACACTTTGGAGAGACTATACTTGGCAGAGACTACATTTGGGAGAGACTATACTTGGGAGAGACTACATTTGGGAGAGACTATACTTGGGAGAGACTACATTTGGGAGAGACTATACTTGGGAGAGACTATACTAGGGAGAGACTATACTTGGGAGAGACTACATTTGGGAGAGACTATACTTGGGAGAGACTACATTTGGGAGAGACTATACTAGGGAGAGACTATACTTGGGAGAGACTACATTTGGGAGAGACTATACTTGGGAGAGACTACATTTGGGAGAGACTATACTTGGGAGAGGCTACACTTGGGAGAGACTATACTAGGGAGAGACTATACTTGGGAGAGACTACATTTGGGAGAGACTATACTAGGGAGAGACTATACTTGGGAGAGACTACATTTGGGAGAGACTATACTTGGGAGAGACTACATTTGGGAGAGACTATACTTGGGAGAGGCTACACTTGGGAGAGACTATACTAGGGAGAGACTATACTTGGGAGAGACTACATTTGGGAGAGACTATACTTGGGAGAGGCTACACTTGGGAGAGGCTATACTTGGGAGAGACTACATTTGGGAGAGACTATACTTGGGAGAGGCTACACTTGGGAGAGGCTATACTTGGGAGAGGCTATACTTGGGAGAGGCTATACTTGGGAGAGGCTATACTTGGGAGAGGCTACACTTGGGAGAGGCTATACTTGGGAGAGGCTATACTTGGGAGAGGCTACACTTGGGAGAGACTATACTTGGGAGAGGCTATACTTGGGAGAGGCTACACTTGGGAGAGGCTATACTTGGGAGAGACTATACTTGGGAGAGGCTATACTTGTTGCTACATTGTTGTTAATATGTTTATTCTATTTAGCGGAGTTGCACACTTGGGTCCAATCTTCCCCAGTTTTTTGGCCTTGTGTTGGGCTTCGTTCTGTTGCTTTCGATTCGCATTGCTGGTGTCTCAAGACAGGGAAGATGTTTTTACAAATCCTGTAATAATAACAAAAAAGTCCACTAAGTAGAAAATCTCCCAAGGTCAACACATTGTATCTGACGAAGGGAATATTATTATTATACGATTGCACATTGTTTGGATTATGAAGAGAATTCTTTGCAAGGTCTCCGGGTCAAACACTACTAGTGCTGTGTGTTTAGAGACATAGCTTTCTTAAAGTAGAAAACAGGAAAGAGCATGAAGTCCCTGTGGAGAATTTACCTTGTAATGTATACATCAGAGTTTATGGACGTTGTCTCAGTATGTGCTTCTAAACACAGCTCTTATTCATAGCCAGGTTGGTCCAGTAATAATAGGTCTCTGGAGGAAATCTGAAACCCATTTACTCTGTATGAGTACTGGGGTGTTCTGTCAAATTCCTCGAGCAAATTATACTGCACAGGCGCAGTAGAATTTGCTCATTGCGCACCACAGCGCATGCGCACACAGTTACAGCTGTCAGTCAGCCGTAACTTTGGCACAAGTGCGCCTGCGCGAGGGACACCCCCCTCACGCCCCCTCCGGATCAGCTGTGGTGACAGGTAAGTATAAGCATCTTGGTGATTATTGTCATTTACTAGCGTAGCAAGCAATTGGTAAAACTTATATCAGTGACATGCTATGCTAGTAAGTGGAAGACACACATTGAAGGGGGACATAATGAAGTACATGAGGCAAAAACAGGGTCAGGAACAAAACGACAAGCCAAACGTTGGAAAAACGAAAGTCTGAGCGTCTACAAGGATTTTTAAAATGCAAGGTGAACGAGGTTACTCAGGGGGTGACTCCGCACTGACATGGAGATTGACACACAGCACTGTCAGGTACAGGTGAGTAAAACAGACACACATCAGCACTGCCGCCATCGATGGAGACAAAGCCTGGGAACGCAGTTACAATGAACCAAGGGGGAGGGGGATGTCGTCTGCTTCCAAGTAGCAGGACTTACCTGATGCGTCTAGTACAACACAATGGGGGAGGGCCAAGTGTAGATCAAAGTCCTAAAAGTGGTCCAGTCCACATAGCAACCAACGGAATGTTCGCTATCACCATGGATACCAACGGAATGTTCGCTATCACCATGGGAAAAAAACGGAATGTTCCTGCTGATTACATCACTTTTTGAACTTTATCCTAGAAATGACCTCTATAAAAAGCACCCAACTTATGGGTAACAGTGTCCCATTTCATGGGAACTCCAGGGGTAGCATGTAGTTTAAGATGATGTCAGGTGGGCTCCCAAAAAAATCCCCATGAACTGTTTTTAAGATAAATTCACACATTATTCTCCATTTCATTCAAGATCTATAACTTTTTCTTTGGTTGATGATATGTATTAAATAATATCTGTTTTCTTACACATCAAAGCAGTAATTAAATAAACTAAAGAAAAACCAGCAACAGACCTCTGTCAGATCATTCTCCTTCCCTATTTGTATAAACGTTTTTAATTATGTTGGTTTTGCTTGCTTAGTTCAGAAAAAAATATTATATTATATTATTGGGCAAATTGGCTGGGGCATATTAAATGGCAAAATAACACTGGCATATTAATAGCAAAAGTAATACTGGTATATTAATGGCAAAATAATACTGACATACTAATGGGAAAATTGGCTGTGGCATATTAATGGCACAATAATACTGGCATATTAATGGCAAAATAATACTGGCACATTAATGGGTAGGCTGTGGCATATTTAATGGACAAATGGTGGCATATCTTAAAAAACTGACTGTTGCATATGTTAATGACAAAGTGACTGTGGCATGTTAATTGGTACTTGACAGTGGCTTTTTTTAATTGGTAAAGTGATGCTGTGGCATGTTCTGTGGGGCAAAATAACATGTACTATGGGGGAAAGTGACACTGTGGCTTGTTGTGCCGGGCCATTAGGGTTTTAAGTTGGTCCCTGGACACAGCCACCTAGTCCTGCCCCCACTATGATACACAGGAGCCAGTAGGAGAGCAGGGGAGTATTTGGCAATTCCCTGTCTCATGAATAAAGCCCCCAGTCTCCTCACTGTGCCGTCATGACCCCTCAGACAGGGGAGCACACACTGCACCACTTCTCACATTAGTGCCAATCAAACAGCACTGGCAGATCCACCGGACATTGAGAGGGGGCAGAATGCTCACCCCCTGCTCCCCTTTGACATTTAAAGTCTGTGTTTGAGCTTCATGTACTGACCCTTCCCTGCTCGCTGACACTCCCTACATGTGGAACGCATTAGAAGATCATTAGACTGGGTGGATCATCCCTCGCAGGATGGAGTAATAGTGGGATCGAGTCTCTTCTTCCACACACTTCATTCTGCTCTCATGTTATTTTCTCCTTAAAGGAAGACTACACTATGTCAGTCCACTTTCACCATGAAGTATAATAAACTCAGATAAGCAAATCAAGCTGTGTTTTTGGATGTACATTTTTCAGTGCTGGAAAGATGTGTATATGGTGCTTACCCTGCCGGCTCTGGAAGGGTTAAGGCGAATACTAGCACTGCTCTCCATGTGTAATATAATGGCACATTACAGTATTATTCCGGGATGCTCCATAGGCTTAAAGGAAGAGTGTGATCTACACTGTACTAATTACAGCACCGGACTATGCATTTTTTATAATTGTTCCTGAAAAAACCATTGATGTGAGTTAGTTTCTTAAACCACAATATTATCCACCTTCCCCAACAGACCTATATTATTAGCTGTGTTATGGGGTATTCTCAGACCTCTCCTCTAGCTAGAAATGTCCTTTTTACATGGTTTTGGTCTAGCGCAGGAGTGAGGTACTAGCATCGTTCAGAGATTTTGTGGCAGAATTGCTTGGTTATATAGAGATAGGTATTAGCAGAATGCTTGGTTGTATAGGGAGAGGTATTAGCAGAATGCTTGGTTGTATAGAGATAGGTATTAACAGAATGCTTGGTGGTATAGAGATAGGTATTAGCAGAATGCTTGGTTGTATAGGGAGAGGTATTAGCAGAATGCTTGGTTGTATAGAGATAGGTATTAACAGAATGCTTGGTTGTATAAGGAGAGGTATCAGCAGAATGCTTGGTTGTATAGAGATAGGTATTAACAGAATGCTTGGTGGTATAGAGATAGGTATTAGCAGAATGCTTGGTTGTATAGGGAGAGGTATTAGCAGAATGCTTGGTTGTATAGTGATAGGTATTAGCAGAATGCTTGGTTGTATAAGGAGAGGTATTAGCAGAATGCTTGGTTGTATAGGGAATGTTATTGGCAGGATGCTTGGTTGTATAGTGATAGGTATTAGCAGAATGCTTGGGTGTATAGGGAGAGGTATAAGCAGAATGCTTGGTTGTATAGGGAGAGGTATTAGCAGAATGCTTGGTTGTATAGGGAGAGGTATTAGCAGAATGCTTGGTTGTATAGGGAGAGGTGTTAGCAGAATGCTTGGTTGTATAGGGAGATGTATTAGCAGAATGCTTGGTTGTATAGGGAGATGTATTAGCAGAATGCTTGGTTGTATAGG
Source organism: Pelodytes ibericus (assembly GCA_036172795.1). Taxonomy (NCBI): domain Eukaryota; kingdom Metazoa; phylum Chordata; class Amphibia; order Anura; family Pelodytidae; genus Pelodytes; species Pelodytes ibericus. Next base: position 7,054,859 of record CM069864.1, on the reverse strand, counting down.
GAGAGGTATTAGCAGAATGCTTGGTTGTATAGAGATAGGTATTAACAGAATGCTTGGTGGTATAGAGATAGGTATTAGCAGAATGCTTGGTTGTATAGGGAGAGGTATTAGCAGAATGCTTGGTTGTATAGAGATAGGTATTAACAGAATGCTTGGTTGTATAAGGAGAGGTATCAGCAGAATGCTTGGTTGTATAGAGATAGGTATTAACAGAATGCTTGGTGGTATAGAGATAGGTATTAGCAGAATGCTTGGTTGTATAGGGAGAGGTATTAGCAGAATGCTTGGTTGTATAGTGATAGGTATTAGCAGAATGCTTGGTTGTATAAGGAGAGGTATTAGCAGAATGCTTGGTTGTATAGGGAATGTTATTGGCAGGATGCTTGGTTGTATAGTGATAGGTATTAGCAGAATGCTTGGGTGTATAGGGAGAGGTATAAGCAGAATGCTTGGTTGTATAGGGAGAGGTATTAGCAGAATGCTTGGTTGTATAGGGAGAGGTATTAGCAGAATGCTTGGTTGTATAGGGAGAGGTATAAGCAGAATGCTTGGCTGTATAGGGAGAGGTATTAGCAGAATGCTTGGTTGTATAGGGAGAGGTATAAGCAGAATGCTTGGCTGTATAGGGAGAGGTATTAGCAGAATGCTTGGTTGTATAGGGAGAGGTGTTAGCAGAATGCTTGGTTGTATAGGGAGAGGTGTTAGCAGAATGCTTGGTTGTATAGGGAGATGTATTAGCAGAATGCTTGGTTGTATAGGGAGATGTATTAGCAGAATGCTTGGTTGTATAGGGAGAGGTATAAGCAGAATGCTTAGTTGTGTAGGGAGAGGTATTAGCAGAATGCTTGGTTGTATAGGGAGATGTATTAGCAGAATGCTTGGTTGTATAGGGAGATGTATTAGCAGAATGCTTGGTTGTATAGGGAGAGGTATAAGCAGAATGCTTAGTTGTGTAGGGAGAGGTATTAGCAGAATGCTTGGTTGTATAGGGAGATGTATTAGCAGAATGCTTAGTTGTGTAGGGAGAGGTATTAGCAGAATGCTTGGTTGTATAGGGAGATGTATTAGCAGAATGCTTGGTTGGATAGGGAGAGGTATTAGCAGAATGCTTAGTTGTGTAGGGAGAGGTATTAGCAGAATGCTTGGTTGTATAGGGAGATGTATTAGCAGAATGCTTAGTTGTGTAGGGAGAGGTATTAGCAGAATGCTTGGTTGTATAGGGAGATGTATTAGCAGAATGCTTGGTTGGATAGGGAGAGGTATTAGCAGAATGCTTAGTTGTGTAGGGAGAGGTATTAGCAGAATGCTTGGTTGTATAGGGAGATGTATTAGCAGAATGCTTAGTTGTGTAGGGAGAGGTATTAGCAGAATGCTTGGTTGTATAGGGAGATGTATTAGCAGAATGCTTGGTTGTGTAGGGAGAGGGGGAGATTCAGCATTGGCTAAGGTTGGGTAGGGAGGGTGAGGCAACACTGGTTAAGTCTGGGGGGCAGATGGATGTGGGGGTGATGCATTGTCTACGTCTGGGGGCAGATGACTGTGGGGGCAATGCATTGTCTACGTCTGGGGGCAGATGACTGTGGGGGCGATGCACTGGCTATGACTGGGGGGCATGGGCATCCGCTGAAATTTTTTCAGGGGGGGGGCATAATTTTACCGTCATCCTTTCTGCGCCGCGCCTCTTTTTGACAAGTTATCATGAAGTGGAGGAGCTTTGTCATTATCAGTGAAGGCATGCAAAGGGTTAATAAACCCTGCACCAGATACAGATCCACAACACCAGATATAAACCAACCACACTAGATATAACCTCACTGCACTAAATATAGATCCACAGCACCAGATATAAACCAACCACACTAGATATAGCCTCACTGCACCAAATATAGATCCACAGCACCAGATATAAACCAACCACACTAGATATAGCCTCACTGCACCAAATATAGACCCACTGTGCCAGATATAAACCAACCACACTAGATATAGCCTCACTGCACCAAATATAGACCCACTGTGCCAGATATAAACCAACCACACTAGATATAGCCTCACTGCACCAAATATAGACCCACAACACCAGATATTAACCAACCACACTAGATATAGCCACTGCACCAAATATAGATCCACTGTGCCAGATATAAACCAACCACACTAGATATAGCCTCACTGCACCAAATATAGATCCACTGTGCCAGATATAAACCAACCACACTAGATATAGCCTCACTGCACCAAATATAGACCCACTGTGCCAGATATAAACCAACCACACTAGATATAGCCTCACTGCACCAAATATAGACCCACTGTGCCAGATATAAACCAACCACACTAGATATAGCCACTGCACCAAATATAGATCCACTGTGCCAGATATAAACCAACCACACTAGATATAGCCTCACTGCACCAAATATAGACCCACAGCACCAGATATAAACCAACCACACTAGATATAGCCTCACTGCACCAAATATAGATCCACAGCACCAGATATAAACCAACCACACTAGATATAACCTCACTGCACCAAATATAGATCCACAGCACCAGATATAAACCAACCACACTAGATATAGCCTCACTGCACCAAATATAGACCCACTGTGCCAGATATAAACCAACCACACTAGATATAGCCTCACTGCACCAAATATAGACCCACAACACCAGATATTAACCAACCACACTAGATATAGCCACTGCACCAAATATAGATCCACTGTGCCAGATATAAACCAACCACACTAGATATAGCCTCACTGCACCAAATATAGATCCACTGTGCCAGATATAAACCAACCACACTAGATATAGCCTCACTGCACCAAATATAGACCCACTGTGCCAGATATAAACCAACCACACTAGATATAGCCTCACTGCACCAAATATAGACCCACTGTGCCAGATATAAACCAACCACACTAGATATAGCCACTGCACCAAATATAGATCCACTGTGCCAGATATAAACCAACCACACTAGATATAGCCTCACTGCACCAAATATAGATCCACTGTGCCAGATATAAACCAACCACACTAGATATAGCCACTGCACCAAATATACATCCACAGCACCAGATATAAACCAACCACACTAGATATAGCCTCACTGCACCAAATATAGATCCACAGCACCAGATATAAACCAACCACACTAGATATAGCCTCACTGCACCAAATATAGACCCACTGTGCCAGATATAAACCAACCACACTATATATAGCCTCACTGCACCAAATATAGATCCACTGTGCCAGATATAAACCAACCACACTATATATAGCCTCACTGCACCAGATACAGATCCACAACACCAGATATAAACCAACCACACTAGATATAGCCTCACTGCACCAAATATAGATCCACAGCACCAGATATAAACCAACCACACTAGATATAGCCTCACTGCACCAAATATAGATCCACAGCACCAGATATAAACCAACCACACTAGATATAGCCTCACTGCACCAAATATAGACCCACTGTGCCAGATATAAACCAACCACACTATATATAGCCTCACTGCACCAAATATAGATCCACTGTGCCAGATATAAACCAACCACACTATATATAGCCTCACTGCACCAGATACAGATCCACAACACCAGATATAAACCAACCACACTAGATATAGCCTCACTGCACCAAATATAGATCCACAGCACCAGATATAAACCAACCACACTAGATATAGCCTCACTGCACCAAATATAGATCCACAGCACCAGATATAAACCAACCACACTAGATATAGCCTCACTGCACCAAATATAGACCCACTGTGCCAGATATAAACCAACCACACTAGATATAGCCTCACTGCACCAAATATAGATCCACTGTGCCAGATATAGATCCACAACACCAGATATTAACCCACGGTATCAGCTAAAAACCCATGACACAAGATATAAACCACAGCACCAGATAAATATCCAGAGCTCTAGCTGAAACTCCACAGCAACAGATAGAACAACATAGCAAAGATATAACCCCATAGCACCAGATACAACACTATAGCACACAATATAACCTCTCAGCACCAGATACAACACTATAGCACACAATATAACCCAACAGCACCAGACACAACACTATAGCACACAATATAACCCAACAGCACCAGACACAACACTATAGCACACAATATAACCTCTCAGCACCAGATACAACACTATAGCACACAATATAACCCAACAGCACCAGATACAACACTATAGCACACAATATAACCTCTCAGCACCAGATACAACACTATAGCACACAATATAACCCAACAGCACCAGATACAACACTATAGCACACAATATAACCCCACAGCACCAGATACAACACTATAGCACACAATATAACCCCTCAGCACCAGACACAACACTATAGCACACAATATAACCCAACAGCACCAGACACAACACTATAGCACACAATATAACCCAACAGCACCAGATACAACACTATAGCACACAATATAACCTCTCAGCACCAGACACAACACTATAGCACACAATATAACCCAACAGCACCAGACACAACACTATAGCACACAATATAACCTCTCAGCACCAGGTACAACACTATAGCACACAATATAACCCAACAGCACCAGACACAACACTATAGCACACAATATAACCCAACAGCACCAGATACAACACTATAGCACACAATATAACCCAACAGCACCAGATACAACACTATAGCACACAATATAACCTCTCAGCACCAGATACAACACTATAGCACACAATATAACCCCTCAGCACCAGACACAACACTATAGCACACAATATAACCCAACAGCACCAGGCACAACACTATAGCACACAATATAACCCAACAGCACCAGATACAACACTATTGCACACAATATAACCTCTCAGCACCAGATACAACACTATAGCATACAATGTAACCCAACAGCACCAGATACAACACTATAGCACACAATATAACCCCACAGCACCAGACACAACACTATAGCACACAATATAACCTCTCAGCACCAGATACAATACAATAGCACACAATATAACCTCTCAGCACCAGATACAATACTATAGCACACAATATAACCGCTCAGCACCAGACACAACACTATAGCACACAATATAACCCAACAGCACCAGATACAACACTATAGCACACAATATAACCCCTCAGCACCAGACACAACACTATAGCACACAATATAACCCCACAGCACCAGATACAACACTATAGCACACAATATAACCCCACAGCACCAGACACAACACTATAGCACACAATATAACCTCTCAGCACCAGATACAACACTATAGCACACAATATACCCCTCAGCACCAGACACAACACTATAGCACACAATATAACCCAACAGCACCAGACACAACACTATAGCACACAATATAATCCCACAGCACCAGACACAACACTATAGCACACAATATAACCCCACAGCACCAGACACAACACTATAGCACACATTATAACCCAACAGCACCAGACACAACACTATAGCACACAATATAACCCAACAGCACCAGATACAACACTATAGCACACAATATAACCTCTCAGTACCAGATACAACACTATAGCACACAATGTAACCCAACAGCACCAGATACAACACTATAGCACACAATATAACCCCACAGCACCAGACACAACACTATAGCACACAATATAACCCCACAGCACCAGACACAACACTATAGCACACAATATAACCCCACAGCACCAGACATAACACTATAGCACACAATATAACCCCACAGCACCAGACACAACACTATAGCACACAATATAACCCCTCAGCACCAGATACAATACTATAGCACACAATATAATCCCACAGCACCAGATACAACACTATAGCACACAATATAACCTCTCAGCACCAGATACAACACTATAGCACACAATATAAACACAAAGCAACAGATGTTTATATGTTTTATTCCTCCATATTTGCCATCTATTTCCCCATCATTTTATGTGTTTTATTCCTCCATGTCAGTGACCTCTTTTCACCTACATTTTATCTTTTCTGCCCCGTGTCATCCCATTTTGTCTGTATTCTGCTCCAATCAATCACCTCTTTTCATCCTCTGTTATCTTTTCTGCCCCATGTCATCCCATTTTGTTTGCAATCTGCCTCCATCTATCACATCATTTTATCCTCCATTATCTTTTCTGCCCCATCCACTTGTCACCATGTTGATGTGAGCAGAGCCTGGTCAGAGGAGCTGCTCAGACTGGACAAATGGGAGGGACCTCCCTGGATTTAGCCCACTCTGCCATGTACCTTAAAGCTATTATAAGCTCTTCCTACCTGTTACAGAGGCTCAGCTATCGTCTCTGAGTATCTTCCCCTGCAGGCTCTCTTCTGTCAGTCATGCTGCCACATGGAGGGGCTATAACTTCATATCCCCGGGCACCCCTGTCATTGGCTCTCCATGCAGCATGACTGACAGCTGCAGAGACCTGCACCAATGTGGATGGGAGACCAGTATTACAGCAAGCAGAGTTGCAGAGAGCAACAACTTTGGGTGCCACCTCCTACCCCAGCAACTGGTGTGCAGTCCCCTAGGGACAACTAGAGGCTACACACTGAGTAAAAAATAATAATAATAAAAAAAAAAAAAAAATGTAAAAAAAAAAAAAAATTGCTAAAATCCAGGGGGGGGGGGCAAGCGCCCCCCCTTGCCCCCCCCTGCGGACGCCCATGCTGGGGGGATGGGCAAATAAAAGGAAATAAAACCAAGAAAAACATTTTTTCTAACATAATTTTTTATTAAATATGAAAAAGGAATTTACATGTGAATATATACAAGTTAAACGTTTTCCTATAGGGTAGTCTTATATTCAGGCTTTTAGTTTTTTTTCCTAAAGGAATATCCTAAGTTTGGGGGGCTGTCTTATAATCAGGGTCGTCTTCTATTCAAACAAATATGGTATATTTAAAATACGAGACCACAACACAACTAGAGGACATCGTCTTAAATTATAGGGGCGTCGGTTTAAAAGTAATATCAGTTCACGAAACAAAGTTATATAAATGCGAGCATTATTGTAGATGCAGCTCAGAAACAGCTCCACTCGGAAGAGAAACAACAGATACATCGAAGAGCAAGACCCATAGATACTAGGGTAATAACTCAGAGCAGCAGGTTAAATAAATGGGTATTTATGTATCTCCGAGCAGGAGAGTAAGATGGATCTTTATACGTCCATCCTTGGTGAGTTTCAAGGCATATGGGATCTGATACATATATCCTGCTTGTAGACATTACCACCAACTCCTTGCCTGCTCACCAGAACAGTTTTACTCTACCTTGCTGCTGATACCAAAGTGTAAGGTATTTTATGTTCTATATTAAACGATTTTGTACTTTGTGTTACTCATACTCTCTTGTTATTTAGAGGTCATATGTAGAAGCAAAGACCCAGAGAGAAGAGTCCAAACATCTGTATATGGAATAGTGCGAGTGCAAATATCAACATTACTGTGCACTTTATTATTATAACTGTTCTGTATATCTCCCTCTGTATATGCACTAAAGAGGGATGGGAATATATCCTGAATCTACAAGATCATGAGTATCTCACTCCACCAGCACTTTGTTTTGTTTCGGATATATTTGTGGCCACTGTGGGGTAGTTGTCTTGACAGCCTGCAGCTTGTGCATCACCGAGAAAAGTGCCATATTACCTCATCACCTATTGTTTTTTAGATAGACAGAAATAATCAGGCCAGACAGATAAGCCAGATATAGAGAAAGACAGACAGACAGACAGACAGAGCAATGGTTGTGCCTGAATGCATTTGCTCCCAGTTTCCAATGACCCTTCTCCGATCCCAAAATGCAGAGGGGGAGAAAGGCTGTGACGGTAGAGACAGGGAGAGACTCTCACAAGACTAGTGTGTGTCTATGGGGTCTGCATGGAATGTCAAACTGGAGGGCATACCTGGCCTTGGCGGGTTCTATACTAACCTATTGAAGCCCGCCAGAGCCCGATCTGAGGAAGATGGCTGCCGGGCCTACACACTGGGGGAATTTAGAAGTGTAGTGCAACCCAGCCCATTGAGGGAGGATATAGAGCAGCCCGGGAGACAACGGCCCCTTTGCCCCCCTAGTCAGTCTTCCATAATCCCCTCACACGCATTACTAATGTTATAGAGAGCAGAATATTGGGTGATGCTGTATCACTTCCAGAGGACTAGACACATAGACAGGATAACCAAATACAGGACCAGTGGAGTCTCCAGGTCAGACTGGAACCGCTTCAAGATGCACTGATTGTGCGTATTTTACTTATTTAAAAAACATGTAAGAACACCACATCTGATCTCAATTTCAATCATTTTTATTTTATATCGAGACATATTAGACAAAAACACTGACACTACAATAAGTAAGAAACCCAACCCTATATCAAAAGACGCAAGGGTCGGTTCCTACTAGCAGTAAGACATCATTAAAGATCCTCTTCAGTAATACAGAGACAATGACATAACAAGAATCCAACATTACACAATCTAAATAAAATAAGAATCGACAAGGCAAACGGTATGTAAGGGAAAGACAGCTGGGGGAACCCAGAGTCAGGCACTTTCTTCCCTTCTGATCTTAAATAGAGCCACCTTCTGGGGCCCTTTTAATAAAAATAAAAAAACAGCACCGCCTTTCGTTTTTTAAGATTCCTTTTTCCATTTTTTTATTTGAAAAAGTAGTTGTTTACTAAGGTCGGCCCAAGTAGGAGTAACAGTTGACTTCCAATCTTCAACATTGTTAGAGAGGATTTTCGAAGGCAGAAATCCTACCAGTCTATCTTTCAGTTTTACACTGTTCCTAAATTTAGAACAGATATTAAAGAAATTCTTTAAACCTAAACTTTTTGGATCAATAAGAATTTGTTCAATTGTTTATTTGTAGACCAGAAACACGTTTCAGGATTTTTTATTTGAGTACACAAAGCATGGATCAACAGATTGGCTCCATGATATTCGTGGATGTCCGGCATGGAAAGCCTTCCCTGAGATGGTTTTAATCTTAGTCTATTCAAGCTCATTCGCAGCCTTTTCCCTGACCAGACAACTTATTTAAAAGATGATTGACTAAGGGACAACCAGCTGATTGGAATTGCCAAAGGGATCATCCGAAAAAGATATCTTCATTTCAGTAGGACCTGATGATATTGGTCCTGCCCCACCATGAGAAACCTAAACCGGCCCAATCCTTCATTTGTTTGTAGTATTTCTCGAAAGGTGGAGGAAATTAAGTTCAACAAAATTAGAGGGACCGGGACAAACCACAATCCCAAGTATCTTATTGACCCTGACCAAACAAATCTATATTTGTTTCTGAGAAAATCCGGCAAATCTGCGGGTACATTACTCAACATAGCCATCTATTTCTCGATGTTTAATCTATAGCCTGACATCTGAGAATATACATCTAGTTCAACCATTACTCCCTCCAAAGATTCTTTGGGTTGTTCCAATGTGAGTACCACGTCATCCGCGTATAGATTTAATTTCAGGTCCCCTGTGGTGTAAGAAAAGCCCATAATCTTATTATTATGCCTAATATTCTTTGCCAGTGGCTTTATCGATAAAACGTATAAAAGGGGGGAGAGAGGTCCCCCCTACCGGGTTCCATTTGCCATACCGAACCATTCAGAGGTGAAGCCTCCACCCAACACTCTGGCCAATGGAGTTGAGTATAGAGCCTTTATTGCTTCTAAAATCTGACCCTAGAAACCAGACAAAGATTCCCTCATAAAGCCCCACCCAACCATGGTTAATGGCTTTCTGGCATCTAATGACAGGGCCAGGTGGGGGACCCCTCGGGCGTTCACAGAGCCAAGAATGTCAATTAATCTCCTAATATTAATAACAATGATCTTCCCTGTACGAAGCCCACCTGGTCCGGATGGATCAGCATTGGGATGACTTGCTTAAGGCTAATGTCAAGAGTTAAACTATACATTTTTATATCAGAATCCAATAAAGAAATTGGGCGATAGTTAGTCATCAATTCCGGGTCCTTGCCCTCTTTTAAGATAGTAACTATATTGGCTAGCAATAACTTTGGGGGGAGGGGTCTTTTTTTCCCTCCGGCATCTCATTAAAGGCTTTGGTCAGATCAGGTTTTACCAAGTCCTTTAAGGTCTTATAAAATTGGTTGCCAAATCCATCCGGACGTCCTATTTGATCTCAGTCCATCTACCGCTCATACAACCTCTTCTTCACAGATAGGTTCACGGAGCACCACATCTGATCTAACTACATTACTTCCGTAACTTGAACTGTACCTGCCATCTTCAACAGCATCTAAACCTATACTGAAACGTGTCTTGAGTATATCAGAGGACTTCACACATGGAAGGCTAATCAGGAACGTCACAGTCCCCCGCTACTTTGCAAACAAAAGTGTATCCGATGCTTAGGCCTGGTAAAAATAATAAAGTCTATGACAAGACATCAGCCAGCCCCAAAGCTCTGGATAAACATGAAAATAAAGATATGAAACAATTGTGTTTAATGGTAAGGAAAGTCATCAGTTATAGCTTCCATCTAAAGGAAACTCCAAAACATACTCGGAAACAATGTTACTCCTAATAAATTTAAAACAAAAATGGGTTGGATTTCTAGAATAACCCATTGACTCTACAAAGGGCTTGTTGAGATTGGACCATTAAAAAATCTTTCATGTGGTTTAAAAAAAAAAATGTTTTGAAGAAATTCACTTGAACTCCCATCTGACCACATCTTATGCTTTCAAATTAAAGGAAATCCAACCACATAAATAAACGTATTTATATATTGGAAGGAAACTGATCTAGAGGAGGAAATGAATCCAACCATGACACCATGTGTATATAACAATCTAAACGCCTTTATACTTACATTTCAATGAACTAAATGAATGTTCTCCTCAATCCTCCTAGAACCAAGAGGAACATGAGATGCAATTAGAAATTATATTTTAAGAATTTTTAGTTATTTATTTAAAAATGTAGATTTTTTTAAAAAAGATCTTGCTACTTTCATCATATATAACAATATTTTCCTTTTCACAAAGATTGGTTATATTCTGGGTTTAAATACTGAATTGCAGTTGGTTTTTTTTTGTTTGTTTTTTAAATAACTGTTTTCCTATTTTTCGAGAGAAAATTTAAGCAAAAACTTCTAAAACAAGGCGATTGCAAAAGTTACTGGTGAGTGACCCACACTGCTTTAGATCCACAGTTTTTTTTTTCTTAAAGGGCTCTATCACCTAAATATTGCTCATTTTGTGAAGGCAGAGAGTAATAGAATGCTGAAAAATGATCTGTACATTGTGTTATCAGAGTTGCAGCAAATGCATAAAATAAGAGATAATAGTCATAATAATGCACTGAGATGCATGTCATACATGCTTTCCGATTCTGAGAGGTGCGACAGTGAACTGTGCTGAAGTAACAAGAGAATTTAAAAAAAAAAACAGGCATTAGTAGCCGAGATGGACACCTTTCAGTGTCTAGAGTACAGATCTCTGAGTGTACAGCTGTACTCACACAATCTGCAAAAAGAAGTTGGGGGTGGGGCATATGTTTTATTTTGCATGCTTCAATATAACAATCAAACTGGGCATATATGAGCTTGAAAAAAAATGAGCTTGCTATCATGATCCACCAATGCACACAAGAAAAATGTATATTGGAGTGAACTATTTATTTACAAAAGTTGCATTGTTCCTAATTTTAAATCAAATAAAAAAACATTTTAACCCCACTTTTCTAAATCACATTATAAATCTATTTCTAGTAACACGACTGTGGCACTAATTGGAGATATTGTTTGTTAGACTTGCACAGTAAATTAATGTTTGCCGAAATAGTTCTTCCAGTCATCCTAAAACCAGCCATCCCATTAACACCAGTGTTTATTTTTGGTTACTGGAAATCTTTTAATTAGTTCACAATGTACTTACACATTTTAGGTTTGTTCCAAAACTCATTAGGTTTTTTTTTATGGTATTTTTTTCTTGTATTTATTTTTTGAGTGTGGGGGGGGGGTGAGGGGGGGGGTCAGCATTGATTAAATTCTGGTGTGCAAATGAATAAGTTCACACTGCTGGCATGTCTTCTCTGAATTAATTATCAGTTCCAGATCTGAGATATGAGTGCATTAATTAATTGCATGTATATATGGTTACAGGAAAAACGTAGGGTAAAGTTCAGGAGTATGAACTAGTCATTTCTGTTTATTTTTTTATTTTTTGCATTCAAAGTAAAATTAGTTTTGTATTCATTTGAGAAATTAAGTTAATTTTCATGTTCAATATGGGGCATTTTGGGTTAAAGTGCCCCTGAAAGTAATGAAAAAGCATTTACTTGATCTCTGACCTGATCTTAAATCTAGGATAGCCTTATACCTATCCCATGCATGCTTAAAATCCTTCACTGTATTAACCTCTACCACTTCTACTGGAAGACTATTCCATGCATCCACTACCCTCTCAATAAAGTAATACTTTCATTAGTCCCTGACCTTATCTTATATCTAGGATAGCCTTATACCTATCCCATGCATGCTTAAACTCCTTCACTGTATTAACCTCTACCACATCTACTGGAAGACTATTCCATGCATCCACTACCCTCTCAGTAAAGTAATACTTTCATTAGTCCCTGACCTTATCTTATATCTAGGATAGCCTTTTACCTATCCCACACATGCTTAAACTCCTTCACTGTATTAACCTCTACCACTTCTACTGGAAGACTATTCCATACATCCACTACCCTCTCAGTAAAGTAATACTTTCATTAGTCCCTGACCTTATCTTATATCTAGGATAGCCTTATACCTATCCCACGCATACTTAAACTCCTTCACTGTATTAACCTCTACCACTTCTACTAGAAGACTATTCCATACATCCACTACCCTCTCAGTAAATTAATACTTTCATTAGTCCCTGGCCTTATCTTATATCTAGGATAGTCTTATACCTATCCCACGCATGCTTAAACTCCTTCACTGTATTAACCTCTACCACTTCTACTGGAAGACTATTCCATACATCCACTACCCTCTCAGTAAAGTAATACTTTCATTAGTCCCTGACCTTATCTTATATCTAGGATAGCCTTATACCTATCCCATGCATGCTTAAACTCCTTCACTGTATTAACCTCTACCACTTCTACTGGAAGACTATTCCATACATCCACTACCCTCTCAGTAAAGTAATACTTTCATTAGTCCCTGGCCTTATCTTATATCTAGGATAGCCTTATACCTATCCCATGCATGCTTAAACTCCTTCACTGTATTAACCTCTACCACTTCTACTGGAAGGCTATTCCATACATCCACTACCCTCTCAGTAAATGAATACTTTCATTAGTCCCTGGCCTTATCTTATATCTAGGATACCCTTATACCAATCCCACGCATGCTTAAACTCCTTCACTGTATTAACCTCTACCACTACTACTGGAAGACTATTCCATGCATCCACTACCCTCTTCGTAAAAGTAAGACTAACTTTTAATCTTCTGACCTTCTAACTGAATACTATGTCCACGTGTCTTAATATTCTTTTCCTAATTGTAAATATACTTTTATTCTCTTGTGTAAATATTGATTCAGTAGATGAATATTTTTTTTTAACCCTCGTGTCCTTAGAGGAAGGAAGGGTTAAAACAGTTTGATGGAACAGAGCACAGAGGGCTATGCATGTTAGTATAGGAATTAATATATATTTAGTGCTTGTTGATCCAAGGAGAAATCTGATTGCCATTTGGAGTCAAGAAGGAATTTATTTCCCAGCTGAATGCAGAATTCGAAATTACTGAAGGGTTTTTTTTAATTTACCTTCTTCTGGATCAAGAGCTGTAAATACAGGATAGGAAAAGAGTTGAACTTGATGGACGCAAATCTTTGTTCAACCTAAACTTTGCTATTGGCTCAGCTTTACAGCTGAGGCACAGGCATTCTGGAGGCTGGCGCACGCACAGCCAATCAGAGCAGGGGCTCATCCCACTCGCGTGAAAGGGGTTTAACAGACTGGACCTAGTTAGGGGAGGACTGGCATCAATTTGGTGGTCTAGGGTGCAATTTAATTAGCTCACTCGTTATCATCAGAGATAGACAGATAAGGTTTGATAAATAGATAAGACAATTCTATGGAAAGATATAAATTGTTACCCTCGGGGGTACAGATCCTCAGCCCATTTATCCATGCTAGAGGGCAGCCCGGGGCAGTCAGTGTTTCACTTGTCCCTCTATGTCACATTATATATAACATTGTGTTAGAAGCACTAGCAAAAAAAAGTTATTGGGTAATTAAGTTTGACCCCCCTGGACACATATGACTTGGACAGTGGCAGGAAAAGTATTCATGAAAGGGTTAATTACAGTGACTGACAAGGGAATTTCAAAATTAAGGCCAAAGTAGCAGAGTTGGGAAATGTCTCCAATTCAGCTGGGGCAGAGGTTTAAAAGTCGCATCAGGATGTCTTACTTTACTGAGAGAGTAGTAGATGCACGGAGTAGCCTTCCAGCAGAAGTGATAGAGGTTATTACAGTGACGGCTTTCCTAGATGTACGATACGGACAGGGACTAATATATTCAGCAAACAAATAATACATAAAGGTGGGCTGAACTGGGCCGGCACAATCCATGTTTCTCTGTAATTGGCTACTTTGGCCTTAAATAGCAGTTCATTCTTTCATCATGTATAATGACATAGACTTATCTCCTGCTATGAAGAGAGAGAACGAGGCTGGGAATGGTTCTCAGGCTGATATAAGTTCATAAACCTACGTTTCTACATTGGGGAATATTCAAGAAACCGTGAGAAGCCGTGAACTGACAGCTGATCGCTAGACGTCAGGCATTACTAGCTGAGCTGGATAGACAGGCAAGCTGGAGAATTTGTCTGACTCTGTTATCAATGTCTCATTTTTGCAGTTCACTTGTCAGTTCCCTGCTTACCGGATAGACCTCATTGTGACTCTACAGATTAGTTTGAAAAGTTAATTTTATACTGTTTTACTATTAGCAGAAAGTTACAAACCCCAGTAACAGAAATCCCTGCGGAGAATCATTATATTCTTTAGAAAGACAATAGTAACATTATGAAGTTTTTTTTAAGGACTGTGCGGGTTTTTATTTATGGCTGGCTTCAGACACTATTTAATCCCTGCTTGTCTTTTCTATATAACTGGATAGTATGATGCCTTTTAATGGATTCATTAATCAGACGAGGAAGGAATCTATTGCACAAGCCTTCAACACTGGAAAGATGTTTTTTTTTTCCACAGGAAGAGACCTAATATTTTTTTTATCTTTATGACTTTTTCTTGTCCTCTGTACTGTATTATCACACTATTTAATAAGGTGCAGCAGGGAGCTGGGATGCCATATATCCGTGCAACCCACTGTTTTCTATTGCTGTACTTTAAATAGACAGCCAGCAATAATTGTATCCCAATTGTACTGTCAGATTTCTTACCTCTACCTGTGCAGCCATCCCCCTCAATCACACTTTCTGAATTGGCCCAGTTGCTATTTACCTGAATATCCCTTATTCTCAACAGAAATCATCCTACTGTTTGTAGGCTGCTTGTCCAAGCATACAGCTGTATGGTCGGCCATCTGACTTAATAATCTAACATGCATTCTAGACATGTGCAAAACTAACATTTTCGTTTCGTTTTCGTCCATTCGGACGAAAATGTTATTTATTTTGTCTAAAACGAATTTCGTTCATTACTGCATTCGTTTCAGACGAAATTCGTTCATTATTTTCGTTTTGTTTCGTTATATTCGTTCGTTTTATAGAATACGTGTAATACTATTGGCTTTCTATAAACCGAACGAGAGCCCCATTCATAAGAAATTCTTATGAATGGGGCTCTCGTTCGGTTCATAGAAAGGCAATAGTACTACAAGTTTTCTATAAGCCGAAAGTCTATAAACGGAAGGTCGTTCGGTTTATAGATTTTCGGTTTATAGAATACATAAAATTATATGTAATTCTATGTATTCTATAAACCGAACATCTATAAACCGAACGACCTTTAGTGAATACACCCAATAGAGTGCATTCTATGCCGAGGGTCAGCATTTGACTGGCAGGCTGGTAAATAAATGGCTCAAAAGCCAGTTTAAAGTCTATGGAGGCAATAGTGTGGCCGGTATGTGTCTGAAGAAAAGGCGGCCACACTAGTTCCAAATGGTATTAAGTCACTGGGGGGATTGAGGGGGTGTAGTAAATGTCACAAAATGGATGCACACAGTGACACGTATAAAGCCAAATCTTTTATTAAATAAACATGAGAAAAAATACAGCACAAAATAAAGCAAATAAAACCATTACATTTTTTGGGTGGTTTTGTCACTTTAAATGTGTCTGTCTCCCCCACCTTGTGACACTATATGCAAATAAACAGCTACTATTAAGAACAATTCATTTGCATCCTTTGCTATAGAAAGATCAGACATCAGTGCCAGGTTTCTGTGACTCTATAGCTTTACATCCTGCTGCACAGTCTATATATGTGTTTCTATTCTCCAGTATTTCTGTGGCATGGCCCCTTTAAGTCTATGGACCACTGAGGGAGGCATCCAGCATCCCCTCTCCCTGAGCCAGCAGCTCACTAGAGGGAGCCTTTCTCTTTCCCTTGGACAATAAAGGGAGTTTCCATGTTTCTGCACATTGGCTGCAGCCTGGAAGCCTCTCCTGCTTAGCAGCTCCAGAGCAGGGAGTGGTGTGCAAATTGGACAACATGCAGTTGGCATCTGTGCATTGCACCCCCTCCTCAGGAAAGGCTGTTTGTGGGGGGCTTCCAGTGACAGGAAGGTAGAAGCCTTGTGTTACCAGGAGCCTGGGATCTATTGTACTGGAGATTATCCTCTGCTGGCTGAGCTCTCTTTGGATTTACTGGACACCTTTATTTTGGGGGGTGGAGGGGGGGGGATCACACAGAGGGGGGGGAGGAGGGCAGGTTGCCCACTGATTCCCACCCATCATGGGGAATGCTGGCAGCATGGATTCCAACGAGACTGATTTCAGGGGTCACAATATGCCCCTCAAACTACCCATGCCAGAGCCAGGTGAACTGGAGGAGAGATTTGCTATTGTCTTGGTGAGTACCCCCAAATCATTGCTGATTGCCCAGGATACCCCCCCACCACCTTATCCCCTTTAACCCTTCCTTTACTGACAATACACCTTTAGCTCTCTTTCAATGTCTGCCTTTTTAGCACAATTTGCACTTAATGGGAGAGAATTGAAGAAGGATGATGCTACTCCAGGTGCTGTGGACTGCTTCTCCCATGACGCTCAGCCACCCAAGAATGGCAGAGCATCACGAGTAGTGCAGTGGACACAGCAGCTGGAGTGCCAAAAGGTTAGCCATCCCTGCCCCATTGTGTGGCTCCCAGGCTTGTTTGTTTGCAGGGGGGGTTGGGAGAGGGGTCTTCTCTCCTACCCTAGCACATTGCTGGGAGAGGTTTCAGGAATGGCCTCTATAGAGTGGTGCTTTGTAGTGTGAGGGGTTTGGTTGTTGTCCCATGTGGTGGGATTATATTGGCTGTCCATACTGTACACACTCACTGCATTGGCAAAGCTGTCTGATCCCAGAATCTGCATCTTATTAATATCTGCTGTATGGTAAAAGTCACTGACACTATTAACCCTTTAGTGCCAGAGTGGGGAGGGCAAAGCTGTAGCATGTGATAAGTGAAGGTATATTAACTGTGACCTTTTTGGATCCTTTGCAAACCCTGCCTAGAACTGAATGTCTTTTATACTGTTTGTGTCTTTATTTGTTTCTGTTTTAGTTTGTAAATGAAGGCAGAATGGCAATATCCATTAACTTCCAAGCTGTAGAGCTTAGAGGTGTGTCTATAGCCCAGGGAATGGATAAAACATTAACTCTGAGCCTGATATAATGATGGTGCACTTGCACTTTTCATATTTATTGAGTGTCAGTAGATTGTTGAGAAGTGATTAGAATTCAGGACACGTTTCCTGCAGGACTAAGTGTGGAAAGCTAGACAAATAAATGCTGGCTAGTGGTCACCCTCTAAAAGTGTTACTAATACAATAAAAAAAAAAAACATGATTGCAATGCTTATCTGGTAAAAGGATTGAAGTGGTGACACTACCATCATAGTCACAATGTGTGTGTTATTCCAGAAAACCTTTATTTTACTTGTTTGGCCTGATTAACCCTTTAAGAGCCAGAGGAGTGAGCGACACATGTTCTTGTCATTCCTCTTGCACTGGCAGTGTCAGGGTTAATTCTCCAGTCACATTTCTTCCCAGCAGGGTGGAAAAATTGGAATAAAACCCCCGGGCTTTCACTTTCACCGGTTGTACACCTCTTCAGAGGTGAGGGATTATGATCCCAGCACATTTGGAAACTTGGTTCTAATCACTTTGCTTTGGTCTCCGCTATGTTTGTCTGACATTTATGTTATAGATTAGGTTTTAGCCTTACAGCTAATTATCCTAGGTGCCTACAATATATAATAGTATATTACAATTTCTAACTTCAGACACATTACTTTGCCTAAAATCTGATGCCCCTGGCTGATGTAGAAGGGGTTTATATTTACGCAGTCTGCAATCCTTATCTCTCCAGCCTTATTCAATAAATGTGTCTGGTGACTTCCTTCATGCAGAAAATCAATACTTGGCTTTTTTTTTTTTGTATCCAGCTAATTCTGCAGATACCTCAGTCAATAGATCTTTAGGTGTCAGAACCATTGCCGTACGCTCATTGGAACAAGAGACGTCAGTAGGCAGAGCCTGAATAAGGCCTTTTTAAAATAAAAAAATAAAAAAAAAGACAAATGTAGAATAATTTAGGAATAAGTCAAATTAAAAACCTAATGGTGAATAAAACGGGTTCGTCTATTTGCTGTGATTCGCTTCAGCAGAATTAAAACAATTATCACGCCTCTAACATTATGATTCTCCTCTCTGGTTGGCGAGGCTGAGAGTTTCTGATGTTGCTGGGATTAATCCCTGTCTCTACTGTGTGATCAACTCATGCGCTAATCTGTAAACTGTGCTGACAAGACTCTTGTAAGCTAATTTCGATGATTGTCTCTGTGCTGTTGTTCAGATTTTGGCTTGTGTGCTAATCTCCTCTTTCAGGCTGGAATGTGTTGAAATGGGGGGTGGTGGGGGGCTTTGGATTTGCTTTCCTGTGAGATGCAAGTGGAATTGTTCATTGAGTTTCCAATCGGTCAGAGGTATCCTAAATTTAATTCCACACGGGAGCTGACACACTCATGAAATAATTTGCATTTCCTGCGAAGTGAGTTTATTTGAAACTCAGAATATTATGTGACGTTGAATGTACACATGTCCACGCTGCCATCTTTCCATAATCTTTTTCTTTTTAAAACTGGGTTTCGTCCACTCTTGCGTCTACGCTTCTGTCTTCTTCAGGATGGGTACTTATACCTGTCTGTGTAAGACATGTGCTATGTTTTCTTTATAGGCTTCTTCCATGTAATTCTAACTCAGTGATGGTACTCTGCTTTTCTGTTTGCCAACAAAAAAGGGAACTCAGGTGAACTGAGAAGAGAACAGCAAAAAAAGTAGAAAGACTGGCAAGTTGGAGAATTTATACTAGTTCCAGATTTTTGCAGTTCACTTTTTAGTGAAAGAGGCCGTGGGTGTTGATGGAGGGGATATTACAACGCTGTGATGCTTATGTGAAAAATGATCTATACATTGTGTTGGCAGACTTGCAGCAAATGCACAGAAATATATGTTTTTCTTTATCTTGTGCAATTCTGCCAACACCATGGGGGCTATATATATATATAAAAGTGGTTTCTGGGGCAAAGTTCTACCAGTGATGGAGCATTTTATTGGTTGCCATGGTTACTGGACCCCGAACACTGCCCGACATCTGACCATTATACATAATCCCCATTGTATAGATCTCTTTACATTTGCATTATAAGAAATGTTTAGGTTCCTTAAAGTCTGACCGGGATACCTGCATTAAATAGTGAGAGGCTCCCCGGGGGGTCTTGTGTGCAGTGGGGTGCACAGGATGCACAGGAAGACCCTGAGATCAGAAGATGAGCTGTGACAGGCTTGGACCAAAGGGATTTTAGTCAATATTCAAGGTGATAGTTGGTCCTTACCAGTCAAAGTATTACTCAGAGAGGCCCATACAGAGTCCAGCAGGATGGAGTCTAAAGTGTGTCAGCTTTTGCAAATGGAAGGTTAAAGCAGCAGTTCCAGTAACATCTCCCCAAGCCCCGCCCATCCCCCCAAGCCCCGCCTTATTGGAATGTCAGTGAATTTAGAAGCCCCGCCCATCCCCCCAAGCCCCGCCTTATTGGAATGTCAGTGAATTTAGAAGCCCCGCTGAAATTGTTTTCAATGTAAAACTACAGGAGAACTAAGTTTAAGTCCGTGTCCGTCACGTATATTAAACATATAGACTAGGGGAAAATGGCCACTTACTGGCAAACTATCCTGTAGTTAAACTTCCAGTCTAATGCAGTGGGATCAAGAGCCAGTATGGTATTTATACCAATAAAACCAACATGTCTTCCTGGATTAGGCTGTTAAGGTATCAGGAGATCTGAATCCCGATAAACCAATAATTACAGGTTTGAGCGGTGGGTTCTGTTGACATTTTTCCATTGGAATGTTCAGCGGGGATTTTGTTTTGGACTGTCCCGCAGTAAATTATTTTAGATAATGTTATCTTATCTCGTATGTTATCTGGTAGCTCCAGGGTGCGGCATTCTGGACAGCTGGAGGAGCTAGATCGGTATAGAGCATCACCTAATGAGATGTTGTAAAGCAAGTGGCTCCAAAAAGGGGTACTATAAAAAAATCCAGCTTTTATTCCATAGAAAGTATAAAATAGACACCACAGGAAGCCAAAAATGAGTGGAACACCTGACGCGTTTCGTCTGTGTCCACAGACTTAATCATAGGACCTATAATTGAGGACACAGACAAAAAGGATCTGTGCTTTTAATGTAATGCAGGGCTTGACAAATTTAATTTAGTTTTAGGAGCCAGCTAAAAAATTTAGGAGCCAGACAACGGCACATCACAATATCATAAACGACGAGACAGTCGCATACACCCACCTCACATACACAGCCAGTTACATTCACACACCCCACATACAGTCAGTTACATTCACACACACACACCACATACAGTCAGTTACATTCACACACACACACCACATACAGTCAGTTACATTCACACACACACACCACATACAGTCAGTTACATTCACACACACACACCACATACAGTCAGTTACATTCACACACACACACACCACATACAGTCAGTTACATTCACACACACACACACCACATACAGTCAGTTACATTCACACACACACACACCACATACAGTCAGTTACATTCAATCACACCACAAACAGTCAGTTACATTCACACACACACACACCACATACAGTCAGTTACATTCACACACCACATACAGTCAGTTACATTCACACACACACACCACATACAGTCAGTTACATTCAATCACACCACAAACAGTCAGTTACATTCACACACACACACACACACACACCACATACAGTCAGTTACATTCACTCATACATACACAGCCAGTTACATTCACTCATACATACATACCCAGCCAGTTACATGCACACATACATACATACATAGCCAGTTACATGCACACATACATACATAGCCAGTTACATGCACACATACATACATAGCCAGTTACATGCACACATACATACATAGCCAGTTACATTCACACATACATACATAGCCAGTTACATTCACACATACATACATAGCCAGTTACATTCACACATACATACATAGCCAGTTACATTCACACATACATACACAGACAGTTACATTCACACATACATACACAGCCAGTTACATTCACACATACATACACAGCCAGTTACATTCACATACAGCCAGTTACATTCACACATACATACACAGCCAGTTACATTCACATACAGCCAGTTACATTCACACATACATACACAGCCAGTTACATTCACACATACATACACAGCCAGTTACATTCACATACAGCCAGTTACATTCACATACAGCCAGTTACATTCACACATACATACACAGCCAGTTACATTCACACATACATACACAGCCAGTTACATTCACATACAGCCAGTTACATTCACATACAGCCAGTTACATTCACATACAGCCAGTTACATTCACACATACATACACAGCCAGTTACATTCACATACAGCCAGTTACATTCACACATACATACACAGCCAGTTACATTCACATACAGCCAGTTACATTCACACATACATACACAGCCAGTTACATTCACACATACATACACAGCCAGTTACATTCACACATACATACACAGCCAGTTACATTCACACATACATACACAGCCAGTTACATTCACATACAGCCAGTTACATTCACACATACATACACAGCCAGTTACATTCACTCATACATACACAGCCAGTTACATTCACACATACATACACAGCCAGTTACATTCACATACAGCCAGTTACATTCACACATACATACACAGCCAGTTACATTCACATACAGCCAGTTACATTCACTCATACATACACAGCCAGTTACCTTCACACATACATACACAGCCAGTTACATTCACACATACATACACAGCCAGTTACATTCACATACAGCCAGTTACATTCACACATACATACACAGCCAGTTACATTCACATACAGCCAGTTACATTCACTCATACATACACAGCCAGTTACCTTCACACATACATACACAGCCAGTTACATTCACACATACATACACAGCCAGTTACATTCACTCATACATACACAGCCAGTTACATTCACTCATACATACCCAGCCAGTTACATTCACACATACATACACAGCCAGTTACATTCACACATACATACACAGCCAGTTACATTCACTCATACATACACAGCCAGTTACATTCACTCATACATACCCAGCCAGTTACATTCACACATACATACACAGCCAGTTACATTCACACATACATACACAGCCAGTTACATTCACTCATACATACACACAGACCAAAGAACAAAAATGTATTTCTTAGGGTGTCCTCCCTCCCTGCTGCTTACCTCATTGCAGGGGAGGGGGACATTTATGCTGGAGCCCGATCGGTTCCTGCTAAGTGCCATGTTGTCACGTGACAATCGGCACTGCAGCGTGTTGCGCGAGGGGGCGGAGCTTACAGTCTGTGTGATCCGCACAGACTTTCTCCCCTCGCGCTGAAAGTAAAATGGATGGCAGCCGGCAAGGGCTCCCTGTGACAAACAGCACCCGGGCGCCAGGTCTGATTTCCTGGTCGCCACGGCGACCTGGCGCCCGGGGTTTGTCGAGCCCTGATGTAATGTAACATAATGTAATGTACAGCGGATGGTAAAGGATTAGCACTTTAAATGCAGTTTGGTTACAATGTTTCAGTTGCATTTTTACATCAATTATTCCCTTTTTTTATTCGACTGTGTAGAAGTTTGAACCCATTCTGTCAAACTCTATATGTCTCCCACCCTTGGCCCCCATGTGCTCAGAATAACCAAAGTCACAAGATTTATCTTAAATGCTAAAATGAAAGGAGCTATTATACATGATGTCCCGGTGTAGCACACACTGCTGGATAATACACAAATGATGCATGTCCCTGTGTAGCACACACTGCTGGATAATACACAAATGATGCATGTCCCTGTGTAGCACACACTGCTGGATAATACACAAATGATGCATGTCCCTGTGTAGCACACACTGCTGGATAATACACAAATGATGCATGTCCCTGTGTAGCACACACTGCTGGATAATACACAAATGATGCCTGTCCCTGTGTAGCACACACTGCTGGATAATACACAAATGATGCATGTCCCTGCGTAGCACACACTGCTGGATAATACACAAATGATGCATGTTCCTGCGTAGCACACACTGCTGGATAATATACAAATGATGCATGTCCCTGCGTAGCACACACTGCTGGATAATACACAAATGATGCATGTCCCTGCGTAGCACACACTGCTGGATAATACACAAATGATGCATGTCCCTGTTTAGCACACACTGCTGGATAATATACAAATGATGCATGTCCCTGTGTAGCACACACTGCTGGATAATACACAAATGATGCATGTGCCTGCGTAGCACACACTGCTGGATAATATACAAATGATGCATGTCCCTGCGTAGCACACACTGCTGGATAATATACAAATGATGTATGTCCCTGCGTAGCACACACTGCTGGATAATACACAAATGATGCATGTTCCTGCGTAGCACACACTGCTGGATAATATACAAATGATGCATGTCCCTGCGTAGCACACACTGCTGGATGATACACAAATGATGCATGTCCCTGTGTAGCACACACTGCTGGATGATACACAAATGATGCATGTCCCTGCGTAGCACACACTGCTGGATAATACACAAATGATGCATGTCCCTGTGTAGCACACACTGCTGGATAATACACAAATGATGCATGTCCCTGTGTAGCACACACTGCTGGATAATACACAAATGATGCATGTCCCTGTGTAGCACACACTGCTGGATAATACACAAATGATGCATGTCCCTGTGTAGCACACACTGCTGGATAATACACAAATGATGCATGTCCCTGTGTAGCACACGCTGCTGGATAATACACAAATGATGCATGTCCCTGTGTAGCACACGCTGCTGGATAATACACAAATGATGCATGTCCCTGTGTAGCACGCACTGCTGGATAATACACAAATGATGCATGTGCCTGCGTAGCACACACTGCTGGATAATATACAAATGATGCATGTCCCTGTGTAGCACACGCTGCTGGATAATACACAAATGATGCATGTCCCTGTGTAGCGCACGCTGCTGGATAATACACAAATGATGCATGTCCCTGTGTAGCACGCACTGCTGGATAATACACAAATGATGCATGTGCCTGCGTAGCACACACTGCTGGATAATATACAAATGATGCATGTCCCTGTGTAGCACACACTACTGGATAATACACAAATGATGCATGTCCCTGTGTAGCACACACTGCTGGATAATACACAAATGATGTATGTCCCTGCGTAGCACACACTGCTGGATAATACACAAATGATGCATGTCCCTGCGTAGCACACACTGCTGGATAATACACAAATGATGCATGTCCCTGTGTAGCACACACTGCTGGATAATACACAAATGATGCATGTCCCTGTGTAGCACACACTGCTGGATAATACACAAATGATGCATGTCCCTGTGTAGCACACACTGCTGGATAATACACAAATGATGCATGTCCCTGTGTAGCACACACTGCTGGATAATACACAAATGATGCATGTCCCTGTGTAGCACACGCTGCTGGATAATACACAAATGATGCATGTCCCTGTGTAGCACACGCTGCTGGATAATACACAAATGATGCATGTCCCTGTGTAGCACACACTGCTGGATAATACACAAATGATGCATGTGCCTGCGTAGCACACACTGCTGGATAATATACAAATGATGCATGTACCTGTGTAGCACACACTACTGGATAATACACAAATGATGCATGTCCCTGTGTAGCACACACTGCTGGATAATACACAAATGATGTATGTCCCTGCGTAGCACACACTGCTGGATAATATACAAATGATGCATGTCCCTGTGTAGCACACACTGCTGGATAATACACAAATGATGTATGTCCCTGCGTAGCACACACTGCTGGATAATACACAAATGATGCATGTCCCTGCGTAGCACACACTGCTGGATAATACACAAATGATGCATGTCCCTGTGTAGCACACACTACTGGATAATACACAAATGATGCATGTCCCTGTGTAGCACACACTGCTGGATAATACACAAATGATGCAGTTTGGTTTTTCTTACTTCATTAGTCCTTGTGAGATGACATTTAAATACACTGCGACTCTCAGGTTTTGGAGCAGATTAATTCTTCATGAATAGTGTCTGATTAGTAATTTCAGGTCTTTGTCTGGATGGAAAGCTATCTATGGATTGGCCAAAAAGACCAAATATTGTAACTAACAATTAGCGTGTGACAAGCGATCTGTAATATCTTCTGGGCTGCAAGGAGTTATGGGTGCGGCAGAAAGTCTGCGTGAAGCCAAGAGTTGCTTCATTTTGGGAGTTCACTAAGGTGTCTTCCTGAGGTCTTATCAATGGGTCCCCCTCCATGCAAATCAGATACTTTTAATTGGAAATGTTACATTTGCATATAAGGGCACAAGGTGATGTCATAGGACTTGTAATCCTGATAACATAGGGACAGAAAAGCTTTGGAGTTTGGGGTCCCATTAACCCAGTATCTGGAACGTTAGATTGCAAGCTCTTTTTGACAGGGGTCTGCCTCACCTTTTTTTTCCAGTAATGGAGTATGATTGTGCTCTGTAATCGACTAATAATGATAACATATTTTTTTCATATAACTGTAGCTCATTGACAAGTGATTAGAAAGGTTATTTCATTATATCATGTCTGCCAACATCACAGGATGCGCCAGGGGCGGGGCCAAAGGGGAGATGACTTGACATCATGATCGAGCTTCAGCCTACCTGGTACCACATGTCTGGACCTCATTTCTTAGTGCCCCAAATTTGACAGGACACACATGAATGTCCCATGAAATCCGGGTCTGTTGGCAACTAGTCTTGGTTCCGTGTGTGTGTTTTTGCTTGGTGGGGTTATACGTATGAAGTGTGGATGTGTTTGGCAGGTTCGCACAGCAATGGCTGCCAGTTGGATTTAGACATCACTTTCCCTTGGCAAAGCGTCACTTCCTTTATCTTTCGCACGATGACGTTTGCTGGATCGAGGACGAGCACAGAATTCACTCTGATGGGAGTTGGTTTGCTCAGTCTGGCGTCAGATGCTGGCGGATTCAGAGAGGCGTCATTTTTCAGAAACACTCCATTCTTATCTTGGCCTCTGAAGCTGCGGAGGGGGAATAATACAGGCTTTTATTTGGTGTGACCCCCCCCCCCCCCCCCCTGCTCCTCATACACACTTGGGATTGTGGTTTTAGCAGAGATGAAGCACCATGGACAGCTGTTCTCACTTGGTACTCGAATAAAGTGTTTAACCAGGCAGCGGACATTCAGATATTCTCTGGATTTAAAGGACGTTAAACAAAGAGGACTTTATCACCTAAACATGGCTCACACCGCGAATGCAGAGAATAAACAAGGATTGAAAATGATCTATACATTGCGCTGGCAGAAATGCAAACACAGAATTACAAACTCCATTACTTGGCACTATCTGTGTGTGTGCGCCATACATCACCCCCATTGTGGCTCAATATTCAAATGACACATTTCCCATTGAAAAAGTTTATTTGAATATCAAGTCTAAAGTGATGTCATAAACGGGGGACACCACAAGACACATTTAAAACACAATTTCCTTTTAATCTATGGACTTGATGTCATTCTATTAACTGAATGTGTAGATCATTTGTGGCCATTTTTATTCTCTACCTTCGCAGTACAGACAGTGACTATTAATGGTTTTCATTTTATTGACCTCGGGAGGATGATAGACAGAGGGGCTGTCATACAAGGTGGAACCAGTTATTAAGAATACATTAAATTATTTATCTTTCCAGTCTTAAACATTTTTTTTTTTTTTACCAAAGAATACATGATGTATCAAAGTATAAAGTCTTTAAGTTAGTGCTGATAATGATCATACTAAATGAAAATATACTAATATAAATCAAGGTGTTTGTACTCTGTAAGTAAAGACTATAACTTATTCCATGGTTATGAAATGTAAAGCTGTTGTAATGACAATCAAGGCACATGTTATATATCTTTTTACACTAAACGCTCAATAATTCTAGGCATAGATATCATGTAGATTATACAGAGTATTCAAGTTATACAATATACCTGGAAGTACTTTATTGTATTGGATATATAATTCTGTGTATATCATGACCGTACAACCTCTACACTATGTTTAGTTATTTGAGAAATAGGTTAAAAAATACACACAAAAATACTTTACCCAAATCTTTACCCCTGTTCTGGTAACGGTATTGTATTATACTTGGATTTTATACCACTGCCAGGAATCGTTTGGAAAAATAACCTCCTTTCCTATAATACCCCCCCAGCCTATATTGAGTATAAAATAACACTGTAGCAATATAAAAAGACACAGCTGAACCAGAGACCTTGTTAAATGAAAACTAAAAAAGGTAAGTATCCTTTGAAGGTACTTCAGGTATGCTTTTGTGCTCAAATCCTACTAAACACTCCAATGCATATTTAATTTTTTTTGTGGGAGGAGTAAAATTTAGGATTTTGTTCACTATATAAATTAATTAAAAATCTGCTTTTTTTTTTAAAGGAACAGGTCCTACAGTGTCCCAAAAATAACTGCTGCATCTGTAAAGTAAATACACAGAAATGTCTCCTACAAATTGCAATTAAACGGTAATAGAATTATTTGTGTTGCTATAGCAACAGCACATCCCGTCTATCCAAGGCCCTCCTTTTCGGAACGTCACTGAGCACCGCGGGGAAATGATATTCGATGTAAAACTACAGGAGAACGCTAAACCGTTTTTAAGTAAAAATAAAAGCATTTCACATAGATTAAACACGTGCACAACATACAGAAAGTAAGCTAGGTGGAATAAAATACAGAGTTGGGTGATATATGTTATTGTGCAGTAGATTAAAGGTTTATCGTGAGGATTTTTACTTTTCCGTCAGAGGTAAGGCTTGAAGCTCACCTGGAAACAAATCCTAGCATGTTTTATATGCTTTATTATTGGCACAGGTTACGTTTTCACCAGTCTGCCAAAGAAAAGACGGAACCAATATATATATATATATATTTCAAATTAAAGTGAACTTGACTCCTGAAATAATTATTTGCTTCCACCAGTTTTATTCAGTCTGGATATTGTGAAGTTTGTTGAGATGTTTATTATTTTGTGGTTCCCTCTGGGAAAACAGCCTTATACTTTAATTACACTTTCATTGCTACAAAGAATCTTTTCTTACAATGTTCCCAGTTATTCGACCCCTGCAGGAATTGTGTTAACTTCACCCTGCCTTCTCTCCAGCCCCCCCCCCCCCTCCCACAATGGTTTTACCTGGGCACCTCCCCTCTGTTTTGGAATATTCCATTCTGCAGAGATCCCCCCCCACTGACGGAGCCTTGGCAGACGCGGGAAGGAGTGTCTCGTGTGGGTTCAGGCCAGCGGAGTTGACCATCCTTTTCGATAGTAAGCCCTGAGCAGCTCGGCAGTTGTCAGGGTGGGCCCTGTAGATTGGATATAATTCCACACCATAGATCTGGATGTTATCAATATTAATACAGAGCTTTTTATTAATAATACATTTGTAAAGCAAAGGCAAATATCTATGCACACCAGGCCAAAATCTCACAGTTACAGTGCTACCAACTACTGCAAGGGATTCTGGCTAGGCATATGCAATTAATGTCAACACTGATCACCTTTGAATTCTATATCCTATATATACATGGGCCCCTTGGAGAAAATGCATATTTTGTATAGTTTGCTTGGGGTTTGTGTATATTTATATTGGTGGTGGACAGTAGTGCTATATTTAATTTAGTTTACATAAATCAGGCCTTTACAACACTTAGATCACGCGTGGGAGGTTGTACTGTACCATCCATCATGGGAATAAACAGCTTCCTTGCATAAGAGAGCTTCTGGCTCCCGTCATACTTTTTGGTTTTTCCAACACCTCCAGATCCACTCCTATAGGAGACCCCTGTACCACAGAAATCTATTTACCAGACCCCAAGAACCAGCAGGGAGGTTGCCCCTAGCCCTCTACATTCCTGCCCCTAGCCCTCTAATCTACCCCTAGCTCTAGACCTAGTTTGGATGCTGCTAG
Organism: Pelodytes ibericus; assembly: GCA_036172795.1. NCBI lineage: Eukaryota > Metazoa > Chordata > Amphibia > Anura > Pelodytidae > Pelodytes > Pelodytes ibericus. The sequence continues at coordinate 7,024,845 of CM069864.1, read as the reverse complement.
CAGTTGTTTCTCCCTCTGTATCTCATAAGGGAATTTCTTGTTTTTTTTTTTAAATAAAGTCACCGTCAGCAGAATTATGTGGAAATCTTACATGTGTGGACAAGCTAACGACTGTGTTTCCTTATATTTATATATATATGACTCACGGGACAATTTATCAAAATTAACACTTTGTTTGAGGCGATGATGTTTTAAAAAAAATGTACATAAAGTGCTTTATTCATGAAAGATTTTAAAATTTAAGGCCACAGTAGTCGAGTTGGAAAAATGCTGTCATTTAGCTGAATGGGAGAATTTTTCCAAGTTAGCTATATGGCCTTACGTTTGAAATTCCCTTGTCAATTCCATGCTCAGTTGGATGCAGCCTTAGATCTGGTACTGTCCCATGTAAAGCTGGACAGTTGGTAAGGCATGCATCCTTACCACATTTGCATTGAACCCTGCACCCGTCACCTTTCCAAATCTTTTCGCATTAATGCTAATCACACACTGCATCATATTAATACTAAACACAAAGCACAGAACATTGCACATTAATGCTACTCACACACTGCAGCACAGTGCACATTTATGCTGATCACACATTGCACATTTATGCTGATCACACATTGCAGTACTTTTTTCATTAATGCTAATCACTCACTGCAGCACATTGCACCATATTGCACATTTACGCTGATCACACATTCCAGAATTACGCTGATCACACATTTCAGTTTACGCTGATCACACATTGCAGTTTACGCTGATCACTCATTGCAGTACATGTTACATTAATGCTACTCACTCACACAATGCTTGCACAATGAGTATATTTACAGTTTTGGTGTACATAGTGAGTATATTTGAACTCTTCATGATAATGTCAGAGAATCCTGAAACCAGTTGAGTGTTTCCATTACTGTTGTTTTTCCATTTTTAAATCATTACTAATAAAC